>JAXCHB010000019.1:10610000-11222500 GCA_036926305.1 Uropetala carovei | reverse complement strand
TCCCCCGCCGCCTCCCCTTTCGTAGCATCCCCCGCCGTCGCATTCAACCCAGTCCACCTCGTCCTCCTCCACTTCCCCTATAGATAAGTCCTCCTCGTCTTTAACACCCCCGCTGTCGTTGTCGTCCTCCTCGAGACCCAAGTACCACGTGGTCCTTCCGACGCCTTCGCGGGGAGGCTTCATCTCGACCGCTCGGACCGCTCACGGGAGCGGGACCGGAGGAAAAAAATCACCAACTCGAGCTAAGAACGGTGGCTAGGCGACGACTTTGCGACAATCCTCATTGTCGTCAGCACGCCGTTTAATCCCTAGTTTGTCGGATTTTATTTGGCGTCCGCCGCCTCGGCGGTGTCGCTGGTCATCACCGACAGGTGGCCTCCCCCGTTAAGAGGGAGAGGAAGTAAATACGAGAGAGGATGGACGCGGGGGAGGTGAAGGAGGAGCGCCGCATGTCACTCCGAATGCGATGGGCGCATTCGACTTTTTCTTTCCTAATTGAAGCGCGGAGGAGTGCCAACCTCTCTCTTTTTCTCTCGGCTCGCGTGCGAGTGCGTGCCTCCTTCCTCCCCCTCCTACTCGCGCACGCACGGGCGACACATACACGCGCGCGCACACACACACAAGCACAACACGCCAATTCGCTCCCTAATATGGCACTGTCGTTTCAGAGGGGATCAACCGCAAGTAGGAAGAGTTTTCGAAGGGACTTCACTGGACTCGGACACCTTTGGAAGGGCTGGAGTCTAAGGACTCCTCCGCCACCGGCATCTTCGCCATTTATCCCTCGCGCCAAGAAGAAGAAGACGACGACGACGCTCTTTTGCCTCTCGTGGAAGCTCCCGACACGCTCGTCCTTCCCCGCCACGACGTAAGACCTGACTGAGCCGCTAAAGTGAATCACGCCTTTAACTCTCTCGGGGGGCCGGGAGCGCGTGCGAGGGGGCAGAACCTGACTGCGAGGGAGGAGGAGGAGGGGAAGAGAAAGACCATTCGAGTGGGTTTGGAGGGAGGGAGAGAGAAAATGGGTTGGAGGGGGGACGGCCTTTGGCCGCAAAAGGGGCGGGCTTGCGGTTCCCTCTCGGCGGTGGAGTATATCCGCGCGGTGCGCGGGAGACGGAGAGTGAAGAACTATCACTCTCCTTAGGGCGTGGATGGATCTCTCTCTATCTTTCCTCGTTTCACTCCGACTATCTCGCCGTCTCTCTCTCACTCTCTCCTCCTCAGACTCATCTTCTCTCTTCCTTTATTATTCTCACACTCTCATCTTCGGGCTTTGTAATGAATTTTTCAACTTTGTATGAAATAGCTCGCCATATGGCTACGATCCAATTGATGATAATAGTTAACCCCTTCGACCATTAAGCGTTTGATCAAACCAATTAGTACGCGTTTTGGCTTTTAAATAACCGTCTGCGCTATCAAATGGCCTATCGCTGATTCTGGATAAAGAATATCAGCAATAGACAATTTTCACTGAGGACGGCTTCTTAGAATCTAATTGTAAAGACGAAGACGAATGTCGGCTTTACGCAACGGTTAAATTGCTTCAGATATTCTCACCGATGCGTTCTATTTTCCTCTTCGCCACCGTCTCCTTTCAAATATTTTCCCTATTTTCTCCCATTTCTGTATTCTCTGCTCTCTCATACTCTTTTTTCCTCGAATTTTCAATCTTTCTATATCTCGAGCATCTTTCTTGCCTTTGTTTTTCTCTGTATCTTTCAATTTATCCCTAGATACTTTCTTTCGATTCATCTTTCTCTCTCTCTCTCTCTCTTTCCAACTCTCTTTCCAACCCTGTCCATGTAAACCTCTCTATTCATCTCTCTTCACATCCATTCGACACCTCCCTCTACCTGACGTTTTTTCTCATAGCTCCTTTTCCCTCTCTTTTTTCCTTCCCCCCTCCCCCCCTCTCACTCTCCTCTCCCTCTCTCTCTCCTCTCTCCTTCTCCCCACCCTCTTTCCTTTCTCTTGAGACAATCTGTGGGAATACGTGTGGGTATGGATGGAGTCCAAAGAGTTGTTGTTAACGGGGGTGGGAAAGTTCTAGGTGACGGATCTGGGACGGGTCGTTCCCAGAAACGTGTCTCGAGGGATACAACAGGGACCAAACGACTGCTCGACGAAAAGTCACCGGACCATTCTTTTTTTTCACGCGACAAATTTCACGTCGTTGTGTAACGCCCGAACGACAAAATTTCCACGTGACATGACTGCGTGACGAGACGCTGGTCGTGTAAAGCGCTACTTTTAAAAACCCACGCAAGACTCGCGGAACAATTCTTACAAGAGATAAAAATCATCGTAACGATGTTGTTCGGAATAAAATCGGAAATGTCGCACGATGTTGTCTCCGCGACGGCCAGGTGACATAACGCCAGCGTGACTAACCGTGCGGAGCACGGACGTGATGAAATAGAAAGAGGTTTGATGGATTTCTGTGCAAAGTGACCGCAAAAAAAAAAACGCCCGCGATGTAGGAGGGGCGAGAGGGAGGAAAATTTTTCACGCTTCGAAAGGCTTGATGGGAACCCGAGTGCCCAAAAATCACGCTACGTGACCGAAACACGGAGAAAAAATAAATGCGACGGCCGCCACATGTAGGATTCGTTTACGACTCGACGAAAAGATAATTAGACAAGCTTCGGCTCTCCGTTTGTTCATGTGATCGAATATTCCGCCCAATTAACGCCGATTTCGGTTTGAAGATCTTTTTTCGCCCGGTGTCCCTTGAGTGGAACCGCTTCCCTTAACGGCTCCACTAATAAATTCGTCCGAAAAAAGAAGCAGCGCTCCTCGATCTTTCTTGTTTCGACGAAAACATTTCGCTCTGGATCGTTAAGCCTCGCCAGCGACGCAAGAAGGTCGTCATCTTTTTTATTTCCTTTATTTTTTGCTCCCTTCCTTTTTTTTTACGTGTCCACGAAAGGGAGAGAAGGACCCCTTTGCTTTACATGTTTACTTCGGTTGACATGATTTTTTTCGGAAATTTTTTCCCGCCGATACTCCGAACCTTTCTCTACCCCGAAGTTTAAAACACACAAACCAAAAACACACTCGTTGGAATGATTTTCCTCCCGTGGGAAAACGTTTCGGCAGTTTCTTACAGAACTAAAGCCATGAGAGCATTCTTAGAAGCGACACTAACACGAGCATCGACTTTTGTAATCGGAATAAAAATTATCTCGGAAAGAAGACCCCCACGAGATTAACTCTTCGTGATAAAATTTGGAAATAGATAAGAACGGGGAATGGGAAGCTTTTCTCGGAAAGGGAGCAATAACAGAATTCTTCTCCAAGAAATGATAGATAACCAAAGAAAAGTATACCAATGCCTAATTCAGGTAAAAGGCGCACCTTAGTTTTTTTTGAAGGGGAAACAAGGAGTGATTACTGTATTGCTAAGTATCAGTATTACCAGAGTGTCTTATTCTGAATCCATCTCAAATGCGAAAATGGGATGGAACTATGAAACCTCGCAACAATAGGCAACTCTCTTGGTAAATGCACTACGTTCGAATTTTCGTGAGAATGTTATGAGAATCTTTCGATCTATTCGATGCAAGTGGGAGGGAATTATATTTGAGACAAGAGAATCAAGTACCGAAGCTCCCTTTTAAGGAGAGGAGACAAATGTTATAAGTATAAAGAGGCGACCAAGTATTGGGTAGCGGGACGTAATGAGCTGTACGGTCGACTTTTTCTTTTCACGTGTTCTACGCGTAACAGCGGTTTCTTAAATCCAGTCTGAAAACGTCCGTTAAACGTTCTTTTTTCCAGCGTCTTTTGAATTTTTCCTGATTTTACGGGGGCATTAGTCAGAAAAAAACTCGCTCAAGGTAGGTATGGGAGAGTTGTAGTGACCAGCGTTTATCGAGTGAGTCGTGAAACAAAAGATTTGTGAAACAATGGTCTAATGCAACGAATAACGTGTAGGAGAGCGAGAGAGAGGGCGGTAGATGCTGGCGATAGGGTGAGATGGAGTGGAAATGGTATGGGGGAGCGAAGCGACATGAAGAGAAGTCATCGGTAAGTACGTACGTACATACATGAGACAGTCACTTCCATGCCTTGTGAAAAATTCCCCACTGCGTCGTTACAATGCGTGGCATCGATACAAAACTTAATTGAATTCGCGCACATAAATTTAATATCCTCATAGAGCAGGCCTGAGCAACCCAAATCACTCAATGGGCCAATTCTGAGGACAAATATTTTGGGCGGGCCGCAGGAGAAAAACTTTTTAAAAACTTGATTTTTCATAACAACAAAATTTACTCAATGAGAAACTTGTCCTTCTTTGCACTGACTTAATTTATCAGAGTTTACTACAATTTTTGTGGTAGAAATTATTAATTGATTTTCTAACTTAATATCTTCCAAGGAGCCACGAGATTTATTCTTCGCGAACTTCATTTTATAAAATGGGGACTCACAAAGCGAAGTATGTACATACTCCCAAGAGCACCAACTATTTTTGCAGCATGATTTCTCAAGTTTGATTGATTCTTCAACGCATTTGTTGTAAAATTGAACTATATCATTCTTCTTTTCAAAAATGAATTGTAATTCAGTTTTGCATTGCAAATCAGTTATCTCCAGCTGCAATAGTGCTGGTGCTGTGCCTGCATCCACGTCAATCGAAAATAGACGATTTGCAAGAAATAGGCCACTTCTGTGTGGAAAATCATAAGAAGTTTGTGAGCCGCAAAACTCTCGGAATGGGCCGCATGCGGCCCGCGGGTTGCACAGGCCTGTCCTAGAGGCCTAACTGGTAAGGATCTTGCGGAGTAAAGACTAAACATACAATACGTCGGTCCTATATATGAGTGGATTTTTTCTCGTTAACGTTATGATTCTATCGAAAATAATATTCTTCTTTCGATTTCGCACATTTGACCTTACATTGGCTCTTAATTATTGCACCGCAAATAATGTTCGGTTCGCTCTGAGAAAACGCGGGAATAGGCATAGGATAGAGTTGCTGTAGGAATGGCGGGGTACGTTTAAGAAGAGAGTGTAGAGAGGCAAAGATAAGGAGGATGTGAGATCCCTTTCTCCGGAGGAGTCATATATCTTTCGGAAGGATAGAGAAAGAGCGATAGGTCGTTTCCCATTTCAAAGGAACCGAGCAATAAAGCTATATTTTTCTGTTTAGTGAAGGTCTTTGCTCACAAGATTTCTCCTTCCAAGGTTCATACGCGCGATCCTAAGGGGCAAATAGGCAAAGAGCACATTTACAGCATGCAAAGGAGAGATTATTTTTTTACTGCTATAATATGATTCCGGAGCGCTTAATGCGTTTGTTTTGACTCTGAAAACAGGAAATAGTTTTTAATAATCAGGCGCCAATTTTATCCAGATAAATTTACATAACAATAACATTATGTTGACGCAATGTTTCAACTCACGGAAATCTCGATACTAACAAGTGTTGCGAACAACATATTTTCATTAAGGTCAGATCCCAGCGTTTCAGTGTCTAATTCAAAGATATTTTGATTTATAACTAAAAAGTCAATGTTAATTTATCTGGACAAATTTTGAGTTCTTCGTGTATCTCCTCATGTTGGTAAGTCGTTAATCTATAAGGATATTTTAGGATATTCTCGCAACTTCGGACATAATAAAACCTCTAATTTCAGAAATCGCTCAAAATAAAAAATATTAGGAATAGCAATTCTCATTTATATTTCAAAATAGCAGTAATTTCGCAATTTAACAGTTATTTTATCATAGTCTTTCCGTAGCAGCACTGCTATAAAGGTAAAAAGGGTAGGAAATCGGACTGAAAGACATTAATTTTTACAGGTATTATTTATTATTTAAGAAATGAGAAACTTATCGTATTTTGCTAAAATGCAATAAGTTTTCCTATTCAATAAAAATACGGAACATGCAAAGAAAAAACATTTTCATAATGGCAACACAAAATGTCTAACAGCTGCATTATATCATTGTTGGCATGAAGCACTTAAATTAGCTTCGCAACCTATTCATATGTAGGCTGATTAATGCCCGACAATTCAGCGTATGTATGTAAAATCAACCAAGTTCCACTATGTAAGCATATGACAATTGAGAAATGGAAACTCCAATCTAGCAATGAAATTATGACGGTAGATTAAACTAGCACCAACCGGCTCATTGTATCGGTAAGCATGATTGAGCAAAGCCATGATTTGGAGACTTGGGTTTCTAGCATTCCATAGAAGAGAATTATAATACAGATAATGCTTTATTCAAAACATACCAATAAATTGGTAAGTGTATAAATGAATGCAAATGATATAGATTCCTTCGCAAAACTGGATGTCTTACATTTCTGCGTGTATACGACACATATTTGACCACAAAAATAGGAATAACATTCCTAAGTTTTGCAAAACCTGCATGTTTAGAAGTCATCATAGAGAGGAAATTAATGATACACAGTAATTAATCGCGAACTTTATATTTTTAATTTTTTATAAATGATTCTTTTTATTGAAATAAATATCCTTTCTTTTTCATGTAACAATCAATGCCATTTAATTCATTAATAATTGTTTATTTCGTACTTCACTGTATGTTGCATTTTTCATTTATTAAAAACCTAAAATCTCCTTATGCTATTACACATAGGTAATTTTAAACGTTTTTTAAAATTGTTAAGTCCAATTTTAATTGCTTCTCTGTTTTGAAATGTTATTATTTTAAACAATATTACTATCATTTTGCAATGAATAGTATATAATGCATGCCTTAGTCGTTAATTTTCCAAAATTTCTTGCGTATCTCTCTTTCTGAAATGTTTACTTTTATGTCTTGTAAGCAAATTAATCCGCGAAAAGACAACGTACAACACTGGCTCTGGTAGATGCACATTTGCGTTAATAAAAATAAAAAATGTAGAATATAATGATTTTACTTAAAAAAGGTAAGATTCCAGTGTATTAAATTGACGAAAGAATATTAAATTGCTTTGGTCAATCGTTAAAAACGCTACCTGCAAGCAGTTTCCTGAATAAGTAATTATTTATAAAATCTAAGGAATTTGGCTGAACTTTGTGGTGATTGACACATATTAACGAAGACAATAATAACTTTGTTAAATTCCACAATTTATTAATTTAGCAAAACCGGTCGTGAAATAAAAAATTGTGGAATTTAACAAAGTTATTATTTTCTTCGTTAATATAAGTAATTTTTTACGTTGGTATGTATAAAGATTGACGTCGCAACAACGATAATTTCTATGCTTAAACAAAATTGCGAAGCGAATAACGACTATTTGAAGGCTTAATTGAGGCTAACTCAATCGGAGGCAACAATAAAGGGACGCCTCGGCAACGCTCGGAAAGAACGCGAAAAATCCACAAAATTTCGGAAAAGGATGCCTATTTCTGAAACATTCGGCCGTGTAACATGTAAACATTGCAATAACAAGATAACACAAATTTTACCGTCGAATACAGTAGAAACGAAGAAAATCGGTACATGTTTAAGTATTTTATGAATGAAGGAAAAAAAACTTGTACTCTGAAACATTAAAAATCTCGTGTGAAAATACAATTCGTCTCCTGGAGTAGAACCTGGGACTTTTTCCGAGATATTATATTTTTCGGTGCCACGATTCACATTTTGAAAGTTTCGGTTCTAAATTTCATTTGAAAGTGTCTTAAAATAGCGTGACAGACGAAACTAATATATATTCGGACACACTGACGGAAAGCGCTCTTACTATAATAAGATGTTATCTCGTTAAAATCTTCGCAAAAACTATAATTCAAATAGTTGAGTTAGGCAACTCTTGAAATAAATCAGTTGAGTGGACAGTTCGCAAATTTTAACTTTAAATGTAAATATTTTAAAGAGGATTGGGCCATAAAAATGACCGAATTACCACTGAGAATAACAACTTCGTGGATGAAGTCTTAATCTGGCTCATTTTCCAGTTTAATGGCATTAGA
Organism: Uropetala carovei; assembly: GCA_036926305.1. Classification (NCBI taxonomy): domain Eukaryota; kingdom Metazoa; phylum Arthropoda; class Insecta; order Odonata; family Petaluridae; genus Uropetala; species Uropetala carovei. Next base: position 11,214,545 of record JAXCHB010000019.1, on the reverse strand, counting down.
AGTTCTCTAGATATACTATATTCAAGCAAGCAACCGAGTGATCTCGAAAAAATCTTTTCTGAATAATTCTATATTTTGAATAAAACGTGACATACGCAGTTTATAAAGTAAACCCTTCCATTTTTCACGCATGCGCAAAGGACGGTAAATTCCGAATTTTAAAAAGGAAAAGTTCGTTAAAAAACGAAGCGAAGGAGTCAACGACGGCGTGACAAAATTCTTCTTTTTTTCTTCTTCCGACTCCGCCGCGTAGGAATTCGGCCGAATGAGCGATGGGACCTAAGAAAGAGTCGCAATATTTACCCTTTCGCGGAAAGAAAAAGAAGTGAAGAGATAAGCGCGATAAATGAGGGCATCCTTCGAAGAAGGAACGGGGTTGTTTGCTTGTTTTTCTCCTGAGTGCCTCTTCTCCTGTAAGGTCTCTCTCTGTTGTCATTCGGAAAGACAAGGCGTGCCTAACACCTCCAACACCACCCTTTTTCCCTCCTCCATCGAGGTGGGCGTGACTAATCGGACCAAAAAAAAAACAGTGATTCATTTGAGGAAGCGTCGCACGGAATGTCTTACTATTTTTTATAATTTTTACTGCTTTGAGAAGCGCTTTTTAGATGGAGATTTACGAGTGTGACGCCGATGGACGCGGAAGAATGTCGCCGTCGTCACTTCCCTCGCTAAGGGAATATTTCTTTTCGAATTAATTTTTTTTCTATACAGCGAGAGCATCTACGGAACCGGATGAAGATCGGAATCATGAGAATGTATTGTTAGCGGGAGAGACATTTTACTGAAGCGTTCAGTGCCTTCGTTCAAGAATACCGTAAAATTTTTTTTGACTGAAATGACTTTTATGTTTGGCTACAGGAGATTTTTTTTTACGACCGCAACTAAATCAGCGTCGAGTGAGGCGCACATAAATTTGATAGTTATGGTCTGCATACAGAAGTGGTGGTCAAAATAAGAAAACAAATTAGCAAGGTTAAAGATTCCATGATATAAAAATTTTTGTTGCACGAAGTTGATATTCATCGGAAATAAATCAAGTAAATTTATCTGAGAATGTAATTTAGAAAATTTTCGATATGCTTCAAGACTTAATGAGAATCCTATTATTAGAGAGAAGAAATGAGTAATTTTAGTAAACCGGATTTATAGTAGATGGGTAGTTAGAACGCCTGCTTCGAAAGCTACGGTCGCAAATTCGAGTCCTGATGAAGTCACGGTGGTGTTCGTCTATGCTGCCGCTGTCGTGAGCATCGTAAAAAGCCGTCAAGTGGTGTTTATGAGCCAGTGTAAAATTAATAAACGAATTTCAAATATTTCAGAAGAAAAGAATAAATATGGTTATATGAGTATCACTTGCCAAAAAGACGAACCAAATTCTTTTGATTATATTAATTACAAATATGTTAAATATATTTGATTACAAATTTCATCTTTTGGTTTGCTCAATGAAGGACCTATAAATGTATCGAGTAAGTTAATCCTCATTGCTTATATAGGTTCAGATACAGATAACAAAGTATCATGGGTATAAACGGTCCCAATCAACGAGAAATTTACCGTAATAAAGCTTAAAATCAATTCCATTTTTTCAAATAAAATGTCGTATGTCACCGCCTTTATTCGTGCAACTTCCTTCATCGCGTATTTTCATCTTCCTCAATTTTGAGCAAAAAATAAACTATATTTCCCAGCAAAATTTCCTCGTGGATATTTTAGCATGGCTTATTCGATTTCATACGACGACAGATAAAAAACAAATCTCTTATATGAACATGCATATTCATTTAAGGGAAAGAGAGCCATCAAGACACGAAGAAGACTGCAGGAAACAGGAGTATGTGGAGAAACAGGTTTAACCATGAATAATCACGGACCTGTCTACGGACGAACTACATATGATGACAGACTCATAAATTCGATGTCTTCTACTTTTTTGGAGATATATACTAGCATTCTCTCCCAGTTTCATAGCTAAATTATGGCGAAAAGAGCGAGCAATAACGTCATTATTGTATTACTAGCATAAGTGCCCGTTGAATTTCAGTGGGTTTAATGAATCTAAATTTTCGTCAATGCAACATGTAAAAATCGCAAGAATAAAATTGTGCACTGTTTTAACCATCGAGTATTTCTATATTATATGTCTGTTTTAATTAATTAACTAAAATCTCACAGAAATTCCTTGTGAATAAAATAGTACCCTTCTTTCTACTAAAATAGCCATTGTTATCAGTTTTAAATTGATTATAGCATTAGGATTTCAATTTCATTAAATAAGCAGAAATCCGGTTCAAAGAAATTGGTTCAATCTTCAATTGCCTCTCTGATAAATAGATTTTGGAATATAATGTACCTCAATATCGTTTATCGTCTGCTCAGCATCTTTGCCTTCTCATTTTCCGAAACAACAACTTTCACCAGTTTTAAATGGATTTCAAACTTAGAAGAGAACTTAATTCAATTCAGTTAAAATAACCAAATAACAAACTTCTTATTCCAAAGAAAATCCTTTTATAATATGCAATGTTAACCTGGAATTCATTCATTCTGAAAAGTGAATAAAAGTACCATGTAGGTACATGTATTTCTTTCAACTAAAATAGCCACTCTTAACAGATTTTAATGGTTTAATGCATTAGCATTTCAATTTCATGAAATAAGCAGAATTCCGGTAACAAAAAAATTTGTTCAATCTTCAATTGCCTCTGATAATACTTTAAATAGATTTTGGAATAAACTGTACCTCAATATTGTTTAGCGTCCGCTCACTACTCTGGACTTCTTAGTTTCCGAGACAACAACTTTCAATAGTTTTAAATTGATTTTTGCTTTGAAATATACTTGAGTCAATTCAGTACAACTTCCACTTTACATACTGTAAATTCCAAAGTAACTCCTTTTATAATAGGCAATGCTAGCCTAAAATTAATTCATTCTGTAAAGTGAATAAATAAAGTTCTTTCTTTAAACTATAATAGCCACTGTTATTAGAATTAAATGGATTATAAGCCTTAGAACTTACTCTGTATTAAATAACCACCAAAATTCCTTTTATCAAAACAAATCAATTCATTAAAAGATCCACTGTTGTTTCTTCGAAAATTGCCTGTTAACAGTTTTAAATGTCCTTTTAATTTTAATTGAATTTTAATTTATATTCGTTTCCAAACTTCGGCCATTGTTACGAAATGAATTCGAGGAATAACAATATAAATTCGTACGCACGTATGGTTTACAAAGAATTTAATTTAAGAATGCTTTTTATTTCCAATTTTTATAAAATGACACTGTTGATACTTAAATTTTTTAATATTTATGTTAATATACTTATTTTCCACAAAAAACGCCAATCTCTCCCCTTCCTTCCTCTCTCTCGTATTGAAGCACCCAAGGCACGCTTAATCCCAGAAGGATGTATACAGTAACAATGATAATGGTCGACATAGCAACATCACGTTAAAATGGCGAGATTTCCACAAAATATGCAAATTAAACGGTTAACATGGAATATTTCGAACTGTGGGCGAAAAAAGACGAACGGAATAAGAAACTTAATAACTTTTTCTTCAAAATGGTTCAGATCCGAAGGTCGTCTGTTAATTTCTTCTAATCTTAATTTCCAAATGAATAAAAGCCTCCACGTCGAAAAATCGCGTTTTACATGTTAAGTAATGGGAAATGGAAATGCCTCTCTTGGAGACGAACCAAGGAATTTTTTCGCGATTTAAATTCGTCATTCTCTGAATAAGTGTTAATCAAGTATCCGTACCAAATTTCGAGTTTCTGTCATTATTATTTCTCGAGATATTAGCGTTTTCATAGCGTGACCAACCAACCAACGGACGACGGCTATTATTATATAAAATAAGAAATACAGGGTGAGTCAAATTTATGTATAAACACTCCATATCAATGGGCCACGAATTAATCTTCAAGATATTGTTAAGCTATTGTTATTTTGTTAATTTATTATTAAAATTGGTCATAATGCCAACAAAATATGGCTATTTAAAGTCTTTAAACATAATTTTGACTCACCCTATATATATATACGTATATTAAAACTTGCTGAGTATTTCTTTATATAATCTGCTTGTAAACCCACTAACAATTCAATAAATTTTCGTATCTCCCAAAAATATTATTTCGAAATCATTTGTCGTTAAGCCGATGGTTATTTCAAGCGTCTGATCCAATGAATAGCAAAAAAAAGATCCCGTGAAACGAACGACTTGTACAAGGCGGTTGAAGATCACGAATCCCTACCCTGATGCTAATGGTTTCGTATTATAAACGAGGCTAGCATTTCTCGGAAAATCCTTGGCACATCTCGAATCGAAATTCAAAAGAAAATTCACTGAGGAAAGTCTAGTCTCTGAAGATCTCGTAGCTGCAGAGGAAATCGTGACTGAGTGACGGCCGTAAACTAAGATATCGTAATACAATAAACCTAGAAGCTGCGAGTAACAAACACGATTGACTCTTACTTTATAAGTGAAATCAGACGCGGCAATTATATTACACGAAAGCACAACTTTTAAAAAAATTCGTTTTTTATTTCCCAGATAAGTAGAATAAAATTGCGCGGTGCATTCTTGGCGGACAGGATGAAGCCAAGGTCACCAATTACTGCTAAGGTCATCCAAGATCTTTGCAGTTAGTTCCGCTTTGCAACTACTTCGGAATTTGGTTTTTGTGTGCGATGTAATTACCGTGCCGTTTTGTTGTCCAATATCAAGGTGTGTATTTTTATGTCCGAGTATTTTTATTGCGGACTTTTCATTACTACGTTTCTCAACGTCATGTTTATGAGTCGTTTATTCATCCTAATAAATTAATTTTATTAATGTAAATAACAATCACGGTTTATTTAAAATTTTATGCAGTTAGATAAACGTAAATAATTTCTCTATTTATATTACTAAAATAAACACAAGATATTGATTGATAATATTTTTAACATTTAATATTTTAACAGCGTGTAAACCTTTGTATAAAGTCGACGAACTTTTAACTTAGGTCACTGCATCAGTAGGTTGACACGATCATACTACTGACAAAGATATTTACCATAATTTTTACTGATATTTCTAATCGATAGATGTATGAAATAGCTTTTCGTCATATTGAGAAAATCCAAAGAATAATTTGAAATACCCAAAAAATGTCACAATATCTTTACTATCATCAACAATGAATTTATATTTTAACCTTGCCTTGGCCTTGCAATTTTGTAGAAATTTTCCATAAGTGTATTTATACGCTTCTCAATTTTTTGCATGTTTCACTATAACTGTAATGGTTTTATTAGAAGAATTATTAGGGATAACTCAACATATTCATTGTACATTTTTACGTTACCTTACGCATAAATCTTTATCGCCGAAAATTTACATAATAACATTTCATGAAGTCATATGGTTATTATGGAAACCAAATGGTTACAAAGATTAGTATTAGGCATAGGAATTGTAGAACTGGTGATCAACGTTAAGCACCGAATATAAGCCAATTACAGAATTGAGCAACATTTAGGAAATGGGGTCACCTTGGCCGCTAGAGTTTATCAGGGAAATACCTCAATTTGACAAATACTTTTGAAGATAAAATGCGAACGCAAATGGCTTCACATTATCTACACATACAATGGAGAAGATTAAGGAGTAAGCAAAATGATGACATGATAAAAGTAAGAGGAAATATGATCATCTTAAGGAAAATAAATTCATACTCTAAAGTAATGATAATGATGGGAAATAACAACAGAAATTGCATTCAGTATGAATGTACGATGAGGGGAAAATTTCCGATTAAATTTGCATAGCAAAATCAATGACTTGTGATTCAGAAAATGGACAAATATATGTCATATAACTAGCAATGGAGTGACATTGAGAGAGATAAAGAGGAATCTCGGTGCCGGACATCTGATATAATGCGATCATGACGACTAAAGAAAATACCCCAATGCATATAATAATAATGAGATTGGATAAATTCCTCGGAGCACCTTAAAAGCTAGCAACCACAGAAAATGGGAGAATTTTAGAAAGCTCTTCGTACGCCACGGAATTATGGAACCCGCACCAAAAACAGTACCAAGATTGTCATTTCAATGAGGGCGGATGGAGAAATTAACCACGGAGACTCATCTAAATGATAAAATCGCCTGCGGATGAACCAGTCTCGTTCGTTAATTTATCCTCCATTGTAACTCTCACCTAAAGGAATACGATTCAGAGTCAATTTGCTGCCACAAAGGACGCATCTTCCACAAGGCTCTTCTTTTCCTTCGCAATGGAACGAACACAAATACATACGTGCATATCCTCCCGAGTTAAGTGAGGTCTTAACAGCGAGTGCGGCACAAGGACATTCGTCCTTGGTATTCTACAAATTGTCTATGCGGTCATTATTGTCTGGGTAAGGGGAGACTAAAGAGGAAGTGGGGAAGAAAGAGGAGGGAATGGAGGAGAAGAGGAGGAGATGGGAGAATGAGAATGGAGAGAGGGAGAAAACCGAGCAAGATGTAAAGTGGGAGAAGTAGTACGTTGGACTTTGTGAACTTCATGACAGAGCACTGGAACTGCTTGTAAATATTTAAACAAGTTAGGAAAGTGTACAACGTATCACAAATGGGCGCGTTTCGTGCAATGGAGTATTAGAAAGCAATTATATACCTGTACGTAAGGGAAATAGCGGTTTAAATTTCTTTTCTTCATCATAAATAATCCATTTTCTTCCTATTTAATAATATTACATGCACACGTAAGGAAATTAAACGTTTGTTTGGAAGATTGTGCATGTTAGCAACAATGAAGACGTAACCATGCAAAAAATTGTCTAAGTTCAACTCGATTTAAGACATTCCGGTTTGATTTTCTCGATAACGGCTATTCCTACGATAAAAATGTATAGGAAAGAAAATACTCTTCTTTACAAGTTCTACAACATTTATTTGAAAAATATTTTGATATGAGCAATACTTTACGAGAAATGACAAAAATTTAATTTTTTGTCCTTAGTAAAGTGGTACCCTGATTGGCGTACGTGATTCATTTTTGCGATTTTCTTCTTATATTTGATTGTAAGTCCTTAATATCAAATTTCATGAAAATCCGTTCAGTAGAAGCCGAGAACGAACATGCGGACGGACGGACGGACGGACGGACGGACAGACGGACGGACGGTCAGACGGACGGACGGACGGACGGACGGACGGACCGACCGACGATAATAGGCGCTCACGCTATATGCGAAACGCGCCTAAAAATGGCTGAATTTGTTTAAATTTCAAAGTCGAGAGGACTAATGTACTCCATATTGCACGATGGAATGCTAGACTTTAAAACTCGCTTATAAGATTCCGTATTCCGAACGTCATCGTCAGAATTACGACGCTGCCTAATGATATTCCATTGTTAAAATCGCAACGTGGCGTTTATATCTTTATGCTTCTGAAACTTCGAGTTGTTCCGCTTTAGACACTTTCCTAATTACTAAAATTATAAATTCATACCGCTTCAATATCACAAATCAAAGACTACATCGAACAAAACATACGTCTCACGCCAAATAAATATAACAAGCAGATAGCATGTTGTTAAAAGGGTTGAGGATATAATTTGCTCATTTGAATTACAAATTAGTCTTCACTTACGGCAATCTGCCTTTTGTTGATTCTAGTTATTATTAGAACAACCATTCAGTGAATTTACTACCGAGGACGGTTTCTTTGTAGTTGAAATGCGCATAATCATAGTTGTAGAAGTCACCTGTTACATCTATTTTTAATTGCGTAAGAAAAAGAAGTAACGTAACATTTATGGCGAATGACTAAGATATTTTTCTCAAGGAATTGGCCAAGGAGAGCAAACGCTTCCGCTCTCATAAAATATGTTAGACTTCGCTCCTTTAGACGAATGAGCCATTTTCCAATCGCGGCGTTTTCACTTGACACTCATTGTCAGTTTAAATGCGAGGAAAACAAAATGCATTAAATGAAAAACTGGTAAAAATTTATTCGAATATTTACGCGGCAATCTGTCGCCACGTCATTCTTCTCCACAAAGATTTTATAAAGAGATCGGATTAATTTATTCAGAAATTACTTTCATCATCCTAACAAATTTGTTTTGTTTTGCATACACGCTCTAATTATCGACATCCAGAGGAGCCTAAGATACTGTTTCATTGTTTCCAAACGCGGCGCCGGAAAAAAAAATCCGCCTACCGAGGTAGTTGAGGGAGATCTTAAGTTTAGTTTTCCGGTAACATGAGATCGACGATAAGCAGCAAGGAGAGAGTGGTCTCTCGCCGAATGGGATTCGATCCCGGTTCGACTGGGGAGGCGGAGCGGAATGAAAATATGACGCTTCGCTGAGTCCCCAACCGACGGCTGCGGATTATTTACTGGTTTTCGTGAGATAGTTGGTCATAAAACATGCTTGGACGGGAGACTTAATATTCTATATTCTTCGATCGCGGTGCGCCAAAAAGAAAATTACCTCGTAAAAGGATCTTTTGCTTAGAATTAGGTTCAAACGGTTTATTGAACGTTTCCCTCGTCTTTCTTTCGTTCGCCTTTAAAAAAATCGGTACAACTTACATTGTACAAACTTTCTCATATATTAATGCGTCGTTTAGTTATCTTTAGAAAATGAAAATCGTATCCGCCGGTTTTTAGAAAATCTAATTTTTGTTAAAGTTGCCCAAGAATAAACTAGCATTATATTCATTCATTGCGAAAAATAAAATATTTAATACATTTGTGAAACAAAAAACTGGCTGTGTTTGCATGTACAAAACCCCCGTTAAGACATGTCCATAAAGATTTAATTATAAACAAAAGGTCATTATTCATTTTCAAGCGGTGACAAAGTATTCTGATTTTGTATTAAAATACGCACAAATAAAAACACAGTAGATGACAATTAAAAACTTTGGAATACAGCAAAAGACCAAATATTTCAGTTCGATGAAAATTTTTTTACAGACAAAGGGAAATTATTAGTTACTAGAATAATAACCCGTCATATGACGGGTAACATTTAAAATTATAACATACTGACTTGATTAATTAATAACAAAACAATACAGGCTGCATAGCAACTCATGCTAGATTAAGTGCTAAAATTACGCACTTTTACGTATTTTTTCAATTTTACAGGGCAAGATACAATAAAACACCGCTAGAATAAAATAATTTAGAATTTCGCTCGTCTTCTAGTTTTTGATTGAAGTTTCTAAGTTAATATTTAGGTATTTTAATGAGCAACAGAAAGAATGTCTGCACTATCAAAATCGTTTTTTTCCGTGCTTTTAAATGGCAATACGAAAGGATATCTGGAGTCGAACCTAGGACACTTTTTGTAAAAGTAATAACATTTGCTAGTAGTTAATGTGGTCATCTAAGAACACACCAAATTTCATATCTCTAGCTGCTTCCAGTGCTGAGATATTGAAAGATTCTAAGAGCGTTATACACAGAAAGAAGGAAAGACAGAATTGGAAAACTATATGAGAGATTTTACCCACACATCCACCAACATCATTACAGAATGTTTACTACGTAAATAGGTAAAGCAAGCATTTTTTGCAGGAAAACCCCACTTTCCTTTGGCTATTGCAGGAAACTCGCACGTTGTAAATGCTTGTAGACGAATCGGTATTCGAAAAAATCGCAAAAGAAAGTCTGCGTCAAGCAAGTCGGTATAAATATCGCCCTTCTTTCGTACTGCGCATCTGTATGCTCTCCGCCTGGAACAAGGACGCGGAAAACAAACGGCTATCTAACTGCTCGTCTGACAAGATCCTCCGTTTTACAAGGCAGTATCGGTCGTCAAAAATAAAAACATCAACGGCGGGGAAATAAATCTCGTTTCGAAAGCGGAGCCATTAGCATGATCTCAAGAATCCTCCTCGTGGTTGAAATTCCTCTTCGGAATGCAGAGGGCGCCTCTCAATCTCTCGAGACAGCAGAACCTCTCTTAGCTCCCCCTGTATATATATATATATATATATATATATATATATATAATTCTTCCACCTTTACACCTCGCGAATGCGTGTGTGGCGTCCACAGGCAAAGGTCTTCCTGTCCATTTCATTGGTCAGTGGCCGCGCACGCATTAACGCGCTACACTTATATGGCTTTCGACCCTTGGCCACAATGACGCGCGGGCGAGGAAACGGGTACATACCTGTTACCTTCGTAATTTCCCTCTAAAGAGAGGATATGAGAAAGAGAGGGAGGTAGGAAAAAAGCGGGAGAAATAGAGGGAGGGAGAACGAGAGAGGAAGAAAGAGGGAGAAAGGAAGAGAAAGACGAGCAAATCAGAGACCTCGAGTGGCTGAGAGACACCGCTTGACCGTCGGTGGGACGAGATCCATGCCGCAAGAGAATTTTTATGAAATCCGAATGCAGATTTTAAATTTTTTTCTCTCGGAAAAAAATTATTTTCACCGAGATCGCGAGGCATAAAACTGGCGCTTCAATCGCATAGTTGGATTGGAAAAATGAAATTCTAGGATTAGCATATCGATTTTTTTTTTTTACCTTTCGCTGCACCTCCAGCAGGAGGAATGCGTGGGAGCGCTTCCCACTCGTGTAACTAGTACCATCCGAATCTTTTTCCCTTTGCATGAGAATCGAATGAAGAAGCCATCGTAGAGAAAATGTTCCGTCGTCGTCCCATGCGAATGGAGAGAGCGATGCTTTCACAGGTGCCATTAAATAGCGTTGGATGTCGGAGGGGGAAATGTAAAATTTCCCCGGAGGAAGATTACTCAGAGGAACGGGTTGGAATTTTATGTATTTAGAGAATATTTCTACGATGCGTACGATACGCTCATACGCCATCATGCATATATGCATGAATTTCAGCGATTCGCATCTGAATTTATTTCTTCCTACCTGAAAACCTCGGGAAATATTGTACCATGGCCATCGTCTGAATGTCTACGTCTCGCAGAGATCGAGAAAAAATATTTTTTAAATGCAATGAAAATATTACATTTAGCATTGATTTAACAACTGGTGAAACTCCTGTGGAGACTTCAATCAGCCTTCGACGCAATTATTTGCAATTCTTCCTCCATTCTCGCACCAAATCGATTTTCGACGCTATTTTTCGCAGCGCGTTCTCCATTCTAGCGGAACACGCTGCGAACTTCCGAATCCAAAGTTCGACGCCATTCCAAAAAATCCATCAAAAATGGCGACTTTGCTTTGTTAAACATCCTGTTCGATCGAATAAGCGAAAACGGAATGAAACGGACGTTTCTTCCGACGTTTGCTCTTCTGCTCTTCACATCGAATCCATCCATTAATTGGTATCGCGTGTAAATATCTTTTTATCCCGGATAACATCCCGTAGTCTGCTTAACCATCGCCGCTCCATCAAAAAAAATCTCCGGTCCGAAAGACTATCGCTTCCGCTACACAAACAACTGACTGTAGTAGCGCAACGTGCCGTTTGCTCACTCTTAGGATGAAGGAGAGAAAAAAAGAGAAATATATAGATAAGGGCATGAAAGAAAAGGCACAGAGAGAAAGAGACGGAGAGAAAGAATATGAGAGAGGATGAGAGGAAATAGCTGGAGGCTGAAAGATAGTCGATATACTAGATGCGGGAGAGAAATAGGAGGAAAGAGAAGATAGAGATATGAAGGGAGAAAGATATATATATATATATATACACATATATATATATCACCGGATAAAAGAGAGTGGCTGACGGAGGAAGGAAAGGATAGAAATATATATATATATATATAGTTGTGTCTCTCTTGTGCTGACGAAGGGATCATCCCGAAAGCTCTAACCTCTACAAATGTGTCTCTCCAACACCCCAGTGGCTCTACTTCCGGTAAGTGTTCACTGGGTTTCCTTCAACACCTAGTTGCCCTAAATATCCTTACTTACCTTTCCTCTTCCGTAGTATTTATATATATATATAATTCTACAAATGTGTCTCTCCATCACCCCAGCAGCTCTCCTTCCGGTAAGTGCTCTACCTCATATATATATATATATATATATATATATATGTGGTAGAGGGGGAGGGAGGAAGAAAGGCAAGGAGCCTTTCTCTCAGACAACGCGTTCCATCGATTGTGTCGTAATTGACTCTTCCGCCCCATGTTCCGAAGGGCGGCAAACGGCCCTAGAAGCGACGACGACCCGGCGTGTCTGTGTGTGCGTGTATAGAGCCAGCGGGAAAAAGGCAATACTACAGCGGATCGCAATTAAACGGGTAATGGAAAATGGCGAAGAGGAAATGGGGAGCCACACTTCAGTAGGAAAGATGTACGCTTGCAAGGCATCGAAGTTGATAGAAAGCGGAGAGAGAACGAGAAGGGAAAGTGATATTGAAATAGGACAAGGAATGCAACTCGGAATGACAGCGGCATATGTGTGGTAGTAATGGGATCAGGAATAGTTAAGTGTTTGGAAACGGAATCGGGAATATGATGGGCAGGGGCGAGTTTGGGCCGAAAACAGAGCGAATGTTTATGGGCGTGGCAGAGGGCGGGCGGAGTAGCCGTGACAGCAAACCGTTCTATTGCGCGCCCGAAAAGGCTTGATTGGCCCCGTGTTGCCGGAGGGAGGTGATAGGAGGAGGAGGGAAAGAGGGGGAGGTAGAGGGAGGAGATGGAGGTAGGAGGAGGAGACTTTTCGGCAAACGACGCTCAGCTATAGTCATGCGTGGGCGTTATGATGACTCGGGAGAAATGCGGAGATGTGTAAAGCTTAAGATCGTTGTATTTTGACTGTAACATAAATCATAATTGTTTTTTTCTAATTTAGCCACGTTCCTTTTCTGTGCTAAATTGCGCTATAACAAAAATAAACCCGGAGGCCAACTGAATGTGATTTATTTTCATGTAAATGACATTTTTTCTAATAAACATCATTTCTTTTGTAGTTTTATGATGGATATTTTCGCTTTTAGTTTCCGAGTTGCTTTTTTCACAATATATTATATTAATTCTATGTATATTGATCATAGTCGTATTATTTGTGTTTGTTATTGTTATGAAGCACCCTCAATCTAAAGTTGGCTTCAAATAATAAACTCATAGCATATTTCAAGCGATAAATATGTAAATAATTTTTCTACCGCTTTGGTAAGAAAGCGCTCCATGAAAGAAAACAAGAGATGAACTAGTAAAGGTATGAAATCCGCCCAAAGTGGAGAAACTTGAACGTCCTTATAGAAACAGAAAGAGCCAGCGAAAGCAAAATTGAGAAACTTGCAAGTTAAATAATGCGTCTATAATGATGGAAATGGACTGAAATCCGTTGAACGGACGCTAAAAAATATGAATAAAATAAGAACATGTACGCGCAGAAGACATAACACTGAAAATATTTAACATTACCTATTTATCTTGAGAAATAGCAATGATTAAATTTTTAAACATTGCATCGAAGTATTACGCACGAAGATAGAAACGTGTGGAGATGCATAAAGGGACGAAAATTACACCATTTTCTTATTTCAGCCTGCTTCAAAATGCGTTATAAATATTTGGATTTCCAGTACTCTAATCTAATATGTCAGCCTCCTTCTTTCATTGATTGTTTATTTACTAACTTTTTTACTAATTTCTTCAGAGGACTGAATTAATAAACCGTTTGTTTAAATGTAAATTTAATAAACGAAGCCAATTTTGCGGTTGAATGTAGAAATAATTTCGTCGAAACTTTCATAATTGAACGTGAGCACCGAAAGAACGTGAAATGACCCAAAGACAATCAAGCACCTGCACACTTATAGAGGGATAATTTTTGGAGCTCGGGACGTCCCTATCCCCTAACCGAACACACGACGTAGCACGATCTGCAACTGCACGAAATTGCCTAAGATGGCCGCGCGAGATAACGCGAGGACGATGTGAGGCAAAGAAGAAAAAAAAAGAGATCGGACGAAAAACGCACTATGATTCCCTTCGGAATTAACATTCCCTTAATGCGCCACACAGTCTCTCTCTCTCTATCTCTCTCTCTCTCTCTCATAAGGAAGAAAATGATAAACTCTCCCTTTCATCGAGTCGAGTTTTGGGCGTGGTGGTCTCGGAGCCGTTTTGAAGCTAATGGACGCGCGATCGTAAAACTTTTGTTTTACCAGAAGGAATTTTTCCTTGGCGCGAGGGCATCCTCGTTATGCACAGGCCGTCGTCATTCGTTCGAAGGCCGATTTCGAATTCGACCCCGTGTGCGAAATTAAACTCGCTGGCGGTATTCGAATCGCAGATCTTGAACAATGAGGAGGCGTCAACGCAGCGTGCGTGCGTGCTTGTTATCCCTGTTAAGAGCATACGAAATAAATGGTTTCGAGACGTTAATGGCGCCCATATTCGCGCCCTCGGTAACGCCGAGACAAGTTTGACGCGCAAAACGCAGCGATAATGGTTCCATACGTTAGAATGGTTTTATTAAAACCGAGGCGATCGAACGGTTACGACGTACATACATAAAAAGCGTATGTTCCGTTCCTTGGTCAAACGTTTTAATATTTTATCTTTAATCATCATTAGTTATAAAAAATTATTTTATTAAGCTCATAAACTTTAGTAGTTTCAAAATCAAATTGAGAATTACTGAAGATCAAAACGGAAATGTTAGAAGAATGATTAAGGTAAAAACTTTTAATTTTGAAAAGAACCGAGGAGAAAAATAGTTGAATAATCGGTGAATTCGATGGCGCGTTATTTTTTTTGCAACATTGCATGCCAAAAATCGTATTTTCGTGAATTTAAGAAACGTAAAAAAGGCCGAGCTTTGTATATGATTGAATAATCTGGGCAATATCCCTGTAATCCTGCAATCTCGAGAAGCTAAAATTTCAGGATAGGTTGGTTTATATAAATGCCAGGAATGGTGAAAATTTAGTGATCCTGGATTAGTCGAAAAATACGTAATTTGCTCCACATTTTTTCTCTTACATTTTTAAATCCTTAAAGCATGGGTGTCCAAACTGCGGCCACTTTCACGATTTAGTGCGGCCCGCTGAATGATTTTAATTTTTAATGTACTTGCGGCCATTTTTGAGAGAAGAAATTCCAAAATATTTTCAACTGTCGTAATTTTATTTGTTGTTTAAATATACATATATTGTTTTAGCAATATGGCCAATTAAAGTTTCTTAATACCGGTATAATTTGAGAGATGAAAATCTGACCCATCAGCTCAGAGTATCATCCACAAAATTAAAGGATTTACAAATTGATGACCTTTTGAATTAAATAAATTTAAAATACTTTGTAAAAAATTAAACTTTATTAAAGAAATATGTATTATAAAAAAGAAAATAAAAATTTTTAAATTGAATTAAATGAATTAAAAATACTTAGAAAAAAAACTTTTAACGAAATATGCAATATAAAAATAACAGAAAACTTAATAATTGTTTTAGCAAACAAATCCTATAGACCCCCCCCTTCTAGTGCGGCCACCCAAGTCTTTCTATAAGGCTACATGAGCTTCTATATCTGGACACCCATGCCTTAAAGTAACAGAAAATAAGTCATATTTACCTAAATGTTTTGTAAATTTTAAATGTAGCTATAATGATGAAATATGAGGGGAACAATTTTTACGCTAAGTTGTAAAATACCCTTACCATTGCCCAAATATGCCAACTGGGTTGCTGAGTAAATCGAAATGTTAAATCGTTCCATCTGCCGAAAACTTCAGAAACAAAATATCGCCAAAATGAGAAGATGGCTCACTCTCTTTAAACATCTTCAATAGACAAAGTGCAGTAGAGAAGGAACGCTAGAGGTCATAGTAGAGGTCTCTAGAGAGAGAGGAAAAAAACCGTTGCTATGGTACCGCCCTTCATAGCGATAGCCCGAACCGTGTCGAAAAAAATCTTTCATTTGGGAGGACTCGCAGGGCATTCGGAGGGACCGCCCGTTATTCACCAGAGGAATTCCCCTCCTATCCTGAAAATCTCCCTCCCTCTTCCTCACACCACTCCATCTCTCACCTACCGCAGTCCCGCATCGTTGGTTCCGAAAACCCAAAACAAACCGCCTCCTTACAAACCATTCAACGGATATATCCGGGGAAACATTCGTGAGGCCCGTGCAAACCACACAGAATATATATTTCTAACTAGCCACAGTACACGGCGTTGCCCGAGGAAAACACAAAAAAATGTTTCAATGTGCAAACATTTTTATTATGGGTTAGAGGAGTTGCGTGCTAATATTATATTTTTGTTTCAAAATGACGTATATTAACAAAATGTTCAAATATTTAGCATTAGCATACAAAGTTATTTTGCTTTTTGTACAATTAATATAAAACATTTGGGATTAAAAGGTAGGCTACGGTCTTCCTCTTTGTGAAGAAAGTATCTGTTGAAAGTTTTATTACTCTAGCTTTAAGGGTGTGGAAATGTATACCTAGATGCACAAACAAACAAACAAACAAACAAACTTTCATATATATATATATATATATATATATATATATAGCTGTATTATATATACTGGTCTACATACCCTCAATTATTATGAAAGAAAATGGAAAAATAAGGAGTAATCATTTCAAATGAAGTCTTTTGCGGCCGACACAGTTCGGCACCCTTCATTTTAATTAATTCGAAAGCTGAGGTCCCTTCGTTCGAGCCCTTCTCCTCCAGCACATCCTTCCACGAGCCCCGTTCTATGTTAATCACCATCGGGATGACCCTGCTTAAGTCCTCCCATTTGGTGTCGACTCACCAATCTTATCAGTAAATCATATGCATGCCTTTTATTCGCGGGAACTTCCTTTGTTTCCATTTTGGCAGAATTTCACGAGGAACAATAAATTCTGGTTCATTTGCATTTGTATACAGACCGAACAGATAAAAGTAGCTGTTTCGAACCATCAGATTTTTTTTCGCGTGCCAATAGTTTACTCCTCTAAGAAAAATCATGTTTTATACAGAAAATACAAGCTTACGCGTGCCAAGTATGTACAATCTCCTGCGTGCCAGTTCTGGCACGCGTGCCCCGTATTTGCCGTAGGGTATCATGTAGACAAGCTTTAAATAACGTTGGCGACAGACAGCAGCCCTGTCTCAATCATTTCGTTGTTATAATTCCTTCTTTTGTTATCTTGTTCTCACCCTTCTCATACGACACCTTGTTCTGGTAAGTTAAGTCGAGCATGGTGGGTGTGCGGTTAGGGCGGAAAAAAAAGTTTTATGCCATCCGTACTATATCAAGGAAAAATCCAACTGCCATTTCTAGGGAAACAGCGTAACAACTAGTATAGTAAAATGACAACATGCCCTCTTGCAGGTATTGGGCGAATTATATCTACTCTTTCAATGTGTCCTGGCATTTATCCCGTAAATATAGAATACATCGCTCGATTTTTAATGTGGTTTCCTTATAAAAAACTTAGTAACATGTAAAATGAAATAAGTTTAAAATTGCATGTGAAAGAACAAGGCATATTGGTAAAATGGACGTACTGTGTACATACAGTTGCCAGAATATCAACAATCCGTTTCCAACTTACGACTCTAAACATTCCTGAAAATCGCATCGTAAGTCAAATATCAATTTCCTATAGGCCTACATGTTATAAATTGAGATGCGCTTTAATAGTTAAAGAACCAACGAGTTATACATTGTATAATACAGGTCAAGTTAGCATAAAAGTTGTATAATAAACATTTTTACGGTATGACAAAAAATCAATAACTTAATACTTACAATGCGGACGAGTCGTATCGTCCAACTGAATATTGGCCGAAAATGCGCAAAAGAAAGTAGACTCGGAGCGCATCGGATGTCGAATATTGCATGTCCGGGGTAAGATATCGGATATTCGAAAGGCTCTGTTCCAAAACTAAATTTAACACATGAGCGTAGCAATGTGTAAAAAGCGTTAAATGGTACGTATTGATAACTTTGCTCTGTAAACCATTTACACGTCCACTCATTACACATGCCCCATCATAGGGTTGTCCAACCAATTTTCCCTCAATTTTAAATTCTTGGATTGTATTGGCAACATGATTAAATAGAGCACTAAAAGTTCCATCAGCATTTAAAAGAGGATCATAGTCTATATATCAGTGGCGTGTCATGATGATCGATTTAAAAATTCTATATAATTACCTCTATTCATTGAATTTTTAGACTCATCATGACCTCGCAAAGGAAGTTCTTGTTTAGATAAGTAACATATTGCATCAATGAGCCTTTTCAAAATACCTATATTTTTATTCACTTGTTCATTATGCCGGCTTATTTCAGTTTTTGTTGGTTGTCAAGTAAAGTGTCGATTCTTTCTTTTCCAAAAAGTTTAAGATTAACTAAAGACTGAACACGTGCTTGAGATATTTCATGTTTTTGCTGTGCTGCTGCAAAATGATTAAGATCGGAAAACCCATGCTTATTTTATACACCATTCTCTTTTGAGAACAACAAACATGGCTAACAAAATAGTCTAGATAGCGTTTCTCAGCCACTTAACCATTCCACCGTTTCATATGGTGAAAGGGAAAAATGTCTCGTATATTCAGTTTTTGCGTCTTTATGCTTACAAAATAGATTTGGAAGATCTGGACAAGGTTTACCTTCCTCCACAATTTTCATACGATCAACAAAGGTTCGAGTTGAAAGTTGTACACTCAGCAAATCTTCAACACTCTTTCTCGTTGTATAAGAAGAGCAAATATTTTTAAAGTTGTCAAAGAGTAACAGAAAATTTTAAAGAAGCTTGCACAAAAAATTAATATAAAATAAACCATATTAGAATAAACAAACTCTTAGCAATACAATGCCGTACTCCTAAGATCTGGTCTGAAGGTTCGTGATATTCGTTGGACGTGCGGCGCACACCAAACACACCCAGAATATACGCCCCTGATATATATATATATATATATATATATATGTATATATAACACTTCTCGCTCTCTGGAGCCTTATACACCAGCAGTTTCTCATTCGGTCGCCTCCTCCCTCTCAATCTCCCTCTCGCTCCATCGCCTCCTCTTATCTCCTTTCTCTTCCTTCCGTTTGCCACCTAGTATTTGCCCCTCCGCTCCGTATACATACCACAGGCCGCGCTCACCCGAAGCGCTCAGTCATCCTCACCATCGAATTCTCACATCCTCTCCGAATTCACTTCCTTCTTGATGACTCCTTTCCCTCCAAGTCTATTTCTTTACTCCTCCTTATAGGAAACAGATTCTCGAAAATTTTCTCCAGTTATTTATCTATTTATTTACTTGTTTACAACGCAAATAGGCTCTTGGCCTGGTGGCAAGGTAACAAAAATTAACATGGGTACATCCGCAACACAATGTGTATAAAATATGATAATTAAAAAAGAAATGCTCTATAAAATCTCACCGCAGTGTTGAGTATAACGGTAATGAAGCTCTAAACGAAATATAAATATGAGTTAAGCGTGGCCTACAAATGAAACAAGAGTAATTTGTAATTTATACATTCACCCGGTACTCTTAAATTCCGAATTACTTTTTAGGTATTCTATATTCAGATAGGAATATATTTTAGTTGCATTTCTATTGTCTTATTCAGCTGTTTTAGTGAGACTTTGTAAGGATAATAACTCGCTGCAACCACGCCTCAGAGATGCAGGTATATACTAGGTAGTCTTATTCTGGTCACCGGAAAAAGCACTCAGCCCGCTGCAACTATCAAAGTTTACAGAACGCTTCTCCAAACCAAGTTTGAATCCAAAGAAGGGGCCAAGAAATGAGGTATGAAGCTTGCAAAATGTTTACTCTTTAAAACAGAATCAACCAATAATTTTTAGACATAAATACGCACTTAAAAGAAAATGGAAATCTCTAACGATCTTTTCACGTTATGTTATAAAATCAAATTTTAAATTGCGATTATAGAAGTGATTGTATATTAATTATGAGACAGTTAAGTTAATATGTTTATTGTGCAAAGGAAGATTTAAGTATTAAGTCTGTATTTCAAACTATCAAAACAAAAGCAGCACTTTCATGGAATTCCGAAAGTAACCAAAACTGGCGCTACATCCGTAGCGCATTTGTTTCGTCTTTGATGTTCTCCTTTTCGACATATAGTGAGAGACTGTCGGTTCCAGATGGAGCTATTCCGAACGCCTTTGGCCCCTTTAAGAGGAGATAGTGAGAGAGAGGGGGGGGTGGGGGCTTGATGGAGCGAGAAGGCAAATAAAGCAAATAACCACGTCGCCATCCACAGGAATGAAGACGTTGGAATGCACTCCCACACCCTGACTTAAGTATCTCGATTTGAATGCATTTACGTAAACCGTGGAATCATTTGCATGATTTTAGACCACTTTTCCACAATCCCCACCCCACGCGATACTCCCTCCCCCTCGCCAATCTCCTCTTTCCCTCTCTCTCTGCTTTGCATCCGGCCTCCTGTTCTCCTCCTCTCCCTCTCTTCCACCCTCTTTCCATACTCCCTCCCTTCCTTCCAATCCCTTAAGATTCCCTAGCATTCTGTTTCGTAAATTTCCATTTCGCCCCTTTTCCTACTTTGCCACGTCCTCAAAGCCTTATCCCTCGAATTTCTTAGTCTTCCGTTGCTGTTTACATATTCCCTTCCCTTCCTTTTCTTCAATCATTCTTTCCTTTTTATTTTGAACTTAAAGCAAGTTTTTATTAAAAAATTCTTATGGTTGACAGAATTGTCAGTGCCTTTAAAGCGTACAACAATAGATCCATCCGCCTATCGAAAAATAGTTTCCATTTTCAAGATATGCTACGCCATTTTCATTATTATACTACTCTATTCTAACTGGTAACACGTGCTGAGTAAGTAATGAAAATCTACTGAAAACAGTGCCAAAATTGAGACCTCAAATTTTTCATTTTTAAAGAGTTGGAATGCTTGGAAGTACCTTAAATACCGAGAATAATATAACAAAGAACATCTCTACCTCCGTCATAAAATGCGCGGATAAGAATTACTCAAAATTTTTAATAAATCTTATATTTACATGCATGATTTCTATATTACTCATTTCTAAATGAATTTGCGCAAAGACTACCAAAGGTTTAAACTGCACGTTAGGGAAGAATGCTCGATTGCATTAGTCTGGATAAAAAAAAAACAATTTCCGTGTCTTTCGCTATAGCATACATAGTTATGTGGTTAGTCTTGTTTTTCTCTTTTTCCCTTCACTCATACAACATTTCCATTCATCTTTTTCGTCTTCTTCATGTCATCCCGCACTTATATTCTTCCTCCTCTTTTCTCCTTCTTGCACTCATCGCTCTCTTTATTCTGACACTCGGTTCGTGTTTTTTCATCATCTCCTCCTCTTCAATTTTCTCCATTTAGGTAATCTTCCACCCTTCGACATAATAACTGAGCTAACCTCTCCGTCCTTTCCCCATCATTCACCCGCTCCAAAATATTTGGCATGATCGAGATCCTTCCCAAACATTCCCAAACCCCTGAATTTTCCGCCTTCATTAGCCGCGATACTTATTTTTCTTTTTGCCTATTTTTCTCTCCTCGAGCATCTTAATCCCGGACAAATGTTCTCACCCTCTCACAGTCGCCCTTGCCAACTTCTCACTTTTCACGCTCGACCTTATTCTCTTCCCATCTTTCCTCGCTCCCTCCCTCCCCCTCCCCCTTCCCCCTTCCCCCTCTCACTCTCTCTCTCTCTTCCTCTCTATCTTTCCAGTCTGTTCCTTCCCTCTCTTTCTCCGTGGGCGGGACGCTAAGAAAAAGCAGACGACCTTCCCGCTTCCCACGAGTCTCCCAAACCCGGCCCACCCCCACCCGCCCCTACACCCACCCACCCCCTCCTTTTCCCACACCACTCCGTCTCTCTCTCTCTCACCTTCCTACTATATATATATACCTCCTCTTCCTCCGACTCCCTTTCCGCTGAAACCTTTAAGTAAGCCCCGACAAGCGATACACTGTGAGCACGGTAGGGGGAGAAAATAATGCGAGTCGAAATAAGAAATATAAAAGTGAGACGACCATTCCATGATCCGTGGGAGAAAGAACAGCTTCTCACCCACGCCAAAAAAATATAAGAGACTTTTAACTGCCTTAAGCCTTTCACTCTAAGTCTCCTCCTCGATTCTTCTATCTATCTAAGGCTCTAAGAATCTCCCTCCCTCGCATCGATCTTTCGCAACATATGTTTCATTCTCCTGCGAGATCCTCGTCCTATTCTTTCTTCTTTTCCGAAGGCCTAAGGTCATTACCGAAGGGTCAGCTGACAGTGGGAAGGGCCCCTCTACCGGAGAACCATTTCTCAAGGGAGAAAGGGAGAGAGAGAGAGGGTTGCAGAAAAAGTGTATATGTAGACAGAAAGAAAGTGAAAAGAAACATGAGTATAGGAAATAGAATAGGAGACAGAACATAAGAAAGATAATAAAAAGAAAGGCGATTTGGACACTATCCAAATACCTAATATTCTACTATTATATAACTATTATTATTACAAAGCACGATATCCGCAAGAAGTCGATAAAATGCTATGCATGGAGGATAGCTTTGCACGGAGCAGAAACATGGACGCTAAGGAAAAATGATATAAAATACTTGGAAAGCTTCGAAATGTGGACATGGAGAAGAATGCTGAAGATAAATTGGACAGATAGGGTGCAAAACGAGGAAGTATTACGGAGAATAGGAGAGAAGCGAACGATTATACAGACTATGAGAAAGAGGAAGGCGAACTGGAGTGGGGGATTACCTGAGGAGAGAGTGCATGATTAAAGAAGTGCTAGAAGGAAAACTGGATGGAAAAAGAGAAAGAGGTAGGAAAAGGTTTCAGCTGATAGACGACTTGAAGGGGAAAGAGAGCTATCAAGACATGAAGAAGGCTGCGGAAAATAGGAGTATGTGGAGAACCAACTTTAACCATGAATAATCACGAACCTGTCTACGGACAGGCTTACTATGATTATGATATAGCACTTCTAACTTTCCCCACCCCACTCTCTCTCTCTCTCTCTCTCTATCTCTCTCTCTCTCTCACCCTCGCTATCAATTTTTGCGTCTCTTTCGCCGTCGTTCCCGTTCTTTTTTGCTGTACGCTGGTTTGCTAACGCCAAATGGTTTTGCTTGCTCGTTTATTCTTCTCTAGGACTGACGAGAGGCATACGAGTTGACGGAATGCAATAATGTCTGCGAAGCATTGAATAAATACTTATTTTTTTCGGTTTATTAGACTTCGTGTTTATGATTTTGGCATTAGGAATATTATGCGATTGGAATACGAGGAGACACATATACAATTATTACGTAAAAATGATGTAACATTTTCGTACCATTCTCTCTTAAAGCTGAAAAAATCAGAAAATGATTACCAACAGACTGTGTTCGTCTTGTAAGCGCATTCTGTACGCGCGAGAAAATGCTACGATATCACCGTTTCATGTTGCTGCTGGACCACGACACCGTACTGTGTGTTGAAAAATAATTTTCCGAGCATATTAAAGCCTTCTCTGCCAATGGTTATTAATTAAAGTTTCACATTTCGTATTTAGACCGTATAACATTAATCGCCCGGTCATATTGCATTTCGCAATGTTTATTGATTTTTCGAGTATATTACCTATGGAATGAAGAGACTTTTGACAAACGGCGTTAGAGTTTGCAGAAGACCGGGTGAACACAATGGTTCAACGAAACAGATGTTGCCAAAAATCTACAATGATCTGTATGAAAGGAGACGCTCGATGAAACAGATGGTAGCATAATTTCGTTTTAAGGATTTGAAAAAATTAAAGTGATATCATTTTTTATTTAATTCTAATAGCATAATAAACATGTATATTTTGATTATTTTTTCAATTAAAAATATAGATGCTGAGAATGAGAGATAATAAATTGATGTGTCCAGCACATGACTTTCTCCATACGTAAGTTGTCAACTAAAATCAAATAAATACGGCGATAGGAACAGTTCCACTTGCACGCTTCAGCGCTAGCGATTCAATTGTTGTCACTACCACGCGCGCGAGCTGCCCACTAACCGTCAATTTCGAAGAAAATTGAATATCTCTTGAAATATTCCTCATATGAAAATTTAGTCCAAACAAATGTTGTAGAAAAAAATAATATCTACAACTTAATATATATATATATATATATATATATATATATATATATATATATATATATATATATATATATATATATATATATAGTATATACACACACGCACGCACACATGGATAATGGACTTTTAATGAATCAATTACCAAATTTAACGTTGAGCTGATTTTGCCGATATATTACATTGGAAATATCTATCTAATAAATAAAAAAGGATGTCTGTCTGTCTGTTTGTGGCAGCTATAACTCATCAGAAAATAAAGTTAGGAGCTTGAAATTTTGATAGCAGCTTCAGGTTGATCATGGGAGTTGCAGTGCCGAATATAATTCAAATCGACCCACGGGGTCGTGACCTCGGAGGTCACGGATCGGTCGGTCAAAATTTCAGTCTCTTGAGGATATCTCAGCAACTATTGGACCGATTTTGATCAATCCTACACCAATATCAATGTTTTGATGACGTACATTTCCTAGCTGAAAATGGACAAAATCCGTCCACTGGGTCGAAAGGTCTTAATGTAATAATGGCCGGTTCAAATTTTGGTTTTTTGAGTATATCTCAGCAACGAATTGAAATAGGTTTAAAAATATAAACTTTTCATCAGTTATTTCTGTAAAACATAATTTTCGCATTTATGGCATTATTGAAGTATAGAAATTTACTAACATTCCATATCTTACGTAAAAATTGTTGAATTGTTGTTTAAATTGTTATATATTTCATTGAAATATTTGTTGTTTTAACTGAATTATCTTCTAATCTAACATATAAAGGAGAATGTTTGTAAGTTTGTTCGCTTTGAATGCTTTTAATACGAGATAGGGTGGGAGAGAGATGGATGGTAACGGAAGAGGGAGATGGAGAGAGGGAATTAGAGGGAAGGGGTGGAGAGAGGGAGGGGGAGGAAGGGAGAGAGGGGAGAGAGGGGAGGGAGGGGAGAAGGGAAGGAGAGGGTGGAAGGGAGGGGGAGGGAGTTTATACGTTATTTTCCTAAGATTTTCTTCCTTCATTTATCTAAATAGGAAAATGCGGAGCGGTTTTCTTCCTTTTAGCTTTAATCGACGGGTATAACAGTGTACTATCTTATTCTCGCGATGCTTGCATTTCAGACGGTCGAAGTTTTAGATTCACTAAATCCGTTGAAATTCAACGGGCACTCCTGCTAGTAGTAAATAAGTGTTTGCTGAGATCTGCGAATTTGAATCGTCTCTCTTCAGCGATTGCAAGTTTATTACGAATATTTCTCTATATTATAAAATCGTAATGGTCATCATGATTCGTAACGCTCTAATTTTGGGAATAACTCGATTAGAAATGAACGTAGAAACCTGAAATTTATCAGGTTTTCAGTGTCGATGAATCTTTACGTTATGACTAAAAAATTTCGAAAAAGGTCACGGGTTCGACTCCAGAGGATGAACGTAGTTTCCCATAAGATAACACGTAAAAATCAACTTTTTGGTTTGAAGTCTTTCATTCTTTTACTCTTTAAAATGTCTTAAAATGAAGTTATCGACACGAAATTTACGCTAAAACAAGCCAAAATGAATGACGATTCTTATTCTTACCGTCGAATACTCAATAATCTCATTCGAATTCGCTCATATTTTGAATTTATACTCGAGTTTTGGTAAATTTGTTAACATTTCAATAATAAGATTCCATGGTTACCGATATTGTCGTCCTCGGTAATTTCCGTGCATATGTATACTTAAATAAAGGTTTAAAGATCGAAAATAAGATTAAAACTTGCTCGAAATGACCGAAGATATGACTTTAATGCAAATAAATTGAACGCAGTATTAATGTTATTTATATTTTTTAACTTTATTATTAAAATCCTATTTCTCTCTTTAATGCTCTATACCTCAGCCATTTTTAATCTCCGGGAATTTCAGCCCTCTTAAGCTTATTTTTTATAGACAACTAATTTTCTTAATTTGTTATTAAAAACCAAACAAAAATCCCTTATAAAATATATTCATTAAACTCGTATTCAAAACATTCCCGTTAAATTAATCTAAATCCAACAGGTACATGGTTAGGAACGAAGAAACAGCGAGCAAAGAGAGGGGGGGAAATTGGACAGCGTCAGCGAGCAGGGAGCTTGCCCCGTAGTATATAACAAAAAAAAATAAACAGAAAATGACAGTGCATTTATAATTTCCTGTCACTCAGTCAATCATTTTGTTTTTTTTCCTCGCACACGAAACCGTTGTTGTTGCATAATTGAACTCCGCGTTTGGTTTCATCCCGCTGATTGAATCCGTCATAAAAGCCACGATGTGTTCTTCCCACTTATTTCCTTCCGCTATCATCAGTTGCCACCAAAGCATGTTTTGTACGCTGACGACAATCTCGAGTTTTCTTACAGTTCGCGCTTTATGCATATAATAATTAATTATCCTCTCAGTATGTACTTTTAATCGAAATTGGGTAGTAGCAGTTTATTTTAAATCAATTTTCGATGCGTGGCGCTTTAAGAAATATAAGCTTTTTGAATTTAATTTCCATTACTAATAAAAGTTGCGTCACTGATAAAAATAAAAACGGAACTTAGCTCAAATCAAGAGACAGGAAAGAGCAATAAAAAGACGCAATGAGCTCCAGTCCTATTGATTATAGCTGAAATGGTCGCATAACGTTATGGTTTTCCAAAATACGTAATAGATACTAGAGCTATCTAATTTATCAATGATGAAGGACATAATAAACTCCATCGCTTTATCGCACCATAGATTCTGTGGAAATAATTGACTTTTGGGCATGTAACTACAATTATGTATCATAAAAAATTAGAATTCGCTCTGATAATTATAAGAACTCTCATCTTCAATTCCCGATAACTTGCGATAAATAACGTAACATGTACGCATGGACTTCTGCCAATTCATTTAATGCTCAGATAAACATTAGCACATGCGATAAAGGTGAACTTGGACGCGAGGATGGAATTCTGTTTACAAATTAAAATTTGGCAACGCAGCGATCGCCTTGCGCGCTAACCACCTGCACAAAAAACTACTCGATAAAGAGAGAAGAAAGGGCGGAAGGTAAGAAAAGTAAACGCGGTGAAATTACGCTCGCAAACACGGTTTAATTTGCGCGCAAGGCGTCTCATTGCGTATCACACCCTTTAAGTAACGACCGCAAATTTGAGGCGAAAACGAAGGAACGGAGAACAGATGTGCCACTATTCGGGAAAGAGAAGGAGAGACTATGCGACGAGTGAAGAACGTCGACTATTTATGTGAGTGCGCGTGGGTGTGTTTCCTCTCGTGGAAGTCAGTTCGCAGGAGGAGCGGGAGGGAGTGAGGGAGGAGGATAAGACAAACACAACAGGTATACTGTGTTGGGGCTAGATATATAGAGGGAGGAATAACAGAAAAAGGAAAGATAAAGCGGAGGGGAAAGAGTGACAGACATATATATATATACACACACAGGGGCGGCCCGAGAAATTTTGGCGCCCCGGGCGAGATAACACCCCAGCGCCCCATCCGTAAATGTTTGTCGAGATATTTACAGAATATAGGTTAATTTGTTCAACGCTCTGTAAAACTTATTGATAATGATTAAATAATAGGAATTTCATCATGATTCTAGCCTGTAATGCATAGATAGATGATCGGGATAGTGCCCCCAACAATTAGGCGCCCCGGGCCGGCCCTGTGTGTATATATATATATATATATATATATACACACGTATATAGAGCGGGAGATAGAGAGAAAGAGAGGGAGAGAGTGAGAGAGAAAGAGAAAGAGAGAGGGACGATTTCACGGTATAATACGGATATGCATTGGTCGACCGTGTGTGGTAAACGTGAGAGCTCAAAGGTTTCCCTGCAGAGATCGAGTCCGTAAGGAGCAACTTAAAATGGTGATTTAAGGATACGTGGTTTTGGGTGTGGACGAAGCTAATGAGGTTTGGTGGGTAGGGGGAATTACACAGAACGAGAGGAGACAGTGAGGTGGAGAGAGGAGGGAGGAGAGAGGGAACAAGAGACCCCCGCCGAGAATTATGGAGCGATAAAGTTTCTCGAGTCCATAAAAAGAAACATGTTTGGTTAAAAAAAAAAGAAAACTCTTTAACAAGAAGGTGGTGCCGAAGAATGTTTTCGTGTAAAAATCAAAGTTTGGGAAACCGGAGAAAGTTGCCGCGGTCAGTTTTCATTGAATTCATCCTTAAAGTATCTCCAAACAGCAAATTCCGGTATTAGAGAGAATAAAGCGATGAATTTGTCACGTAAAAGGAGAGAGAAGCGATTATTTTGAATGCTGGGCCTCGGTGACGAGGGCAACATAGACGAGCGGTCACTCATTCTATATATTAGCTTCATTAAAAGTGGAATTTGTGACCTGATGTAAGATACAATGTCCACCAATGCGTAGCATTTACTACGATGAAATGATGGGTTTCACTGAATATAAAATGAACCATATAATGATCAATTTTTATATTTTCTAAACGGTTAGATATTATACTTTCTCATATAGCTATGTATAATAAAATGCGTTGAAAATGTTGCACATACGAGTTTGAAAACGAGTTATAGAGACGGCACATTTTCGGAATATTTTTACTTTAATAAAATATAGAGACTTAAAACGTTAATTCGAATTCATTTCAAACTTAAGGTAGGATATCAATATGTTTAGGTAAGTATGAAATAAGTTGATCGCCGAAGGAGGCCTTTAATGGGAGCCGCCATTAATTATGCATATTTATGCGTCAAGCCGTATGCTAATATTCATTCGTACGAAATGTGCAGTATTTAGCTCGGATTTTTGTAACTAGCACACGTGTCCGAGAGATATATCGTGGTCTGAAATTGCAACAATCTCGACCAAAAATGTTCCAAGTGAATCACCAGCGCTTAATATAAGTCAAGAGGGGAAAAAATCCTCGAGAGGTAATTTACTAAGAATTTCTTCAGCATCACGCTTAATGAAAACATGAGCAATTTTTATACTTCTACCAGCTTAAGCTATACTACCACAAGTCACCTAATTTCTACCAAATTATTATTTTAGGACGTAGAGAAAATGAAATCAATGCATCACGTCTCATAGAAAACAAGGATATACTCGACTGACGAAGACGTTACTTCTAGCCAGATGTTATAAAAGAAATAAACGATTGAATGACTTAGTGTTTTATTGTTAAAACCAGACAGTTGAAAAGAAACACTTTCAGGTCATCTTTATAAAATATAATAAAATAACATTTATTGGGATGAGATTATTATTTGTTCATATTGTACTTGCCAATCGAAACAAAGAAAACGTAAACGGTTTTAAAAGGCATTTACAGTAAACACGGACATTAAAGTTTTTAGTTTGATTATACCATATTCATGTAATACGTCGTGTTGTGTATAAAATTTTTTTTATCAGTAATAATTCAGAATATTAAGAATTCGCAACAGATTTCTAATTTCCTTCCATCTAACCACAATGACATCCACGTTCACATGCCGATCACATTTTAGTTTATGCAGACTAAGGTTTCTCTCCAATTCCCATTTCTCAGTCACTCTTTATTTCCATGCATTAATCATCGTCTTCACTTGCGTGTTAAAAGTCCACTTCCCCGTTTTGCCAATAAATCTTTTACCGTACAAGGGGATGAAAGACCTTGCTAAGCAGTGCACGTAAATTCCTCATAATAAATGGATTGAGGGCGTAAGAGACAATTTGGGAACAGGGAACTGCCAGAGAAGCGTACGAGGAGCTTTATGGCGTCAATTTGCGCGAAGACAGCGAAATTCGGGTATTAAAAAAGTCCTTCCGGGCGAGGCGTTCTCCTGTCCACGATTCGCAAAACAACATTTATATTAAAAGGCACAATTTCCGCCTCAATTTTTAAAAATGGATTTAAATTAAAATATTGAGCGAAATGAATTATTAGGATTTGATGAATGAAATCAATCATAAGTTATTAATGTTATTTTTTCTCGAGTTACAAGAAAGGAAATTATCTTCTTATTGTTTAAAATTCTAATGTGTCAAGACAATGGTCTCTTTTGCTACTAATAATCTCTCAAAGAAATTTCTAGCCCGAAAATATTTATTTCAAGGTACAGAGGAAGTGGAGGTTATGCAATTGGTGGAGGAAATAAAGAAGGAAGGTCGAGGTATATGTATTCGCAGGCACGCGATAACCAGGGCCACATTTACGTCAAGGTCGGTTAGGCGTAGACCTAGGCGAGGTTGATTTTACAGGGCGTGGAAATTCCGTTGCCTTTTTTTAAAAACCCGGGACAGAGAATAAAGGTACAGGAAGAGCGCAAAATTAACAAAAATTTCTTGTAAGGTTTACTAGGGTGTAGCCCGTCAACAATGACGGGGGTAAAGAAAATTCAAAACGATGTTATCATACCGAGATTTCCAAAGTGAGGACAATTATATCTTAAACTTAAAATAGTTGAGTATATTCTTCCATCAAAGAAAATGAATGTACATTCAATATAATAATTAAAGAATGTTGTTTAGTTTGGTTGCTAAGAAAATCAATTCTCTCTCCCCTCCCCTCCCGTATTAAAACTATTCAAAGGATGCTTGCACTCATAAGGATTGAAATAACAATAGGATTTCGAGGTCTAACAAAGTAATTGGTAGGCAAGGTAACATCCCGTTAAAATGGCAAGATTTCCACAAAATATGTGAATTAAAAGGTTAACATGAGTAATTTCGAACAGTATGCGGAAAAAGACGAAAAGAATAAGAACCTTTATGTTTTCTTCAAAACGGTTCACATTCGAAGTTCGTAGGTCTATTCTGTCTAATTTTAATCTAAAAGAGAAAGCCTTCACGTCGAAAAGTTGATTTTTACGTGTTATTTTATGGGAAATGGAAATGTCTTCCTTGGAGTCGAACCCAGGACTTTTTTCGTATTTTTTTTGTCATCACCTGAAAATATGTGAATCGAGCATTCCTGCCAAATTTAAAGTTCCATCTCGAGTTATTGGTAAAGGGTGGTTTGCGTATCTAGACCCAAATGTCGCGGGTTCGAATCCTGCCGAAGGCGTGGTCGGGCATCGTATTTTTCGCGTTTTTACAGCGATCGGGTGTAACGTTACAACAGAAAAACAAGCTAACATACAGATCGCCGAAACTACTTACATAAATATCGGCAATGACTTTTAGGTCACAGCTGACTGAGTTAATTTCTTGGAAATTCGGCGATAAAATTTCACAGATTCAGAGGAATAAAAATTACACATAATACGTTGACGCTTACCTGTCACTAAAATAGAAAAAAAAGGATAAAATAAATTCGATTTTTTTCTCAATCGCCATTAACCGCGAAGGTGAATGCGGAGACAGACACGAGTAGCCGCCATAACGCGGGTTTTGCATCCATTTGCACAGTTCAGGAATGCGTCCAGAATATCCGCCGTGTTTTTTGAGCTTTTTATTGACTTCCGCAGGGGTGTGGCCGTCACGGATCGAGAGATCTCCTCCAATTACAACCTGTCCAGGTTTTCGCCAAAGGACAGACGGCGGAGAAAGAGGACAATTTCGCCATCCGATCTCCAGGATTTTTTTTACTACGAGTGCACCGGAGGGGGGTGGAAGGGAGGAGGGGAGAGAAAGAGAGGGAGAAAGAGAGAGAGAGAGGCGTTGTCCCATTCGCGTGCGTGCGAAAGTGTCGCCTTGGAAACGTCTTTCATGTCTTTCTCTCTTGCGAACAAGCAGCCCTATACGCTCCAATACACCGAATACGATTCTTTTTTTAATATATATATTATATCCTTCGCCCGCTCATTTCCGCTGGATCGTGCCCCTACGATCACCGAGCTTCTTCTGTTTTCGCCTCCTCCTGTCTTTTATCCTAAACTACGCCTTAAACTTTTGATTATGCTAGCAAATATGAACCAGCGTCTAAATTTCTGGTCTATATGCAAGATAATTCCGCCGAAAAATTTCCGAGGAAATATGGATTTATTTCTATTATTAAAGCAGCCTTCGCACGAACATAATCGTTGTTTACTGAATTTATTTATTATTTATTTATTTAATTACTGTGCTGGTTAGAACACTACTTGCACAATATGAACGAATAAATTATGCGAAGAGAGAAAATTAAGTATTTCTTTTACGAAATTTAGGGAAGATAAAAGTAAGCGAAGAAAAAATTAAGTAAATAAAAAGCTAATTATTAGTGGCAGCTCTCAAGAATTAACCACTTGGATTATTCACTATATTTTGGTTGCCAAGTGGTTGTGGTTGAAATTCATGGATTACCAACAAAGTTCTGATCTTCACCTTTATGGAATTGGTTCCTTCGCTTTCACTAATTGGAGAACAAATAGAAACGGTGATATCTAGGTAATCTACTTAAACTCCGATTCTAATCAATTAAACACAAATTTCGAGCCATAAACGAAGCGCATCTATACAAGTTTTCAATAATATACACGAACAAATTCGCAGGAAAATGCGCGGCCATTGTGTTACGTCGAGTTCTTTAATTTACGTGATATTCGTGCCAAGTTTATTATTATTCGTAGAAGCGTTGAAATTGTAAACATGTT
Organism: Uropetala carovei; assembly: GCA_036926305.1. Taxonomy (NCBI): domain Eukaryota; kingdom Metazoa; phylum Arthropoda; class Insecta; order Odonata; family Petaluridae; genus Uropetala; species Uropetala carovei. The sequence continues at coordinate 11,181,915 of JAXCHB010000019.1, read as the reverse complement.
TTACGGAGGCTGGCTAGGATTCTCATCGCAAAGAACGAAGAAAAACAAACGGTTCTTCGAATCAACAACTCGAAAACAAAACAAATTCCAAAATTTACGGCGAAATCATGACATTCGCAGTTTTACCTGTTTGCTGGAGAGCTAAAATTCACGTTTATTTTTATTTTACGTTTAATTTTGCCCTCAGCAGTTGACGCTCGCGCACGGTCTTTTGTTACCGAAGTGACCATTTGTGACCTTGACCTTAAGGATAAAGGGTCCTCCCTTCTTTTTTCAGATATTTATTTCTACTGCTTCTGATTTCCCCACTGTCTCTTGCTTTAATGATTTTTTTTACCCGCCATAAATATTATTCCTATTAAACACATGTTATCAAATACGTGAGTTTTTTTTGGATTTAAAACACAAAATAATGACGAAATTCCCCGAGGACTAACGAGAAGCCTACATGATGACTGCAATATAGAATTTTCAATGAGAAAAAGGAGTGTTTATCAAGTTAGAAAGTTTTTATATAGCATACTATAAAACCTTCCCGTAACGCCTGGAAACTATTTGATCTCTGATGAATTTTAAAGTTATCTTTATGGAAGAGATTATACATGCCTCAGTACTTATAACGGCTAAATGAGCAAAACATATCATTTTAATAAGGAGAAAGAGAGTTAATGGCATTTACTTTCAAAAATCTTAATACGTAAATTCATAGGGTCGAATGGCACGGCCTTCTATTCATTCCGAACCTCGAACCAAGTTTTCCTCTCCTTGTTTTCAAATTTCATATTTCTCAATATTTACGCAGATGCGCAAACCGAAGCACAACCTGAATTCGTCTTCCTCGTAGCTTTCAAACGCAAGTTTTTCTTTCCTTTCACCACTCAACGCATTCAAACAGAGTCGATTTTTTCATCATGTGTGTCGTTGAACATTGGCTTTTCTCTTTTTAGCATATCGCGTTGCCATTTGTATTTCTGATGCAACTTAAATAAACCTTCCTTTATTTCGCTGCTGTTTTCCTTCACACTTCCTATCCTGTGAGATAAAGTAAGAATTTAAATGGAATTACAATTTTCTATTTATGTTTTTATGATTCGATCAGTGTATACGGCCAAATAAAAGAAGACCTGCCATATTGCTCGAGAAATTGCAAGAAATTAAAAATTATCATCGGGAGCTATGATATCGTATTGACAACAGTAAATGAACGAATAGATGAGAAATATTAATTGTAGAAAACAGTTAATTATATTTGAAATTCCATATAACAAACACATTCAATTCGAGAGTCACTAAAGGCTACATTTACAGCAATCTTTCATACATTATTTAGCTATCACACCTCCTGGTATAAAAATATGATATTCACTGAGTTAAAATGAAATTTCTTGCATGTTTTGCCCATTATCGTTCAAATTTATACTGCCTGTATCAGTTGAAAATTTAAATATTGCATACTGTGTTCGTATACTTTTATCCACACCTGTTTAGCAGTAAGAAAAGAAGGGATACCTGGAAATTTCCCTTTTCACAAGATTTATCCAATTAACTATAACTTTCCTTCGATGTTTCTCCAAAAATTAAATAAAATCAACAGAAGACGAATTGAGTAAGTAGAATAGCTGAAAAACCATAGAAGAAATCACCTCCTCGGGACAGACAATAGCCCAGAATGATCGCGGGAAACACTCCACCGGCAGTTCACGGAGTACCTACCGCTAATTAAGGGCAATTAGGGCACGATACGAGTACTAAGATAAGGCCATCAAGGACATTAGGCGGATACGGAGAGCTAGAAATGGGGGAGACGAAGGACGAAGAGGGGGACAGGCAGAGAAAGAGTCGGACTGCGGAGTAAGTCTGTTTAAAGCGTTGGCGGTCCGAGGATGGAACCTTGAGGCAGGGCAGTGATGCAGGTCCGTTGGAATTCTATCCTTCTGAGACGGCAACACGTACGTGTGAAAATACTTCTCCAGAATTACCCCTCACTCTCGCTTCAGCCTCGGAAGAAGGGATTCCGGGTTCAAAATTCCCGACGGCGGACATATATATTTACCCTAAGACGCTTGTTCGTCCGAACACGATCCCAGACAGATATTTTTCCTTTTCTCGCACGTCGAAGAGTGTAAGGAGAGGATGGAATAAAACGGTGGAAAGCGGTTGAGATGATAGTGCAAACGATTGCTCGAAATGCGAGATGCTGTATAATTTTCTCTTAAAGGAGAGGCAGGTGTTGAGCGATCGAGAGAGACAAGACTGGAAAGACGAAATGCATTTTGTATGATCACACTACATTGTAATTCAACCTTACGGTAGACTTTAGGCAACGCTACCAAATCTGTATTATCCAAAGCCTTTCTCTTTTGTTTCATAAGAAGATTGAAAATGGGAGGTAAAGCATCGAGAAATGGAAGGAGAGGAGGGAGGGTGAAGAAAAATAATCGTTTGAAGAATATGATTGCATGGAAATGACGAAACAGTAAGCAGTAGAATCGTGCAATCGGATTTATCATTGTTGGAGGCAATGGAAGTCAAAACTTTCTTCGAATCTCAAACGAATTTTGAATCCAATTCTGAAAAACGGTCGGAGGAACAACAAAAAAAATTTAAATTCTTTTCGCCAATATTATGTCTATGGGATTGATAGATACATTACTGCTCTTACTTTCTTGAGGATTTAAGAGGACAGAAGCTCTCAGTTAACCGTTTTAAGATGAAATCACGGACTTGTCAGCGTAAAATTAAAATTGACGATAAAAAAATATCTGCATTTAGTTGCTAAACGGTTTTAAAAGCTTTAAAAATATACATATATATTAAACTATGATATGAAATCGACTTAATTTTAATAGTAGGCTTATACGTGTACGTACAATCTATGCAATAAATGCATTGCGCATTTTGGGTGTAGCATGCGGAAAGAACTACGTATTTCTAATCCCAATTCGTGAGAAGCTGAACTAATCAAGAAAAACCCCTATTAAACGCTGGATTAAATCCAGGTTGGAGAATATATAGCTGATGAGGCAATGAAAAATCGAAACAAATACTTGTGTTGTAAGGCATGATAAATAGGTAAAATCAATCGCAGGCCAGGGAATTAGTTTCTTAACGACAACCTGAGACCATAATAGAACAAAGAGAATTTACAGAAACATTTTCATACGCCATACCACCCAGCTGTCTTGTGAAATGCAGGAAAATGTGTAGCTGGATTAAACAGACATATTCTTCTTGCGCTCAGAAGCGCGACGAGACAGAGAGTTCTGAAAAAGGAATCAAGGTTACGGAGAATAGGCCCTTGTTCGGCGGGAGAAGGATCGTAATTTCCTAGGGAAGGATGTGTGAACGAAAGAGACTTCAATTCCACCGAAATTCCATTGATTCGCTCCCGTCTCGTGTCTTTGAAACTGTACAGTACAACATAACCTCTCCCCTTGGATCTAACGCAAAGATAATATAGACATTGAATACATGACAAAAACTATGCACTATCATTTCACTCTTGTTATTCACATTGTGCCTACAATGCGAAAAGAACGGCAAAATAAAACGAAATATGTAGTGGGTTTTTGGATTGCGATACGGGAAGCAAATACAATTTGGTTGTTCACCAAAAGATCTTTAGTTAGGCGTTGGTATGATATGGACTGCAGAGAGAGAGATCTGTCTCAGATCGAGAGGTGAATGCAGAGACATGAAGATGAAAGGGGAGAGAAAACTAGAAAATGGAGGGAAAGGAGCCGGTTGCGTTATAAGCCAGTCCAATTTCCCTACGTCTCTGAGAATCTCCGGAGATTTTTAGCTCATCTCTCTTACCCCTTTCCCCCCTCCTTACTCCTTCCCCCTCCCCCTCTCTCTACCTTCCTTCCTCCCTCCAACCTCCCCCTCCCTCCCCCCTCCCCCTCCCTCCCCCCTCCCCCTCCCTCCCTCCTCCCCTTCCTCCCAGCGAGTGGGTAGACATTGCGTTCCTTCCTCGTTTTCCAATATCATTTCTAAACCGCCATTCACTCCCTTAATTCTCCGGTCCAAAGGCAATGTTTCGGGTCTTATTTTCTTCCAAGAGTTACGAGATTGCGTTCTTTATTTCTTCCTGATGGAATGTTTCCCCAAAGTCACTCCCTCCTGTCCATCAAATTTTGCGTAAAGGGGTTCTCTTATTCGTCGCCGCCGAAAATTGCTGCCGCGCGAGCGCTTTGCTTGGAGAAGAAAACGGCAGATTTTATTTAGAAACGCTAGTAGTAATTTTATTTGCGACAGCTGTTAAGAAACGCTGATTAGTCAAACACGCAGCTGCTTGTATAAATCTTCACTGGAAGGAATGTAACGACGAAGATCGACAAAAGATTATTTTGGTAAGGGACGGTAACTGGTTTCATAATAAGGTTTGGTTTCAGAAAAATAAAATTAATTAATTTTACTTATAGTTATTTAAAACTATAGATTAAATACGATAAATCAGAAAAAATTCTTTTGTTTTTTGAGCCATAAATTGTATATAGAGTTTTCGTGAAAAGACGCTTCACCGAAAGCTTTTTTAAGAAATTAGTCTACGAGACACTACCATCCGAAAAGCATTTTAGCTTGTATTATGAGTTTTCTCTGCCGTTTTTATTTTCAATTTTGCTTAATAAGCAGTAAATTTGATATAATATTGACGTCCTGATCCAAAATATATCATAAAGTTAAAGGTCAAGAAGATTCATTTCTTACAAATGCATGCTGGATAACTTAATTTCCACTTTAGATAAAAATAAATTGGTTTCCATAGCCTTGTATGCGATGGTTATATATCCAGAACTACGTTATGAATTGATGTATATTTTTTACGCGTCTTGATGTATTGCTAGCAGAAGGAAATTCGCAATTTTGTGTGTCTCTTATTTGACAGTTATTTCGCCAGAGCCACTCGAAATATACGATTGCCGCTTCTAAAACATCACTCAGTAGGTACACCGCAGAAACGTTCCTTCTGGATTTAAGGGACCGTGACCTTTACGTCTTCAAACTTGTTCGAGAGTTAAGAAGGCGAAACTAATAGGCAGAATTGCACTCCTTCCGTTTTTTACGCGCTTAACGACCGTGAAATTTCATAATCTGTCGTTTTACTGCTGTTTCCAATTCATAAATTCATATCCTGACCTCATTTACCCGAAAATTTTTAGGAACTCTACGACTCAGCGTTCAATAAAGAAAATCATCAATTACGCTGTACGTTCGTGAACTCTCAATGTAATAAAAAAAAATATAAACGTCCCTTAGCTTTAACACGTAATCGATTATTTAAAAATAACAAATCAAAATCTAATAAAGTGCATAGAACGTCGCTCGTGGCTTCAATTTCCGAAAGCTCACGATTTTATAATAATAATGTACTGCAATATGAAATGCATTAAAAAAAATAGAAATCTTATTTACCAATACTGCGGCTCTTCACATGTTAGTTTTTTTTTTGCAGTTAATCGAAAAAAGTGCCCCTTCTTGTTAATTCGGTTGCCAACCGACGTAAAGGGCGAGCAGTGAAACTTGCGACCCAAAAGTAATTCATGGTAGGGAATCCGTTTGAAAAAGCTTCTCATTATTCAATATATGTAAATCGATGAAAAGTCTGTTAAAAGCTAGAAGTAGCTGCATATTTTCTATTAGTTATTCGTAAAATTTCTACTAATAATTTCCCAACATAAAATATGTATTTTTATCATGCGCTTCGCCAAATCTTTTTAAAAATTCCTCAGCCTAATCGTCACTATAAACTCTAGTCCTCTTATCAGCGGAAATTTCGTCTAAATGTTATTATCTCAAAGTTTTCTAATGACCAAACCGCTAAAAAAATACGAACCGACCGGAAATTTGAAATCCTAGTGAAACAATTTCCAGAGGTCCATCCATCGAATATGGATTTAAAGTGACTGTGAAAATTTCGCGGTGACCCAATATAGTTACTGAAGTCATCCACGTCACGAAGCCGGCTTTGATAATTTAATTTTGATAAAAAAACCGCCGTCGCGTATACTTAAGGGAAGTGCGGCGAAGTGCGAGGGAAATACTTTCACTTCCGCGAGGACGCCTTCCATTTGCCAGAGATGGAGAGAGAGAGAGAGAAGAGATTGGGAGGGATAGAGAAAGAGGGAAAGAGAGAGAGAGGGGTGGGGGGTCGAGTGCTAGGGGCTTAACCCTTCTCAGCTGTCCGTCTCACTTAAAAGTCTATCTCCGGTTTTCAGCTCCCTTCCATGTCCCTTCCTCCACTCCTTTGCCCCCTCCTCGTCCCTTTTCTTGCCCCTCCTTCCCTCCCTTTTACCCTTCAACCCTTCCATTTCCCTTGGCTTCCGGGGCCGTCCTCTTCCCTCTTCCAGAAGCATAACAATGACCACGGTGCGTCTACGCCCTCTCTCTCTCTCTCTCTCTTTCTCCTTCCATTATAGCTTCGCATCTTACGCCTTCGCCCTGCAATGGCTCCGTCAGTCTGCGGGGACGGAATTTCAATGCGTTTTTCGACGCTAAGGAACTGCCCGGCATGTGCGCCGTGAAAGGAAATTCTTGAACTGGCATTATGAAGATCTCTCGGGTCTGGGGCTCGATCCAAAGGAACGAAACGGATGCAGAAACGCAATAACTTTACGAGTCACTTGACGTACTACGTAGTATTGCGTGTAGAAATTCTTTAAGTTGAAGCTGATCCAGTGAAAGCAAAATAATAAAATTTAAGCGAGTTTCTATTGTTCGCACGCTGATGAAATTAGCACATTACGTTTACTGTAAGTATTTGAAAGTTGTGGAGCAAAAAACGTCTCGAAATATATGCTTCAACATATTTAATGCTTCTTTATGGTTAAGCACAAATTATTCATAATAATAATTTACTAATAATTTGTGACCTTTAATTGCTACACCTAAAAGAATAAAAGTAAGTGTAATAAAAGGTTTCTTTTATTTCATCAAGAGAGGCAAAAATAATGGTGTGCTACCGTTAATTCACTCTTTAGAGAGATTAATTAGCATTTTCTATTACTTACCGGTGATGAAGATGAAAGGGCTCCCCAACGGACATCATTGGAGGATGAATATGCTTTGTTTCCTCCTTGCTGAGGAAAGCGTTCAGTAAACTCTCTTAAACTCCCTTTATCATTTACCCCACGTGGCTTTGTTTGAGTAAAACGGACCTGTCATGTTCTCGGAAATAGGGAAGTTATTAATGACGTTGTTTAGTTAAACAAAGAGCCACGTCCATATCAATTATTCAACGACTCAGCTTCCTGGTTTTGGTTTTTACTACCTTCTGGAGCTTAGAAACAAATCATTTTTAAGTTTCCAATGAATAATTAAAGACGAAACAATATTCTTTTAAATCACAGACGTTTCAAGCGTAAAAAATACCTTAAAATAGTCCGATCAGGCCCACAAAAAGATTGGAAAACCATATTTTCAATTTAAATAGCCGTGATGGCTCAAAACAAATACGTACAGTATGTTTTGAGAATGTCGAAACAATTCAGCTGCGTAGTTTATTTTATTCGTAGCTGTAGATGAATGTTTGGAGAACGATAAAAGCCTTTCAGAGAATTACTTCACGAAGTTACGATCAAGAAATCGAATTTTCTACCTTGAGGCTATTATGGCTATAATGGCGCCACACGGATACTACGTATTAGGAATTTTAATTAGCACAGTAGTTATCGCGGCACGCTTCGAAATTAATTTTTGCCGAACGAAACGCCTCGAAATTTCCGTTACGAACCGGATTTTGATTAATATTCCGTAATCAAACAGTTTCTATTTTCTCCGGATCATTTTTTTCCTTAGCCCTCTGATTTCCGTCCTCTTTCCCTCTCTCTCTGTTCTCCCTCACGCCTCCTCTTTAGTGTTTTCATTGCGTCGCTCTTTCTCTTCTTCTCTCTCTCTCTCCCTACTACACTCTCCCCCTTACGCCTCGGGTTGGCATATTTCTTATTCCCCCTCTCTCTGTATAGCGCTTCCTCTCCAGCCCCTTCAATCGCTACGCCCTTCCTCCCTCCACCTCCCCTTCCGCTGACGTACTCTCTTTTCATCTCACTTCCTACCTCTCTCTCTTTTATATGCCTACACCCTCAATCCTCGTTTCTTTCCCCCTTTCCACACTTATTCCAACATCCTCATCACCCCGTCGAGTCCTCTCTTTCCACCCCTAACACAATTTCTCCTATTCCTCTCCTTTTGCCCCTTACCTCTTTCTCCTTCCAACCTCCTCCCCTTCCTCCTCTTGACCTCAGCTTCCTCTCCCATTTCCATTTCTCCCTCATCTCTTTCCATCAACCATCCTGCGATTCACGCTTCCAAAGACTCTTTCCTCATTCCGCGCCCCACCCTTCCTCCCCCCCTCCATCCTCTCTCTCTCTCCCTCCCTCTTTTCACTCCTCCCTTTCAAACACCATCCTGCTCCACCCACTCGCACATAATCGAGTCACGCTCACGGGGATGAGCCTAGTTTTTCATTCATACCTCTTTCCCTCCCGCTCTATTCTTCCTTTCTTCTCTTTATATATATATATATATATATCTGTTGAAAGTTTGATTACTAGGGCTTTAACGGTGTGGAAATGTATATATGCACAAGTAAACAAGCTAACAAACTTTCATATTATATATGTGTATATATATATATGTAGTATATACAAATATGTACCAATATATATACTCTACGATGCCCTTTTTCATTCAATTACCGTGACAATGGGTTATAGACGCTGCACGAAACACACCCACGCGTTCGATAAGGGCTATAACGGGATTCTCGACCCGTCGAGTCACGCCATTCAAAAATGTTGCAATTAAAAATTTGTCGAGGGGAAGGTTAGTGGGGGGCGTCGAATCCTGGACTTTCGTTTTGTTTTATAACTTGTGACTCAGAATTTGGGGGTTTTCGTTTTTTATTACGGCCTCTCCACTTGCGTCGCTCGCTCCGTTGTTAATCCAATTCATAATTCATGGCAGGTATTATTATGCTTCTGGGAGTGGGTGGAGTCGTGCCCGAGTTTGGATGTGGATAAGTTAGGACTTTTCATTTTAATTTCAAATTATACATTCCGTAATAATTACAGGTGAGATGCGGATATTAAACACCCACGTATACATGCACGCACACAGCAATGTACAAATATATATATATATATATATATTTAATATCTATTTACAAATGATTTAAAATCAAAATCAATACACCTATGGATGTATAAGCGAGTGGGCATTATAAATATATTTTATTAAAAGATAAATATTTAATAAATAATAATATTAGAAAACATTTGCGTGGGTAATCAAATTTACGAATTTAAATATTTAAGTCTATCCTTACACCCTCCCGGCAGTAAACATATCTGGTTGTCATTGTCCACCCAGTCTGTTTTTTTTATAATAAGCTCTGAGTCGTTTAATTTTTTTATATTCTAAAACCGAGTCTGTTAGATTCGGCCTTAGAATATGAAATATATAATCCTTCGTTATAAAAATGTCCTTTTGTTTTCCCAGTATTAGATTCCATTTAAACCTTCAAAACTAACGGTAGCATAAGAGACAAACGATGTGGGCTCGTACTCAATATACGATATTTCCACTGATCCTACTACCTTCAACTAATCCTATTATAATCAGCAACAGACGACCATGTCTATTCCTAATCAGGCGTACGTTATCAGTCCAACTTATATTTCCCGCCTAGGCAAAACAGTAGGTATAGCCTAAAATCGTCCCTCTCTTTATTAAACGCTGGTTTTCTGAGAGCAACGATATAAGAACATATTTTAAGTTTCGTGGAGAGTGAAATTTATTGCTAATGTGGAATATGAGAACAATAGGCTTCTAAAAAAAATAATATAATGCTCTACTTCTGGAGAGAAAGTCGTACGCCATGACCGCACTGTGGTTATGCGGTAACGTTTCAAATACGGCAGATGGAAATGTCATCATACAACTTTGGATCATTGCAACGCATTGGCGTAAAACATGTGGTAGGACACGGATAAGAACCGCACGCAAACTGGCCATCGAAGGCGCGTGCTAGTCGTTAATCACACAAACGAAAAACGCCCGTGAGGAAAAAAATTATTTCCTGACTCTTCAGAATTATGAAAACAATTAAGGATTAAAAGATTCATTCGTAAGTTTTCTCATAAATTGCAACATATTAATGACTAGTACGAACTTCGTGATTTTATAAAACTAAATGCTGATTTTAAAATATTAGAAAAGAAACGTTAGAAATTGAAGCAGTATCTGAAAATGACGAGAGAAGAGAATAATATGTAATAGGGTAATAATAAATTGGAGTCCCAATGTTACTATGAGAAGATTTGTACTGCAAATTAAAAATTCATTTACCTTCCATCAGAGCGAAAATTTCTGGAGAGAAATCATGAGTTTCTGTTTGCACTTGAATTTACGTTTTTATAAGAATAAACGTATGGAAAGGTAAAAAAATATTTGCAGTGAGAATATGCAACAAATTAATGGGAAATATCATGTTTTTAAATTAAAGTTAAATAATTATTTAAAAACTATTTGTTTTGTCTGCGTGAGGATGGAATACCAATCGCTTGCGATCTCGCTAGTCCAACTCATTAGAGTTTTCTCCTATAACATAATTCATAAGACAATTTTTTACTATTACATGCTTATCTTGTTTGTTTGGGATCCTAGAACGTTTTATGCGCCGAGTAAGCTGTTGATACATAAAAAAGCAAAGCTAAGGTCTCCGTCGCAATCATTATGTCTCGAATTACGTTACTCGTATAAAACTGTCCTCTCCGTTAGAGAATCGTAAATCTCATCAGTTATGCTCTTGTGCTGGCGTTTCGTCACGATTTACTTCGCCGTCTTCGCGACGCTGATTGAAATGGCCGTAATAATTAAGATAAAACGGAGAAAAATGCTTTTGGATATTTGCTGCTGTCGTTAGCAGTAACAACAAATATATTGACATTGTAGGTGAAAAAAACCTAAACTTTAGTTTGGGGGATTGTAATAGTTGGCGTCGTGAATCGAACTGATGTTTCGTTATCGGTAACTGGCCATGTTCTATCGAGTAAATTCTTTTATAAAATTTCGAACATTTGCGTTGATAAATCTTCACGATTTTTCAACACGGGAACGACGGGCGTTTTCTGTTAATGGAGAATCTGAAAAGCTAACAAACGATCAAAAAAGAGACGCTTTTGAAATGTTTGGAAATTTATGTCGCGGAATTAATGTGACGAATGCGTAAAATTTCACCTGCACTGAAATCAAATGCGCCGTGAGTTTCGAGCCTCGGAGGATATTGGAAGCATCAAAATTTGGTGAGGTTCAACGAATTCTGAATTGTCATGCCTCGAGGTTATCATCATTTATAATAGTTTTCATCGCTGTGTTGGGACTTAAAACTAATATATTAATTTTACTGTTTAAATCTGAGCAATCGCATGAAGTTCTTATGGAGGATTATCTAGAGCAGGGTTTCCCAAAATGGGGTACGCGTACCCCTGGAGGTACTTTTAAAGGCGCTAGGGGGTACATGAGAAAATTTACGCAATGGCTGATATTATGACACTGGACACTTAAATTCAGATTTTTCACTTTGATGTTGCTATATAATATATTTTACAATAAGTTTCTTCCCTATGTGTGTTTTGTTTACTGCATTTGCTATTATTTGATAGTCTAATTGTCCTTTTTAACTTATTAAAAACACACATTTCAATTGCATGCCATTTATTTCTACATAACAATGCTATCAGCAACCAACCAAATCAATACCAACCAACTGACATCTAGGGAAACAAAACTAAACATATGCCAGCCAAAAGTAAATAAACATTCACACAAACTTCTCATAAATAAATATGTACCTCCTACAACAATGTGTGCACATAAACAATACAGTCTATTTTGTCTCTAAAAACATTGAATGCATACATAACAGTAAACTGCAGCCTTATCAATATTTTGCTTGCTTCCGTTGACCAAGAGACAAGACGCGTTACGGATTAAGTAATAAAACCTGGTAAAACCAACTGGCGAATCTGAAATACGTACAAATTTCTATTTCTCAATTTGGATTTGTTACATATAAAATAACATTTGGAAGGACTTATGGAACAAATGCGAGAATATTTTCCATAAACGGACGATTCTAATAATTGGGCGCGCAACCCATTTTTTGCGGATTTTTCGCTTCCGCATCTAACAGCAAAATTGAGTTCTAAGGGGTACGCGGCCAAAAAAAGCTTGAGAAGCCCTGATCTAGAGAAACAGCGAATTAAAAAAAAACTTCAATGAAGAAATATAAATAAACTTCTAATCGTTGGAAAGCGAACTGCATATTTTTATTAAACGTTTATGTCAATCAATAGTCATTTTTCGGTAATGGAGGTACGCAAAGATAATTGAAGGCGTTAATATTGATGTGAATAAACCTAAAAAACGAAGTTTACACGCCAATTTTAAATGTAATCGGCAATGGAAAATTACATCTTGAATTTGGTATTGTTTATTTCTCATAGCAACTCTAACCTTCGGCGAAATATTCAAAACATTTTAATTTCAAATAGCATCGTTTGAATTCGACGGATTCCGTCGATATCCATACAGCCTGCGTGTCAGTGATTTTCCTTTCGACTTGATTTTTAAGATTCCTCGGGTTAACAAATAGTTTCGGCTATCAATTTGGTCAGTCATGATAAACAACACAAGTGAATTAATGTTGAAACAAGCATCCGCAGTTTTTTGAGATTCTAATTCATGTCAGCGACACACGAGCAGGTACATGCATTATATCTGCATACCTGCACGTGCGCAAGCTGACGCAAATTCACACATAAATATCCACTCTAAAACAGACGGAATACCTGCATATTTTCATTCCCAAGTGTCGCTCCTGCGACAAATATGTTTATGAGCTCTCGTTAGATCGCGATCCCGTGTGACGCGGTCTGCACAAGAATCCGCGAACCCCGCTAACTTCCGTTTTGCGAGTACATGTCCGGTCGAAGGCATGTGGAAATCCAGTAGGTATATGTCCATCAATTGTCTCGGGCGTGAAGCAAAATTCACCTTAAACCGGCGATTGATTGGTATAGCGCAATTACACCTGAACATGCGTCAAATAAAATGCAACTAATCACTGAGGTGAAAAATATGCGCGTTTACCGCGTGGCTGGAAGTTGTTCAAATACCCAAAGAATGACCTCCGTTACGAGCGTAAGCTGTTCTTAAATCACTGGTTTATTTTAACTAACGGTACATTTTATTTTCTTTAGTTATGTCTCGAAACAAGATGACAAAATTATCACCTATCAAACAGAATATGAGACTACAATTTGCGCGCGCACACATATTAACCATAGAATTTTATTCTTCAGAAAAAAACATGATCGCACTCAAGATTTGCTTGAAAAATGCAATAATTTAAATCCATATTACATAAATTTAGACATTACGTTTGAAACCGAAGATTAAAAAGTAGACGTTCCAAAAAATGAAACAAATTAACAAAAAATCGACATGCAACGGATGATGCAGATAATTCATGCAGCTATAAAAAATTGAATTAAATAAACGAGCATTTCAGTTGAAAAGCAATGTCAATTGCCAGAGAATTAATAAAGGCTCTGTTGCTGAAATATTCATTACGTCGTTCGCTTGTTTTACGATTACATGAGGTATGTTAATTATTAATATTGACTGACATATTTTCATAAATGAAAAGCATTAAAACTGAAAAATACGTGCTTGTGTATAACTTACCAAACTTTCTCGCAAATTACTCTATACCTACTTTTCCACTCTTGTGAAATTCATTGGGTCGACATCTGCAAAAATTTACGATTACGAAAACTGAAGAGGAAAGACACGTTTCAACGCACTTATCACTGGATACATATCTAAATTTCTTCATCACAGAATTAACATACAGCCAGTATCTTGTTCGGGGATAAGGAGCACCACGCCCAATGACAGTCTCAGATGGAATGCGACACCACCATAACGTTATAACCTCACGGTCACCGATCCATTATTATTTTTGCTCTGCATCGCGAACCGCCCCGAGGGAATGAGGGAGGTTGATGGCTCTCATTGTGGGCAGCACGGAGCGGTTATGCACGGGCGGCCGCGGACTGGATAAGGGGACAAGAAGAACTGAGGAGGAAGGGGCATGGGAAAGTGAAAGGAGGTGCTGTGAAGAGAGAAAGGACAGATGCATCAAAAGAGCGGAGAGGGAAGGACGAGAGGGAAACAAAAAAGACGCGAGGGGCAAAGGAAGCGAATGACAAAAGACGGGGGTGACATTTAAAAAATTTGGAAAATAAATTATGTGGGGTGAAGGCGCAGTCCAATTAATAGAAAACTGAGCTTCTCGTGGGACACTGTGACTTTCAAGATGACACGGTATTGAATATAAACAAGCATCTTCTCACAAGAAAGATTGAATGTACGATCTACCAAGCTTGAGTTTCCCATTATTCCATGGGAGAAATTTCGAATAAAGCTGATCAGCCGAGTTATGTGCGAAAGAAACTCGTTATTAGAAAGTAGCTCAATGGAACGGGAAATGAATTTACTTTAGAGTATCTTGCAATGACAAAATAGTTTCAAAGTTAATCGCTCCTTTGGTCTATTCCCTATGTCGCTGAAACGTATCCTAGAATAACTACACAGCTCAAAGGATCTCTGGTACATAAATTACGAAGCTGCTATACTACTTCGTAGAGGAGTTTAGCGTGCAATGCTGCCAAAAAGATTCGCCGCTAAAAACATGAAAGCAGTTTAATAAAAGAGGTTTGGGGAAGAATATATTGCATTGCATGCATTTCAGTTTTTCCTTAGTTCATCCGTCGTTTAATAGATAACTAGTGTATAGCCCGTCAAAAATGACGGGAGTAAAGATTCGATCGGTCAAGCTATTTATGGAGATCAAATTGGCATCAGAAACATAAAATGTATTGAAAGTAATTTCCCTCTCCTTCATTCCCCCTCTCCCACTCTCTTCCCCTCTCTCCTTTCCCTCTCCCTCTACCTCCCTCTTCACCCTTCCTTTGTCTCCTCCCTCCCTCTCTCCCATATTAAAAGCAATCAAAGCACGTTTATACCCATAAGGATTGAAATAACAATATTATATAGAGGTCTAAGTATGGAATTGGTAGGCAAGGCAACATCCCCTTAAAATGGCTAGATTACCTCAAACTGTGTGAATTGAACGTTTCAATTGAGCAACTTCGAACTGTAGGCGGAAAAAGACGAAAAGAATAAGAACCTTTATAATGTTTTCCTCAAAACGGTTCTCATCCGAAGTTCGTAGGTCTATTCTGTCTAATTTTAATCTAAAAAAGAATGAAAGCCTGCGCGTCGAAACGTTATCTTATTTGAAATGGAAATTATCCCCTGGAGTCGAACCCGAGTGTTTCATCTCGAGTTCGATACACTAAAACGTTTTGCTATTATATCATAATGCTATCCTGAAATTTTCATCAAATTCGGTTAAGTCTTTTGCGAGATATTAAGCTTCAAAAAGCATTACTGACAAATTGACACCGTCTTTTATATAGTTTGGATAAAGGAAATACTAAATGCTGGAGATGATAAACAGGAACAGAATAGTACTACTAGGCCATAACAGAGGTGTTAATAATGAATCAGTCTGTTTGAATAAGCTCTATGGTATTTCAAATGATTTTTTCTACGTGAGAAATAAAAATAACCTTGTATACAAATTTTTATAGTCCGAACAATTATAATAATAACAATTACGATAAATGAATCATTATTAAAGTTTCACATATGAGTTGTCGAATATAAAAAAATGAAGTCAATTATTTATGGAAGCTATGCAACAAGAGCCACTTTAAAGGTATCTGTTTATGAAGAATTATTTTTCTTTCTCAAAAGATCTATAATGATTAATTAGGTTACTATTCCCACCACTGCTTGTATGTAGTAGTGTTAGTTAGCCCAATTATAACTAGTACGGTGTAATGACCTTTTGTGGACATGGGCATAGCCGAAGACGCCGTCGCGATATTAGATATTTAGTGAACGTTAAGCCTTAACTTGCCATCTTAAAAAAAAACTTTTCCAATGAAAACTTTGCAAGACTTGAAAAAACATTTGTTTTTTCCAGTCGAACAAAATGTGGTAGACACGTGAGCCATCCTCTCATGAAACTGAGATTTTGGCAAAAATAAATAAAAAAGACTAAGTGAATATCCTTGTGTAGTGTCAGTAGGTATATTAAAGTGTTTGAAAGATAACATCTTGAGGCTGAACTTGAGTTGCTTTCCGAAAAGTTGGATATTCAGAGCTGTGAACGGATACGAGGAATAGCGAAAGATTACTCTCAGAAAGACGTAAAAAACACCTGGTAAAGCGTTTCTGAAAAGCAATGGGGTGTATTTTTGAAAGTGGCCGGAACCGGAATAGATTTATTCGCCAAGTAAGAGCGTGTATTTGATCGAGAGAGAGGAAAGAAAAAAAACTTTTCGAACAACCCGACTGCCCCAATTCTTCAAGCTAACGTTTTATAGGAGAACTTTTGAGAGAAGAATGACTGCATTTGGATTTAATATAGCTTTTATATGACAGGAAGGATTTTTACTTCTTTACCTCTCTGAACGTTTTCCCTATTGGATATCTAAAATCTAAAGTCCCGCAAGAAAAGCATCCCGAAGAAAGAAGAAATTTTCTTTTCCTTATTTTGCAACATTATGATGCTCATAATGGATAACTTTATGCCTAAGGGTACTAATATCATCTCCTTAACATATTGTAATGACTTAAAAAATATTCTAACGCTCTTTTATCTCCCTATATTATAAAATCGTAATGGTCATCATGATGCGTAACGGTCTGCTTTTGTGAATAATTTCTCAGGATTTCAGTGTAGATAAATCTTTATGATAGGACCAAAAATATTTCGAAAAAGGTCACGGGTTCGACTACAGAAGATGAATGTCGTTTCCTATAAGATAACACGTAAAAATCACCTTTTTGGTTTGAAGGCCTTCATTCTTTTACTCTTTAAAATATCTTAAAATTAAGTTATCGACACGAAATTTACCCTAAACCACGTCAAAATGAAAGACGATTCTTATTCTTACCGTCGAATACTCAATAATCTCATTCGAATTCGCTCATATCTGAATTTATACTCGAGTTTTGGTAAATTTTTTAAAATTTCAATAATAAGATTCCATGGTTACGGGTATTGTTGTCCTCTGTAATTTCCGTGCATATGCACTTAAATAAAGGTTTAAAGATCGAAAATAAGATTAAAACTTGCTCGAAATGACCGAAGATATGAATTTAATGCAAATAAATCGAACGCATTATTCATGTTACTTATGTTTTTTTATCTATATTACTAAAATCCTATTTCTCTCTTTAACGCTCTATACCTCAGCCATTTTTAATCTCCGGGAATTTCAGCCCTCTTAAGCTTATTTTTTATAGACAACTAATTTTCTTAATTTTTTATTAAAAACCAAACATATATCCCTTATAAAACAAATTCATTAAACTCATATTCAAAACATATTCCCGTTATCTAATCTAATGTAATCATAGTAGGAACGAAGAAACAGCGAGCAAAGGGGGGGGGGGGGGTGAGGGGAGGGGGGGGCTGGCGAGCGTCTGCGAGCAGGGGGCTTGCCCCCTAGTTTTAGCATAAAATCAACTTGATATTGGTTAAGTATTAGGTATATACGAGAAATAATTTAAAAAAGCAAATATATATATATGAACCTCTGCATCGATTTGCGTGCTTCTCTTATGGCGCAATAATGGTGTATAAACAACTTCCTAATATTGGAATTATAACAATTTCGGTTATTTTACAACATTTGTGACCAAAACACTACAATCCTGCATCATTTCAAGCCTCTAGATCATTTGAAAGTGCCTCATAATTCGTATCCTCCTATATCCAATGTTAGAAGCAGCTACGTTA
Source organism: Uropetala carovei (assembly GCA_036926305.1). NCBI lineage: Eukaryota > Metazoa > Arthropoda > Insecta > Odonata > Petaluridae > Uropetala > Uropetala carovei. Next base: position 11,163,971 of record JAXCHB010000019.1, on the reverse strand, counting down.
TATACGGTAAACTCCCGATTTATGAATATTCGGTTTACGAACTTTCGATCTTACGGACAAGAATTTTGACGACTTACGACCTCAAAATTCGATCGTGCAAACTTCAGTACCTCCAATTGCTGCCATCATTTTAAAGCATTGTACGTATGAAAAAGTTACATTAAATTCCGGCATACCTAAAAAATTGTTGCTGGACCCTTTTAAGGACGTTTAAAAGATTTTTTCATTGTTTTAAGACTGCAAATTCGCATCAGACTTCCTTGGACGCGTTTTTCTTTCCTTTGCAGCACCGCTCTTCTCATATAAAATTTTGAAAGTTGTGCACCTTCCTCAACATGCTAATCTTCCCTCGCACCCGTATGAGTTCTATCCCAAACTTCCGATTAATATTTAAAATGACGCAAAATTCAACGAATGAATAAGTTATGATCAAGATGCATTTGTTAAAATCTGTTATAATTTGTAACGTTCTCCTTTTAATTGCACATGTAGGAGGGAAAATTGGTTTCCGAACACATACCATGATTTTAACATTGCATTATTGGGAAAATCTCTCCCGATTTACGAACTACTTTTCAGGAACGCATGTTCTTCGCAAATCGGGAGTTCACTGTATTATAGACTAGCTCTAACAAAAATTAATGTTTTATTTCAGTACTTCGTCGTAAACAATGTTTTTGGTTTTTTGATTATTTATAATCATGTATAAGTTTCTTCTGGATCCAACTCTTGATGCTGCAACATACAGCTGACCATGCGAAAAAATTAGCATACAAAGTTAGTTTGCTTTTTGTACAATTAATATAAAACATTTTGGATTAAAAAGTAGCCTACGGCCTTCCTATTTGTAATGAAGTATCTGTTGAAAGTTTGATTACTCTAGCTTTAACGGTGTGGAAATGTATAGATGCACAAATAAATAAACAAACACACAAACTTTCATAAATATATAGGAGATATAGGTACATATAATACTGAAATATAATTCGCGTCGTACCACCTAGGCTTAATCTAAGGGGATTCGATGCAGAAATTAACTGCTAAATTTAAATCGACTGTAAAGAGGAATAGGATTTGGAATCTAAAATGAAAATGAAACATTTTAATTGCATTTTCAGAATTTTTACGATTGTTTGATGCAAAATATCAAATAATTGTTCGTGTCAGGTAAATGACGTAGGAAATACTTAAACCATGAAAAACGAATAAAAATTGACAATCCAAAGAAAATTTGCACCTCATTTTTTTGTAAAAAGATCAATGTAATGTTTAACTTGGTTATTAGCAGTACCTATCGAAACAGTTCTCGCCTTGCCGCCAAGCGAGATATCTTCGAGAAAGTTTACGATATAAACGTGGCTTTTATTATTTTTAAAATTAATGGTGCTGAAGACGACATAATACAGAATGATGAATAGCAAGGATGAAGATAACGTTCACGGCGACGCCATTTACGCAGAAGATGCAGGAAAAAACAAGACTGCTGACGAACTATCTTATGGCAGTGATAAAGAATTCAGAGGCATTAATGATGACGACGGCTAAAATTAATTAAATTGTTGTTATTGTTTTTATTTAAAAATATTTAAAGCAATGATATCGTAATACAATGACAACGTGTTATTATTGAAATGCGTCCGAATATATCAATTTTTACCGACTGGAAAAAGTTGTATACATTTGTTACCACGTATAAACGCACCCAAACTTTTCGTCGATTTTTCGTAAAAAAAGCGTATTATATACGGAAAATTACGGATCATAAATCTTCAAAAGCAATAAAATGGTTGCGAATAGTATTTATTTTGGTGAATTCTGACACATCAGTATTATCTTAGCTATAAGACGCGCTTGAAATTTCTTTTAAATAATCGGAGATCAATAATTAAATCCAAAAAACAAGGGACCTACTTTGCAATTGGAGTGCCACCTACACTAGCGCCAAATACTGGCGGGAAGGCAGGAAGTAGGTTTTACGGAATATAAATTTGGAAGTACTTTATGATGTTGGAAGTCTTTACAGTTACTATGCTATTGTTTATTTAGTTTGTGTTATTGTTTATGCATTTGGGATTTAACAATCAATAATATTTTACCCTTCTAATAATTTGAGATAAACCTTTCAAGAAAACGAAAGCTTGCAAACCCATGACTGATCTACCTGTGGCGACATTTACCCACCCGATCACTCGGTACTTGTAAATAAAAAGTTTTCCCATCTTCTTAGTTTTTCCGGGAAAGGGTTATCGCAAAAATTATTTGTAATGTAATTTATGTTGATAATTGTAATAATAATTAAATTTCATTTTCTCATTGTTATAACAAATTTTACTTATTAGCCAACTCGTTCGAATAGCCAAGATAACGCGCTATCTCTAAGCTGTACTAAATCTCGGCACTTGTGGCGCTAGTATAGGTGGCACGCCAATTGTAAAAAATAAAAAAGCACGCATTCGCATCTACGACAAAGAAAAACGCCACCAAACGACCAAAAAAACACAGCTACATCTACAGTTCACCCTGCAAGCCACCGCAATGGTGTGTGGCAGGGGGTGCAATAGCACCGCGCATGCCTGTTAAAAGCGGAGACCCTTAAAGGCCATGACCCTCGGAACAGCGCGGGAAGAAGTCGTGAGTGAGCAAGAAAGAGAGAAAGGAGAGAGAGAGAGGGAGAGAGAGAGAGGGAGAGAGAGAGAAGGAGACGAAAGCGCTTCTGCTGCTCTTGTACACCCTTTCTCTCCTCCTCCATTTCTCTCTCTTTATCCCTCTCTGGACCTCTCCCCCTCATAGGCCGCAGAGGACCCTGGGAGGAGAGAGGAGGCAACCGACCACCCGTAGACTCGTCCAATCAATCAACCCGAGGGTCAAAGAAAAAAACCAACCCCTCGCACCCACGCACCGCCACTCGACACATAGCAGATGCCTTCCTTCCTCCCACGTCACTCCCCCTCTCCCTTTTCCCTCCTTCCCATCACAAAAACTAAATCCTCCCCTACTGCACTGCAGCGCCCATTTCCGTCCTTATCATCCTCTCTAACAAAATCCACTCTATTGCTCTCCCACTCGCTTCCGAACTGTATACGGGGTTGATTTTCTCGGTTCTGGTACTGTGACCGAGTATGAGACGCTACAGCAACTTCTTAAGATAAATATATATATGTATATGTATATATATGTATATATAGGTATATATATATGTAAATGTGTATATATAATTATATATATATGGGGCCACCGAGAGGGTGGGGATACCGGGGCAAAATCCCCGGGGCCCGGGTCTCTGAGGGGGCCCGGGATTAGGAACTGACATAAGGTTTTCCTATCGCAATACGCGGATGCAACCAATACCAACGGGCGGCGTTTTCTCCATTTCCCATTTCCATTTCTCAGATTTGGATTTGGGTTTTCCCAACTCAACCCACTGCTTTTCTATCACCCCTTAGCACCCTGAAACTCCTCCCTACTACTCTCATTTTTCTCCCCTTCGGGAAATTCCGTCTTTGGGCCCGGGGTCCGGACCCACAAGCACTTGGAGTGTCGCCGTACGGTCAGTTCTAAAGGACAATACGGTTTACTCCCAAATTTTTAGATGAGAAACTAAATTTTATTCCTTGAATCGTACAATTACGATGAGAAACTCGCATTCGAAGGATGGATTATACATATGGCTCCCAGGAATGTATATTTTATGAGAATTTATTAGTTAAAGTACTATAGGGGGACATCTGGCGATCGGTATTCATTCATACTAACAATAACATCTACTCTCACGTAATTCGTACTTTTGGACTCTGTTGCAGCGCAAGATACGCAGCTTCTTAAAAATGTCACGGAGGACCTCACAATACATAGTGTAGGAAATTCCGATTAAATGTGGTCGTCTGTTACAAGTATCGATTCATTTTACGCGTTGCTTTTTTGGTACTAAAATACATTTTAGGTGTTAATTTGGAAAATCAGATTTAAAAACCATGACGTAATTTCGCAAAAAATTTAGTGATGAAAAACCTACATTTATCGACGGAAATTAAATTTCGTCGAATATTTGATTTTTACAAATTCGCTCTTTATCGAAACTAATCAAATTATATCAAGTCTAATTATGATGTGATACATATAGTATCAATATATATTTTACATGTAATTTTGATAAAAAATTTTAATTGAATGGAATTTAACAAATTCTGTTTATAATAATGCGAGCCAATACCGTAGAGAAGGGGGGAGAGGCAACGTTCCTTTTTTGAACTTAAAACAGAGAAAAGGGCCCTGGTAATGGTATTTGCCCCAGCGCCATCACTGGTTCTCGGCGGCCCTGTGTGTGTGTGTGTATGACTGCTCAAACAAACGTTCAGATTATAGTTTAGTTCAGATAATCGAAAGCAAATTAACAACTATTAACATTTTTATGCCATATAACAGTTGATTTCAGGTTGCGCAGATCTCGATTGGAATTATTTTATGCTACATTTCCAAGTCGATATTTTTCAAGACAAAATTTAATGCAGAGGCTAAAGACCAAAAGCGCCTAATGGAGATTTTAGCCAGATATACGCTTTTATTAACTGAAACGAGCGGCTAAAGACTGAAATAATATGCAGGATATACATTTAACTTTATTCAAATATGTACGGGTTATGTAAAATCGATCAGGTAAGATTAATTTCGACTTAATGTAGGTGTTAAGGTAACACATTATAAAATATTAAAGACCAACAACTTCTTTTATTGTGTCAAATAGAAGAATCACGTAGCAGAATGTTCTTACGAAACTAAATAAGCAAATTACTTATTGCAGCAAGAAAAGTTTGAATATCAATTCGAATTACATAAGACACCCGACACTTTACACGTGCACCTCGCGTATCCTAGGCGATCAGAAAGAGATGGAATGCCCACAGTTTCTCTCTAATTCTTTTCCAGGGCATGAGCCTGCGAACGAGTTTCAATCAGATCCACCTGGCATCGAATATCCATCTCAGGATACACGAATGGCTTCTGAGAGTTTAACTTACGCTAGAAAAGCATACACAACTTAAGGTGTAATAGAATTACTTCTTGGGTCATATTTTTGTACTTTTTCTTCGACTTTGCCAGCATCCTATGCTTTCCTCCGTTGCCTATATTGAGGTGCGCCTCATGTAACACATCATACACGTCCTCATTTATCACAAAACATAAAAAGTTTGCGTCACTGTCACTTAATGGTAGGCTTTTCGTCGTCTCCGACGCGGATGACGTCGAATCGCTTTAAACGACGACACGAAAGTGCCGACTCCTTCTTCTCCTCCAGTTTCGCACTTTTCACTTGTTCTACTATAATACCGTACTTCTCGCTCGTTAAACACATGTAATTGTCTTCCCTCTTATTGGCGAGTAAATCGTTAAAACAAAAGCAAAACTGTTTCTTAGAATCGTACACGATCTCATTTTCACCAGACATTCTTTGCTACTGAAGCAATGGCAGAAAACTATTGGGAATAAAAGAGACTGCGCAGTTTGTATGCGCAGCAACAGTCGCATTTATAACACTGCTGATTTAAACGACATTAGCCGTGCGTGCCTGGCTAATGTCTTTTCGTCGTGAACGCGTTACCCGCTGGGCGTGGTTCTTAACCCGGCAACGCCGACATTAACCATATTTTGGTCATTAGCTGTTATATATATGTATATATATATATATATATATATATATATATATATATATATATATATATATATATACACACACACAGTCGCTTTGTCTATGTGGCAATGCGCAGTGAAATGGTCCTCGGTCGAAATTAGGGGCGGCGTTTCGGAGTGGAGCAGATGGCTCTTTCCCACATGGATGGGATTCCGTAAGGGCGAAGATCATTGTGCTCAATAGGACAGATGAGGAAATTTTGGGTATAAATTCCGTTAGGTCTTTTTATCCTTCCATCATATATTAGCCATCGAGGTAAGTAATTAATCCCCAAAATGGACGCCGCATGTTTTTCAGATTATTCGAACTGCATAAAGTTGACGAGCTAAAATGATTGACTTTATTAGTGAAGTGTAGATTTGAGGAATTTCTCGAAAACCCCTAAACCAATGATCTATCTATCTCGAATATTTTACTCTTACCCTCCCAAAGAGGCATAATTTTTCAAAAGAGAAATTCAATTGCATCTCTAAACGAGTGGTTTTCAATAGCATTCAAATGATCAAGTGAATGTGCATATATTAAAAGGCGTACCCAAAAGGTAAGGGGATGCAGTGAGCCCAAAACCCCTCTTTTAAACTAAAAATTAATAATGGAGCAGAAAACTGGAGTAAAAACTAGACAAGTAATATACATACGAATAATCCACTGACGTTTTTTTTACATCATTCGTTCCTTCGATTAAAGTATTTTAGCTATTCAACAATATACCTCGTATTGTTTTATCATTTGCCTCATATTTAAAATTCTAGAATTCATTTTCCTTGAAAAATCCATCGCGCTACAGAATATAAATGAAATAACGAATAAATGTATATACAAATACGCATGCATAATTACAGGCATACATTTAGAAACGCCCTCTCATGTTTACAATCTATTAATTAAATGTAATAAAATTATAAGCGACTTAATCCACTTGGTTGACTCATTGCTGTTATTGATGCGACACTTAGCAAGTAATAAACCTAAAACAAACAAGCGTCGCAAAGGAAACCCTTCGTGAGGAGTGGCTTTTCGTAGGTCGCGTGCGGCTGCGTAATGACCGATAATTGGGCGTTTTGAGGAGAAAATTCGGATGACTGGGCGTTCTTTAAATGTCTTGTGTGTTATAATGAAACACCTGGCAGGCGTGACTCAGAGGTATTCCAGGAGCTCAAGCTGAAATTACCTTTACGAGAGAGAAATTCGCCCAAACTCGCCATGAGAAACTTATGCTGTACGCTTAAAAATGCAAATAAACAGAATAATCGGGTTAAAACCTTTTTAAAATGTAATTTTATTCTCCGTAAAAACCGTCCGATTATTAATTATTTTTTCGAACCAAAGTTAAGTCCGATAGCCGGCAGCAACGCTTATCCAGATTTTCATATGGTATTTGTGATTAACTTGACTGATTAAATTCGATAACAGCTGATAAGTATTTAGATATAAAACAGGAAAATTCTTATAGAAAACTTCTCCGTAGCGAAGATCAAATAGGTATTCAAAGCAAGCGGTGCTGATATCTAATTGCAGATGTAACCATACTGGAAGCCCTAAACTACTATAAGACAATAGTTACTTTAATTTTTACTATGTAATCCAACCTACATAATTCTAACCTCCGTTTTTAGAAGATTAGATTATTCCACCTTACCTGGAATTCACCTACGTTGTAGGCGACAGAAGGTGCAATGTGTCAAAACGTTACTAACAATTTTCTATAGCAGGTTTGACTCTCCTGCTATAATCTCGTAATGCCTTAGGAAACAAACGATCATTGATGTCTTACGTATTTCGTCTTCCTATGTACCATGGCGTTTCTCTATTCCCGAAACCTCTTCTGACAGACCTTCTTATCTATACTTCTCCAGAAGCTATAACCTAGCGTTCAGTCTGCGACCCTCCCAAGATATCCAGTATAAATTCTTCGATAGTGATTTTGCGCTTTCTCTGTGATAATTCATTTGTTTAAGAATTTGGCTGCTATGCATTTGACAGTTTCTAGCTCGATTGTGTTGCCCTTCTCATACAGATCTCATATGCTTGAGGCGTATTCGACCTGCGGTCCAATGATAAAGAATATTTTCACATACTCCTAAAAGAAAACCCGTTCGCAGCGCATTGTGGGAACGCTTTATTACGTCATACTATTTAAGACACGCGGTATGACCCATAAATATATATATATATATATTGGTGAATATTTTGTAGACTGTTGGGAGTAAGCTGATCGGTCTGCAGTTATTCATGTCTTTTTTGGAACCTTTCTTGTGCAGAAGGATAATATATGCGTGGTTCCATGTTTCTGTTATCTTTTTCTTCCTCAGACACGAGGTAAAAATCTTAGCGAGAATCTTTTCCATATGATTACCCGTAGTTTTGAATACTTCCTCTGTGATACCATCCATTCCAGAAGCTTTTCCATTCTTCATACTTCTGGTTGCGTGTCTCACCTCTTCCGGAAGGATACCTGGGACCTCTTCGGTGGGCATGTTTCCATCATCATTTACTTCCTCATTTCCTAGAGGATCCTCATACAGCTTGGTGTAAAATTCTTGTACCCGTTTCAGGATTAGTTTCCTACTATGGGTTATGGAGCCGTCTTCTAGCATCAAGGCCACCAACTGTCTCTTTCCGATTGAGAGATGTTGCTTCATTTTCTTGTAGCTTCTATTGTTTTCTATCCTTCTCTCGATTAGCTCATAATTATATTTCTTCACATCTTCCTTTATGTACTTCCTTATAGTTTTGTTTAGTTCTGAAAAATGGATCATTTCTTTAGGATCATTAGTAATTTTCATTTTCCTTCTTTTTTCCATCAGCAATCTTGCTTTTTCGGTTAACTTTTTCTGTGGCTTTGTTTTAACTGTTCCGCCTATTTCCTTGAGTATCTCTATAAATTTTGATTCAACTTCTTGGTCTTCCAGTGAACTGAATCGATTTTTAAGTTGGAGCTGAAATTCTTCTTTTCGTTCTTTTAGCACCTGCGTGTTGATAATAGACTTAGGCTTCTTTATAAGCTTCTGTCTTTCTAACTTTGAGTTCAAGTTTATTCTGCATCTTACCAAGCGATGCATCGCGAACATGGTCGCTTCCAGTTTTAAACTGTTGAAGACGGAACAGTCTTCAGCCAATTGCTTCTTATTGACTATTACGTAGTCAATTTCGTTTTTGGTACTATTGGTTCCTTTCCAGGTCCATTTTCTATTGGGACACTTTATGAAGAAAGTGTTCATAATATATAGACTAGTACATTTAGCAAAGTCTACAAGTCGGTCCCCTCGTTCGTTTCTGTCTCCATAGCCCCATTTTCCAACTGCGCTGTCGTCTTCCTTTTGTTCTCCTACCTTGGTACTGAAATCACCCATAACTACTTCTAGATGGCAGCTTCCTTTGTAGTGCAGTTCTCCAACTTCTTAGTAGAAGTCTTCCACTTCCTCATCCGAGTATGACGACGTTGGCGCATAAACTTGGACTATTTGTAGTTGATATCTTTTATTTATTTGAAGCGCTAGTCTAGCTGCCCGCTCGGATGAACTTTCCATTTCCACGATATTATTCTTCAATTTTTTGTTGATGATGAATCCAACACCTCCTGTTCTTCCTGTGTCAGTTCCCCTGTAATAAAAAATATGTCCACTCTTTAACTCCAATAGGCCTTCACCTTTTCTTCTCACCTCACTAACAATAAGCCCTAAAATGTCCCACTTGATCTGCTCCAGTTGTTCTTGGAGCTCTTGAAGTCTATCTTCGCTGGACAAAGTCCGGCAGTTAAAGGTAGTTAGGCTGAGGTTAAAGGAATTGGGTAAGGATGAGAAAGAGTGGCAGTGGGCGTTTAACCTCCGGGGATTCGAAGCACCCTCTGCCTTCATGCCTTGTTCCTGACCACTGCCACGGTCAGAGGCAATCCAGCCTCTGGAGAATGAGGGCCGTTTTTTATGGGTGTACATGTCATGGGGGGATTGTGGGCCTTAGAACACCACGCTGGCCCAAAGCGGGTTGGTGAGTACCTCTTTCACTTTGGCCGGAGATATTGCAGAAAGACTTCACAGCTGGTTGAACCTACCGGTGTCCGAGGACACCACTATGCTTCGCACTTTAGCCTCCGTTTACACCCTCCCGTCGACTTTGAGGCAGTGGGTGAATTGTGGTCGGTGAATTATCCTAGACCCATTTATATATATATATATATATATATATATATATATAAATGTAAATGGAGAACATCTGAGTCACCTGCGCTTTGCAGATGATATCATACTGTTCGCAGGGAGCCCAGAAGAGCTCCTTAGAAGAACTGAAGAGCTTGAGCAAGCCAGCCGAGAAGCTGGACTTAAGAAGAATCTTAATAAAACAAAGGTTATGTACAACTCCTTCACAAATTCTGAGAAGATACTATCAACGGAGCAGCACTCGGAGAATTTACCAGCTATGTTTACTTAGGTCAATTCATCACTACTGATGGTTCGCTTCTTGGAGAAATCAACCGGAGAGTGAAGATGGCACGGAGTGCTTTTGGCAAGAATGCGAACATCTTTAAATCAAATATTCCAGTCTTCCCAAAAAGGAGACTGTATGACCAATGTGTTCTGCCTGTTCTGACATATGATTGTGAAACATGGACCACGAATGCCAGAATGATATAGCGCCTGCAAACAACACAGAGGAGCATGGAGAGATGCATGTTAGGGATCACCCGAAGAGACCGCAAGAGGAACGACTGGGTAAGAAAGAAGACGGGAGTCTGTGACGTGATTAGAAGAGTGAAGGTGCTAAAATGGCAGTGGGCGGGCCACATTGCTAGAATAACTGACCAGCGTTGGACGTCCAGTGTCATCGAATGGATCCCAAGAAACATCAAGAGACCAAAAAGAAGACCGAAAGACAGGTGGGACAGAGAGCTTGTTAAGTTCTTGGGGCAAACTTGGAGGAGGGAGGCAGTTGACAGGGAAAACTGGAAGAGTCTGGGGGAGGCCTTCATCCGACAGTGGACTGAAAAAGGCTGATGATGATGATGACGATATATATATATATATATATCAGAATTGAAATTTAGGAATATCCGCTAACGAGTACAATTCGTTAAGAATTGGAAACTTAAGGAAATCACCGTGCGACGGGCTATTAGAGTTCGTTATAAACGACGCTCCTCATCGTCTACATTTTGATCACGCATCTCAAACGTCCTTCGGCATTTGTCTCTTCGGAAATCTCTTCGCGATCTTACTGCGATCCCATCTTTTGATCTCGGCGCGTCGACGGAGCACGCGATGCGCATCGCCGGAGAGGCGCGCGGCGTGATCGGAGGGTAAATCTCTCTCTCTCTCCGTGACCCTTGGTCTGGGCTCCGGGTGGGAACCGAAGGACAAGGAGGTCTCGAGGCGAGGCGTCGTCTGAGGCGCCAGGTCGACCTTTCCGCTCTCCTTCGTCGGGCTTCCCTCGACCTTGCAGGAGTTTATTATTTTTACGAGTGAAGAAGCTGGCGCCACCGTCGCTTCTCTACCAAAGTGCGCCGGAAAATTTATCGTCAATGTATTTACCGTAACTCATGCGTTATAAAACTAGAGACTCAGTTTCATCAGCCGAACAGGGTACATATATCACGCAATTAAAATGCGTTTGTATCACGCAAAGAGGATTCTGAGGTTTTATAAGGTGGATTTATTTATAGGACGTCGTTGCAGTGCGAAAGGTGACGGCGCATCTTCGAAGTAAACTCGGAGCTTTACAGAATGTTAAGAGGTTTTGACATTTATATGCGATCCATCCGGATGCGGAAAGCTATGGGAAAGAAATGTTTTTAATGAGTCGAGGAAGGAAACATGAGTTGCCCGAATACTTTTAGCGTCCCTAAAAATGTATGAGGAAGACAGCATGACGTAAGAAGAAATTATCGGTAAAAGTTAAGACGATTTGTGATTATAACCTTTTCCATAGATAATGAAGACATGATCATGGAAATTCCTCTAAAATTACTTAAAGTGTTTCTCGACTACAAGCTCTTAAATTTCATTAATGGCGAGTCGTTTTCTTTCATGATAACATAAATAAATGAATTATATTAAATCATATGATATGGAAATAGGCGAAAGGAATACAGGAGTAATGCCTGTGATGTTTGAATACATTCTATTGAAAGTTTAACTCTCCTCTAAGGATCACGCCATGTCTTGTTTTAGCATTCAAAAAAATAAACGTAGATCGTTACTATTCGCGGAATTATTATTCGGATTTTTGCGTTAATGTGGAGTAATCCGTCAATCCGAAATTGTTTGCGATATAAAAAAGAGACAACGACAGGCGACAGGCGAGACACATAAAGGAGTATTTCACGTACACGGGATGTTTGTACAAAGACCTCCAGCTGGATGTCAACGGGGCGCACCGGATGTAAACAATCTTCAAACCCATTTAGAATGTCTCACGAAGTGAACGAGGGAAGAATATTATTGTGGGATAAAGAGGATAATTGCAGAACATCAAAATTTACCGCCTCCATCGCAGTCGAGGGAGTAGAGAGGGGGGCGCCACCTCCAGCGAAGGTCTCCCTAGAAAGCATCGGTGAGAGCACCCAACGCATCCAACTTCCCCTATTCCTCCTCTTTCCTCCTCGCGTAAACCATTGGCATTCGGCGCCCGTGCGCCTGTCAGCCACGGACCCAGCCTCTATACTAAGGAGCCGTAATTCGCGTCGCACGTCGCCTGCGAAATTGCGATTAAAATGGCGTTGTTCCCTGACAGTGGCGTCACGAGAGATATGTGCGTTGGGCGCCTGCGTTTGGTCGATCGAAAAGAAATGGTAAATTCTTAAAGTTCTGTGGAGAGAATGGAGACTAGAGTTTTAAAGGTGTGTTTGTGCGTGAGAGAGAGAGAGAGAGAGATGAGGGATAGGGAGAGGAGGGGATAGGGATAGAGGGGAGTGGGGAGGAGTGAGGAGGGAGAGAAAGATGAAGTTGATGGTATAAAGAAAGAGAGAGAGAACTTTGCGATGAGGGGAAGGAGAATAATGTGTGCGGTGGAAGAGAAGTCCTATATAAGAAGATACAACAGTAACACACACAGAATATAAGGAGCAACAGTTTTGTCGGTCGAGAGTAAAAGCTGTAGGAAAAGAATGAAATTAGGAATGAAGGAGAGAGATGTTGGAGAATGAGGAGGGAGTCAGCAGTGGGCGAGACGGAGAAAGTTGAATTATAAGAGGAGAGTCTATCATATATCGAGTGGGAATGTTCCTTTGCCGATAACAAGAATTACTGTCGCGTTTTATAACCGTTTTCCCGCTGCGCCCATACGGTGGCGAATGCGGACGAAATATAAATTTAATCGTTCTAAGACTTTAAACAATTTTAGTAAATAAAAGAAATTCTCAAATATTATTCGCCTGGGGGAAATTTTGTTTGAAGTTACGCATTACGGGTATGAATTGATGCAGAAGAATCTTCAATAACCTTAATGATTTTAGCCTTCTTTGAGTTATACAACGTATTAGCACCTTTTTTAGGATTGATTATGTAAATCGTAAGTTTATGGCAAAAATATTAAATGTTTTAATTCCAGAAACGTATAAAAATACCTCAATAATCCTTTAATATTATCAGGAATTCAATTTTTCCGTGGTAAGAATTTATAAGATATTTTTTCGCGATAAAAAAATAATCCAGTCAGTTCTATTAACTCATATTTAACTGTTAATGTAAAAAGCTCTTTATCTGCTAACACCCACGCCTTACAGCCAATAATAATTTCATCGAATAGTTAATAAGCGACAAGTTACAAGCGAGGCTTGGTCACGAACAATTTGCGCGCAAAATGAGAGCAGAGCGTCGGAGGATATTTGCGAACGCGATGACGTCCGAGAATCTCTATCAGAGTCCATTTCACCGCAAAGCGACGTCGAAAGAGAGACCGCAATCGCGGTCCCGCTATCGTCTTCCGTGTCGCATCTCAACTGTTTTCGATTCCCGCTGTACGTCGTTTCCCGCCCACGAGCAGCAGAAGAATCTTCCTTTATAGTGCGATCGGAAAACGGTGGAGGGAGAAGGGGAGGAGGGAGAAGGGGAGGAGGGAGAAGGGGGAAGGGAGAAGGGGGAAGGGAGAAGGGGGGGAGGGAGAAGGAGAGGAGGGAGGAAAGGGAGAAGGGGAGGAAGTAGAAGGGGGAAGGGAGAAGGAGAGGAAGGAGAAGGGGGAAGGGAGAAGGGGGGAGGGGGGGAGGGAGAAGGGGAGGAGGGAGAATGGGAGGAGGGAGAAGGGGGGAGGGAGATGGCAAGAGTGGGAGAAAGTTGGAGAGGACAGGAAGTCGGAGAAGATTGGCGTAGCGAATGAGTGGGAGAATGGACGAATGACAAAAGACGAACGCATAAATTAAATTTTTCTTCTTTTCAATAATCATATTCATAAACCTGAACTTGTTTTCACTCTTTCAAAACAAGTGGGAGAAAATAAAAATAACTGTTCGAGCCAAACACAAAAAATGGTCATTTGAGAGGGTACGTCAGGCCATAAAAAGATAAAATGCACCAAATAAAAACCTTAAAAAAGAATAATCATAAATAGCACAATACACTCTTGTCTTTCTACATCTATTAGTAATATTCTCCCGTAAAATGCCAATAATACTAATATGTGGCAACTTATATCATGATAGAACTTGGGAGAGCGAGCCACTGCTCACGCTAGAGCTCGGATTGGTTTAGATCAAACTGTAATGGTCATCTTATACTTTGTGTCCAGAAGGGATATTTTCTTTTCTTCAAAAGCATTTAATCCTTTACAGAAAGCCAAGGATCTGACGGTATCCTACATTTAATATCTCATTCCTTTAAAGTATTTTCCACAACAATTAGTGAGCAGTTTTTAGCTGATATATCTAACGATAACGATGATTCCACATCAGCTACCACTGATGATGACAGCATAGCTCTAGAAATACATATTTAGTATTTTACTGAATATTTAAAGAGTTGCGAGTGTGTATTTGAGTGCGTGTGTGAGTGAATGTTTTTGACAGGCCCCTATCGTTGTCGAAAGACATATAAACCTGCAGACGTGTGTAATACCAAATCCCTGGCGCGGAATTACTTCCCGTAAACCTGGTATTGTTTCCCTTCCTATTCCTTTTTATCATTGCCCCCTTTTTCTTATTTTTTGTGCGAGCGCGTGTGCTCGCTGAGTAGGTCCCTGGAATAATTAAAAATGTTGCGGCAAATCATGTGACTGCCCAGAGCCTCTGTGAAGACTCACAATCAGACGTCATTAATACGGTTATATGGAAATTAGGAATTAGTTGTTTCCATTTAAATCTACCCATTAACCATGCAAAGTTATAAAAAATATGTTAATTTATGTCAGGAAGGGTGGAAGCAGAGCGAACAACCGCAGGGATCGCCCGTGACGTCTTAATAAGCGACGCCGCGACATGGAAACGCTATATCGCGGTATAGACAAAGGAGAGTGGCTCATTGTGTATGCGGGTGCAAATTCGAGTGGGAGGAGAGGGATAAAAGGGTCGCGCGGGAAGAAGGGATGAAGAGAGAGGTTAGCGGAGGGAGGGTCGGGAGGGGATGGAGGCAGGATCGTCCCTCTCGGTGCCACCTGTTGTGCGGACAGGGCACTTAGGGAGGAGAGAGGGAGGGAGGCTGCAATTAAGTGCTGTTGGGGGTTGGTCGGCTGTTTGATTCATTATTATCGACGGCATTCCCTTGTATTGCTTGTAACTCTGGTAATGCCGGCGATCAAGATGTCGCACGGAAACTTATCCGCGACATCAGCTGTATTGGGAAACGTTGAAAAATCATTAGCCCTCAGGAGACGTATTCTTCGAATGGCCATTGAAAGGACCGGAGAAGTAAAACGGTGGGAGGAAAGTAAGCGGTGGATCTTTTAATGACGCGATTAGATTAAGAAATTTACAAAATATTTTATAAATATCGTTCGTTTTTTGATATGTAATAAGATAAACTTATTAAGAGTATTTTAATCTGCCTTATAAAATCCGAATTCCATCGCTAGATGACCGAAGTGACTGAATCATTAAAACAGAAAATTATAAATTTCGCTCATAATGGGGCATAGTCGAAAGACCAAAACGATAGCGAGAAAACGTGCATGAAACACCGAGTAAGACTATAGGAAAGGGATTCGTGAAATAAGAATAACAAATTTAGATTGTAAATGTGAATCATGCAAAGATCGCAAAGGCGAGAGTAATAAAATGTTATTATTACCACTTCAAAGAACCAAGACGTTAGTTTTCTTTAATTCCACGATATTTTATTTTATAAAGAAACGAAGTATTTTAATATTCATCACGGTATCATTTGTCCTGACTCCTAAGCATCGACAATATGGAGAAAATTTTATATTGAAAGGCATGAATAAAAAATCACTTACTACAGTACTTAGATGGAAAAATTTCGCTCGTAACAGACAAGTGTTTTTAGCTGGACTGGGCTAAAATAAGGAATTGAAGAGCAAAACTCGCAACAAGAGTATTTGTCTCTCTCAGTTTCTCCCAATGGAGTTGCAACATGAGGTGGTTTTTCAATCAAGAGGACAAGGACAATGACAGGAGACAACTCACGGAGATATGGGAGCAAAAATAAAAATCGGTCAAAATATACATGGCACAAACTTTATCATATACTAATGTGTCGTTTAGTAATCTTTTGAAAAATATGAACAGTGGAATCGTTATAAGCATCAACTTAAATAACTATACGAAATTTGAAATCGTATGAGCCGTTTTTTGGAAAATCAAATTATTGTTCAAGTTGTCTAGAATAAAGTAGCCTTACATTCATTTTTTGAAAAATATGAACTATTTGATATTACTGAAAACGTAAACTCAAATAACTGCACAAAATTTGATCAAAATAGTTAAGAGCCGTTTTTGAGAAAATCAAATTGTTATTAAAAATGCGTAGAATAAACTTCCCTTAATTTCTGATCAATGTCAACCATTTCTTCAAAGCTTCTACACTGTATGATAAAATGCCTAAGTACGAGATTTCATTCATTTTCGCTCTACCGTTTAGGCTCTAGAGCTGCGAACAGACAGACAACCACTTTTTCGGACTCGGGTACACCTAAAACGTACATTTCCATCAAAATCTAAGATAGAATTTTTTCGCGATAACAATACCTACTTCCTCAATACACTTCGTATATGAGAAAGTAAAAAGCCAAAACTATACTCGGAAGAAGAGAATTAACATTAAAAGATAGGGAATGAGAAAATATTAAATAAAAGGGAAAGAAATTAGGTGAAAGAGAGAGAGGAACGAAGAAAAGGGATTAATGAAGTACATTGAATGATACTGGTTAGGAATACGTAGAATTGAAAAAGGTTTTTCCTAATGGTAACTATATTCTAGATTAACAATATTATAGATATATGTGAGTGAAGAATTCTGAGAAAGGAATTTGTGAGAATGTAATAAAAAGTTAAGTAAAAGAAGCTCTGTAAAATAATACGCACTGTTAAATGACTAAACGCTTAGAAAATAGAATCAAACCTATATTTAACGATGATGATACAGGTATTAGTATGTGAGAGTTTTCCAGGCGTGGGAAGGCTATGGAAGAGCGAAGATAATCGAGAGAAAAACTGAAAGAAGACTTTCAGAAAAAATCGCCAAGGATACAATCGTTGTGGAAATTTAAATCTCACGAAAAAAAAAAAGGAAAACTCATTCGCCGGGAATTGGAAAAAAAGAAGAAAACGCAAAACGTGGAAGCCATCAATAGCGGATGACAGCCGAGGATATTCTCAATGAAAGGAGAAACGACGTTTAAAAATTCATTTTATTTTTGATCAATTTCCACGATTAATTATTATTTTTTTGAATCAAACCAAACGAAACACACAGTCGACAGACATCAATTTCGTCAGATGGAAAGACACAAAGGAAACTTAACGCGTTTCCACATCAAGGTGAGGAAATTCTAATGACCGGATTGATAGCTTTGATAATGATGGGTCATTGATGAGCAGTGGGTACGAATATTTACGTAAGGTTATCTCAACATAACTCCCTAAAATGTGATCGTAAATGGAGACCAAGAGCCGCACACCTTTATAGGGGCGGTCGAGGTGACGAGAACTTTCTCTATAGACAGCGAAACAATTTCAGTGTTAAAAACCTCGCACGACGAAGAAAATAATTAGACTGATATTTTTTTTAATGGAACGAGGAAAAGATGACAATAAATCGCATTTGGGCACTTGCACGGACGGCTCGATTCAAAGGGATAAGAAATTTCCGCTCATAAATTGGCAGCATCGGCAAAAAACTGTATTTTCTCGAATGTTTCCAATCTTACGAATGAAAGAAATAATTTGCACGGAGAGAAAAGCGAGTTCGCCTTTCCATCTGTCAATCCGATTGATGAAAGACGCGGAGTAGAAATTATAATTACCTCTGGGGCGAGGACCACCTAAGGAAGGAGGGAACATTTTTAACTGGCTTTGAAGGAGAAAAAAGAGAGAGATGTGAGTGGAAGGAGGAGAATGAAGAGAATTAGGAGGAAGAAGGGAGAAGGGAGAATGGAGAGAAATAAGAGAAAGGGAGTGGGGAGGGGAAGTGCGGGCGTGGGACAGACACGTGGGCTGAAAGTGACGGATGCACTCTCTTTCTTCTTTTCTCTCCAAAAGAAAGAGAAGGACGAATAAACTAAAAAAGATAGCTGACGATGGCAACGTCAGAAGAGACGACTGAAAATACAAAAAAAATCGGTACAACGTACATAGTACAAACTTTCTCATATATTAATGCGTCGTTTAGTTATCTTTAGAAAATGAAAATCGTATGAGCCGGTTTTTAGAAAGCCCTATTTTTCGTAAAGTTTCCCAAGAATAAAATAGCCTTATATATTGTTTTGGGAAATATGATGTAGTATTATTGCAGACGTATACTCAAGTAACAGTACGAAATTTTATCAAAATCGTTCGAGCCGTTTTTGAGAAAATCAAATTATTGTTGAAGTTGCCTAGAATAAACTAGCCTTATATTATTTTTTTGAGAAATATCAGCTATTTGGTATTATTGAAGACGTAAACTCAAGTAACTGTACGAAATTTGATCAAATTTTTGTTAAAAATGCGTAAACTTCCTTAATTATTGAGCAATGTCAACCATTTCTTCATAACTTCTACTCTGTATGATAAAATGCCTAATTAAGAGATTTCATTGATTTTTGCTTTACCGTTTAGGCTGAAGAGCCAGTTAGTCAGTCAGACAGACGGCATTGCGAAAACCACTTTTTCGGACTCATTGTCATTTACACCTAAAACGTATATTTCCGTCAAAATCTCGAGGTCGAATTTTTTCGTATATGAGAATGTAAAAAGGAGAAAAGATATTCGAAGGCACTCGATGCACAAAGACCTATCGGCACACACGCTTTTCTGATTAATTTAGAGAGAAAACCGATAATTCATTCATAAAGTTATTGGATAAACCATGTGATTATTTTTAAAAATGTCCGGCATCGGTGGAAATTCACCTATCATCATTTGTAATAATTTTATTAGAAATCAACGAACGAAAACTTCTCACTTGGAACAGGTATTTTAAATCCAGAATGCGCATCTGGTTGCATCAAATCTTAAATGACTATAGCAGTAACCTAGATTATCTACTGGATTGAAGCCATAAGGTGCGCTCGGTAAATATTTTTTAAATTCCTTTCTCTTTTTTACTTTCTCATATAGGATGTATACTGAGAAAGTATTGTTATCGCGAAAAAATACGACCTCGAGATTTTTACGTAAATATAAGTTTTAGGTGTCGCTGAATCCGAAAAAGTGGTTTTCGAAATGTAGTCTGTCTGTCTGTATGTCTGTTACTGGAGCTAGAGCCTAAACGGTAAAGTGAAAATGTATGAAATCTCGTACATAGGTATTTTATCATACTGAGCAGAGTATATGAAGAAATAGTTGACATTGCTCAATAATTGATGGAAGTTTATTCTATGAATTTTTAACAACAATTTGATTTTCTCCATAACGGCTATAACGATTTTGATCAAATTTCGTACAGTTACTTGTATTTACGTCTTCAATAATACTGTATAGGTCATATTTCTCAAAAAATGAATATAAGGCTAGTTTATTGTAGGCATCTTTAACAACAAATCGATTTTCTCAAAAACGGTTAAAACGATTTTGATCAAATTTCGTACAGTTACTTGAGTATACATCTGAAATAATTCTACGTATTTCATTTTTCTCAATGAATGAATATAAGGCTAGTTTATTCTTGGGCAACTTTAACAAAAATAGGATTTTCTAAGAACAGGCTCATACGATTTTCATTTTCTAAAGATAACTAAACGACGCATTAGTACCCATATATGAGAAAGTTTGTACAACGCATGTTGTACCGTTTTTTTTTTAAATGGAGCCACTGGTTAGATGGAGAATGGAAGGAAAAGAGGCGACGATAAACGCGAACATCTGTTCGGGAGGAGTTTTCCGCTGTTTTGTCATTATTTTCACCCGGTCCGCGGGAGAGCAAAGGAAGGCCAAGTGGGAGGACGGGATGCAGAATAGGGAAGCTGCTGGGGAAGGGGCCGAGTTAGCCAGTCTGTAGACCAGGTGCGCGACCGACGCTCCGGGAGTGACAAGTGAGCGGAGGATTTCGTGTTTGTGCGTGGGAAAGACGTAACGAATTTCTCATTTTCGCGACTGGGCGTGTCCCTTGGAGATACAGAGACAGACGAGTTTTCTCTCTCTCTCTCTCTCTCTCTCTACACGCACACGCACGCGCGCACACTCGCTCGCGCGCGCACAAACACATACATTCATAAACGCAAATCTGAGGAAAAGGAAAGGTAAAATAAGATCGGAGACCAACTGAGGCTGTTGAAGAGAGGCACGGTGAATGCTTTTCATGTATCTAATGTCTTTCTTCAGTCATAGAAGGAAGACAGCTGTATGGTACAGCTGCTGGCCACCTCATTTCTGACACAAACGTACTTACTGTAACCACATTAATGAAAAGGGGTTAATTTGACTGCAGAGAGGTGAAATCTGGAAACATGAAGGAGTAGAAAAATCTTTAAGCTAACTAGGTACATTATTGAAGTATTGAATACCTGTGATAGTGGAAGAATTGATTAACTTTTCCCAAAAAAAATTCAACTAAATATGCGGTTCATTCGAAAAAATTACATTTTTGAAAACCAACGAAACCTCCGCGGAACATAAATGGTCCGCGGACCAGTTTGGGAAGCACTGGTATACTGTGCTTTTTTGTAAAAAAAAAAGGTGCCGTTACGTATCTCTTGATAAATTGCAAAATGCTTCTCCCACTACCTACTCCTCCACCCTCCCTATTCTCTGTTGAATTTGTGATGAACTTTTAATAACAAAGTTGATAATAAAATCAAAATTTCAAATATTTATTGAAGCCGTTTATTACTTTGTTTTAAATAATTAAAAAATAAAAATGTACCGAAATTAGACGTGTCAACATCGATCTAAAAATGGTGCCGGTACGGCGGCGTACCGGCGCGTACAGTCAGAAAAAAAGCACTGGGAATGTGCGTGCGGGCATTGAAGAACAATTTTTTTTATTTTTCAATACACACACGAGCGGTTTATCTGCGTTAGAAAATTGATAGGCGTTTGATGATGTAATTTTCGGGACTCAAATGTATAGTGTTGAAATAAAGAGGGATGGTTAGGATGGCTACAGTATAACAGCATTTAGGGGTGGATTCATTTGAGAGGGGAGGAAATAAAGTAATATCAGATAAATTTTTTTAAGCATGAAACATTGATGTTCCACAAAGTGACGCCTTAAACTGGTAAATTAAATCGGCTGGCATCATTCACACAGATGAACGTGCAAATAGAAAGCAGTATGTTTTAAAACGAAAGAAATTCGTAGTTATGAGGGAAAGAAGTGTCACATCCGAGTTATTAAATTTTATGTCAGCTATAATCCGAAGTTTAAGGCCAGAAAGAATCCGATTCTGTGTCGCCAAGTCATTATAATTTACGGTGGAAAATAAAAAAATAATTTTCTCTTAAAGTTTTGATTTTAAAGCAAAGTATATTTCATTACTGACTCTCAATATGGATATTGCGTTTTAAATAATATATACGTACTCATTTTTTTCCGAGTAATTGTAACTATCTAGGAATTTTTGATCGGTAATTTTAGGGGAACAAACAGATGTATATAATCACAATAAATTCGAAAAAAACACCCAATTGCATGCCAACGCCATACGACAAGCGTATGATTAGATTCTGAATCAATTTATGTGCTAAATTGTATAGTTTCTGGTCAAGAGGGATTACGTCAGTAATCTGCGCTCTGGGCATCATCCACAGGTCCTTCGTGTATCTGAAAATGAAATTAATACTAAAACTC
The DNA here is from genome assembly GCA_036926305.1 of Uropetala carovei. Classification (NCBI taxonomy): domain Eukaryota; kingdom Metazoa; phylum Arthropoda; class Insecta; order Odonata; family Petaluridae; genus Uropetala; species Uropetala carovei. The sequence continues at coordinate 11,141,918 of JAXCHB010000019.1, read as the reverse complement.
CTTAAATTCTCTCTTACTGCCGCTCCTATTCAACGGGCATAACCTTGTGCGTAATCAGTCTGATGCGGTTTTTTTTGACGACCGCTAAATGATCAATTTTGTCTTCGAACAATTTTTTATCGATGCAAGGTCGATTTTTTAAAGTCAAAACGACAATATGCCGATCGACGAAACCAGTTTTAATGAGTCTGTACTTGTGAAGATCTGTTTTATTTCCTAAAGCCTCCGGCTTTAGGAAATGCATACATGCAGCTTACGATGTGTATTAAAATTAGTGAAGGATGCACTTACTCAATGTTTAGGTATATGAAAAATAAAAAATATTGCTCTTCCCTACAAAATAGCCGGAAAAGTCGAATTAATAGTCGCAGGACAATGATTCGTCCATAAAATTTAAGATAGAAGGATTTGTAGCCTTAGGTGAACAAGGGTATGAGATTTAACTCCATTCAATTAGAGAATTGCGCTCCGAAGAACACGTGCAGAGATTTGCAATAAAACCGGATTTGAGGACCCGTTAAATTAAGAGGAGCGCGATAAACGGTGAGGAACAGTAAAGGTGGCAGCAGAAGAGAGTGAGAAAGAGAGAGAGTGAGAAAGAGAGAGAGTGAGAAAGAGAGAGAGTGAGAAAGAAAGAGAGAGAAAGAGAGAGAAAGAGAGAGAGAAAGAGGGAAAAGAAAGAGGGAGAGAAAGAGGGAAAAGAGAGAGGGAAAGATAGTGGTCCAAGGTCGAGGTCTATGGATCCGCCGCGTGGGAGTAGAGGAATGATTTCCTGCCTCGCACAAAAGGTGAGTGTTAGAGAGAGAAAGAGAGAGAGAGAAAGAGAGAGAGAGAAGGGTAGGAGTGCGTTTGGATAAAGTGAGGGGGCGTTTGGATAGGGTGAGGGGGCGTTTACGAATAAACGAGGGCGTAGGAATAATTTTGCATTTGCTCTTTTAAGGCGCCGTCGTTTTTCTATTGCACGAGACTCCCCTACGCTCTATGCACCGTACACATTTGCTGTTTTAAAAATCATTTTTCCTGTTTTATTGGGCGGGTTTATGTGGGGTGCTTTAAAAAAAGACGGCCCAAACGCTCCAGTTCAACGTGAGCTCTGCCGAGCGCGTACGCATTCTTAGGTGACATAACTTTTATGAATTATTATCGGGACCTTTCCTTTTTTGTGAATAAGTAAATTCATAAGTTACCAAAGAATCACTTCTTTTCATTTGCGAGAGAAAGCAGTTCTTCCCGTTATTCACAAGGAAGATTATACATAATGTCGGTTTCGATATTCATTTATTTATTCATAATTCACATACATCGAGTTTGCCAATGTACCATGACAAAGTAACGAAATTATTGAGAAAATTAGAAAAAAGTAATAAGAACAAATTTAAAATTGAATAAACGATGATAACAAAAAAAATGAATAGACAATGAGGAGGATGGTTGATTAAATGATGATGGTGAAGTGCAATTATTATTGCGAAGGATGAGTCAATCCCAGTTTGATAAAGAATTTTTTTAGCACGGAGAGAGGATCTATAAATATAGACGCCATACTTTCCCAATATTGGGAAAGTATGGAGTTCAGAAGAGAAGGAAGACGAAAGAAAAGAGAATGTTTGGCAAGAGAAATTCTGGGAGTAGAAATAGGAAGGAAGAGAGAGAGAGAGCGAATGTTAATTCTGTGTTGAACTCTGACATTGGTGTTGGAAAGTAGTTCATGGCAGTCTGTGATGGAATTCACAACATTGTGAATAAAAGGGATAAAATTTAGTTCGAATGACAGAGAGAGAGAGAGAGAGAGAGATTATTAACTTACATACTTTCTTAATTAAAATAATATATTGAAAATATTGCCAAATTAACCATAATTTTATCAGATTTGACCTGTGAATATTTTAGGTTTGCTTAAAACACTTCAAATATTATTTTAATACTTTCAAACGTATTGATAGCTCCTTTTAATGTATCTTCGACGAGAGAGCAGTACAACTCGTTTTCGCTCTCTCACGTAAAACTTGTAAATTTGACATTTTTGCCGGAATATTTACGCTCCTGTAAGTGATGCAGAGCATTAAAAACTATTGCACGTGGTTATTATTCAGCCTCAGACTCGTAAACATTTAAATTTCATAAAAATAGACACCATTCCGCACTTAAGTTTTTGTCAAAATTTCTCCAAAACATTAAAGCATAATTCATGAGTTCATTAGAGATTTTCGGCAATTTCTATGCTAATTTTAAACTAACAAAGCTATCAAATACGTCTATATAGTAGCCTTATCGGGGTGGAAGAAACGAATAGTACACTTCGTAGCGGATTAAAGTGACACGACATCCTTCCTTATTTCTTCCTTTCGTCTTCCATTCTACGTGCGCCGCGGATAATCCCAACTCTCTTTCCATCTCTCATTCATCTCTAAAGGCGGAAGCCTCTTTGATATCGAAGACGGAGCGAGCGTGGCGCTTGGAGATCATTCCACTTTTCGCTCGGTCGGGTTTTCATAAAGCGCACGTTCGCATCCTCTCCGCCCCTCCTCGCCATCCCTTTCCTCCGCCCTCTCTTTCTTTATCCACGCACCAATATACGCTCATACACACACATACATAAACATACACTTCCCCGGATACGCTCTACGGCTGCTCCAATTAAGGCCGCTAATTTTCCAGAAAAGGGAGGTGATTTCATTTAACCCCTAATCAAATTATTCTCTGCTACTAAATTTGGCTCTACGTATGTCGTGCAGGATTTGCGATCGGGTTTCGGGAATTAACGAGGCAAACTTCAGTAAGTTTTGTACGTCAAAGCATTAAATTACTCCCCCCGTTTAGCATATTCATTGAAAATACTTTCGGCAGTATTTTATTACTGAATTTCCGATCTTTATATTTACCGAAAATTTTCATCTATAAAATGCGAGCAGGTTATTTATTTAATGGCGACAGCTGGCAACGTAATGTCGGTAGTTGAACTGAAATTTCGACGAAATTAATTTCCAGAGAGCACCAACATGACCTCGATGAAGACGGAAACCATGGAGTTCATTATATTAGACAAATATATCGCTTCTTTCGTCAGCATACTACATGTTTAAGTTTTTGCATGCGTAAATTACCTTCGACTGAGCAAATGCGAAGTAGTTTTGCTTTTACTAGTTTTAAATCAGATGTATTCTCGGACAATTTTTCCTATAAAAGATTGCTCCTTGTATTGGAAAAATAACAAAATCCCCTGAGTCGAAATTTATAAAACTTAGCGAATAAAAGACTTCCTGCTAAACTTGGCCCATACAAGGAAAATCTCGTCCGATTATTTTCCCCTTTTTCTTGTTCCGAGTTTTCGAGAATTCCCGAGTTTTTATCCTTCCGAGAAATATATAAAAGATATTATGTTTCCACGCAGATGCACACAATCTTTGTTTTGTATCGGACGGAAGTTTCTCGCGTAAATCGCATCGGAGTTAGTTCCCTTCCTTATCCGTTCCTGGATCCCGCAGCGCCAACGTCGCCCTCTTTACGGCTAAATCCTACGTGCAGTAAATAGTCGCGCGCTAGGATCTGCATGCATATCTTTTAAACCACGACCGAAAAAACGAATCAAGGAATCTAATATATGAAGTTTTAGGTTTAAAAAGAGCGGTGGATACAGATAGGCAATGAAACTGGCATTGATCCATACGGAGATGGAGGCTGGGAAAAAAGGTTTGGATCCTAAATAGTACGTGCTTTACAAAGCGGAACGGAACCAACGTTAATTTATATAACTCATCCAGGTGCGCGAGTTTCCTGATCGTTTGAAATCTGCGCTGTGAATTTGAATGAGAAAACATATTTCACTGAATTATTCAAAAGAAAAAATTAATGCATTCTGCTATTTTCACGGAAAAACAGTTCTAAGAAAAACACTTAACTGTGGAAACTTAAAAAAAAATTTTTTTTAGGAAATGGTATATAAGATATCCATTTTGCTTCAATAAATAGCTCGTTTCGATCCAATTGGGCAAGTAAACATAAAATATCCAAATTTATAATTTTTGAAACCAGAAACGCGATGTTATCAATATGAATATTTTCATTTTTATAACAAGACTATTGTTTAACAATTCCCACTGTATAAAAGTCATAAAACATTGCTAGATCGTCGCAAAATAAATTTAACGATGGCTGATCTTGCACCATAAAAACAACTGTGACACGGCAGATGTGAATAAACCGAACTTTTATGATATACTAAAAATAAAAAAAAAACAGTATGCGAGGAATGTTTCAAGCCACAAAAGGTTACTTTTTCACATATTTACTAACAATTTTTACATTAACCTACCGCGAGATACACACACACACACACAGGGCCGTGCCCAGAAATTTTGCCGCATGAGGCGAGATATAATATGGCGCCCCCTGGCCTCGCTGGCCTTATGAATTTATTTTGATAGTTTTTCATTTTTGTCAAATTTTGTCACCCCCTTCGAGAGGCGCCTCTTAAAATGGCTATATTTCCTCTATCCGACTTATTTTATTAGATGAAACCATACAGATCATTTAAGGACAAGGGAGAGTAAAATACAGATTTCTTATTGTCAGATTACTATAAATGGCGTCTCTTGACTGTGGAACCGCAAATGGCAACGACCACATACCGAACTATACGTCCTACTATCGACCCTTAACAAGTTAGGAAAGTGTACAAAGCGTCATAAATGGCGCGTTTTGTGCAATGGAGTATTAGAAAAAAATTATATACCTGTACGTAAAGGAAATAGCGTTATAAAGTTTTTTCTTCGTCATAAATAATTGATTTTTTCCTATTTAAAAATATTGCATGCACACGTAAGGAAATTAAACGTTTGCTTGAGAGATTGTTTATGTTAACAGCAATGAAGAAGTAACCATGCAAGAAAATTTCGAAGCTCAAATCGAATTAAGTCATTCTTGTTTGATTTTCTCGATAACGGCTACTCCTACGATAAAAATGTATAGGAAAGGAAATACTCTTCTTTACTAGTTCTACAACTTTTATTTGAAAGACTAGTGTATAGCCCGTCAAAAATGACGGGAGTAAATATTCGATCGTTCAAGCTATTTATGGAGATCAAATTGGCATCAGAAATATAAATTGTATTGAAAGTCATTTCCCTCTCTCTCTCTCTACCTCCGTGTCCTTCCCTCTCTCACCCTCCCTCTCCCCTCTCTCTGGTATTAAAAGCATTCAAAGCACGTTTATACCCATAAGGATTGAAATAACAATATTATGTAGAGGTCTAACAATGGAATTAGTAGGCAAGACAACATCCTCTTAAAATGGCTAGATTGCCTCAAACTGTGTGAATTGAACGTTTAAATTGAGCGATTTAGAACTGTAGGCGGAAAAAGACGAAAAGAATAAGAACCTTTATAATGTTTTCTTCAAAACGGTTCACATCCGAAGTTCGTAGGTCTATTCTGTCTAATTTTAATCTAAAAAAGAATGAAAGCCTGCGCGTCGAAAAGTTATCTTATTGGAAATGGAAATTATCCCCTGGAGTCGAACCCGAGTGTTTCATCTCGAGTTCGATACATTAAAACGTTTTGCTATTATATCATAATGCTATCCTGAAAATTTCATCAAATTCGGTTCAGTCGTTTGCGAGATGTTAAGCTTCAAAGGGCGTTACTGACAGAGTGACTCAAGCAAATTATAAGGTAAGATATTTTGATATGAATTTGTAATACTTTAGGAGATATGACGAAAATTTCATTTTTTTGTCACCAGTAAAGCGGTGCCCTTGATTGGAGTACGTGATTCATTTTTTGCGATTTTCGCATTATCTTTGACTGTAAGGACTTAATATCAAATTTCATGAAAATCGTTCGGTAGAAGCCGAGAACGAACATGCGGACGGACGGACAGACCGACGATAATAGGCGCTAACGCTGGAAGCGAAACGCGCCTAAAAATGATTCCGACTCTTGAGGAATTTATATGAACTACCTATACCCCCGCGTAACATACGCGGCCTAGTGTTTTTTAACGTTTATTTTTCGTGTTGGAAACATACCTAAGGCTTTTATATTTATTGATTGGCATGGCTTCCGGTAGAATTTGGGGAGTGTTAAGCGCCATTCGTATCGGAAGAAGATTTAGTGCGAGTGTTTTAATGGGAACGTTTCCAGGTAGGCAGTCAATAGGGGGTTGGGAAGGGGGGTGGCGGGGGGGGGGGGGGGTGGTGAAGCCGAGAAGAATGGAAGAATCACAGCCGCGGAGAGGGGAAGAGGATTCGAAAGATGGTGCAGGGGAGGATGGGGGAGGGCACTTTAGCACGGGGAGAACGAATTGAATGTTACTCCCATTGGGATAATTTTTCAAGTGTTTGAAACATACCTAAGACTTTTGTACATATAGATGTTTGTAGGCGAAGAAAAGACAGTACAATTTTTAATTGACAGTAAAATCATTGAATCAAACCGTTGGGTTGGGTTGATGATTCATCATTACTCTATACGTTTCCTAAAAGTTGTTTAAATTAAAAAAAAGTTTTTTTTATATAAACCCGTTCCCTACGAGAGTTTCATTTTATAAATTAATTCAAAAGATGGAAAGAGGACATTACCCGACATCACTACGCTTATCCATAGTGCACGATGATGCTTGTGACTTACCAATAGTGTAGGGACACAAAAGCATTTATTTATTTATTCTATCCTCTCATAAAAAAAATTACCTCGATCTTTAGATAGACGATATACGAATATCTACGTTATTTCCCGCTCTGAAATTTTAATGAGCCGATATTTTTTTACGAAATTTGCAATTTTATTGACATGAATCTCCTGATTTATGAAAATTATTTTAATTTTAATAGGCAAGTTCTTTGAATTGCTTACGCATAAATGAGTACCAGAAATCTAGCATAAAATACATTTTTTCTTTGAAATCTCTTAGAAAAAGTAACAGCTGGCCAAAAACACTTCTATGATCGTAATAACACTATTATAAACCAATTTTTAAATAATTTTGTTGATAAACACACGCTTACGCATTCAAAAATTAAAAATATTGCTGATAAAAAAATCGATTCTCAGTAAGTTTCCATTAAAATCATTGCGACAGTTTTTATTAGTCACCGGGAAAAAATATTCACAACGAATAAAATAAAATATTTTCGATATCACTAAGGGTGCAAAAATCCTCACTTTTGAATCAGACATGCGGCAAAGGGAAATGGTGAAACGCCGGCATAATATTTCACCCTTCGAACATTCGTCCGGGAATGTGACGCAGTCACCAGAGAAAAGAAAAGGGATAACAAAATATTCAGAATCCCAGATCCCCAAACCATCTTACGATTCAAATTCGAATCACGTGCACTTCCTTTACCCTCAAAAAAGAAAGAAGGAATGAATTTAGGAGCGGAATATTTTGCCCAGTAGCGAATCTCCTTTTCAAGATGTCAAAGCGAATCGCTTCTAAAGACCGAGGTGTAAGAGAGGGACTTTCTTAGACGAAATTTCTCCCAAATAGAAAATGAAAAGCACTGCGCATCCCACGGATCTCGACCAAACGGGAGATTGGAGGAGGGGAGAAGCTTAATGGGAGGTAGAGGGAGGGGGGCGCAACCGAATAAGAGAAAGTAGATTCCATGGTATGATTTCAAAGGGAAATAATATAAAGCCAAAGAAATCTCGTAATTTCAACGTCTGAAATGATCCACGAGAAGGATGAGCGTGATTAAAAAATCAACGGTATCTACAAAAAAAAAAAGAAATGTGTACCTAAAATTATAAATAGCAAAATACGTAATATAAAATAAAACGAATTTAACTATGGCTTCACTTTAAGTACGGCTTCGTAAGCCATTTTACCACCTTCAAAGTAAATGAACAATAAATAATATATATTACGTGACAAATGTAAAACAGGCGAAACATCACGACCTAATTTATTCCTTCTTATGTTAGTAATGTGAAGACGAAAATTCCACACAAAAATCGAAAAACTTCAGTTTTTATGAACCAATTTACACATAAAAATTATCCCTGTATGTTTATCAAAAAGTTTTTCCAAAAAATCTAAATATTGCATAAATATCCATCAGAACGGAATATAATTTTATTTTTTGTAATTGAGATACAAATTCTACAAGGAGTCATAACTCAGTTTTGTTACATGCGACGAACGATGACATCGTATTTGCTGATGAATCATTCAACTCTGGCTGATCGAAGTAATTTGAATCTCATTTTTAATGGTTTAACAAAAAAATGGACGTAAAATTTTCATCCATAACTCCATAAATAATTAAACGAAAAACAATTCAATCAATTTTAATGGAAGACTGTACGGAAATGAATAATTTGGAAGAAAGCAACTGAATAGGTTTATTCCCAACTAAAAACAGGCACTGCTAATTAGGATCGCATGTAATCAAAAACAAGTCAACTGAAATATGATTGATTTAACTTCAGTATTCAGAAAGCAGATACCTAAGTGATTTATCATCAGTCACATTAAAAGCAACGTTGCTTACAGCGATGTTAGCATTGGCCATCCCCATATAATTTTAAAAGGCGTTACTCAAAACTATTTGGGTAAATTATGAGGATAACTTTCTTTCGCGCGTTCAACAGATACATATGTTCTATCTATAAAGTGTTAGATAAATAAACGAGAAAGTGTTTTAGAAGAATAAGCGGGCGACAAGTTCGAATAGTCTCAATGCTTCATTCACTCGATCCCACTACGAAACACTCCTTGTTGGACATAAAGATACGGTTTTCTCGCAGCCAAACGACTCTTTCACAGGCAATTTTCGTGTCGTCGAGAGAGGCCGAGATCCCCGTAACTCCGCTTCCACTCTGCGCGCCTCCCCTCGGTCGTTAAGGGAACCACTAACCGCTCGCTGGCGTGACCATGCGAAACGCAGACTGTCATCCCGGCCTTATCTCCAACTCCCCCACGAAGACGGTTTTTTACAGTGCGACGGCGAGGAAGGAACTTCATCTACCGACGGAGTTTGTCTTTCTAGAGATCGTTTAAGAACCTCAATCCGCAAAAACGACGGCATTCCCCTCACGAATAAAAAAAAGCTGATTTTTCCCATTCGATGATGTCACAGTTTCTTATTGGCATCTCTTTCTTATGGTTGGTTAGCAATTGAATAAATAAATGTACCCAATATATGAATGAAGGAATGAATGCCTATATAGTCATACGGTTTTTTGTCACACAATCAGTACGTAAAATATTGATCATCATATGCTATTACCATCGAACTTCACTTTGTAAAAGCTGTCGCGTGACAATATGAACGAATAATTACTCTTTAATAGGGCATGAAGTTGTAGAAATCACCTTATTTTTTTACTATCACAACAATAATGATATAAACAAATTTAATATGTTTTTCAATAATTTTACACCATTTAAAGCTCATCACATTTCTAAAATTTTATGAACTTTTAATATCCCACGCATATTAAAAGTTCACACAAGATTTTAAACTTAACAAGCATAAGAAAATTCGCAACTCTTTGTCTTTTTATGAGTCTTATTCTTTAGGAAGATAAAAATCGCGAAAAATTCCAGAGCAAATAATTCCTTCCAAAATAAAATTGATTTGCGGTTCTCCTTACCTCATACATCATCCTAAAGTCCCTCTGTTCCACTCTAAGGAGTTCTACGGGACTTCGGGTGACGACAGTCGATGGCCTCGGCACATCTCGAAGGATAGACTCTCCGAATGTGGCGCCGGGACCAAGCGTGCCCCTCAGCGCCCAAGAACACCCCTGCGGGAAAAAATTGAACTAAGAGATCGGCTTGCACAAGTTGATTGTTCAAAAATGTAACAGATGCAAAGAAATTTAGGTTGGTATTTCGGTAGTCTGCAAATCAATTCAGACACACAATTCCCTCTCAATGTTCGAAACAAATATAACAGAGAAATAAGATATAACCCAACAGAGTTTGACGTATACATATCCATGGTTATGACGCATTCGCTTATAATGCAGTTTCGAATATACCACAGATCTCCCTTACTCACTGTACATTCTCCATTTAACTCTTAAAAGTTTTTACTTTATTGACTATAGATCGGTATCCTTATTAATTGCCATATTTTTTTATTTTTTTAGCATACACAAAACATTAAATATGAATAAAAATTTAAATTTCGTGAGCACATACTGTATTGGACCAAAGAGACCGTTTCCTCCACTATACCAGGAAAAGACATTACATGGATTTCCTTGTCCACCCCCTTCCCCTCTTCTCCAACTCCCAGAAATCCGCCTTATAGTAAAGAACCAGGGAGCACCGTATTGTCGAGTTTTATGTAGTATACGAATATTATGAATTAATACTGATAAAATTTTTAAAAACTGCAGGGTCGATAATATTTAAATGGATCTGAGCCTATGTCCTCGGAATTATGAAGAAAGTAATGTAGATGCGAAAATGTTCGCTATGGTTAATTATTAAACTTTGCTATGCCTATTAGATAAATGTCAGAATCCAAGGTTATAGTAGAAATATTTAACCTCGGTAATAGTACAGGTCTAGCGTCTCAAACCCGGCAATCTTAAATTCAGAAACGGTTTAAATCCAGGCATTTTTGAAACACAACATTATTCAATTCAGCCTTCTCTGGTTCAAATTTAATTTCCCCGAATCTCCAGTTCCAATACTAATGTTGTCGGAAGATATTCTCTAAGACCCATCCTAAAGCCAGGGTTGCCAATCCTTATTTGGAAGCGGATGCAAGAAGAATACTTGGTAATAATAAAAATATTATTCTTAATGTTTAAAATATTTATGCATGAATTATAAACAATTCGTTGCTTCATGAGTTACTTATTCATTAAAATAGACATTGGATAAAATACAAGTTGGTGGATATTAGACATTAGACCAGTAATAAAAATTCATATTTAAAATTAAATTTAAAAAGAGGAACCTATTATAATGGATGGCTTGTGTCGACTAACTGGGATCACATTCAAAACTGACCGCGACGCTTTTCGGACGAGATTGTAATGAAAGCAGACATTCGCGAGACGGTGCCGAGGGTGTAACGCTTGTTTGCTATATGGTTTATATCTAAAGATTGTATACCAATTCTAATTACAATTCCAAAAAGAATGAAAGTCTGTACTTCGTAAAGCCGAGTTTTACGTGTTACCTTATGGGAAATAAAAATGCCTTCCTTGGAGTCGAACCCAAGACTTCTTCCGAGATTTTTTTGCCATCACCTTAAAATATGTATATCGAGCATACCTGCCACATTTAGAGTTTCTATATCTTTTTTTATCTAGTTAATCGCATTTTTATATGATCACCAACCAACCATTTGCTACGAAAGTACCGACTTGCAGCGAGCGTAACTGAAACTGCACGAGAAGAAACCTAACACAAGTTAGTTCCAGGAAACGCGCTAAGGCAGAGATGAAATATTTTCGCTTCGTTCGACTTAAAGGAATTTCGAATCACGTAGAACCTCCAGCGGTCCACTTTCAAGAAACGTGCGAAAATGACCCTTTGTTTCTAAGAATGGAAAAGTTCGAGAAAAACTACCATTTACCACGACTTCGCTGGAACGAGCGCCTTTCAAATAGGCAACACACCTTCAGCGCCATGACCAACTAAACGCTCGCGTTTTTTTTTAATTTGGCGAGGTTCTTCTTAGCAACAGAGAGAGAGAGAAGGAATAACACGGTTGGGCGAAATGAACAACTCGAGGATATCCAAATGATACCACGCGAGAACGCCTCCATAGGTTAATATATAGCGAAGCAAAGGAAAAGCGCTGAAATGCCCTTTTCTTTGAGACGAAAATATCTTTTTCGTCGGAGATGATGGAAAGAGGAGATGGAGCATGAGAACTCCGCCATGAGAATGGCCACTCATTAAGTTTCCCTGCGTAAATGAGGCGGGAAGTGAGGAGTGCGGGGCAATACGTGCGCTTCACGCGAGAGCATTGACCGAATTCGCTATTTACGGACCTAATTTGTGATTTTCATAGATAATATGGTAAAAAATTAAACTGATATTGTATGATTTATTTTATATAGTACATTCATTTACTGAATGGCGTACATTTATAAAATACGTCTCACACATTCGCTCATAAATTATTTTTTGTAAGCAGTTCATCTTATTTTTAAGGTTCTCCTGATTTTTTAAGTTCAAGTTTACTTGATGTTTTAGTGGTTATTTCTTCGTGTAAGAGTCACAAAAAGTTATTCATTTAGACCGTTGAAGTTTTAAAAAATAAATCATCAACAAAATTTCTTATTTATTAAATAAAAATATTCTAAATTAACTGTTTATATTTTATTCAGAATCGGAACAAACTTAAGAGTACTTGACAAGAATGCATTTTGATTAGATATGTCTACAAACAATTCCAAGTCTTATTATCGAATAGTAAATTATTTATGCAATATATTGAGAGTATTTATCTTGCACTTGTGAATAAAATATATCAATCCATTTTTTCCCAATCAATAATAATTTTTATAATTTGCTTAGTCATGCAATCGTGTTTCCGATATGCTTAAATATCAATTTATAGCTAATGGCGTTGAATGTACACAAGAGTTATATCGCCGCTGTCTAGCAATGAGGACAACATGTCATTTCAAGTAATGGAAACGAAGTAAATTTTATGAAAAAGGTAAAAGAAAAGTGATTTTTAACGCCAAGGCAGAATAGGCACTTTCTAGTTTTCTGAGCCCAAGAAAGTAATTTCATTGAGAGTAGAAAAAAACTCCTTCGGCCAAATAATGAAACGGCGACAAAAAAGTTAAGCCGAAGAAAAGTTAAGATAAAGAGGTGTGTAGGGTGTGACAAGGAGAAGGGCCAGGTTAATCTAAGTTCCGCGTACGAGCTATTTGCCGACGTTTTTTTCTCTCTCGAACGATAAACAAACAAAAACTTCAAGCTGAAAGTTTCCTCCTTGTAAAACTGCTCCTACCTTTTCATTTCGCTGTTAAAATTGACGCAAACAAGCACCTAATCATAAGGCTCAATCGAAAACTTGCTTCTCTTGAGTTTTTTACTTTCTCATATATGAAGTAGGTATATTGAGAAAGTATCGTTATCGCGAAAAAATTCGACCTCGAGATTCTAACGGAAATATACGTTTTAGGCGGCGATGAATGAATTTTCGCAATGCCGTCTGTCTGTATGACTCTCTTCTGTCTGTTACTGGCTCTAGAGTCTAAACGGTAGAGCGAAAATCTCGTATTTAGGCATTTTATCATACAGAGCACAGTATCTATCGACGCTAGTACAGAGGAATTATGCTGCGTGTTCAGGGATATGATGCGAGAGGGTATGAATAAATTCATTCCACATAAACTTAAACGTGATGGTGCGGAACCAAGATGGTACAACCAGAAAGTTAGATGCGCTCTTAGACGGCAAAGAAAACTTCACGCTCGCTTAAATACCAATTCTTCAAAAGTCACAGAGGAACAGAGGTCAATGATACGGCATCAATACAGAGAGGCGCGCTCAAGAGCTAGAGTAACAATGCGAGAAGCATTTAATGATTACAAAAAGAAAGTTTTGCATAATAATTTGAAAGAAAATCCGAAAGCATTTTGGTCGTACGTTAGGGAGGTTCATGGCAGAGGTCCCACCATAGCGTCACTGAGAACGGAGGCAGGTGATGTAGTAAACGATAGCGCGGAAAAAGCGAACTTGTCAAATGAACACTTTCAGAATGCGTTTACTTCGGTGAGCAACGAATTTGAGGAACTAGCTTTGAATGTTGAGGGAAATTCGATGGAAGATTTGATATTTTCTGAAACAGGTATCGCGCACCAGCTAGAGTCGATTAGGCAAAATAAGTCTCCCGAGCCGGAGGGAATACACGCGCGTGAGTTTAAAGAGCTAGTCGGTAATCGCACCTTACTTGAAAATAATATTCGAAAAATCCGTTGCACATGGTAGCGTTCCAAAAGACTGGAAGCTAACATACGTAACGCCCATCCACAAAGGCGGTGATAAAGAGAACCCCGAAAATTATAGACCAATTTCCTTGACGTCATTATCGTGTAAGATTCTAGAACATATAATCGTTAGCTCTGTTCTGCGTTATTTAGATGGTCGTTCTTCGTTAAGCAAAAACCAACAGGGGTTTCGGAAAGGTAGGTCATGCGAAACGCAGTTCGCCCTGTTCGTAAACGATTTGTTGCAATGCGAAGATAAAAACACTCAGGTTGATGCCATTTTCATTGATTTTAAAAAAGCGTTTGACAAAGTACCCCATTATAAATTAATAGGAAAACTAGGAAAGTATGGCATAAACCCTCATATCGTGAGTTGGGTAGAAGACTTCCTCTCCAACAGAAAACAGATAGTAGTTATTGATGGGAAATCTTCATACCCGGTAAAAGTCGCATCAGGTGTTCCACAGGGAAGTGTCATAGGCCCACTACTATTCCTGATATATATAAACGATATCTGCTCGGTAGTTCGCTGCAAAATAAGACTTTTCGCAGATGACACCGTCTTATATAAGGAGATAACGAGTCAGGATGACCAAAAATCGCTCCAGGAAGATTTAAACGCCCTTTCAGCATGGTGTCAAGATTGGAAAATCGAAGTTAATCACAGCAAATGTTCCCTATTGATTTTCTGGAAGAGTAAGAACAATGAATTAGACTCGGAGTACAGAACTGATAGATTGAATATCCAATCTGCAGAGTACGTTAAATATTTAGGAGTCACCATTTGTCCTGATCTATCGTGGAATATGCATATTCGAAGGATCGTAGGCGCAGCTAATAAGAAATTGGGCTTCGTAGGCAGAATAGTAAGAAGTAGCACAGAACAGGTACGAGAAACGTGTTATTTATCATTGGTCAGATCTCAGGTCGAATACGCTTCCAGCATATGGGATCCGTACGAAAAGGGACAGATACTTGAGTTAGAAAGAATCCAACGCAGAGCAGCCAGATTCGTAAAGCAAAAATATGAGTAAAAATTAAGCGTCACATCACTCTTGAAGGAGTTGAATTGGATATCGCTAGAGGATCGCAGAATTAGCGCTAGGTTAAGGCTTCTGGAGAAATTTAGGTCGGAAGTTCTCTTAGAGGAGGTCTCAGGAATATGAGAGGCACCTACGTACATGGGCAGGCATGATCACGAGGATAAAATACGACAGATCGACTGCAGGACCGAGCGATATCAGAGCTCGTTTTTCCCAAGGACCATACGGGATCATAACAGGAGAGTGATTCCCACGAGGGACGTTATTAGGTAGGTTTTGGTGTGCTGCACCCCCTGCCACCCACCAGTCCGGTGATTTGCAGGGTATCATGTAGATGTACATATGACGAAATGGTTGACATTGCTGAATAATTAAGGGAAGTTTATTCTAGGAAACTGGCAATAACTGGATTTTCTCAAAAACGGCTAGAACGATTTCGATAAAATTTCGAACAGTTTCTTAGGTATACGTCTACAATAATACTACATATTTCATTTTTCTCAATGAATGAATTTAAGGGTAGTTTATTCTTGGGTAACTTTAACAAAAATTGGATTTTCTAAAAACCGGCTGATGCGATTTTCATTTTCTAAATATAACTAAACGACGCATTAGCATATGAGACATTTTGTACAATGTATGTTGTACAAACTTTCTCATATACTTCATTTTTTGAGAAATATATAGTATGTAGTATTATTGCAGACGTATACTCAAGGTACAAAATTTTATCAAAATCGTTCGAGACGTTTTTGAGAAAAAAAATTGTTAAAATTGACTAGAATAAACTACCCTTATATTCATTTTTTGAGTAATATGAACTATTTGGTGTAATTAAAGACGTAAACTTAAGTAACTGTAGAATATTTGATAAAAATCGTAGGAGCCGTTCATAAAAAATCAAATTGTTGTTTAAAGTGCGTAGAATAAACTTCCCTTAATTATTGAGCAATGTCCACTATCCCTCAAAGCTTCTACTCTGTATTATAAAATGCCTAATTACGAGATTTCATTCATTTTTATTTTCTCATACGAAGTATCGAGAAAGTATTGTTTTCGCGAAAAAATTCGACCTCGAGATTTCTACGGAAATACATGTTTTAGGTGTCGTTGAATCCGAAAAAGTGGTTTTCTCAATGCCGTCTGTCTGTCTGTCTTGTCTGTCTGTCTTGTCTGTCTGTCTTGTCTGTCTGTTACTGGCTCTGGTGCCTAGACGGAAGAACGAAAATGAATGAAATCTCGTATTTAGGCATTTTATGATACTGAACAGAGTATACATAGAAATGGTTGACATTGATCAATGATTAAGAGTAGTTTATACTACGCATTTTTAACAACAATCCGATTTTCTCGAAAACGGCTAAAACGATTTTGATCAAATTTCGTACAGTTACTTGAGTTTAGGTCTTCAATAATACTGTATAGTTCATATTTCTCAAAAAATGAGTATAAGGCTAGTGTATTGTAGGCATCTTTAACAATAATTCGATTTTCTCAAAAACGGCTATAACGATTTTGATCAAATATCGTAGTTACTTGAGTTTACGTCTTCAATAATACTAAGTATTTCATTTTTCTCAATGAATGAATATAAGGCTAGTTTATTCTTGGGCAACTTGAACAAAAATTGGATTTTCTAAAAACAGGCTCATACGATTTTCTTTTTCTAAAGATAACTAAACGACGCATTAGTAGCTCTATATGAGAAAGTTTGTACAATGTATGTTGTACCGATTTTTGATTTACCGTTTAGGCTCTAGAGCCAATAACAGGCAGACGGCATTGCGAAAACAATTTTTTCGTACTCCGCTACACCTAACACGTATCTTTCCGTAAAAATCTCGAGGTCGAGTTTTTTCGCGATAACAATACTTTCTAAATATACTTCGAATATGGGAATGTAAAAATCATCAAAGTAGTAATTTAAAAGGAGAACAACAATTCTTTTGCGAGAGAGCAGACTAGTGATAAAAAAATTAGAGAAATTTCTCCAGGAAAAAATTCTCACGCAACACATACACATATATCTACATTACTTTCTTCATAATTCCGAGAACATAGGCTCAGATCCATTTGGATATTATCGACCCTGCAGTTTTTAAATTTTATCGGTATTAATTCATAATATTCGTATACTACATAAAACTCGGCAATACGGTGCTCCCTGATTCTTTACTAAAGGGAGGATTTCTGGGAGTGGGAGGAGAGGGGAAGGGGGTGGACAAGGAAATCCACGTAATGTCTTCTCCTGGTATAGTGGAGGAAACGGTCTCTTTGGCACAATACAGTATGTGCTCACGAAATTTAAATTTTTAATCACATATATTTGAATTTGAGCTAAATTTTTACATTTAAGTAAAAATTATGATATTATCTGTCAAAATCTTTTGAAAAATATTCATGGAAGGCAAATAGTGTGCACCTTGGCTCTATGTTTATGAAGTATAATCAATATAAATACACAATATGTGACCACGAAGTCGTAATGAAAAATCCGCAAGATTGAAGACACCATTCCATATCTTTTAATTAAAATATCCTCGATAGAAACTCGAACGCTGTAATTTTTTTTAGCTAAAATGCGTTTGGATTTGATTTCCGCTGATAGGATACCACGAGGTTAATAAGTAACTTCCGAATTAAAGCCTTACCCCGCCCGCCGAAGCATTCACAATTTCCTGTGAGGTTCGCCAAACAGCAATACACGAAGAATGTATAAAATATTTCACATTATTTCGTCTAGTTTAATTTGAAAATATATGCAACTCATGCAAAATTATAAGGTGTAATTAAATGACACTTCCATATTAATGTCATAATTTTTTAAGCTGACCTTTTAAAATTAACAATAGTGATTGGAATATCTAAATCGTGCCAGGAACGAAGCCTTCTCCACTACACACGTGACGATTCCGCCATAATATGATAAAGTAATTAATTGGTTTTTAAAGAAAAATATTTTCCTGCAGTAAGATTCCAATATATATTTAGACATTTTAAAAGGACCGTCAAGTGTAGTAGTTCTAAAGAAAACACCGCCTTATGTCGACTATCTGGGACCACCTCAAATACTGACCGCGACGTAGACCTCTTGACCCTCATTAACTCAGGTTAGGAGCCCATACCTCGAGGTCCATCCCCAAATCCGAGCACAGGTAACTCTACCCTCGCAGCAGGGTAGCACAAGGCGACCACATATTTTGAAATAAAAGTTACATCCCTCGTTATTGATGCTCCATGTTCAATTTAATTGCTTTGTTAAATTGGTATTATTTTATGGCAAATAACTTTAATGCAGTAAAACATTTAACATTGCATGTATTATTTTAGTTATATACTATTATACTTTACTATTTAGTTTCGTTATATCACCTTTGAAACTAAAACTGCATGAACGGAGAATTTACAACTGAAATCCGCCCCTCATTCCCCCATTGCGCTCCCCAACCCAACCCCTCTCGCGGTCAGAAAATGTGGGATGTTTTGGGCTTTGGCGATTTTGGGGTCTGATAAAGAATTTGGGATGTTTTGGGCAACCTCGTTTCTAAAACACCTAAGGAATATGTGGAAACTTTTAATTAGAAACATGTTAATTAGTGACGAACCTCGAAACTCGGTTGTAACAATCGATTCGTGTACTTTTTCATTCCGCTCCCGGATTTGTGAGATATCATTATACGTGCATTTCATCATGTGCAACATTTAATATAAACGGAATTCATCGAAAAAGTACAATTCCTAGGTTTAATGTTTGCCATTGCTCATGTAACATTAATTAACAGAATTATCCAAGACTAGTGTGATCTTACTATAACATCTTTTGCCGAAGATAAAATCTATTCGCGAGGGATCATTATAAACCTGTAGCGTTTTCATAAGATTATCACATCGCACTTTCATAAATTAAAGACAGCCGTATAATTTATTTACGAAGGAGAGACTTAGAGCCAGCAAATCCGGGCTTGTGTTCCATTTTCACAGCTCTCATAAAGAGAAATGGGACCCAAGATGATGATGAGAGGTCTTCAAGATGACAATAAAAACAATAAACCCCACAATAACCGTATTTTCATTTAAAAAATCCTAGTAAATGTTACTAAAAAGCAATGTATTCTTTTTAACCAATACATGAAGATTGAATACAAAATGATAGGAAGGCGTAAGGATAGATTAGAAGAAAAACATAAAATGAAAGCAGTATGAAATGTGCTAAAAATACGTTGTCTATTCATCGGCAAAAATAAATAAAAATAGACACAAACTTATAAAGGTAAGTTTTAAGAAAAGACGACAACTTCTAAGATAATATTTGAATTTTTATATTGCTAGGTATGTATAAAGCTTAAAAACGTAGTTTTAAAAGAATAAAATTGAACTGATAAAAAAAGAAGGCATTCACTAAATAGAGAAGCGTTTTTGAGAAAGTCTAAGAAACTGCAGTAAAAAAAAGTTATGCCAATAAATTATTAATGAAATTAATGAATTCACATTCTTGGTGAGTGTTGCAACTCGTTGAAGCATCTCCTTTAAGATATGACTAGCTCACATTTCACCATATTATTATTATAACATTCCGAGAAAGCCTCCAACCGAAGTAATTCACTCCAACTCCTGCTAGGAGAGCCCATCTCAATGCGCTCTAACGTTTTCAATGCAACTTATTCACGCCGTGCGTTTCACGAAAAATATTCTGGTTTCTTTGTTAATTCTGTTCTGCCACGTCATTACCTTCAGAATCGACGCCGAATGAGAAACACGAGCGTGGTTTTTTAATATATATATATATATATATATATATAGAGAGAGAGAGAGAGAGAGAGAGAGAGAGAGATAGAGAAATTCGAGGTTTAATAAAAGCACGCGTTTCGAGATGCGTCGCCGTGTTCCGAGTAGATACGCCGCAAAATTGCGCGACCACACGATGCATTTCGGTATTACTGGGATCCGCCTTCATGGCGGATAATAACAATTCCATTTTTTTCTCTCTTGCGAGGATGTAGGGCAGACGAGGGAGGAGAGAGGAAAGGGAATGAGGGAGGAAGGGAGGAGAAAAAGGAGAGAGAGAGAGATAAAGATTTTGGCGAACGGCTGAAGAAGGAAAGGAGGTCGCATCAGTGACAGAGAGATAAAGGACGGATCTCGTTTTAAATTTATGGACGCCAACCACGCGCTCATTTAGGGAACCTAAAAAGTTAGTAACGCATCGAGGGAAAAGTTTGTAGTGCACGCGTGAAAAGTATGTATCAGGGGAAATAATGAGGCTAAAATGGAGTGCACAGCGTCACGTGACGGAAAGGAGCGCGAGTGATACATTAAATCTTGTGTGTGGGCATACGTGCACGCGCACGTACGTACGCAAACGAATTGCCGTGTGGACGTGAAATGTGGCTTCTAATTGAAAAAAAATTGAAAACCGCGCGATGAAATTAGATCATAGAATAACGAATTCGAAAAAATATATCACGATCTTTACAAAGTCTGTTGAAACTAAAAGGTATCACGTTGTTTATGAATCACAGAAGCGTTGTTGATGTTTATGCAACGATGCTTCACAAAAGAAGAGGGCCTCGGTCAAAGTTTTATATAACTCCGCGCAAACATTCGCAAAAATATTCTCGACCATTACCGATAACTGCATTTCCCCTATGCAACTCAAATTCCAACAAAGAAAAGCTAATAATATGAAAATAACAAATTTAGAATAGATGCAAGTTCTTTATAATACCTTCATTAAGAATCGTAGAAGGAGTTAGTTAAATAAACCGAGATATTATGGAAGCAGAGAAGTCTTCAAGCCTCTCCATTCCACATTTTCAAGGATAAGATTGCACAACAATTACAAATATGCACTACCTATATTTAACAAATACTCGTTTAATATTTTATCTGCCCATGTGAAGGAGAAGCGGTAGAATGATAGACGGGATTATGTAGCGACATAGAAAGACTCTTGACAACGTATGCAACGTTATAAACAATTAGAAAATTTTAACGTAGAAACTAAAACAATGCTATCACTTAGCGACATATTTAACATACGTTTAGAAGAAAACCCAAAATATATGATCAACTATCGGTTATAAAAAATATTTCAAACAAAACTTGTAGAATATTTTTATAACAACAACTATTTATGAAAATAGAGTTTTAAAGGAGATATTTGGAAAAAAATGGAAAAATGACTAGAATAAACATCAACTTCCAGTTGACCTATATTGTTCAAAAACTGGTCAACTCTTGCCACTATTATGAAAATATTATATACGAAATTTGGTACTGAAACTACAATTACTTTTTGAGTAAGAGCGTATATATATAAATTTCCTATCAGATACACACACACGCAGACATCATCGATAAAATAGTCAAAAGGTGTTCTAGGGACCTCAATTTCCGTTGAATCTCGAAATCGATCTTTTTCACGAAAACAATATTTTTCCCTATACTACGTATGGAGAAAGTAAAAGGCATTTTTTAAAGGTTTGTAACAATGGAACATGCTAAATACAATGGTAACGATATCAATGCTTTTAAATCGGAACTGATCTCACATGCTATACCGTTGGACAACTGTACTTTGCAACATCGAGAGTTGGAAGTGGACTTTATATATATATATATGTGTACCCGTAGCAGAAAGAAAAAAAGAACATCGTTGATTATTAAGCTTTGTCAAATGAATCAACCTCATTCAATATCCATTTTAATTAAGAATCCTTAAAATATTTTATAAAAATATGAAAAAATTCTCAGATAAAACTTTTCAAACATAGAAATAATTTTTCATTCATAATAACTGTCTTCATTTGCAGTCATCTCGACTTAAAAACAGCCCCGCGCAATAATGTTTGCATTTTGAAATACGTTTCAGTGTAAGTTGGGTGGCATAACACCTATGGGGGGGGGCTCTGTGTATTTTGGGTAGCATACGCTTCAGGGGTACGGTATTGTAGGCTGTGGCATAACACCTAGGGACAGTTGGCGTATTGTTCTGGTTTACACTTTAGGTACAAACTGTGTTATGTAGATGGACTAAAGTAAGGAGGAATCGGGTGTAGGTGTAAGCTGCGATTGACGACAGTATGTAAACGCCGTCGTCCTAGTGACGCGCCCTTTCCTCCCCGCTCTGCCGCCATCTTCCATAAAACCTTTCCATCTTTCTTTTATGCCAGATGAATAGCTCGGGGTGCTGTAAAACAACGAGGGCTCGGAATCCATGCGCGAATAGGAAAGGAATCTTTGATAGCAACGGCAACGACAGGGAGAGGAAAAATATCTGGCGTATCTAGGTTTGTCAGACGTTCCTATTTTCGCGGGATTGTTCCGACTTGATGACGTGTTCCCACGACCCGACTTCTCTTTCGAATGTACCGCTTTTTAAACGAAACCGTTTAACACTCAAAATGTTAATCGGAATATTTGCAAGGATAAATTGTTTAACTGTTGGAATATAATTTTTCAATCACTCTGTAAATTGTAATAACGCTGTTATTATCCTGAGTGTCGTTTGGATGGGGACGCGTCGCGGCTGTCGAGTTTAGGGACGGTGTTTGGCGTATTATTAAATGTGGACTTGGACATTTTGTTTGAAAATACTTTAAGATTAAAAATGTTTTCCCCGAATCTTGGTCAAATAAAAAACGGATCGCAGGGAAATGGTTGAATTTTTAAAATTAAATGTAGATCCTAATGAATTGTTAAAAGTCGTCAGCTTTGTTTTATCGTTACCGCATTCGAATGCAGCGACTGAAAGAATATTTAGTTTGAAGGCTGTTGCGTGGAGAAAACACATAAAACAAACCATTGCTATTCAAATTATAAGCTAACCTTATGATTAAAGAGAATTTTCAAATTAATTTTAGGGAATTTCGATTATATCTAGACACAGAAGCTGGTAATAAAATTCTAGAGAAAAGCATATCAAGCTGTAATACTTATAATTAATTTAATTTCAAAAACATTTCTTTAATGTTTAATGCTTGTTTGAACTTCAATGTTTGTAAAAACATTTATGAATAAATAAAACCCTTTTTTAATTAGCTTTTGATATAATCATGTTTTCAATTTTATTTCATATAATTAATATTTCAGAAATGCTCGATATCATGTAAATGTCCCGATTTGTGATTTCAAAACATTTTGCAACGCTAGGCGTAGCTGACAGAGCGAGTTCGCTGTTTAATTTTAATCGCAAGGAGATAACTGAAGTATGCAAATGGAGAAAGTGTTTGAAAGGGAGATCATTGGGGGAGGTGGCCAATAGGCTGGACCTAAAGAGAAAGGGAGGCAGGAATAAAAGGGCAGTTTCGGAGAGGGAGAGAGAGAAACATAGAGAGAGTGGGATGGATATAGGGAACGCGCCTCCCGCAGTATCCAGCTGCGGTTTTCAGCGGAGGGTGCGAGGTGAGGTGGGGTGAGGAGGAATTGTTTGCGAAGTTGGGAGGAGACTCGCCGACTTCAACGCCGGTTTATTCCCGGAACGCGAGAGAGAAAGAGAGAGAGATTGGCGGCGATGAGGAGGTGGGGTGCTTAAATTATGCAGCGCAATGCATAATGCCCGGGGCCTCTACTCGAGGGGCGGGGGGGGGGGGGGGGGGGGGGGCAGGAAGGGTGGAAAGGTTGCGGTTTTTAAGTGCGGAGTGGGTGAGAGTGAACGGTCGCTGAAGTGACGTCGGGGAGGAGGTGGTGGTGGAGGGAGGTGGGGAGGGGGAGTGGGGGGGAAGGGAGGAAATAAATGTGAGTGTGGATGGGGGAGGGCCTGGGCGGAGAACAGAAGGCGTGATGTTTTGGAGTGGCAAACACAGTGTGTCTTATAGGTAATCTCTTTGAAGTCCACTCCCAATCTATTTCATCTATCCCGAAACTCTCCATTTTCTCCAATCTCTCACTCCGTGCTCCCTTTATCTCCTCTTTCCGCGACATGCTCTTCCAAAGTGTTTGAGAGGAGAATAGGCGGGACATTCGAGTACTTTTGATGAGGAATCTATTTGCCATTGTAAACAAAGGATGGAAGGGCAATATTATTCGTTCCATTCTTAGAATTCGTGTATGTACCGAAAGGATAATATAAGTTCAACCGGATTCTTATTTAGTTAACGGATATTTTGTCACATGAGGATGTGAGCGCAATTTTAATTCAATCTGTGTGCGTGCAAAGATATTACATGACAATAGTATATAAGCCCGTCAATATGACGAGAAAACATTATTTAACTTACAATCTTGTAATTATTATTCTTATAAACAATTCATTCATATCTTTCAAATATCAAAAATGTATTCAAAATTCTAGCGGAAAATAACTTCAAATTATGTCATCACATATTTTCTATTAGTTCGCGTTTCTTCCACGCCTTAGAAACGGCGCTTAAGTCGATCGTCACTGACGTAAGTGATTTCTCGAACCCTGATTGGCTTGCCATTTCACCAATGAAAACGCCGACTGAGCAATACACCATCACGCATAACCAAGCAAATTATATAGAGGGGTTGAGGAAAGATAATTTCCGTTTCAACGAAAGAACTTCTTCGAATATTAAAAAATATATTTCACTGGTTATGTAACTCCGAAGAAATGTGGTATAATTTTCTCTATCACTAGTTCGTCATTACGCTAAACTAAAGGAATAAATCTTTAACGAAGAAAACATCGAATAAAACGGGATATTGGGTACACGTGTCAAGCGTGCCACGGCACTTCACATGTGACAAGTATGCAAATTCCACGCATGAAAAAGACCAGAATCGAATGAAACTGTCTCAAGCGAGGATGCGAGCGGGTTCCCTCTTTCTATAGATACTCGATCAGTTGACTGTAATACGATCTTTGAAGGAGGAGGATGGAATACGAAGGTGACACGAGCGATGAATAACGACAGAAAATGGACAATATCCGTCAATTTGAATGCATATTTCTCGGCGAAACGATCTTTGACACGTTGAGAAATAAAATTTTTAATCTTAAAGGAGCGATTCCCAGGATATCTGAGAATGGAAACGCATGTTGGATACATATTCAAACATTTATAATTATTGCATTCGTGAAGTTTGATAAAGTTACTGTGTGACGTCAGGAAAAACTCTGTTTGCGTATTGCTTTAATAAAAGATTAACTATTTATCTGTATGAATAAGAGAGGATCTGAGATAATAATTTAAAATAAAATAATCGAGCATTTATTAATTCTCTGCGCATGTATGGAAAATCTATATATACGTACGTGTATAATTTTTATTTTACATCTTTTTTCAGTTTTTCTGGTTTTTTCTTATACTAGACATCGCCCTACAGGAATTATTTTTAAGGCATGACTGTACTTTCTAAAAATGAAGACATCCTCTATTATTAAACATAGCTTCTTAGCTTTTCCTCAAGTCACTTAACTTTAGCAGACATTTTAATATTAATTGCTCCTCCCGACGAGTTTGGAGATGCACCCCCCCTCAGTTTACAAAAATGAAACGCAATGCGAGACTGTGATTAATTAATGTAACCTTTTGAATTTGCCATTATTTCTCATTTAAACTTAAGATCCTGCAGCATAGGCTATTATTTCAACTGATTTCCCAAAAACGCATCTCTACAGTTCTAAGAGAGTCTGGTTCGCATAAAAATTTAAATAAAAATTCGATTACCAATTTCATCTTCCGCTTAATTCGCTTGTCCATTTTTATAGCCTTGTTTAACGACGCGAGGAAAGCTTAACGGCGAACTTTCGAAGATGAAATGAATCTCTTGCTTGCATTATTAATTAATTACCCTTTAACACTTTTTACTAGGTAATATCGGAGAATGGGAAGAATCAAGTTCCGCCCACGTCAAGTTAAAAAAAACCGATCTTAACCTTTTATACGCCTTTTGCAGATTACAGAGACGTCAAAGGGCTTTTCATCTCGCGGCAAAGGTAATGAGATATCGTGAGTAAAAGGAAATCTCCTCCGTGATCCCGCGGAGGTAAGCGGGATTAGCGAGACATCGCGCTCATCGAGAAGACTTACGACACGAGACTGGGGAAAAGAGAAAAAATATTGCTCTCTCAGACTAATAAATCATGCTTTAATATCCTCACAAAGGAATTTAGATTATGCAGCATCCTATTACGTTATAGAAACATTGGTCTATGAGAATTATATTGGCGATGTTACTCGGTCCTTTTTGAGGGAAAATTCATCCTTTACTCATCCCGTTATAATTTCGTAACCGCCTTCCTCGTGTTCTCCATTCACCGAAAGACTGATAGAACTTTAAAAATACCCTTATTGGTTTCCGTTTTATTTTTATACCAACCAATTTCCTCAACTTCAGAGGGATATTTTTAGAAGTAGTGATATTACACGGTTAACATATAAATCTGTATAAGAGCGAAAAATTTGCACTAAAATAGATAAAAATTTGGCGTGCACTGTTTCGCATTACTATATTCCAAGGAGTAATAACCGGGGAAACACGCGATTTTCAGTCTCTTTGTTTTTAATAACTATGCGGCTGTGACTCAAGGACGGTCTAGCAAGGACGATACTGCCCTCAAAACTAGGATCAAAAGTCACCCTATGACGCGTGCTTTGGAATATAAAGTGACAAATATAGAAAAAAAAAGTTTGACAATACCGAAGGGACGACTTTGGATCCGCATCAGTGATTGGGTAAAAATATTCAGAATAGTGGAAATATCTCCCGAATTTTTTTTCGAATTAATGATCGTCTTTTGTATGTTTTGCACTCGACAAAATGAAACACAACATACTAAAACAATTGAAAGTCCACCACAAACAATGCAATACTTTACGAATATTCCCTGGGTATGTAAATGTCAATGAATAAAGAAACATACTTAAACTTATGTAATTTAAATATATTAATGAAAATTGATGTTGGTGCTCCTTTCTGTGGGACTTCTGCTCAGGTCTTAAAGATGTAGGATATATATATATATATAATTATATATATATATATATAGTTGCTAGACAATATTATTTCCCATCTCACAAAAGGAAGTGTGAAGCAAATGAAAAATGAAAAATCACTTCCTTTTGTGAGATGGGATTTTTTTGTCATGGCTAACCTCACGATGCCTTGATGAAATTTTAACTCGGATTTTAGTGAGCCTGCGACTGATCGATCGGAAGGAAAAGTTCGTAGCAAAGGGATGCGCCCGGTTTTAGAAGGCTATAGGCGATACGGAGATTGAGATAGACTAGGAGAAAAGAAAAACTGATCAAAGGCAAGTTAGTCTTTGAATACCGCTATAAATACTCGCGCGAGGTAGTCTGAAGTCACAATATGTTATCATAAAATATTCAATTCTTAAATTTACTATTATTTACTAATGGTAATTTCTATTTCAAGATAGGCCGATTTTAAAGGAAACTGAGGAAAATGAACATGTAGCAATGTATAAATTTCATGATATATAACTGTGTGTCCCCCACCTGCTTCATCACTCGGATCGAAAAACACAATCTTCCAACTCTAGTGTAATAAAAATGAACTCACACGATGATTTAAACACCAGAAAGATAACTGGGATTGGATTTTATAAGGGAGAAACTCGAATGATACGTCAATTCCCTTGCCAGCAAAAATAATCCAACTACAATAGATCTACGGCATTTCCCTAGGTATTTTCAGTATTTTTATAAGTTAATCTTTTAGTTCCAGGAATCGAAATTTTTTACGTGCGTCAAAGCTCTATTTTGCAATTGGACTTCGATAATTCGAAATTCTCTAAACGAAGCCAACGATGATTCGAGGAAGGTATTTTCCAGTCTACGTCAAAATAACATTCAGAAACTCTTAACATTTGATAACCAAAACTCGTCCTTCCCTTGGGACTAACCGTTTTTTGAGCGCATTTAAATTTCTTCTCTGAAAAGTCTTTAATAAAACTCACTTTATGCCGCACAGCATTAATCCTTTACTCGGTCCCTTCCTCTCGTCTAAAGACACTTCTATACCCTCACTTATCCCACGCAAAGTGCGCGCTTTCCTCTGATCCCTTACATATCCATTTTTCCCTTACCGAAATCCTTTCGCTTCGTTGCCGACGTAACAGACGGTCTCAATGCTTCCCTTCCTCTGGTTCTTTTTTTATTTCCCTTGGACCTACCTCCGTCGGACCCTTTTGACAGCAACCTCTGACCCGATCCTGTATCCATAACCCATAAAACCCTCGCGATCACGAGCTCAATGTGTATTTTTTTCCACCTTCCTCCGAGGAGGAGGTCATGTTAGGAAGTGCCCTCGAGAGGAAGGTCTTCGATGGAAAATGAAATATTAAAACTCTTGACCAGCGTCGTACCGGATCAAAGACTCGTAAATTATATTTATCCCTCGCAGAGTCTTTTGAGGGAGCGTAACACGATCATCTTTTTTCGAAAGCAGTCCTCGTTTGTCTTCCCTTTTTATTTTCAAGGGACATACGCGCAGAGCGCTCTTCTCCGCTATTCCAAAATGGCGGGAATGTCTTTCCTCTTTTCACGTTGAGAGCGGCTGGTCAGAAAAACCTATTCTGAGCCACCCTGCATGTGTCAGTGTCTCTTCCTACGATGGGAAACTAAAAAATAAAGGCTCGACGATAATTAAGATTCTATATTCTTAGAAACGTTACTTTTCAAACGTTATTTTATCTTACAGTGTATGTATTTTTTACATGTAAAAATTTAGGTTTAGTGAAAAAAAAGCAATGGCTCGCGAATCCACAAATTTTAGTATTTTTATAAATATTAGCTAGCTGATTCGAGAGCATTACATTTTGTTGTTTATCTTTTAACTATACAATATGTATAACTTATAGATACAGGGTGATACTTTTTATTCGAGAACCATGAAAATAATTATATCTCAAGACATAAGATATAAATTTGAAAATTTTCCAGACTGAGGCATTTTTTTGGGAGATGCTCTGAATGATAGCTTTGATCCTTGATATTAGTTCATCGAGAGGATGGAGATTATAACGTTTAGCTTATAAATTTATCATCAAAGAAAGCATTCAGGCGATGTCAGATCTTGGGATCGAGGTGGCTGTAATGGCTTGGAAACAACACATTCCCAAAGTTCTTCAATGATGTACTGTGTGTGTGTGGCTCATATATCCATCATGTTGAAACCAGTCTCGTTGAATTCCATTCTCTGTTAGGTACGATATTATTAATTTCCACCTTAAATTTTAGCGATTCTACAGATGTTCCATTAAGGCAGATGATGAAGGGAAGAGGGGGAGGAAGGGAGAAGGAGGTAGGTAGCAGGAATTGGAGAAAAATACGGAGAGTAGATAAAAGTGGCAAATACTCATGGTATTGATGTGCTAAAGGAAGAATGCCATTGAGAATATCAGTCAGGAAATGCCGCAGTCTGTGTCGGAAAACGTGCTTTTGAGAGCATCAGCAATAGTAGTATTGGTCGCTTTCAGCATTTTACTCGAGAATTTTTCAAATAAACTTTTTGAAAAATCATAAAAATTTTCAAGTTTCTATCTGATATTTATTTTTCATGGTCCTAGAATAAAAGAAATAGCTGTATTTGATAGAATGCCTGTAGCTTATGTTACATTTACAATTTAGTATTCAGCACGATACATAAGAACAATTCGTATGAAAATAGTGACGTTTACTTTCTCGTATAGGCAGTATGTAGAGAAAGGATTATGATCAAGAATAAAACCGATTTCTAGATTTTGACGGAAATACACGTTTTATGTGTCCCTAAGTCTAAAAATGTGGATTTCGCCACGCCGTTTGTCTGTGCGGAGCTCTAAAGCCTAAAAACTGCAACGGAATCGAATGGTACTTCGTATTCAGCCATAACGTTATACAGACCCAAAATTGCGAAGTGATGAATCTTACAGCACAATAATGAAGACTAGTTTATTCTTGTTGATTTTCACAAAAGGTCGATTTATTCAGAAATGCCTTTAACGATTTTTATTAAATTCCGTCCAAATATAGAGATTGTGGTCATGAACAATACAGCAATATCAATATTTCTCAAAACATAAAGCGTCCAGTGACATTATAATATATCGATTTTCAGTTCAGATCTCCCTAGTTCTCTAAACAATCTTTGTCCAGCCATAATGCTACAGTGCCCCTGTGACTTCGCCAAGTCACATAATACGACAGTAATATACGGCATAACTATTTATCAAGTTTGATTTCCACATATGTCTGGTTAACAATACATTAATACAACATATCGCAACCAATTTTTTATTAATGTTAGCATACAGTCAAGATCGAATTTATGCAACTGCCTTCGTCTTTCACTTTCTTCTCGCCCGATTCGCTCAGAGAGGATACAAACGCCGAAAGGGTTCGGTAAAAGGGAAGCGAACGCGTGTTCACTGCTGTGGTTTTATGAGAGGACAAAAAGCGATCGTTTCCATAAAACAAGATCCAAACATTCCAGACAGCATCACCGGTTGCCATTGGAGAGGCGCCACCTCCATATCCCCTTGTTCCCTGTTCATCGCCTCACTCAGCCATTCCAGCCGACCGCTAAACTCATCCGTAAAAACCCTTTTACGTCCATTCGACGGACGAACTTCCTCTTGCAAGCGACGCATAATCAACACAAAGGGGAGAGAAAGTGTGTCTACGAAAGGATTCCCATGAAGAATATCCCAAGGGATGTTATTCAAAATTTTGCCCGCAAAATCTGGTGTCCTTATCTCAGACTTTATTCGAGATGAGGAAAGAGAATAACTTACACCGGATAAATTTGAATAATCTGAATTGCACAAAAAGTAATACGTTTTACATTTAAAAAGGATGCGGCAAATGAAGTCTCTTGAATACATTTTCATGCGTAATTTATAATTTTCACCGAAATTTGATGTTTCCATAAAACGGGTATAAATTCAGGAAATAGTGAATAACAATTAAAGATATTTAAGTTATGAAACGCGTGTCTCGCGGTAACATCGAATGCGTATTTTTTCGACGAAAACAATTTAAAACAACAATAATGCTGTAATCAAAGGCTTCCTTCGTGATAAGTATTTTTAAAGGGCTCCTTAAAGGTATAAAAGGTAGGGAATTCATAAACGATAATTCTTAAAAACAGATGTAGGTTATTTCATGTATCCCTACCATTACGACCCCTTTCTAGGCGCGTTTCGCTTCCAGCGTGAGCGCCTATTATCGTCGGCCTGTCCGTTTGTCCGTCCGTCAGTCCGCATGTTCGTTCTCTGCTTCTACCAAACGGATTTTCATGAAATTTGATATTAAGGACTTACTATCAAAGATAATAAGAATATCGCAAAAATGAATAACGTACGCCAATCAGGGGTACCACTTACTGGTGATAAAAAATTAAATTTTCGTCATATCTCGTAAAGTAATATATCAAAATATCTTTCAAATAAAAGTTGTAGAACTAGTAAAGAAGATTATTTCTTTTCCTATATATTTTTATCGTAGGAGTAGCCGTTATCGGTAAAATCAAACCAGAATGTCTTAATTCGAGTTGAACTTAGAAAATTTCTTGCATGGTTACTTCTTCATTGTTGCTAGCATAAACAATCTCACAAACAAACGTTTAATTTCCTTACGTGTGCATGCAACATTTTGAAATAGGAAGCAAATGGATTATTTATGACGAAGAAAAGAACTTTCAAACGCTATTTCCCTTAAGTACAGGTATATAATTTCTTTCTAATACTCCATTGCACGAAACGCGGTCATTTATGATACGTTGTAACTTGTTTTAATCCAAAAGCGCATCCCAATATATCAGCGGTGCCAATCGAATTTCACACATTTTGTTTTCCTATCCCATCACTCTCTCTCTAGAACGCCCGCCTTCTCCCTCTTTCTGTCTAATCCATTCTTCCTCCTCATTCTTCTTCCAGCTTTCTGTGACGCCCTTCTCAACCCTAACTTTTCATCTCTTTATCCACATGAACTTCACTACCTCTTCATTATTTCCACTTTCCTTTTCTTCGCCCTCACTCCGGCCCTTCCTCCTCTCTCTCTCTCCCACTCCTCCTGGCCTTCCTCCTCTCCCTCTCCCATTCCTCCTGGCCTTCCTCCTCTCTCTCCCACCCCCAAGCCTTCCTCCACACAAGAACACGCCTACGGAGTATCAACCCAGTAATGGGAAAAAACATAAGTCGCTCGGATCGAGTCTCCATGGGAACATGGATCACCACTCTCGAGGGATCCATCCTTGAGGGCTATTCCGCTTTGCGAAAGCGATCCAAACTCTCGTTCACACCTCGCCACTCCCTCCTTTCACGGAAAAATACTCGGTCTATTTATGCTACGCGAGGTAGTATTTGATTTTGATGGATTAAGAGAGACTTTGAGATAAAGAAACCTAATTTTTTTTCAATATCTTACTCGATGAAACACAAAATGTAAATGAAAACTGCTAAAATAAAATGCTCCTTTATTAAGGCATATTAAAAAATATTAGTTGGAATTGATTTCAAAAGCATATTTTTTGGGTTGTGTGTAACAATACAGCTTGAATGGTTGAACTATGAATAGAATATGAAAAGAGAATAAAAATGAGGCAGCTCTAAATATAAATATAGAATAATTTTGAGAAGATTAAATGAGTTTAATTGGATTGGATTCGGTAAATGCTTGAAGGTTACGATATGATCAAAGGATGCGTTTGAATAGAAATTGATGCTCTAAATCAATGACTCGATGATTAAGCTCGAATCCTATTTACAAACAACATGTAGTAATTAGCAATCCTGGCTGTCAAAACAAAAGTTGCGGTTCCAAAAGTATAGAGGTTACAACAATAGAACAATTTGATTACATAATTGCATTTATCTATACTAACAAATATAGAGCACCGCTCAATTCATTTGAATACATATAAATTAGTCAAACTCCCTCAAAAACCAGAAATTATGTAAATAGATTTAAAAATTATACACACAAATTATTTCGACAAAAGTTACCCTAAAATTTAAACGAAAGCATTTCTAGATCTTTAACCTTTTCCGAAATGTCACGCGACAACTCAACGCGGAAGGAAACCCTTTTTAAATGGCAGGAGTCAAAGCAGAGTCGCAGTCCGCCTTATTACGAAAGAATAACCAGCCGGCAGAGGAGGAGAATGAGGCAGAGGCTCACCCCGCGAGGGACACAGACACGGGTCGATCGCAAATGACAGAGTACCTCAACACTCCTCCCACCCACTCAATCTTATCTCCAGAGTTTTCTCCTCTCGCATCTCTCTTCTACGCTCCTTGCCATCCAATTAGCCATGTCAATGAGAGTGGAGAATTTCGTCCGCAGAGTGGGTTGTCCTCTCCATCTTATAATACACCCGACGGATCTTGAACTCTTGGGACCGACATCGCAAACCACGGGATGAATGGTCTGCACCGACCTCTCTCTTTTTATTATATTTCTCTCAATTTCTCTTCCTTCTTCTCTCTTTTTCCAAGCTCTTTCTCCCGCTTTACTATCCTCGCTTCATCCCTCTCTCTCTCTCTCCTATCTCATTTTCTAGGACTCGACTGAACGGAGACGAAAGCAAGAGGAATAAAAAAATTAAGGGTCGATAGGACTTGATCCTTTTCAAATATTCAAAGGACTGAGATAGGATCGCGTAAAAAGATAGGTCCAAAAGAATCGAAGGCTTGGGCTATCGCTTGAAAAATCCTTTCTGCGGACGCTTACGATGAAATTACGTAAAATGTAGAATAGCCTCCTTGCCGATATCGATAAAAAAATTACCACACAATATGGCTACAAGATTAAAATAATCGATAAAAAGATTAACAAACAATACCTCAAACATGAAGCGAATGACGACACGATAAAGAGCCGCGAAACAACTACGGCCAAATTACTCTTCAATATTTATAAGAGGGCCGGATATGATGTTTAACACCATGAATTATTCATTCAACAAACTCAGACTATATAGTCCCTTCTTATATTTAACCATAACTAATGAATGCGACAGTTCTGACTATTCAGTACGCAGTGTTTATGTCACTTGCTCCAGGCGTGTCTCATATTTTAGCAATAGTTCTGATGCTATCGGTAGCGATAATTCAGAGAAAACTCTCGGTAGGTACAGGGCCGGCCTTAGGCCAATTGTACCTATTGGACCCAATCGGGCCCCGCACCTTGCTCTATATTTTTTGGGGAGGGGAACAGCTTGCGGACATGGAAACTGCAAACTGGGAAACTACATTAAAAGACAGTTTTTTTAGTATCTGGTATCGAACGCCCTAGTAGACGAATAAGACGTTATCGCCATCTTTCTTCCTTTTCGTAACGTTGCTGTCAAATTTAGTCTTTAGCAAATCGTTCTATATCGCCTCTAGGTTCTTTTCTTTCTTTTTAGATTTACCCATAGTCCCATCCATATCCAAGTGGTCTCGTGAGAGGTCATCTGATGCTCTCAGAACGCAGGAAACGCGTTGGCGGACTGGGATACACTCCGGATCCCCACCCACTGGCTGTGCCCCTCCCAAATCTTTTTTTCAAACTACGCCTTTTAGATGTAGGGGCCCCGCCAAAAGTTTTTTAATTGGGCCCCGCAATTTCTAGGGCCGGCGCTGGGTACGTACATGGGCGGACTCTGGCTTCAACCAGGGGGGAGGGGGTAATTTAGGAGTTAAAAAATAAATTAACAAAAAAAATGTTTTTTAAAAATAACTTTTGTATTATGCCCTAAAAAGATTAAAATAAATTTTGATTTACTACAATTGTGAGTTCTGTTGGTAAGGAAGACCAAAATTCGCGACAGTTTCAGTAGAATGTTTCTTCTTATACAACAATGCTGATTTACTAAAGTTAATTAAGAACATTTCTAAAAGTTATATAGCGCTTCACATTACATTTTCAATTATCTTGCTTAATCATACATAAGTGTACGTGTAGTGAGTTCGACTTACCACTGAATTTTAAGTACCCCTTTGCGGGTATAAACACAAATTGAAATAAAAAATACTTTCAGATTTATATTATAGATATAAGATATCGAGTGAGGTTAATATAAAAGTTATTTAATAAAGTATTTGAAACTATCTTATTTAACACATATTTTAATGATATAAAGGAAATACATACATACAGTGAAACGATACAGTCTATTATAGTGAATCTAGTGAAAGAACTTAAATTATGAACTGCTCAGCACGAAGGACGAGATTTAAAGGGTAATTTTTCGAGTGTTCAGAAATTCTAGGGGGGAGGGGGGTAATTACCCCCTTTACCCCCCCCCTGAATACGCCCATGGGTATGTATCTATTCGGCTCTACTTTCTATTCTGACGAATTCTCTTGAAACGGTTATCTCTCATGAGCTGAAAAGTATTTTCATGTAGTCTTTTAGACTTTCACTCGTCTCCAACAGAGATGAGAAACTTAACGTTCCTCGCCGTTCCCTCTCCCCTTTTTCCCCCATCCTCCCTCCTTCCACCCTTCCTCCCCCCATCCACCCTTCCTCCCCCCATTCACCCTTCCTCCCCCATCCACCCTTCCTCCCCCTATCCACCCTCCGTTCTCGATCCACAATTAAATCTCCTATCCACTTGCTTTCACCCCTTCGCGCTGACACAAACTCGCACACACACACACACAATTCGTTTCTCGCGCGTGCTGTGAATATTTCCCTAAAGAGCGGGGTTCGGAAGTACATAGTAGGAAGCATTCAGTTTCTTTCCCTCCCAATCCCTCCGGCACCCCTTTCCTTTTCTCTTCTTGTTTTAAACGTTCCCCTCCGCTGGTTGTTCCGAATCAAAACATCACAAAACGCTTTCTTTTTATAACTCGACAGATATCTCCTTAAGATTTCGCCTGCGAGAACGGAGGCTTCATTTTCAAAAAATCTTC
This sequence comes from Uropetala carovei, assembly GCA_036926305.1. Lineage (NCBI taxonomy): Eukaryota > Metazoa > Arthropoda > Insecta > Odonata > Petaluridae > Uropetala > Uropetala carovei. The sequence goes on along the minus strand of JAXCHB010000019.1, from coordinate 11,106,140 downwards.
GTCCGGAACGAGTCTTGCCTGCGATATAATTTTATAATCCTCTTAAAATCTTTCGTTTATTATTTTTCGGCATGAGTGAGCCGCGAGAAGAAAGAGATCGTCGTTTTTGCTCTCCATCGGACTTCGTGGCGCTGGTCCGAACCAAAGATAGAACTCGCTTACGACGTTTTCCTTATTTTATTTTAAGAAATTAAGTTTTCCTGGAAAGGTGAGAGCTCGAGAGAAAGTGAATTAAATGAAAAGTCCCTTCGTATTTGTGAGAATTTTCAGTGGCGTATTCAGATAAAGGTATGGGAATTCGAGAATGGATTCTCTGCAACAAATTATTTTATGTCTACATTGTAGGTTTCACTAATCTTTAAATTCCGTGCGAGGAAACAAGAACGCTCGGGGCACAACCGGGTGGGGCAACACCGGGCAGTACCCGGTTCTGCCCCAACTTTTATTATAAAATATTTGCGCCCAATACAGTCTATTTAATGATAGTTGATATATGTTTAGCTACATTCAAGCAGCTTGCACTCAGTGCATCACAATATGAGATATAGTATGAGGGCTATAGAAATAAATTATTTTCCACTCACTGCAAATTAGGCTAACGTTTTCAAAATAAGAATGGAAAAATTGAAACCTATTTTATAGCCTCGTATAAAATGTTTTGGGGGAAAAGAGGAGGAACAGCCATCCTTACGGAATCGCCATATAAATGTGAGCTACTTGAATCGGCAACAAAATCTACTAAGAAATCAACCTCGAAAGTAGCAGGAAAGCTGACATTGGACCTAGTCAAACAGTTCAGACAGAAGAAAAAACCTTTAAAACGAGCTCTTAATAAATCTGAAGAGGAAGAGTCAACTGAAGATGACGAAAATGAAGCTCTCTGCATGCATTGCAAAGAAAAGTACACTGCAACTAAACGCAGTGATGGCTGGGTGCAGTGCACTGCTTGTAAAAAATTGGCCCACGAAGGTTGTACTAGACTGAGGGATGAAGAATTAAACATATTTTTGTGTCATAAATGTTCATGTTCTCATAGATAGTAAGTTTTTTTCACATTTTAAAATTATATGTTTTTAAAGTTTTTGTTGGAGCATAATCGGATATTCACCCGGTTATGCCCCGAGCATCACCCGGTTGTGCCCCTACCCTGGGGCAAGACCGTCTATTGTAATGTTTGACATTTTAACAAGTTTTCATATTTTAATACCAAATTTTGATTCTACTACTTAAAACTGTAGTTAGTTTGATTAGTAACGATGGTAAAAATATGATTAATACAATAAAATTCTGACAAACGAAACTGATGAGCCTTTTTTCCCTTAAGTACCCGGTATTGTCCCCCCCCCCCCCCCCCCCCCTTCCCCTTCATACTGTCATTTACTAATGCGTCTTTAGTTATCTTTTGAAAAATATGAACTACGTGGAATCGTTATAAACATCAACTTAAATAACTATACGAAATTTGATGAAAATCGTATTAGCCGTTTTTTCGAAAATCCGATAGTTATTAAAGTTGCCAAGAATAAACTAGCCTTATATTCATTTTATGAGAAATATGAAGTATGTAGTATTATTTCAGACGTATACTCAAGTAACGGTATGCAATTTGATCAAAATAGTTCGAACCGTTTATGAGAAAATCAAATTGCTGTTAAAAATGCGTAGAATAAACTACACTTAATTATTAAGCAATGCCTATTATTTCTTCATAGCCTCTATTCTGTAGGTATAATAAAATGACTAATGTAAGTACGAGATTTCATACATTTTCGTTTCACCGTTTAGGCTCTAGAGCCAATAACAGACGGCATTGCGAAAAACACCTTTTCTGACTCAGCTACACCTAAAACGTATATTTCCGTCAAAATCTCGAGGTCGAATTTTTTCGCGATTACAATACTTTCCCAATATACTTCGTATGTGAGAAAGTAACACTGAACCTTACTTGTGAAAAGGTTTCAATGTTTTTCGTTATGATGCTTCGTTAGAAAAATTCATATATTAAAATGTTAAAGAACACCACTGGCACTGTCGCCGATCCGCCGTGCGTGGCCCTATATCTACTCCTGAGTAAGTATTGATTTTTTATCACTTTTGCGTGAAATTAAAAATCTTCTAGAGAAACAAAAGGTAAAAAATCGGGAAATTCATTGGCATAAACCCCCGAGGATTCACTCTGCCAACAACATACGAATTCTCCAACGAAAGAAAAAGTGTTTACATAATCTTGAATAAATTATGTAATTTGTGAAGCTACATATATCAAAACAAGTTAGGATAGTGTAGAGTGCATCACAAATGGGTGCGTTTCGTGCAATGGAGTACTTGAAAGTAATGATATACATGTACCTAAGGGAAATAGCGTTTGAAAGTTTTTTCTTCATCATAAATAATCCATTTTCTTCCTATTTCAAAATGTTGCATGCCCACGTAAGAAAATTAAACGTATTTTTGTGAGATTGTTTATTTTAGCAACAATGAAGAAGTAACCATGCAAGAAATTTTCTAAGTTCAACTCGAATTAAGACATTCTCATTTGATTTTATCGATAACGGCTACTCCTACGATAAAAATGTACAGGAAAAGAAATAAATTACTTTGATGGATCTAGAAGTTTTATTTGAAAAATATTTTGATACGACAAATATTTTACGAGATTTGACGGAAAGTTCATTTTTTATCACCAGTAAAGTGGTACTCCTGATTGGCTTACGTAATTCATTTATGTGATTTTCTTATTGTCTTTGACTGTAAGTCCTTAACATCAAATTTCATGAAAATCTGTTAGGTAGAAGCCGAGACTGAACATGCGGACGAACGGACAGACCGACGCTAATAGGCGCTCATGTTGGGAGCGAAACGCGCCTAAAAATGACAATGGGTAAAGGAGAAAGAAGCTACTGAAAAGCAATGATGTTATGGTTATTACTTTAAACAGCATTGGACAATAAAATGGCTATGCTACCTAATGTACAACGTATGAGAAAAAGAGCAAATATTCGTTCAGTATTTCTGAAGTTGAAAGGCCTGTTTTACTTATGAAGAAGGAAGCCAAGTTATTATCCATAAATTAATTTATATAACTGTGAGTTCTAGATTGTATTAAGTGTGATTTATAGCACTGCTGTATTGACGGCATTAATATCATATTAACTATTAATTTTCTAATACGATGATAAAATTGTTGCAAAAGTAAACATGGGCTAAAATCAGTCTGAAAGTTTGTAAATATTTAATGAATCATAACTCGCGAAAGGTAATGTATAGCATACTATTGATTATAAAGAATGTATGAAATTCTACAAATAAATATTCATCGATACATTTATTGATTCAAACTGTGTACAATATGATATCAATTTATTAAGCATTATAAAATACCAGTTTTTTTAAACAGAAAATGTATTATTTCAAATTTTAAATCAAACAGTATCACATTCGCCGAATCCGAAAACCGAACTCGCAAACAACCGTCCAACAATCAAAACAAAAGTCTCTCGATAAATATTTCCTCGCTCCCCGAGATAACAGCTGAAACAAACGAGCAAATAGCAGTAACCCGCGGAAAAAAAAGAGGAGAGAAATTTCGGTGGCCGAGGTGAATAAAACTCAACAATGGAGACAAAAAACACATCGTGGACGGGTTCTCATTAAGGCTAGGGACTCCAACCCAACCATGGGGTTCTTTTTTTCCGACTCGATCCCTCCAACCTCCCAAACCTTTCTTCCTTTCGCACATATATAAATACCCTTTCACTGCTCTCCTCTCTTTATTCCACCTCCCTCCCTCTCTCTCTCTCGCAGGTTTTTCCCACCCCCCTTCCCTTCGTGGATGTTTTCCTGCGTGGCTTTTTTTACTAGGTTGGCCATGTCAGGTCCTTCCTAGGTTTTTACCACAAATACTTAGTCTTCTCTTTTTAGAAGTTTCCGAATTTTAACTCAATCTCTTATTTGTGTTTTCTGTTCTTTTTTCATTTGTTTAATTTCTGGTATTTGTCTTTTGTTTGTATGTTTATATGTTATTATTTTTATTGCCATTTGCAATTCATAACGTAGGATTAAATGTAAGAACGGACTATGTAGTCTCAATTTCGCCCCAAATAAAGTCGTTTCTCTGTCTGTCTGTCTTGTCAGTCTCACTCCCTCTCCCTCACCCAGGACAACTCTTCATTCCCTATCCCACACAGCCAAAATCCCCCTCGTACCAATCTCTAAATGAATGTCGCTTGATTTTCTGAAGGTCTCGTTTTTTTCTGTTAACACGTGTGTGTGTGTGTGTGTGGGTTTTTGTGTTCAAGTGAAGGCAGGAGTTGGAGTGTGGAAAAGGGATGAGAGCCAGATAGAGAGTAACAAAATGGCAAACGATTCCCGGCATTCAATTCCCGAGGGAGGAGGAGAGAAAGGGAAGTAGAGGGTGGGAGGCTGAGAGAGGAATAGCGGCGTTCTGGGAAGTGGAAGAGGGGGAGAAAAAAGAAGAACAGAGGGGAATTGTGAGGGAGGGAGGGTGGGAGAGAGAGAGAGGATAGGGAAAGGAGAATGGAGGGAGAGAGGAGGGAGGAAAGTGAGAATGGATGAATCTAGGAGGGTATAGAGTAGGGTTGCCAACCCTACCGGATTCGCCGGGAGTCTCCCGGAATAGGGCAACAGTATTCCAGAAGTTCTCCCGGATTGAGACCTTTTTCTCCCGTTTTCACTTAACAAGGTAATCGCCATGCGGGTTACATATTTGACCCAACGATGCTGTTGAAGAGTTGGCAACAATGGCCCGGGTGGGTCTCATACATCATTATATAGGTATTTATATGTATGTATATATATTTATGCTTTTCTTTTAATCTCTAAATAATTCAGTGTATTATTCAATTATGTGTGGGGAATATTTATGTTAATTATATTGGATTATACTGTTGCCACCTGGCCCTATGGCCAACTTGTAACAATGTGCTTAGTAATAAAAAAATATAAGTATTAGTAATATTTAAACTGACTACACATGTGGATACAATATAAGTAGTGCGTAATGCGAGAGTTGAGAGACAACTCAACTAACTTTCACGCATCAGCGAAAAAGTATTTAGATCCGTGCCTAGAGCGGTGTGAATGTACTATAAGCCAGTCAGTAAGATTGACTACAGAAGAGGTATCTGTATTTGAATGATATCAGAAATGTTTTTACTTCTTGCTCCAACTCGGCAGACCTTCTGGTGAAGACATTGGTATTTTTTATACGTAGGATTAGATTTTCACTACATGAGTACATTTACATTTATACCCTGCAAGCCGCTAGGAGCGTTTGGCAGGGGGTGTCACAACACCAAGTGAAGTCTAGCTAATTCCTCTGTTGGATTGTCTTATCGCGTCTGGGAAAAGGATCGGTAGTATTTCTCTGTTCTAGCGGTAATTTCGACATATTTTCTCCTGCACTGTGATCTAACATTACGTTCACTAACACCGATGGCGACGACTATGCCGCGTACGTCTTCAACGAATTCGGAACTTTCAAATTTTTCAAATAGTTTCCTTTTGTATTCAATTCTTCTACTCTTCAACGTCTGCCATTTCAGATCCCTCAATAACTCTGATACACTCGCATAATACCGATATTCTCCCTTTACAAATGTAGCCGCTCTACGCTGAACCATTTCGAGCTCTCTAGTTAGGCCCTCCTCGAAAGGGTCCCAGACGGCGCAACAGTATTCCACGATGGGTCGTATTAGGGAAAAGTATGCGATTTCCTTCACATTCGAGGGGCATCCCCGCAGGACTCTAGAGGAAAGCCCTTGAATTCTGTTTGCCGATGCTATAACGGTTTTGATATGTTCTCTACTAGACAAATTGCTACTGAGAGTTACTCCTAGGTATTTGTAGCTATTGACGTATTTTAGCTTTAGTTCAGATATTTGGTACGGGTAAAGGTTGAAATTCCTGGAGCGCGTGAAGTAAATAGCGCGAACGTAAATAAATTATAAAAACTATCGCTTTTAATTTCCTGCCCCCTCGCATACAGGATTTTGGTTGTCGTGCCAACGAAAGACGAAAACCAATCAAAGCATTTATCCTACTGATTTCGTTTTACGGTTAAAGTTTGAATTTCTTATGTCTTGATCACGAATTTAATTTAGTTGGCACGCAAAACAATCAAGGACTTTTTGTGGCACGCGAGGCGGAAATGATTCGACTATTTCAGTAATATTGGCACGCGGGCAACAGAAGGTTCGCCATCACTGTCACAGGTAATCATCCAAGATCGGAATATGAAGAATTGGTTGGCGTCTAAACAGTACCATAAAAATTAAATTCACTACCAGTTATGTTTACTCATCAAAGAATATTACAAGTTTCATGGTTCGCTTAAGACATTTTTCACCTTTGAGAAACTTCTCCCGGATTCTCACCGAATTTCCTACTCGTGAAGCGGAAATCTCCCGTAATCAATTCCTCACGAGTTGGCAACCCTAGTGCCTATAGAGAGAGAAAGATAGAGAGAGAGAAAAGGGGGGAGGAAGGAATGAGGTGGTGAAAATTCCTTCGGAGAGAGCGTATGGCAGTATGAGGGAAAAGGAAGTAGAGGTGTTCTTTTATTCCGTTCCTTCTCTGAATTCCTTCCGGTGGAAGTTTTATTTGCGTCGGAAGAACGTTTTAAGAAAGAATCTTGGAATTCTTGCCGTTCGAAAAAGAGTTCGGGAACAATGCCCTAAAAGTACGCCGGGTCAAGAAAAAAGTTAGGCCGTTGAATTGGATTAATTTCCGAAATTCTTCTTCGATTGATAATATTTTGGAAATCCTCGCGTTACTGCAATGCTTGTTGTAGGATTCGTTAGACGAATACTCAACGCCGATTGCCTACGACATGTTTTCGAAGATTATTTTCATTTCCTTGGCAACTCTCAAATAGTATAAATTAATTTTTCCGCATATTTGAACATGAAAATACGATAACTTTTACACAAGGACACTATTATGCCTGCTCAATGCATAGAATCCACCATAACCAAAGTAAATATGTTATCGCTTTTTGTCATGTGTGAATTGACAATTTATATAAACTAAAACTCAAACCCATCCATATTTGTTGTAGCGGACGAAAATAATATTTTAAAAACATGAAAATAAAGGAAAGCAATGCAGGACTTCATGGAATTTGAATGCATTCCGTTTGAAGGACGGCCAGGAGTCAAAATAAGTGTCTATGGCCGAATGTACAATAATCAAAGAGTAAGAAAATTTTGTCGAAAGTAGCACGAATCAAAATAATAACTAAATGATATTAACGGACATAATTTCTAACGTTAATTAGTCTGAACACGCTTTATATCCACGGATGTTCCATATTTACCCTCGCCAGATACCGACGCTACGTAGCAGACACAGTAGTTACCGATCCCTTCATTAGCAATAAATTCCGTCTAAATCAATGCCTCCGTGCCATCTCACCGTCTCCTCTCCTAACGTAAATTCCACGATCTCTCGATAGGTTACGCTTCGGGCGACTTGTTGCTGGTCGCCATTCCAGATCACGCCGGTATGCTGTTGCCGGTGCGTAGTAAAACTAAAAGAGGAATGGGAAAATTCGAGAAGATGATTTAAGAAACATGGCTGCTATAGAAAGAGCGCCACAGGAATGCTGAAAAGGAATAGCTATCATCATTCCTCGTTCGAGCAGCGTGTTATCTTTTTCCTCAAGTCGAGTTGGAACCGCGCCTCACAATGGAATTTCTTTTCAAGTTACAGGGACGAGAAGTAATCTCGTATATGATTCGAGATGTCTGAAAGTGGTCTCAAAGTTTCGCCATCTGCCCCTTGGGTTGGAATGGATTACATTAGAGAGAAATCGTGTCCAGGATACGAAACAGCTTCTAAATGATATCTGAATGTATTAAGCTGAGTAACAAAAGTCAGTGTTTCTTTCTAGAGGAACACCTATTCTTATAACGGTATGAACGAATCCGTACGAAATGTATCAACCTATCTATACAAGTTTGGAGACCATTACTGAATAATCATAGACTATTATTAGATATTTTGTGACTAAAGACTTAAGAAATGCTAAGTAAAACATTGGCCAAAATATATTAAATGTTCTGTATGTCATTAATCTACATTGAAAAATTTCCCGACTAAATCAAGCAAAATATTGAATAAAGAAAAACACAATAGGTACTATTCCAAGGACCAATAGATAAATTAGTAATAATTATCCCTTTGAATAAACAAAATTTCCTGATAATTTTGCTGTTATTATCCTTTCTATACTATGCACTTTTCTATCTTAACGTTTACTTCTCATATGTTCACCAGTCTCACGCATTTAGTCTAATTCAAAGTTGTCAATCACACCACAAACGGATGACGCATAATAATAATTTCTCTCGTGCATCGTATTGAGAAATGAATTCAGAGCCGCGCAGCGCAGAGTAATGCAGTCGTATGCCTTACTCCCTGTGGCCTACGGACAGCAACAAGAATGTAACAGTATCCAAGAAACAAGGAATTTCGGTAAAACAGTTGGGAAACATCATCTAAGCTACCGCATATTTATCGTGTCACACGTATTCCACAGAATTAACACGAATTTACTACACTCCGTAAACCAAAGAGCGGTTCCTTCAGAGCTGGTACTTACCAACCAGCACCCTTAGTACGCCATTTTACCTTTTCTGCTCAGTGCATGCCACGCCTAACTTACTTCCTAAAAAAGCGAAACGTGTGTAAGCCCTTAAACGGTAAATACCGATAAGACTAGTAGAATATTTTCCCATGAGCTTGAATAGAGAGTAGAAAAGTTAGTAGGAACCTAACCGCGCTGAATTCGATCTCATAAACATTTATGAAGAGCTGAAAGCTGTTATTTTATTATCTAACGCACCTGAGGTGCATACGATCATACATTTCGCGCGTTAACGGGTAGGATTTTGTACTCGCGTGCATGGACATAACGCAGAGGAATTGCATCGTTCCTGGCTCACCATAAACAAACAAAACAAGGTCTGCCGCCAAACGACAATTTCTCCGCAAGATGGCGTCGGGTTCCGAGGCGCGACCGCAACGTTAATGACTTCCGGGAGGATGAATTTTTCATCGCCCAATCAAACAGCGCTTTAAAAGCAGAAGCATTAAGAAAGTCGACGTAAAAGCCCTTTTTAAACCGAGATCGAAAGGTCTAGCAAAAATAAGCGGTAAAAAATGTCAATTTATCGGAAAAGCAAATATCTCATCCAGTCCGTCAGTTTTACTAACTTCTTTTTAGTTTCTCTATATACGTAGTATAGAGTAAGTATTGTTTTCATGGAAAAATTCGAATTCGAGATTTCAACGGAAATACACGTTTTGAGGTCCCCTGAACACGTTTTCACCGTTTTCTCGATGATGTCTGTGTGTCCGTATGTGTGTGACAAATTTTACATGCGCTCTAACTCAAAAACTTTTCATCAGATCAACATGAAATTCTATATTTTTGATTTCATATATATTCTTAAGATTTGAAAAGATTTTGATAAGAATCGGTCAACCGAAAGTAGCGGTTTACTCCTGTCAAATTTTAGTTTTTCTTAAATATTTCGCTTAAAACTGAGTTTTTGTTAACGTACATATATGTATATAAAAGTTGCAGATATTATTTTTTCTGCAACTCTCGTTTGAACTAAATTTTCATATGAGGAATATTTCAACAGATATTCAATTTTATTCGAAATTGACGGTTAGTGGGCAGCTCGCGCGCGTGGTAGTGACAACAATTGAATCGCTAGCGCCGAAACATGTAAGTTGAACTGTTCCTATCGCCGTATTTATTTGATTTTAGTTGTTGACAACTGACGTATGGAGAAAGTTATGGGTTGGACACATCCATTTTTTCAAGATTTTTTTTTAAAGAGAGGCGATCGTAGTGTCCATAGAAACGATACTGTTTGATAGATCTCCCACTATTTCTTTCACCAACTAATACACATCGAAATGAATCTCGTAAATCCTCCCGTTCTCAAGGACGAATATATTTGCTCTGCTCGCCTTTACATTACGACCCGAAGGTTAAGATGAAGAAAAAAAATGAAAGCTTACATATGTGTGACATCGATAGCCACTTCAAAGCGCGATATGAGAAATTGAAAATATTTCCATTTTGTTTTATTTTTCGAGGAACTTTGTTTTACAGGTCCGATTCGGAGAGCGAGGCGAGAGGAAAGGAGAGAGATAAAATTAAGGTAAAAAAATCACCTTTTTGAAAAATTTCTTTTTTTCTCATTTCCGAATATCGGAGAGAGAAAGGGGAGGATTTAATGAGTCGAGGAGTTGTAATAAGAGAAACAAAGAGGCGAATTAAGAGTGTGATACACTCTCCGGGACCTTGCTTTACCATATTTTTTTAAAATAACGGTCGGGCTTGAGATTTATAAAGGCGGCAAGTGGATTGCCAAAAATGCTGAATCGGTGAGGAAATTAAAGAGAGGGAGAGAGGGAGAGAGAGAGAGGGAGAGAGAGGGAGAGAGAGAGAGAGAGGAGAAGGGAAAAGGAAAGTTAAAAGTGTTGTTACAGAAAGGGAAGGAAACAATTGGAATCATACGCAATGGCTAGAATTTATCCCGTGAGGAAATCGAGTTTTCATTATTTATTCCATGTTTGTGTGAATTCCATCGTGTTATAAAAATAATGAGCAAGTTTTTGGGGACAAGAATGTACTTCAAGCTAGGTTCGATGATTGTCCTTGCTAAAGTTGAACCGATCGAGTTACAATTTCTATATATTTTAGAAGGTACTGAAGAAATTGGATGTATTAAAAACTGAGGTAATTTTTTGACACGAATTTAAACACAAATTAATAATTAAATATGCGAGAATAATATTCTCTCACAATGTGTTTTAAAGTCATTAGAACAGATGATGCAAAACTGCAATGTCTGTGAAGGTTTTCACGATAGTATTAGAAAATATTTCTTATGCAGAGGAATGATTGACCACTTCATTTTAAAATTCAAAGTAAACACATATTGGATACGGTGCAAAGCAATTTATTATTGGATCTCTTCCATGTTTGAAGTTACGTTGATTAGAAAGTTTTTGACCATAAAAATGATTACGTGAAATGCAGTCACTTTTTAAAAATTCCCAAGAAAAATAAAAAAGGTTGTAAAAGGGAGGAATTCTTAGTCTTCACTTTGATGACGGCAGATTAACGAAAAATACCGAAAGACTCGAAATCTAGTTATTCATTAACTCCCAACCGTGGAGAAAGGAATCAAAAGAAACTCAATAAAAACCCCGAAAATTTGCTTGAAGCGCTCTCACAATTTTCACGGCCGTGAAACCCAATAACGTAATCAAGCGAAGTGGTGGGGAAAAAAATCAAAAGAGACTCGCATAAAAGGATGAATTTTGGAGGATTTCCCTCACGGAAACAAATTAACTAGTCCGACGAGAAAGTGTATTCGTTCGTGAAATTACGACAGAACTGTAACCGAATTAATTTAATGCATGTCTGCTAAAAAAATCCTGAGAGAAATCGCGGTTGCCTTTGCTAAAAAAACGTATACTCGTGGTCTGTGTGTCTGTGCGTAAATTATTCCTAGAGGAAATGTATGAAACACTAGTACACAATACCAGATGCAACGAATTTTGATGTTTTTACAACGAATTACGAATAATTGATCAATGTGGCCCAGGAGATGCCTAGATTGCAATGCAATGACGAAGAGACAGCACGATTTAAAAAAATAGATTTTCATTTACTTCAAATGCATTAAATTATAGCTTATGATAAAATGATAAAATACACAATATGTTTCGAGGAAAGCGTTTGGTTTACAGTCCCAAAATTTGCGCTGAACACCATTACTATTCCCGCATGTTCGTATCGTAATAGTATCCTTAACCTTGAAAATCTTTCATATAGTTTTCAAATTCTGTCTTTCATTCTGTCTATAACGCTCTTAGAATCTTTCAATATATCAGCACTTGAAGCAGCTAGAGATATGAAATTTGGTGTGTTCTTAGATGACTACATTTACTACTATAAATGTACTATTACTTTTACATAAAGTGTCCTAGGTTCGACTCCAGATATCCTTTCGTAATGCCATTTAAAATCACGGGAAAAAACGATTTTGACCGTGCAGACATTTTTTCTTTGGCTCATTAAAATACCTAAATATTAACTTAGAAACTTCAAACAAAAACTAAAAGACGAATGAAATTCTAAATTATTTTATTGTAGCGGTCTTTTATTGTATCTTGCCCTTTAAAATTTAAAAAAATTCGTAAAAGTTCATTTTTTTTATTTTAACGCTTAATCTAGCATCAGCTGCTATGCAACCTGTATTGTTTTATTATTAATTAATAATCAAGTCACTACAATCTTCCAAAGCTTATTTTTATTGAAAGAAGCAAGCAAGAAGGAGTGTATTCAGTGTTATCAATTAGAATAACCTAATTAAAGCATTTAACGAAAGGTAAAGTGTCATGAATTATTACGAAAATATCAACATAAATATTATATAATAACTAATTTTAGTGTTTTCAGTATGTTATAATTTTTAATGTTACCCGTCATATGACGGGTTATTATTTCAGTTATATATATAACCCTAAATACTCAAATTTAAAAAGTTCTTCGCTTTTAGCATTTATAAATTCAGACGGAGTTGAGCCCCGTAATGGGCCAAGAGAAAGTCCTCGGGCATTTTAATAATCTGCCGCAAATGTAAACTGTGAAATATTGATAAAATTTTAATTATTAATAGGGTTTTCCATTGGTAAATTAAAAAGGTAAATTCAATAAAACGACGAAAAACATTTAATGTAGAAGTCGACATTTTATGTAGTAAAACCATTAAAATATGTTTCGAAAAGCAAATATTAAAAATCATAAAATGAAATTGGACAAAAATGAAATAGATATGACGCAAATAAAAAGGAAGTTATTACGCTTTTGAATATTTACAAAACTATTAGCCATTAGGAGGTATACTCGTGCCTTTTTCCCAAATGCCTTAAAGGATTTTCTCTCCAAATTAATATTTCGAAGTGAATCTATCAAAGGACAAAATTTTGGAAGTCATTAATAAAAAATAAGCGAACGAACAAACGAAACTTCCGTTTCGTCATTTGCTTTTTCGCGATCGTGTACCGTTACTCTCGAAGAAATGGTAAACTCGACCGCATCTTTCCAATTACTACTACGTGACCTTTAATAATAAATGAGATAACAATATCTTAGAAAGGTGGAACAAAACTCTCTCCTAGTACAGTCATTTCGTCGAATAGGGATATAAACTCAGTCAAATTGCGCCGTTTTTACATCGCGGATCCTCCAAACTCCTTGGGACCAAACCCGGATGTAATATAGTCCCCGCTATCAGAGATTTGCAAAGCGGAGGCCGCCCCATTCCGTTTTGTCTGATGAGATTGTTGGTTTTCGGTAAATGCTTCGGGAGTTGCGACTAGAAACTAGTGAACAACAGGGAAAGTCGAGGAGTGAAGGAAAACAACGGGGAATGTTAAGAATTTCGGAGAATCTGTTGCAGAAGTAGGGAGCAGAGACTAGGAAGGCTCTAGCCAGCCGGGATCGCCGGTCTGTTTGGGAATGCGCTTGAGGTAACGTCTGATGCCAGCGAAGAGAAATTTCGACAATTCCAAACTTAAAGCTGGTGAATACTTTTCGAGGTATTTCTGGCTTTAAACACTTTCTCTTTGTCTCTGAAAATCGCATACAATATATTTAATGTTTAGTAAGTAAAGATAAAATGATTTGCTTTTGTATATGCTGTACCGAATCCCTGTTTAAATCACAATAAAAATGTGAATGTTTTGTTATTTTATGAGATTTTTTAACCCTTACTATACTTCTAAATTTAAAAAGTTTAAGGGCATAGTATTAACGAGGATTCTTACTTTGTACCACTGAGAATTTCATCAATGCAACTAATTTATTTGAGTGTTAATTTTAGACAATTATTTAACAAAGAATAAAAATTTAAAACGTGTATGAAAATTAAGGATATTTTTTACACTTAATGTTACATGTGATCAATTGGGAATCATGAAAAGCTTTAAAAAGTGTTCCTGTTTCTCGATTATGCAGAATCAGTGATGGAAAATGTTACGCATACCGTAACTAAATAAGAGAATAACGAAATTATTTTTGATTAACGTAACGAAAAACGTTAACGAAATGTCTAAACTGATGTAAAGAAAAACGGAAAAACAAAAACAGTTATTTCGATATGTTCACGGAGTGGTTGCACACAGGCGCGATCCTAGACGTGGGCGGCGACTAAGACTAAATCAATCCACCAAATAGTTAATTACTTCAATGCTACTATCATTTTATAATTAAAAACTTATTTCATAATCTCAGTCCTTAAAATAAGATAGTGAACGACAAAGAATTTTGTATTAAAATTGAAACTTTAAATTATTATCTTATTCCATTAAATATCTAACCATATGAAAAACAAAGAAAATATAAATTTTAAGTGGTTCCTCAGCGAACAAAAAAATTTCCACCCCCATCAGCTTGGTGTAAATATTTGCTACATATTTTGATAATATGAGTCATGGCTACAACCAATTTATTTTCGTGTCGTGTTTCTAACATCAAAATCTCCTGTAGAATCCTGGTATTATTACAACTTTTAATTATTTTAAATACACCAAAATTAACGTCATCATTCCGAGTATTTATTTTGGAAATATGATACGATCAACAGCATTTTATACTTGAAATTATTATTAAAATATAAAGAGATGATTAGTTTTTGGCTGAAAACGTTTTAATGGAAGTAGGAGATTATTTTTGTAATTTACCAGCTTTTCAAATTTTTCTGTTAGTTTGAAATAACGTAACTATTTATCACTGTCAAATCATTAAACATTGTATATTCTACAACTTTTCTGTAGATTCTGGCACGCAGGCCGTTCGATATGCACAATCGACGATGCAACCCTATAATTATAAATAATTATATATTCTTTATTTTGACGCTTGATGTTTAAACTAGACCGATCATATGGTAAACCAGATGTGGGGGGTTTACTGATGTCATTTCTCAGTTTTTGTCAAATATCACTTCCTAAGGAGCTGGGAAGTTCCGGTTAGGTTTCGAGCGTTCCGGTTCCGACCTTAAATTTTCCAACTCGTTCCGGGTTCGGTTCCTAATGATTAAAAGAAGGAACGGTTCGGATCCGGCTCCGGAACCGTTCCTAGTTCTAAAAAATGTTTTTTAATGGTACTGCTCGGTCTGAAACGCTAGTGTCCAATTGCGCGAATGGTCAGTTTTTACCCTTTTCTATAGGGTCTTATTGCGCGGACAGTAGTACGCGATCAGACTTAACGATGTTGTCCAATTGCGCGAATGTCCTGTTTTGACTCTTTTCTATAGGGTCGTATTGCGCGCTATGATTGTTATATATATATATATAAGGTGAATTTAAGTATAGTACAACACAGTTTATTCCAAAAAACATGCATATACACTATTTTTCAATGTAATCACCTCCTCTCTCAACACGTTTAGTCCAGCGACTGACAAGCTTTCTGATTCCATCAGAGAAAAAAAATGGTACATATGTCTGTGAAAAATGTCAATTCACCTTATCTATTGACACCCTCGTGTGTGTGTGTGTGTATATATAGCAATTAGGTGGATTTCATTGATGTGTACTAAAATTTTTCGTTATAACGTTAAACGTAACGAAAAATGAAATTTCAATTTCAGTGTAACGAAAAACAATATATATATATTTTTATCGTAACGAAAAACATAACAAAACGTATTTTTTTCCTTTGCCACCACTGTGCAAAATTTAACAAAAATGACCCATATCGAAAAATTACTTGTCTCCTAAGGCCATGTAAAGTTTGTGAAAACAGATTCGTATTTGGGATCCAAAGCAGCCGTCATCAGTGGCGATTCAGCGATTGTAGCCGAAATGCGCGCCTGAGTTTAACATCTTCTTTATCGCTGTTGGAAAACGTTTTGCAACTAGATTTCAGTTATAAAGTGGATTGAATAATGACACTTTCTTGAAAAAATAACTTACATACGATGTTTTAAATTTAAGAGTAAATTGTTAGAGTTAAGCCATAGCTTTCAAATATAAAAATCAAAAAAATTCAGTGGCATACTTCCATTTGTTTGAGTGCAACGATTACTTGCGAATATATCTCTTTAAAAAAACAGCAACATAGACATACACAACTAACCATGTAGATGAATTACAGAATTTGCAAGACTTGTAATATTCATCCATTTGTGTTAATAATATCTTCCACATAAAAACGAAAAGAACCAGCAGAAAAGGTGTTGCTATGACGGAAATAACGCAAAAGATGATAAAATCACAAATTAATAAGTCGAAACGAAATTTACAGGAAGGCAATTAATAAATGCATTCCTCTCTCTCTCTCTCCTAACAGAATACAACGATATGAGAAAACATAACAGATCCGGATGGACGCGAAAGAAAACACCTTATATAGGTAGTACATAACTCGATGAAAGTCAGATCGGGGGAACGTTAGCTCATCCAATTCGCTGCGCGTTGTATCGCACTTGTTCTTCTTCTTCGAAGAGCTTAGAAATGGCATCCACATAGTGTGATTCCAGCAATTCGGCACTTGCTTTAGAAACTAACTTGGCTCCGCTCTTGGGATCTGTGCCACGGGAAAGGAGTCGGGGAAGCAGAGGTAAGTCCAGGTTAGTCAGTCTGCTCCAGGCGGAAGAAGCTCTTAAACTTTCTCGGAGAAGGAATCCGATGTAATAAGGTCACTCGAATCCCCGCATAATATTCATAAAGGGGGAAGTGCCACTCGATAAAGGCTCTCAAGTTTCGACTATAATTTTAAGGAACATGATTAAATCGAATTTGCCGAATTTTAGCCGTAAATGATGAATAGAATTGCGTGGTTTATTTGGTTTCTCCAGTTTATTATGCCGAAATTTAAATTTCTATGGCGACTTTTATAGTAAGAGGGAAATTCAAAATCAATCCGATTATTCTCATAAGAATTCTCTACTACACTAATGGTAAATGTGTGAAAAGGGAAAGAAGCAATGCTATTGAAAAAGACTAGCGCAGGCGGTTAAAACGATTACAATTACTAAGAAAAACAATAGAGGAAAAATATCAAAATTCCAAAAAAAAAAACGATACAAATCCCGGATAAAATTTTGGTTTTAGAGGAATATTTCCGAATATCATATAACACTCGCACAAGTGATTCATATTATTATCAAAACAAAAGTCAATTTTTAATTAGTATATTGAGAAAGTATTGTTATCGCGAAAAAATTCGACCTCGAGATTTTTACGGAAATATACGTTTTAGGTGTCGCTGAATCCGAAGAAGTGGTTTCGCAATGCCGTCTGACGTCTGTCTGTCTGTCACTGGCACTAGAGCCTAAACGGTAGAGCGAAAATGACCGAAATCTCGTACTTAGGCATTTTATCATATTGAGCAGAGTATATGCGGAAATGGTTGACATTGCTCAATAATTAAGAGAAGTTTATTCTACGCATTTTTAACAACAATCTGATTTTCTCACAATCGGCTCTAACGTTTTGATCAAATTTCGTACAGTTACTTGAGTATGCGTCTGCAATAATAATACGTACTTCATTTTTCTCAATGAATGAATATAAGGCTAGTTTATTGTTGGGCAACTTTAAGAAAATTGGATTTTCTGAAAACCGGCTGATACGATTTTCATTTTCCAAAGATAACTAAACGACGCATTAGTATATGAGAAAGTTTGTACAATGCATGTTGTACCGATTTATTCAAGTTGTAAGAGATAAACTTTCCCTAAAACGGAATAAAACATTCGATATTTCACTGTATCTCCCTTCTAAAATATATTCCAGGGCGTCGTGGGATACGGTGACTAACGCAATGCGAATCGTGAAATGGAAAGTGTTTTTTCCTGCGCCAGAGTGACTCTATCATTCACACAACAAATTTTCTCGTTTGGGCGCAACCAGATGCTCTCTCACTCTCTCTGTCTCTCTGCTCCAACTATTCCATCCAGGCGAACCAGACGTTTTCGAGGAGAAAAGAACTCGAAGGGAAAGGCAAATGAGCTACGTTTCGCATTTGGTATGCATTTGCATCGCCGATTTCAGTATGTCACTGCGTCAACGAGTAATCTAGACCAGTGGTTTTCAACCGAAGGTCTGTCGCGGACCGGAAAATGTTATTATGAACATTTCGCCTAGGACCGGCAAAATTTCGCAAACTACTTTCAATTAAAAATTTCTTTTCATTATTTTCTCCAATGAAATGTAATTACAACATAGAATACGTAAGAATAAGAGATTTTTATTACAATACATAAAAAAAAATAAAGTCGTAGTTCTTTCAGGTTATCAATGAGATTACTGCTGCTCCTTTTGACTAACCATTTTTCTGTTCTTGGGCTGAGAGAGGTAATTGCTAAACGTAGTGCACGGGTAATAACGAGCCAATTTTCCTCTTTTGTCTTTATGAAAGTCATGGCTGAAAAGGCAGTTTCCGCACAGGTTGTTGAAAATGGCAATAAAAACTTTATTGGATTTTCATACATGACATTTGTCCAAAATTTAGTCACTCTCATCGAGTTAAAGACTGATTTTAATCCTACATCCTGAAGATAGTTCAATTAGTTGTTCCTCGTCAACGTTTCCAAGCCTGTTCTTTTGGTTCACTACAAACGGAGTAATAATCCATAAATTTTACTGATCGAGTTTCTTATTCTGGTGGGTAATAAACATCGAATGTTCGAGAAAGTGTTTCAAGATGATGAAAAATAATACTCGCGATGTCTTCAGTATCCACGGGACCTAAGATTTGTAGTGTTATAAAACAATTTAAAAATCTTTTAAACTTTTAACCAAAGTTTCGCGGACCGGCAGACAATCGGTCGCGAACCAATACTGGGTCGCGGAACGGCGGTTTACAAAATGATCTAGACTTGCCAAGTCCAGAAAAAAAGATGGAATTTTTAGGCCTTGTAAAAGCTGAAAATATATTCACTGAAATTTGGCGAGCAATTTACCCTGCAGTTATCCCAAACAACCCTTAAATATGCTCTACAAAAATATTGTGTTATCTCCTTAATCTCTTAGTTTTTACTTTCTCATATACGAAGTATATTGGGAAAGGATTTTAATCGCGAAAAAATTCGACTTCGAGATTTTGACGGAAATATACCTTTTAGGTGTAGCCGAGTCCTAAAAAGTGGTTTTCACAATGCCGTCTGTCTGTTACTGGCTCTACAGCCTACATGGTAAAGCGAAAATAAATTTAATCTCGTACTTAGTCATTTTATCATAAAGAGTAGAAGCTATGAAGAAATTAAGGGAAGTTTATTCTACGCATTTTTAACAACAATTTGATTTTCTCAAAAACGGCTATAACGATTTTGATCAAATTCCGTACAGTTACTTGAGTTTACGTCTTCAATAATACCACATAGTTCATATTTTTGTCAAAAATCGGTACAACATACAATGTACAAACTTTCTCATATATAGCTACTAATGCGTCGTTTAGTTATCTTTAGAAAATGAAAATCGTATGAGCCGGCTTTTAGAAAATCCAATTTTTGTTAAAGTTGCCCAAGAATAAACTAGCCTTATATTCGTTGATTGAGTAATATGAAATAAACTTCCCTTAATTATTGAGCAATGTCAACCATTTCTTCATAGCCTCTGCTCTGTATGATGAAATGCCTAAGTACGAGATTTCATTGATTTTTGCTCAACCGCTTAGGCTCTACAGCCAGTAACAATCAGACAGACGGCATTGCGAAAACCACTTTTTCGGACTCGGCTACACCTAAACGTATATTTCCGTTAAAATCTCGAGGTTCAATTTTTTCGCGATTACAATACTTTCTCAATATACTCCGTATATGAGAATGTAAAAAAATGAACATAAGGCTAGTTTATTCTAGGAAACGTTAACAATAATTGAATTTTCTCAAGAATGGCTTGTACGATTTTGATAAAATTTCGTACAGTTATTTAAGTACATGTTTATAACGATTCTACATAGTTCATATTTTTCAAAAGATAACTAAACGACGCAATAGTATATGAGAAAATTCGTACAATGTATGTTGTACCGATTTTTTAGACAAAGTTCGAAGAAAGAAGGAAAAGAAAAGTTGTGAAAACAGAAAGGCTTAAAGAGTGGATAATAAGAAAAACAAACATGGGACCCAGAGAAGTTTGAATATTTAAGCAAGGGCGAGGGGCAGAGCAGATCAGATGGGAAGGAAAGGTAAACACAGCAGAGGAATAACGAAAAAAGAAAAGAAAGTAAGCGCGAAGCAAGGGAAGAAACGAAGCCAATAAAAGAGGCGCAGTTAATGTTTAATATCTGAAACGTCTAACTAACAAAAGAGGGAGGGGGAAAAGGAATCTTGATTTCCGGATAAAGCAAGATAAAGATGAGTCCTATGGAAACAAACACATCTTTGTCAATTTTTACCTTCTCATACGTATACGAAGTGTATTGAGAAAATATTGTTATCGCGAAAAAATTCGACCTCGAAATGGAAATATACGTTTTAGGTGTAGCTGAGTCCGAAAAAGTTGTTTTCTCAATGTAGTCTGTCTGTGTATGTTATTGGCTCTTAGAGCCTAAACGGTAGAGCGAAAATGAATGAAATCTCGTACTTACGCATTTCATCATACAGAATAGAAGCTATGATGAAATGGTTTACATTGCTTAATAATTAAGGCTAGTTTATTCTACGTATTTTTAACAACAATCTGATTTTCTCAAAAACGACTATAACGATTTTGATCAAATTTCGTACAGTTACTTGAGTTTACGTCTTCAATAATACTTAATATTTCTCAAAAAATGAATATAAGGCTAGTTTATTCTTGGAAAACTTTAACAAAAATTGGATTTTCTATAAAACAGGTCATACGATTTTCATCAAATTCCGTAAGTTATTTAAGTTGATGTTTATAACGATTCCATATATTATAAATATTTTAGTGTGTGTATGTGTGTGTGTGTTCTTTATAAGTTTTTACACCGTTGAAGCTATCGAATTCAAAAGTTTCATGGGTCATCCTATGGACCAAAGGAAGAACTTGGTCTAGGTTTGCAGACCGTGGGGTCTCATACCCCATGGGGTCAACAAAATACTATTTTCATAAGAATTCATGGGAAATGGTGTGGAGAAACTCCAAAATGTCATGCAGCCCTTCACTGATGTGGAGATAAATATACCTAAATATTAACTTACGATCACGGGAAATGGATTATTTTACGCATGAAAGACTGAAAATTTTAATTCTGTTCATGTTTCATGGTATTACATGCTAAATAGCTCGAAATTTTCCTTTAAGCTCAAAATTTATCGGTTTAGATGTCCATTTTCCAGGCGGCAACAAAGCTAAATTTCTTAATTGTTTTCCTCTTCAAAGGGAGATATACACGTAAAGATTAATGCAAGGAAAATCCACGCCGTGCACGCCGTAGAGGAAGAATAGCTAACGCCAAGATATGCCTAAATATAGTCTATGAATACTTTTAAAGTGAGTCAAATGATTTTTAAGGAATATTAGAACATTGTTATCTTTTACCATTAACATTGAAAGGTTTATCGCAACATAAATCGATGCATCTACTTACATTTGTTCGGTAACCAAGATGTTGTTTATTTTTTAAAAGTTATGGCTAATAGTATTGATATACATAATCCACATAATTTTATTGCCGCTTTAAAGGCTTCGGTGCATCTATACATGTGAATATTAAGTAAGACGTTAATGCGTACAATACAATACATAAAATAGTAAATGTTAATGTAAGCATCGCTTGCGTAATTAAGGAATGGGGACGTTTGGCCCGATCAATAAAAAGTCGTTTGCCATTTTCCAAAGGAAGCCGGGCGTTTCAGCTAGTAGTTCATATTTTCAAAAGATAACTAGACGACGCATAAGTATACGAGAAAATTTGTACAATGTATGTTGTACCGATTTTTCCATGATTCAAATGAGATAAACGATCTCTTCTAGATTTAATTTGCCACGGGACCTAATTTCACGATAAAATGAATTAAGATCTTATCGAAGGATAATGGGATGTATATAAGTATGGCGAAAAAGCCATGTCATTAAAATTGGACAACTTAACGCCTAACGGAACAGAATGAAGACGCAACAATGGGTGTCAGAGCGAGATCGACAGGTTGTCAAATGAGCCGTGGGTGATTACTGGGTGAAACTGAAAGTGGATGAGAGGTTTGAGCTTGTAATTGTACGTTTGTGTTTCCGAGAGTAGAGAATTTATGGAGAGAAGGAGGATAAAAGAGAGGGAATAAAAAAAGACGAAAGAAAATATCGGGCGAAAAAATAGAAGTAATACTCCCGTGTGAGAGAGAAGCAAGTCGTAACGGAAGAGAAACAGAAAGTTGAAGGTCAAAGCAGAGAGAAACGAGAAGGTATATCAACAATAAATTGATGTGTCCAACACATGACTTTCTCCATGCGTAAGTTACCAACTTAAATAAAATAAATATGACGATAGGAACATTTCGAAGAAAATTGAAAATCTCTTGAAATATTCCTCATATGAAAATTTAGTTCAAGCAAGAGTTGTAGAAAAAATAATATCTGCAACTTATATATATATATTTGTTTACAAAAATTCAGCTTTAAGCGAAATATTTAAGAAAAACTAAAATTTGACAGGAATAAACCGCTACTTTCGGCTGACAGATTGTTATCAAAATCCTTTCAAATCTTAGGCTTATATATATATATATATATATATATATATATATATATATATATATATTTAGGGCAACTAGGTGGCGATGGGCCCTCGCCTGGCGCCCTCATACGCCAATGTCTTCCTAGGTGAATGGGAGGAACGTTTCCTCAACATACACCCCAGACCACTCCTGTGGCTGAGGTATATCGACGACATTTTCCTTCTTTGGACACATGGAGCCGACTCACTCCAATCCTTTTTAGAGCGCCTCTCTTCCCACCCCACGCTCTCCTTCACCTACCACTCCTCCCCCACCAGCATCATCTTCTTGGATGTCGACCTCTCCATCCGAGAGAACCAAATCCACACCAAAGTGCATTTAAAACCTTCCAACCGCCTTCAATATCTCCACTTCCACAGCTGCCACCCTCTCCACACTAAAATTTCAATCCCCTATGCCCTAGCCCGCCGAGGACGGAGAATCTGCTCGGACACAGACTCCCTTTCCGAGTACTGCTCTGTCCTCTAAAATGCTCTCCTCCAACGCGGATACCCACCGGACCTGATTCGGGACCAAATCCGATGGGCTGTCGCACCCAGCACCCCTAACCTACACTACAACCGCCCCGCATCCCCCGACTCCACCCCCCAACTCACCCTAATCACCACCTTCTATCCCGGCATCCACGATACCCTAAAAAGCATCCTAAAGGCAGCCCACCCAATCCTCACTTCCTCCCCTAACCAGGTCTCCTTCCCCACACCCCCAATCCTCTCCTTCCGCAGACCTCCCAACCTTGCCAACATCTTGTGGATAAAATAGCCCCCATCACCCACTCCTCTGCACCCTGCAGGGTCCCACCCCTGCCGCAGACCACGATGCCAAACATGCCCTATAAACCCACCATCCAACTCATTCTCAAACCCCACCACCAACATCACCTACCCCATAACATTCCCTACCAACTGTACCACCCGCAACGTCATCTACCTACTAACCTGTACCCAATGCCCCGGCTTTTACGTCGGACTCACCAGCAATTCCCTCAACATTCGCATGAACGGCCATCGCAACAGCGTTAGTCTTAAACGACAGCTACCCGTGGCCGTGCATGCGAATAACCACAATATCAGTTTCAATGTTTGTTTCACGGTGAGGGCCATCCGCGCCCTCCCGGACGACGCTTCCGCCCCCCAACTCCGTCAATGGGAACTGGCCCATATCCTAATCTTAAACTCTTTCTCTCCTCCCGGCCTCAATATCCATTAATATTTCCTTCTTTCCACCCTCTCTTTCCCCTCTCCCCCTTCCCCCTTCTACATCCTCCAATCCCCGACCTTTCCAAGCTCCCTTCCCTTCCACCCCCACACCTTCACCCCAGTGTCACTGCCATATCAGTTGTGTCTCTCTTGTGCTGACGAAGGGATCACCTCGAAGGCTCTAACCTCTACATATGTGTCTCTCCAACACCCCAGCGGCTCTACTTCCGGTAAGTGTTCACTGGGTTTCCTTCAACACCTAGTTGCCCTAAATATCCTTACTTACCTTTCTTCTTCCGTAGTATATATATATATATATATAATAACAAATATAGAAATTCATGCTGATCTGATGAATAGTTTTTGAGTTAGAGCGCATGTAAAATTTGTCACACACATACGGACACACAGACATAGACATCATCGAGAAAACGGTGAAAACGTGTTCAGGGGACCTCAAAACGTGTATTTCCGTTGAAATCTCGAATTCGAATTTTTCCATGAAAACAATACTTTCTCTATACTATGTGTGTATATATGTGTGTGTGTATATATATATATATATATATGTGTGTGTGTGTGTGTGTGTGTGTGTGTGTGTGTGTGTGTGTGGAGAAAGTAAAAAGACAAAGAACAAAAGAGAAAGAAGACAGAGATAAAAGAGGATATCGCGAGGAGGAGTTTCCGGATTGAGAATGTGATGAATCCCTAGAAAATAACCCTTCGGGAGATTGGAGAAGGGAATCTCTTTCATTTATCGATCTTCCTTATCTCAGTACCAATCCTATCCCGTTCTTCTCCCCCACCCCTCCCTCTCCTCCCTCAATCCCTTCTTCCTCTTTTCCCAAAACCCCTCCCACCCCATCCCCTTCATCCCCCACCCTCTCACTTCCCCTCCCTCTCCCACTTTTTCCTTTTGTTACGGAGACACATTCCCACCTGAGTAACGGCCGCAGAAAAAATAACAATGGAAATCGAAACTTTTCTTCTCCTTTTTAGTTCCGAATCTCGCCTTTATTTTACATCTCATTCTTTTTCCTTCTCTGCCCCACTACCACGCCATTCGTGACGTGCGTGGGAGAGAAAGGATAGCGGAGATTGGTGCCGGGCGGAGAATAGACCAAAGGGACTCAAAGGAGTAAAAGAAAGAGAGAGAGAATGAGAGAAAGGGGAGGAAGGAAGAAGGGAGGGGTTTTTTTTTGTTAGACGAGAGCCTTTCGAACCGCGCATTCTGCAACAAATAGAGAAGTGGTGTGGGAGACTGAGATGCGCGCCCCGCTCGGAAGTGGTGGCAGCGATGGGAATTAGGAGGTAGATGAGGAGGCGAGGAGGGAGGTGTGAGGGAAGAAGAGATAGGAGGAATTAGATTGAAAGGGAGGTCGAGCGAGAAAAACATAAAAGGAAATTTTTATCAGTGAGATGTTCCGAGTGTTGATGGACAGCGATCAGCAATGAAGGAATAAAAGCAACACACGCAAAATTATATCTACATACAGACAGTGGCGGATTACCGCACAGGCCTCGACACTCATGGGGACCTCAAAACAGTCAAAACTCGATTTTTTTCAATATTTTATTTAGTAAAATATTTCACAATCAGTATAATCTAATACTTACATATCTCGTGTTTTTACTTAGGTTTGTTACAATGTAACATCCCTTGCGTCATTCGAAAACGCATCTCACAGTTATAATTCATTTTTTGTTTATTTTTCAACGTGTGCAAGTTTATGTAATAAATATTAAATTTTCTACTTACGCATTTCTGTAATTCAATTTATTTAACCTGCTGCATAAATTTTTTCCATACGTAAGTTGTGAAAATATTTGTCAGGAGAAATAAAGATTAACGAGTTAGAGACGATTTATAAGTATAAGTAAGTAGTACACTACTTACAATGAGTAAAAAAAGAATTTCCAACCCTCAACCTTTGCACGTGTGCTAGCATGTAGCAACGTAGAAAGTGAGACAATCGTTGAATTTTATGAAGACAATTGTTAAATGAAATATACAGGGTGTCCCACGACGCGAGGTCGATACTTCACCTACGTTTAGGGGAAGTCATTACAAGTGGAAAATAAAGAGTAATCATTTTGCGTATTCTCAACAATAAAGGAGTAATGGACATTTGAATTTGTTGATGGAAATAAGAAGAAAATCAAGTTTGCTGTTTTACAATGTTTATTCATGCAATAACTCATTATAATAATTACTCAGTGTGGCCATCATCTTCTCTTAGGCAGGTTCTGGCTCTCTTTAAAAGAGAACTTGTTGCTGTGCGAAGCATAACGCCATCCATTTTGATTTGTGCTGCAGCATCGTTGATGGGGTCTGACAGTTCTTCCACAGTTTGCACTTTCGTTTCATAAACAAGGATTTGCAAAGAACCCCATAAGTAATAATCTAAAGGGATTAAATCTGGCGACCTTGGCGGCCAAGCTTGTGGCCCTCCCCGGCCGATCCAGCGACCTTCAAACCGTTGGTTTAAGAATAGTCTAACACATCTTGTAAAGTGTGCTGGTGCACCGTCAGGCTGAAACCACATACCTTTTCTAACCTCTGGTAGGCGGTATAGGTTTAGGTATCTCTCTGCAGTTAAACGATGTTTCAAAACGAACGGTCCAATAAGTCTATTGTCAAATCCCGCACCAAATTTTAACAGAAAGTCTGTGTTGAAAATGAGTTTCGTTTGTTTCATTTGGATTCTCCAAGGCCCATGAATGGGAATTTCTACAGTTTGTTATTCCGTCCATGGTGAACATAGCCTTATCGCTAAACAAAATTCGTGGAATCAGCTGGTCATTTTGAACTACCCAGTTGCAAAATTCCATACATGCAGGATAATCTTCAGACTGAAGAGCTTGCACATCCTGATGGTGAAATGGATAATAATTAAGAGTTTTCCATACACTCATTCGTGTCACGTGGGTCCATTCAGATATTCTACAAACACTGGGGGTTGGACTATTGTTCACCATCTTGAGTATGACCTCTTCCTCGTCCACTGTTTCCTGTATGGGATGCTCACTCTTTGGCATCGGAAATGCACCTTTTTCTCGTAAATACGTGTGCATGCATGAAAACACTCGCTAATAAGATGTTCGCCGATTTGGAAATCCCCTCTCGTATTTTCAGACAGCTGCTGCCGCATTCCCATCGCAGAATCATTAGTGTACATGGACAATGGTTGCTTTTCTTCTTTCTAGCTACTATCGTATGACCTTGTGTCGACCTGTGTGCTCAGCAGATGGAGGACGGGGACCTCTACGAACAAGTGCGCGGTAAACGGGCGGAAACTATTCATTACTTATCGCTCTGCTCGCCAAAATTCGTTATATATGGGGCATTTTTTGCCACGGGACCAAACATCTGTTCCTTACAGCCGAGAATTCGTAAAATGCGTGTTCGTTACATCCGAGAAATTTAACCAATGCCCTTATGGAGAAGTTCAAGGGACCGAGGCATTTCTTCGTTATAGCCGAGATTTCGTTTTAGGCGTGATCGTTATAAACGAGTGTTACTGTATATGACGCTAGGAGCACTGTACACGTGGTCGCCCGTGCATTCTGCGCATGCGCCAGTTCTGCTATATTTTGTTAAAATAGCCAAGACCACAATGCGTGCTATATAGTGGGGTTTTATAGCTTATAGCGCGCTATATTTTTCCTTGAATTACATGTTGCACAAAAGTTAGCGATATATCTTTATATATATCTTCATAGTATAGCGCCCGGTGTGCGGTGGCCTTAAGAGCAATGGAATGCTGTAAAACTCAATGCATTAAATAATGAGCTGATAAAGCTACGAAATTATCGAATGAAATTAGTGCGTGACATCAACAAACGAAATTAACGAACAAAGTGAGTAAATGAAATTAAAGAATGGCATAGCGCTATTGAATTAATCAATTAAATTGACCAATTAAGGTAATCAGTGAACGTACAAATGAAATTCGAGAATTAAACATTCCGATCGGATTAAAGAATATTTAAAAAAATGCCTTTGTAACAATTTTCAACATTGTAGTACTAAATAGCAACATTTATGTGCGAACCAATATAGTATACCAGATAATGGTGAGGAATTTTTAAACAACAGAAAGTAATCAAAGTACAGACATGCTGTAATTCTGATGAAAATTAAAAGCGATAACTACAATTATATAAATTCTAAAGACGAACTATAGATGACAAAGAAACATCCAATAAGAACAAAATGCTTTTGGGAATTCCGGTTATAATTATCATTGTAGTTATATAAATATTTTATATCGAATAACTGCATTAATTACGAAGTGGAATATTTAATTTTATTTGTTTTTATAGATTTACTCAGAAATAGTACTTCAATATTAAACGAGGATTTTATGAATAAGTTAACGCATCTAATTGTGGAGATAATCAACTTTTAGCCTTTCATCTGGTGAATGATAATTATAAATATACTATAATAATAACCCGTCATATGACGGGTAACATTAAAAATTATAACATAATGAAAACACTAAAATTAATTTTTATATAATATTTATGTTAATATCGTAATAATAGATGAGACTTTGTGAACTTTACCTTTCGTTAAATGCTTTAATTAGGTTATTCTAATTGATAACACTGAATACACTTCTTCTTCCTTGCTTCTTTCAAGAAAAAGCTTTGGAAGATTGTAGTGACTTGATTATTAATTAATAACAAAACAATAAAGGTTGCATAGCAACTCATGCTAGATTAAGCGTTAAAAATCACAAAAAATACGAACTTTTACGATTTTTTAAAATTTTTAAGGGCAAGATACAATAAAAGACCGCTACAATAAAATAATTTAGAATTTCATTCGTCTTTTAGTTTTTGTTTGAAGTTTCTAAGTTAATATTTAGGTATTTTAATGAGCCAAAGAAAAAATGTCTGCACGGTCAAAATCGTTTTTTCCCGTGATTTTAAATGGCATTACGAAAGGATATCTGGAGTCGAACCTAGGACATTTTATGTAAAAGTAAGGTACTTACGTATTATCCCCATGCCATAAAAATATTAATAGAATAATAATGATAAATTATAAATAAAATTATAATAAAATATCGTAAATCCAAAATTACGTTGTTATTCTGTTAATATTTTTATCTCGTTTGACTCTTGTGCCGCGAATTATATCTCGTTTGACTGTTGAGCCGCAAATGGAGAGGATACTGGGGAGCCTTCGGCTCGCTTTGTTTTAATGGGTAGTCGTCTCCGGCGCTACCGCGTCCTTCGCCTCGCCCGGAACCAAAGTATCCCTCCCCGTTGTCCGGTGATAGGGTTTGTAAATGTCGAGAAAGGCCAATCAGTTTCTGTTAATGTTGTACGTAAGTATGGCATGGGGATAATACGCAAGATCCAAAAGTAATAACATTTTCTAGTAGTTAATGTGGTCATCTAAGAACACACCAAATTTCATATCTCTAGCTGCTTCCAGTGTTGAAATATATTTGAAAAATTCTAAGATCGTTATACACATAAAGAAAGACAGAATTTGAAAACTATATGAAAGATAATGTGTAAAACATTGAGTGCCATGATTTTTGCACTAATAGACCTGGTGAGTGTGCAAACATTGTTTTTTAAAACCTTTTATGCCTTGTATATAAATTTTCTGTCGTAAAACACCGATGCTATGTATCATAATTCTTCCATAAGTTGGAATTCATTTTGTTACAGCATGATAGTAATACAATACATTGTGTTTTATTAACGTTTCTCCCTGAAACTGGATTTTTGGGCAAGATTACTAACGCGCTTACCGTTCTTAAAGCTAATTTGATCGAGACTTTACCTCCCAAAATTTATCGCTCTTAATGTCCTAATAGCCCTCCAGTCTGCTTCTTCAGTTCTTTAGTACGACTGTAGTTCGTGAATTTTATCGGAAAGACGAACGGAATAAATGTCTAAATGGTACATATCAGTAGTATACGAACGTCCTGTCAAATTATACTCCAGTTTGACGTCACGGCGAAACGATCATTTTTATCTTTCAAATGTTTATCGTCCGTTGAATCTATCGCATTCTCAATAGAGAAGAATAAAAGACCAGGAAGGTCCCCCAACTCGAAAGAGGCGTAAATGTGTTAAATTCCCTACTGGAAGAGGAGAAAGGGACAGGATTACACTCCGACGGCGCAGACTTTCTAACTCCCCCCCTCTCCTTCTCTCTCTCTCACTCTTTCTGAATCTTTCCGACGAATGGCCTCTCACGGAAAGCCGCCATAAATCCACTTTATGCGGCAACAACTGCGGTGGAAAGCGAGAGCGCTTTCGATGGAGGATATAAAGGAGATCGCAATACAGAAGTTTTTTTAAAAAAAAAGTTGAAGATGATGATTTATATACTTACATATATGCATTCATATATGAAGGCTCGCGCACAAAAGTGCATCCACTCGTTCAAGTACATGTATTTAGACTGCGTTCGAATTGTTTTAAGTAAATCAGGTAGCGATATATTGTGGGTCCATACCTCGTAGAGAAACAATTTATAACGGCGCATTTTAGAGTGGTCGTTGTAAAAGGAGGAAATAATACAAGCAGCTTTCCGCTCTCAATTAAGAATTTCATTCTTTCAATCAAACTGTCCATTAAAATGGGCGTTAAATCTATTAATTATTTTTTAACGGGAACTCAATCAACTTTTTACCAGGAGATCCACAAGTTTCCCGCAGCACATAATAGAGAAACAAGTTAGGAAAGTGTACAACGTATCGCAAATGGGCGCGTTTCGTGCAATGGAGTATTAGAAAGAAATGATTTACCTCTACGTAAGGGAAGTAGCGTTTTAAAGTTCTTTTCTTTGTCATAAATAAACCATTCTCTTCCTATTTAATAATATTGTATGCACACGTAAGGAAGTTAAACGTTTGTGAGATTGTTTATGTTAGCAACAATGAAGAAGTAACCATGCAAGAAATTTTCTAATTGTAAGTTCAACTCGAATTAAGAAATTCTCGTTTGATTTTCTCGATAATGGATACTCTTACGATAAAAATGTATAGGAAAGGAAATACTCTTCTTTACTAGTTCTACAACTTTTATTTGAAAGATATTTTGATATTTTACTTTACGAGATATGACGAAAATTTAACTTTTTGTCACCAGTAAAGTGGTACCCCTGATTGGCGTACGTGATTTCATTTTGCGATTTTCTTATTATTTTTTATTGTGTCCTTAATATCAAATTTAATAAAAATCCGTTCGGTAGAAGCCGAGAACGAACATGCAGACAGACGGACAGACCGACGATAATAGGCGCTCACGCTGGAAGAGAAACGCGCCTAAAAATTGACTCGCCTGGATTCTTCGTGATTCCAAAAAATTATAAAAATCATTATTCAATGATCCAAGTTTCAAATTTTCTGATTCACAAACATTGAAAGGGGCATGATGGACTGAAATTGATATGAGTTTTAACCTATGAAATAGATATGTTTGTAGGTTATGTATATGAAAATATTTTTGATTAATACGACATATATATTTCGTAATCTGCCACTAAAGATGGCATAACTCAACCGAGCATCATGCTGTCGAGCAAATTTCAGCCTCACAAAAATTGGTACATACTGAAAATTTTATAGTGGACTTGCAAGCTAAGAGCAACGACCAAAATATTTTTAACGAGTAAATTAAACTTTCTTAAACACAATGATGAAAGCCGGCTACTATTCACTGGTTGAATTTAAGTCGTCTAAAATTATTTCTAAAACACTTATGCTCACACACATTTTAAGCGAAGATGAAAACCTAATTTACTGCTTATAATAAAAAATCGGCGAATAATGCCATTCAGTCGAAATACGAAAGTTGCCAAATTGAATTTACATGAAAGGAAGTCAAGAAGGTGGCGTAGATGCATCTCGCTAGTAACTTCTTGATTTTCAAATGTTAACATAAGATAAAGGACTTATGTTTTGTGAAATACAATATGACCTGATTCGAGACTGGAAGTCGTTATTTGATCGAATTCCAGTGATTGCTTTAAGGTGATTTTGGAAATTACTCATTGCCAGTCCGAAAATTAAAACGTTAAGTCTCAACAATGATGGGAAAGTCGTCATAATCTGTTAAGTAAAAGAATATTTTGACGAATTGTTCCACTACCGAAGACAAACACACTAAATTCACTCTTACCTACTGAAGAGACTAAACAAATTTCATGTGAAGAATACATGACCGAAGATGTAAAAGAATCGTATGGAAAAATATTCTGGTAGAGAAGGGGCAAAGGACGCCATTACACAGGGCAAACACAGCAACTCCTTTGCCTTTGGGATTAAAAGCTGTACAATGAACAACCTTTAACGTATCAAAAATTACCTTTATACCTGGGACGAGAGACATTGGGGAAGCAGAAACGCAGAATCGCTCTTCGATGGCAATGCGTTTTCGCATGGCCTTGGGAAGTCAACGTCCGAACGAGAGCTTTAATTCTCCAAATAATACCTCTCAAATGTAAGCCACTTCACTTATTCGCCCGTTTTTGTGTCCGAGAAAACAGTTTTTTTAGAGATTTATCTCCGGAATCTTTAAAATGTGTGATTCTTGTGCAAATTTATGAGAATTATTCGCTTTTATCTCGAGTTACGGATGAAATGCAAATACGTTTATCAAACCACCACAGAACCGCTTATGTCGTAAAAGAGCTGGATTTAAAATAATAACGCTCTGTCTGAGTTTCAATAAAAGTTAGATAACTGCTTTTTCTGTCAATTGCACTGGTCAGTATGAACTACTAAAATAAACGATAAGAAACGCGTTGAAGACTGACAGAATTTATAACAAGCAAACACTGTTCATCTAAAATTTTAAGAGATATTTGTAAACTCGAAATGAGTATGAACCAGAAGATTAATTAAGATCATTTAACTCAACGACGCAAAGGAAATTGCTGACGTATTAGAATAGATGCGTCTTCTGCATATTCTCCTACGATATAATATGGAGCACCATAATGCCATTGAAAATTCTTCATCAAAGATCATTCGCTTACATTGGCCAACCACTGGCAAAACGCTTAATATTATACCTTTTCTGACACAAAAAGCCAAATTTAAAAGAAAAAACGCAACCAAAAAATGAATGTTCCTTCTTTATTGCGTCTTCTAAAAATCCGAAGCGTATGGAAAAACTTTAGCTTATTGGAAAAACATGCCGCGACTTTAAAGTAGATGTGTACTGAAATATGATAAATTGGAGGAGTATCTGTTATGATTATGACGCAGTGTCACTTCGTAACAATAATCCCATGGAAATGGGAAAGCTGAATTAATATTTTCGTTAAAACCCGGATTTTTATTCTGGTGGCGTTGTATGCCGGCGAAGAAGCGACTAAGTAGCTCGAGGCGATAAACACATGCTGTTTCCCAGCGAACTCGGCGAACCGGAAGGGAGCGCAGATTATCACGCTCGCTGAAAGCGATTGTTTCCGCGAGATCTCATTGGTGGAGCGCAAATTATGGGAAGAGATTCGAAACCAATCTATGCAATTGGTTCGAACAGTGAAAATTTGATTTGCGAAATTATTATTGGAACGTGAGAGCGAATGTGTCACTGTTACCGAACTGCCAACCCGTGGAATAATTAATAATTGATCGAATCCGAAAACTGCGTAGTTTCCATACCACGAAAAATAAAATTTTCGTCTATAAGATTTATTTGTAACAGAAGCGTAGCAATTAAAATAACCTCGTAAGTTTTGCTCTTCGTATAACGAAATAAATGGAATCAGTTTTCCAACAATGTATGTACCTCGATAAAAGTTGACCATTTTCAAATATCAAAATTATACAGTTAAAATCAATAGTTATTATGCTTACAAATACGTAGCCGAAATACTGAAGGGAATGAGTTGGAATCTTTGTTGACGGGCGACATGACGAAAGTTTCAGTCGTGAGCTAATTAACGAGGAGTTGATGTAATGCTCATTCAGCTGTATGCATATGGATTATAACTGGGCCAAACAGCGCAAAGAGAGAAGTCTGGGTTTCCTTTATTGATGTTCCGCGCGTTCTATATGTCGGTCCAAACGAACTGAAAATGTTTAATGAAAAAATAGAGAGAGAGAGAGAATATGAGAGAGAGAATATGAGACAGAGAATATGAGACAGAGAATATGAGAGAGAGAATATGAGAGAGATAGGAAGAGAGAAAGAAGATTCGTAAGGAATCCTTAGATATAGGATGCTAGTGGATAATGATCCGATATTAGCGCGTAACTAACGGCATATTTAATAGATTCACTATTAATGTAGCCAATGAGGATGCCGTAAGAAAATCGATGGAGGATGGTAAATAACTCAGAGCCTCTCTCCCCCTCCCCCCCCCCTTCCCCCTCCCCCAATCCCTCCTACGTTAGAACCTTTGTCATGGACGAATGGAGGTTTCTCCATTTCGTGGCACGAAAGGTTAATAGATCTTAGTGGCACCTGCCTTTATCCATTTCAATTTTCGCGTTATATTATATAGATAAGTTTCAATATGCATATAAATGTTGCTGGTCTTAAACTGTACTATTTCAAAATGTCGTGAAAAAGTTTCACGAAAACAGAAACTTTTCTTTTGATCTCGACGAGTAAAATTTCCACTTTAAATTTATATTCCTGGATTCATGAATTGGTAATGAGTGAAAATAATTCGTATATTTTGTTCATTAAAAGTAATACGTGTTCATATCGATAATTCTGGAATATACGATCAAATTGACGATTGACTGATAATGATGGGTACCTAAATAGAAATATTGATCTTCAAACTTCTCCTTAACTTCCTTGCTTACGGTTTAAGAAGCATATTGATTATACGGAATTAAAAAGGCTAGGCAGCATTTACTCTATTTTATGATAAATGTGTTTTTATCGTACACCCAATAGCAGAATTTCAAAATCCCGAAAAATGAATGCAAAATAGATTTAAATTCTCGAATTATACTCTACATACTTATCAAATCAAAATGCTAAACACCAATGAATCTGAATTCAAACCACACCGTTCGCGATATTTTAGATTGTATAACATATTCTACAGACGCTTGTGTAGACAAGGATTGCTTGAGGTAATCTGCAGCGTGGCAATCTGCCATAAAAACAAATTCTTTACGAAGACCAGAATTATTTTGAGGGCTCCTGCGCCGCTTTAATAACTCAAACCCAGTTGGGAGCATGATCTAACTAGCTTGAAACTCAAAGGAGAAACTTGGGAAGTGGTTATCGTAAGAGCAGTAGGTACTTACCACAGGGAGAAGCATTTCACGCGTGCAAAATTAAGATGTATCAAGGGATTACCTGAAACAAAGAGAGAAAACATGTATAAGACTGAGTTAAAACGGGGAAAGCGACACTATATTTATGTATGTGAACTTTTTTATCGCAAAATTTGATGTAACGAGTTCAATTAATTTTTACACTGCAATTTTAGTGTATAATTTTGATCGTAGAATTAAAATATTAGTAAAAATAAGTAATAACACGTTTTTACGTACATTAAGTTTATAAAAGATCTGAAAGAGAGTAGTGTGCGTAGTAATGTGCTTTAATGAATTTCTAAAAGCCAAAAACAAATATAGGGCTATTATATATTAATAACATATTAATA
This sequence comes from Uropetala carovei, assembly GCA_036926305.1. Taxonomy (NCBI): domain Eukaryota; kingdom Metazoa; phylum Arthropoda; class Insecta; order Odonata; family Petaluridae; genus Uropetala; species Uropetala carovei. The sequence goes on along the minus strand of JAXCHB010000019.1, from coordinate 11,070,555 downwards.
AAAAAGTACAAACACACAATGTATGCACGCCTACATATTTAACAACTTTCCTCAATTCCTTTTTGGAGACAGTGAATCTCTTGAGCATGAATCTAAGAATCCGTGACATTGCTTTATGAACCAGCGTAGTTAATGGCACATCAATTATTCAAGCATTCTCCTCCTTGGAGCAATCCTTAGGACTCCAACTCCGACGAAGTAATCTCTCATCACTGACCCGTGAATTTTTTTATTGAAAATTACGTGCCCTCGCTTTAAAAAAGTATGCGGTCGCCACAAATCACCTCTTTTCCTTTTTGATATTTCATTTCTTCGCGCATGAGAGAAAGGTGTATGCGCCGCCATCTTGTCTCCGAGAAATAAATCATCTCGCGGCGGATTTACGAACTAAGTTGTACGTGTGCGTGTGTGTACGTGTGCCCCCGGAGGCGGACGGGTGAAAAAAAAAAAACTAACCAAGAGAGAGAGCTCTCGAGGCGGATGGACCTAAAATTTTTCTCGCGCATTAATGCATTCTAATATTCCCAATCCTTCCCAAAATCCCTTTCGCTCCATTCAATCCCCGTTTTATTTTGTATTCCTCTCCTCTGTTTCCCTTCATTTCATCCCTCGTCTCTTCTTCTCCTTCTTATCCTTTCTTATCTCTATTGCTTCATCTTCTCATCAGTCCCCTCGTTTATTCTTATCTCTTCATTTGAAATCTGAGCTACTTCCACCTCCTATCTCCAACTTCCATTTCCTACTCTTCCTCTCATCCTATTGATCTCTCTTCTCTCTCTCTCTCTCCATCCTTTCGTCTTATCTTCTGCATTGTCCCACCTTCTGTCCCATTCTCTTTTCACTTGTCTACCTCCTCCTATTCCTCCTTCCTACTCCTTCCCATTTTCATTTCCGCCTCTTTTCCAAATGAATTCTCTCTCCCTTGACCATATCTCCACTCCTCTTTTTTTATTCTACGCGTTTAGTTTTTTATGCGCCATTCCTCCTTTTCCAGTCTCGCCTCCTTTTTCCATGGACGATCAATCTTATTACGACGCGATTCTTCCACAGAATAGAGAGAGAGATAGATAGAAAGAAAGAGAGAGAGAGAAAACACTTAAGCGAGTATTTATTTACTTTTAGCGTTATGCGAGCGAATGGGGAGAAGAAACTGCAAGGACCGCATAATACTCGACTCCGGTGTTATGGAAAACGGTTAACTATTCGCGAATTTTATTTGTGGGGCGTGTGAAATTGCATTGCATTTTCTAGTTGTTTATGCCATTAAACGTGCATTGCCTAAGAGAGTCACGGTTTCCACGCCGTGAGGGAATATCGGCCGTGGGGATCGTGGATTTATGGGGAGAAATCCTGGAAACAATGATCGTAAAAGCGCGCGAGAATGATATGAAGGCATCAAAGCTGCACAGTGCACTCTGCTTTTATCTAACGACACGGTTTTCATTTAAAGCGATGGCGCTTCTGAAGTATTACCCCTTTAGCTTGAAATTTATTTATTTTCCCAAAAAAATGGAAGGTTATTATAACAAGTCATTTGTCTTTAATTTCACATATTTGGTAAAATTATTGTTTAAATCAGGGCTTCTTAACCTTTTGTGAGCCCCGCACCCTACAGCGAGCCATGGTAATCCCCCACCCCACCACAATTTTTTTAATGGTTATTAATTTTAGTTTTTTAAAAATTTTAACGAATTATTAAACGTATAGTATTTAAAATCAAATATAATTATTACAAACTACATTTTAAACTCAACCTTTCCTCAAAGACACAATAAGATTGTAATACAGGTGAGGCGACGATTAGGCATTTTATTACAATGGAATCCTATCCAACAATTTCATAATAACTTTCAAGACTGTTTCTTTTTAAACAATTTTTAATGCTGTATTCATCTTGAACTTCAAAATAACCTCTCTGTAGCGGATTATCTCAGCCTTCCCACGAAAAGTAGGACCGAGAGAATGACTTTGTTATAAACGTAATTAAAGACAGAAAAATATAGCGACAATATGACTGGGCACGGCAGTTTAAATCGCTTTGTAAACAGACCTCGAATAGTGATTATGGTTTGTTATTTCAAGAAAACGAATGTTCTTCAGCATCTCGCTATATATCTAATAAGAAACGTGGACGCATTAACACACACACTAGGACGGCAGCTGGTTAGCATGGGTGGTTCAAAATGTTATATAAAAAAATAAATAAATAAAAAAGTCAAATTGCAAGATGTTCCCACCGCACACCCTGGACCCACTTCCCGCACCTCCTGGACCATCTTCCCGCACCACCTAGGGGTGCGAGCACCCCCGGTTAAGAACCCCTGGTTTAAATGAACACACAGTGTTCATTTAAACCAGGGGTTGACTAAACGTGAATTTTAATTCTAAATAGAAGCAATTTTTTGTTAAATTCTTGTGATGCAAAAAAACGTTTTCGATTGACGAAAAGCTTCAATAAACAACTGAATTCATTATGCATAAAATAAAAGCAGATAATTTTCATTTTGACATTAAAAACGTACGCGATATATTAAGGGTCGCATAATATCGTTTTAATTTTATAAAAAAGGTCGTTATTCATCCTCCTGATTCGTATGATGAAAAAGGCATCGATCGCTAATTTGATTTATTAACCATCATTTTTATAAATGAATATTCCTATCATTCGTTAATTTTCCGTGCTTATGCTACATGAAAGTTCTTTCTGATGCGCATTTCGCCTCGAATCAAAAAGTTCTTCACCATCAAAATATACTTTCTTCTGATAAGAACAATATGATATCCAACGTCATCTTTTAAGATTACCTTTTATTCACACGCCGTGCTTTATAACTGTATTAAATTATTTTGAGCCACATTTTCTTCCTTTTTCTAGTCATTTCTTTTCTTTATAAAACTGAATTTCCGGGAGAAATTGCTCTATAAGATTATTGGGGTTTAATTTTAAAATTAAGATGTGATTAACGAAAATGTTAAGTTTTAATTAGTCATAAGAATCGCAATAATTAATATTCTCCCTTTGTGGGACCTCTAAATCGGTGTTTTTGTTGATGGAAAAGTCTAGAAATTCCGCCTTTAATGGTAAGCAACATAATTGTCTGCGCATAGGGCATATCTCTCATTTCCGAAGAACGCGAAATTCGATATTCAATTTTCATACCTTCCCGTGGATGACGAAAATTCCCTGTTTAAGAGGATGATGCGATTAACGGAACGACCCTATGTAAAGTCGTTTGGAAAGATCGATACAAATCCCATTTCAAAGTCTTTCCTACTTCAATCTCGCAAAATCTTTAATATCTCGGCTTTCGCTTATTCTGGAACAATTTTTGGAGTCGAAAAAATAAATGTAAACGCTAAGTGAACGTGACAGAACTTTTTACGAACTTTAAATTACGTTTCCGGAAATAATTTATTTTGCAATTTGTCTTATACAGCGCTCTATCGAAATATGAAAACATAAATTAATAACCATAAAAATATTAATAAATATTTACTGAAATTATTACTTCTTTAATCACTTTTTATTTTTAAATAAACCAATTTTTAAAACCGAATCTACACTACGCATTTCAATCGTATATTGTATTAAGATTTCATGTTGTCTATTCAATTCAATTATTTATCAAATATCTGTTAATCCAGTCGAACGATAAACAGCTGAATAGTATGGATAAAACAATTGAATCCAGAGGAGTTTAATTTTTAAAATATCTATAAAACATATTATTTGTTAGTTTGGACAAGGCATTTATTTTTATTTTCTCATATAGGATGTATATTGAGAAAGTATTGCAATCGCGAACAAATTCGACCTCGAGATTATTACGGAAATATACGTTTTAGGTGTCGCTGAATCCGAAGAAGTGGTTTTCGCAATGCTCTGTCTGTATGACTGTCTGTTACCGGCTCTAGAGCCTAAACAGTATATCGAAAATGAATGAAATCTTATACAGAGCAGAGTATATGACGAAATGGTTTACACTGCTCAATAATTAACAGAAGTTTATTCTACGCATTTTAACAACAATTTGATTTTCTCAAAAACGGCTAAAGCAATTTGGATCAAATTTCGTACCGTTGCTTGAGTATACGTCTAAAATAATACTACATACTTCATAATTCTCAATTAATGAATACATGGCTAGTTTATTCTTGGGCAACTTTAACAAAAAGTGGAATTTCTAAAAAACGGCTGATACGATTTCCATTTTCTAAAGATAACTAAACGACGCGTTAGTAAATGAGAAAGTTTGTACAATATCTGTAGTACCGATTTTTTTGTGAGCACGCTGCTGAAGCCTGAAGACATCACGCTTTGTTCTTCTCGAAATAAAATACGAGTCCTCAGGTCTCAAACTAATAACGCACAGCTGTCTCAATCTTACAACCAAGTCTTTTACCATTCGACGAATGCCCTAACAGAGAGGTGATAGGGCGAAGCAGTCACAAGCGGTGACAAATTGAGGCATCGTCGATGGCTCTGCCCTCCCCCTAAGCGCCAGGAATTGTTCTTACTCGAGCAGCATCTGCCGTAGATCACGCCAAGCAGCGCCGCAATACAACTTTTCTAACTCACCGTCGGAATAGCAAATCGTTTGTCGATTGTGATCCTCCATTTAACTCCGGTGAGGCCGCAATGCGGCGTCGAGAGTTGAATGAAATCGCGCGTATACATCTCCCTAATGGTAGAGATCTTTGCGGAAAACCTAACCACCTTTGAAATTGATTAAAGCCTTTGGCAAAATATTGCGCAAATTGCGTACTTTATTCGGAAATAATGGTGCGGCCTATAGAAAATGCATAGGATAACCAGTACGAATTTTTAAAAAATTCAAAATAGGCGGCTTTAAAAGGATAAAACAAGAAAATTTTCAGATTATTCGTTCGTTATAAAAGATTTTGGTGTCATATTCTTTTCATTACTGTACCGTTACATATCATTTACGTAATAGTTTCGCTTTGATAGGATGTTTTCAAGGTTGAGCTTCATTTAAAAAAATGTGTTTTGCTATTAATTTTATAATCGATATCCATTTAATCCAGCTTATGGAATGAGATAATTACGTAAATGATATGTAAAACAATGGTAATGAAAAGAATGACACCAAAATCTTCTATAAAGAACAAATAACCTGAAAATTTTCTTATTTTATCCTTTTAAAGTCGCCTACTTTATAAAGTAAAAAGATTTTATTTTTGAATTTTTTTATAATTCTTACTTGTTTTCATCTTTTAAGTGCGAAAATGAATAAAATTCGATGGAAAATAACGAACATAAATAAATTACCTCAATCGCCTTCTTACAACGATTGATGCCAAAGTTTGTGATTTGTGGAACTTTGTGACTTCAAACGACTCTAGCGCTTTTAGGCTCGTCAGTTTAAATCACAGAGCAAATAGGATGAGAAACCCCGTACCGGCATTAACCTACTCTTTTCGAAAAGCACCAAGGAGCAGCAACGGCTTTATGTCCCTTCCGGAGGATGAAGCGTTGATTCGCGTGCTCTCTTATAAACACGCAAATATGGGGCCGCAAGATCTATTGAAAAATGCAACTTTCGCAGGTTTTCAGCGGGTATGCTCAGCGTAGCAGGCCAACGCACTCGCCACTACGCCACGGAACCCCATTTCGCAAGCTTTGAAATTTTGAAGATACATTTCTACCCAGAAGCCATCTACCGCAGCGTGAGGAATAAAAATGCATTCCCAAAGGAACCATCTACTGATTACCAGTTGTCAATTGTTTTTTTTGAAAACGTTCAAAATTTTAAAACCAATAGAGGTATAAAATGACATAATAGAAATAAGCTAAAAATTTCGTAAAAGTAAGCGTTATAACTTATCTCGCCATATATTGGTCAAAATCCGTATTTTCCGCTATCATTTCTAACGTTGGGACACAGAATGCTGTGAACATGTAGTAGTTCAATTTCTTGCTATTAAAACGCCCCCAGACTGACTAGCAGAGCCACCGCAACCAAATAGACTTTTGGAAAGTTTAAACATTCACAGTTTAACTTCTAGATGAGATACAAAATTGTTTATATGTTAAAAACCATCCACAAACCATAAGCTTTCAAACATTGTAACATTATTCCGATCCGATCATTCGTTCAAGAGATATGAGGGAACAAAAAATTGTCTATACCAAAATAAATGAATACCAGTCGAACGCATATAAAAGATTTTATAAAAATACAAGGATCACAAGATGTAAATATGTTCTTCGTTTATTCCTGATTAATATCAGTGGTTTAATGATTCAGATTGACCTTCCCTTACCCAGAATAGTTCGACATTCATGTTATTACACTTCCCAAGTTGAGCTTATTCGTTTAAATTTACTAGAAATTTCTTATTTGTATTAATTATGCTACTTGAAATCCATTAACAGCATCTTTAAATCTTAAATCTGATGGATTATTATAAAAAACGAGTATTTTAGAATTTCAGATCAACTATAATAGGGACAATACCTATTTTCTGACATCGATTCATCTCAAAACAATAAAAATGACCCAGTTTGTTTACGCGACCCCTTTCGAGGCTCCTAAACATAAACCAATACAACAAAATAGTTTCTATAGAGCATTATATGTCTCCTAAAAGGAATAACTGCGTGGCGCCCTTATATAATTTACATATATAACAGCCCATGTAAAATTGAAAAAATGAATAAAAGAAAAACAACAAAACGTATAACTAATAAACGTAAGTAGCTCTTAAAATTCTTCTTAAAGATCATGGACACTTCGCATGATTTGCATACACGTACTCTGCAAAGTGAGTTATTATCCTAATAAAAAATTCATCTGCCATTTGTATTTCAATTACGAACAACTTCTCAGACAGGCATAGCAGGGAGTACGATAAGCGATGAGAAAGAACTTCTTAAACAAGAAGAATACGCCAGCATAAGGGAGCCATATTCGACTTTAATTGAGACGATGCGCTATTTAACGAAGCATCTGAAATCCTGTTCCTCGTTTAAGGAAGAAGTGAACAGGTTTATTTTTTTACCAGAAAACTTCTCCAAACAGCGGAAGCCTAACCACCGCCTGGAAAATAAAATTTAACCGAGGAGCCTGTTTAAGAAAGGACACTGCAGCGGTTCGCGGAAGCAGCAAGAGAAAATTATTTCAGGAAGAGGGAGGGTGAGAGAGAGGGGAGGAGAGGAGAGGGGGGAGAGGGGGGGGAGGAGAAAAGGGGCAGAAGAGCGCCGATGGGAGAGGGAGGGGGGAATTACCGCCCTCTATCGCGCATTATTGCCAATTTCGAGACCTCCTAGCAACCGCGTCGGCAACGCATCAATTCAATAAAGGGACTTAGTCCTCATTCGAGGAATATAAGGTCGACATTAATTTGTATCCTAGCAACTGAATTTTACAAGCTTTTTTTAGATAAGAGCATTAGCGATAGGAAGTTCGCCAATAAAGGAACTGCACGAATTCTCAGTCAGAGGTTTATAACCTGCGAGATAAAATTACAGCATGCCTTCGTTTAAAATAGAAAAGTTGATTGTTCCTATTTTCTATTAATTTTGCGTCAAAGCTTTTTTATTTAAATGAAAAGTTTAATTTATGCAGAGAATTAAGTTGTAATTATTATTATTTAAAACCATCATTATTTAATAAAAAATTTAAAAATCCCATAAAATGTAATAAAATAAATTTTAATTCAGATTTTCCTTAAATTTATGTATTCAATATAATATTTTCCATAATGCAGCCCGCGGACTCGGGAGAAAATGTGTAATGCGGCCCTTTCACAGAAAAAGATTGCGCACCACTGCGTTAGAGTTACAAGATCATGCCCCTGGAATGCAATTAACCTGAGTTTCAACCAAAATCTATCTCCTTTCTTGTTGACGCTCCAACTGATCACGTGGCTTCGTTGGGTTCCGTTTTTTTTTTTAGGTTTGAACGTAATTAAATTCCACTCTCTTTCTTCCTTGCACGTTCTGATCAATCCAATGTCTATCCAATTCTTTCTACACCTTCCTATTATCCCCTTCCTCCGAATGCTTTTCCTTTCTTTTGATTGTTATTTATATTCTCATTCATTTGTTCGTTCTTATCGCGCTCTTTTCTCTTTTTTCAACCGCTCTTTTGTCGCTAACCGCGCGGAAGATCACAAACATATTTTTTAGAGTTCATAAGTTTGATATTTCGCCGGATTTGAAGGATTGAGACAGCAGGCTGACTTCCTCATATTTGCATTAAACCTCATAACGTGACAGTGGATAATACAGGATTAGGCCAGACTTACTATTTATTTTTTCAAGTTCGAATAATTTACCAATCATAAATTAATTTCACTTGTTTGTGGAATGATTTCGAACGAATTTCATTATTTGAATTAATGAAGGCGAATCGAAGTATACAATTAGGTTTCCATTGACGTGAGATCAGGCTGAGTAATATCAAGATTTAAAAAAAATACTCCTAACCAAAATTTCACCCGCTGTAATTTGTGATGAAGCACCTTTACAATTAGGAAGAGATCTTTTGTCATCAATTTTGGAAGATGCAATAAATATGGGCGGTTTCAGTTTAGATAATTTTATACTATATTAGTCCAGGTCCGTTGGTTGGTTGGTCACGCTTTCACGATGGCCGATATAGAGTGTTTTAACAAACTTCCCGAATAGGTAGAAGATTGAAATTTGGCAAGGATGCTTGATTAACATATTTTAAGGTAATGACCTAAATAAATCCCCAAAGAAGTCCTGGGTTCGACTCCAAGGAAGATATTTCCATTTTCTGTAAGGTAACATGTAAAAATCAATGTTTTGATGTGCAGGCTTATATTGTTTTGGAAATTAAAACTAGAAGGAATTAACCTACGATCTTCGGATCTGAACCATTTTGAAGACAAAATTACAAAGTTTCTTATTCTGCTCATCTTTTTCCGCATGCAATTCGAAATCGTTCATGTTATACGTCTAATTCACATATTTTGTGGAAATATTGCCATTTTAACGGAATGTTGCCTTGGCTACCAATTCCATTGTTAGACCTCTATATCATATTGTTAATTCAATCCTTATAGGTATAAACGTGCTTCGAGTGCTTTTAATACGAGAGGGGAGGGGGAGAGGTAGAGGGGGGAGCGAGGGGGAGGGGGGGAGGGAGAGAGAGAGAGGGCGTGAGAGGGTGTAAGATGGGGGAGGGGGAGAGATGGGGGAGGGAGAGGCGGGGAGAGGGAGGGAAAGAGAGGTAACTATTTTAAGTTTAACTAAAGATAGCCCATCAACAACAGAATATTCACTAGATATGTTGTATATGACAAAATATTTCATATGTGAAAGTGGGATACTAATTATTTTAAATGAAAATAATAATAATCTATCTATTTATAATTCTTCCGTTGATATTTCAACGGGCATTACACTAGTTATATATATATATATATATATATATATATATATATAACGCATTACTATCAAAGTAGTTAACTAATATTAATAGTAAGTAGTGGTGAATCACCAGTAAGAAGTAATAAAAAAGAAACTGCTATCGAAGAATTAGCACTGATGATGGACACTGTAGTCGAAATGCCAAACTGATTTTTCCCGATAGTTTTATTATTATCGAAGCTATACAGTTTCTGAAGTGAATGCCAGCTATAAGATGATTTCGATGGATCTTTTTTTTGAACTAATTCGGCAGATAAGCGAGGAATAAAAGGTTTTCATAGCGGATGTTCGCCTTAAAGTAAAAATATCGAGAAAGCTATTTTAAAAAAAATAAATATCTTAAATATATGTATTGATCTTTTCGAGGTACATGTAATCAGTAGATCATCGATGTGCTCTCACTTTATATAATTACACAAGCAAATTGAATTAAATAACTCGTTTATGTAAAGCAGAAACCTTTCATTTACTTTATTCTCTTTGCTGACAGTTTTTCACCATAGTTCATTAGAGTTTGTATTTAATATATTATGATTTGAGCCGGAACAAATATTTTGCCGCATAATTTGAGGGTTTAAAATATCATATATTTTATTTTCTATTGATGCCTTTCTCGCAAAGACAAAGGCTTGTCTACAAGCAGGGGAAAAACCCAAGACAAATCATGACATCCATGCCCGAAGCGGGATGCGAACTCGTGGCTTTTGGGTTAGAAGTTATGTGAACAAACTTCCTACCAATCTAAACCGGTCGGCATAGATCAAAAATACAATCGTTACCTAGTTGGCAAGGATTTATTATGAAGCCAATTAATTAAGATGCTCGAAGAAATTGTCGATACAAGAAGGAAAAAACTAAGCGTATTCATTTAAACAACTGTGCTGCCCTCTCACAACGGCGCGTAACGCACCCATAGCCAGAAAAATTACGCCGACGCCAGTAATGAGATGTTTAGTCAGAAACGCAGCGGATTAGAGACGCCTGACATTTGCTCGCAAGAAAGAAAAGGACGAGAAGAAAAAAGAGCGAATTTCCTTTATTTTCCGCGTTATTCTCGTATCCTGAGACACTCGGAGCGAGAGACAAAGTTAATTAGCAAGGAGAGAGGAGCCGCGGGGGGAAATAATCCGAGAAAGTGGAAAATACAAACAAAAAAGCATCTGAGATGCTTGAACTTCACGGGGCGGGTTGAAGGATGAAGCGGGGGAAGGGAGCTTCTTAGCATTCGAGAGCGGAGGTCTGAGTGCGGATGGATGGAGGACATCAAATTCCAGAGCGACGCAAGGGGGTCGTCGTACGGAGCTGCGCAGTTGACAAGAGGGTTAGAGAGGAGGGAAAAGAGGAGATGCGAGGGCAAGATATGTGTATGGGGAGATTTCAGTGTGAGATACAGAGAGAGATAGAGAGAGATCCTCAGGGCAAGATGGAATCCCACTTGATGGAACCAACTACTGTGATTACCGAGATTTGAGTTCGTCCATCGTTCCCCCTTTTCTCTCTCTTTAGATCTCCGCTCTTGAGTTTAAACTCGGTAAAGCTTTGAGTAGCGACTACCGCTACTCCTAACTCGAATCACGGTGACGGTGAAGTGAATATCGCTGGATATTAATGCTTCCTCATTTCCTATCATCTTTCTACGGAAGCGGAGGTGGTTGGTTTTTACTTTCTCATACACGAAGTATATTGACAAAGTATTGTAATCGCGAAAAAATTCGGCCTCGAGATTTTGAAGGAGATATACGTTTTAGGAGTAGCTAAGTCAGAAAAAGTGGTTTTCGCAATGCCGTCTGTCTGTCTGTTACTGGCTCTGGAGCCTAAACGGTAGAGCAAAAATGAATGAAATCTTGTACTTATTGTTAGGCATTTTATCACACTGAGCAGAAGCTATGAAGAAATGGCTGACATTGCTCAGTAATTAAGGGAAGTATATTCTACGCATTTTAAACAACAATTCGATTTTCTCAAAAACGGCTCTAACGATTTTGATAAAACTTCGAAGTTACTTGAGTTTACGTCATCAAGTAACTTTTTAGAAAATCGAAATGTTGTTAAAAATGCGTAGAATATACTTCCCTTAATTATTGAGCAATGTTAACCATCTCTTCATAGCTTCTGCTCAGTATGATAAAATGGAATGTTTGATCACGTGATCTACGTTACCATAAAACACACACGTCTCTGAATCGCCATTTTACTATCAATATGACCCGAAGGCCATGTGCGATATTAGTTGGTATTTTAAGGGACTAAATAATTTCGAATTCTATTTCTTAAGAATTAGGGATTTTTAATTAACGACGTTTTTGTGGTAGAGTTGTTGCAAGTTTCGTATATTATTTCGAATAAGAGTTATAAAATAATATTTTTAAACACGAACACGCAACCGCAAAAAGAATCGATATTAAAATTTCCCATGGCGACGTTATAATTTCGGAAAGAAACAAATCATACATCTCGCTTAGCTGAATGGAATATCTCACTTGCAAAAACATGGTTTGTTTCTATCCCAAAATTACTCCTCCAACACAGTAAAAATTACCCATCTCATAGCATCCAGATAAAAACCTATTTTCCTTCTACTGAATTTTTACGGCTTGAAGCACCACTCCACGTTCCGACATCTCTTCGCTTTCTCGATGGAGCGAAAAGTGGCTTGGTGGCTCGTTAAAGTCCTCTTAAAGGGAGAGAGCTACACGAGAATAGCTAGAAAGAGAGAGAGAGAGAGTAGGGGGAGAGAGAAAGTAGAGTGGTGTGACCTCTAGAGCTAACAAGAAGAGGTCATCTTGGAATGGAAACCTAGGGGGCGGAAGAGAAAGGTGATATGAGGAGATACTGAAGTGACATCTTGAAGATTTGAGGGAATATATGAATAAGTTGATAAAATGTTATGTATGGGGCAGAAAAAAAGACGCTAAGGGAAAATAATATTAAATACTTGGAAAGCTTCGAAATGTGGACATGGAGAAGAATGCTGAAGATAAAATGGACAGAAAGGGTGAATAACGAGGAAGTACTACGAAGAGTAGGAGAGAAGCGAACGATTATACAGACTATCAGAAAGAGGAAGGGCATTACCTGAGGAGAGAGTGCACGATTAAAGAAGTGCTAGAAGGAAAACTGGATGGAAAAAGAGAAAGAGGCAGGAAATGGTTTCAGCTGATAGACGACTTGAAAGGGAAAGAGAGCTATCAAGACATGAAGAAAACTGCGGAAAATAGGAGTATATGGAGAACCAGGTTTAACCATGAATAATCACGGACCTGTCTACCGACAGACTACCTATGATATGAAGAAACAGAGAAAAGAAGAGAGAAAGAGAGGAAAGAGATAAAGAGAGCGAGGCAGGTAGCGGTGGGGAGATATGATTAGAAGGAAGACTGGGATAAGGGTGGAAAAAGACTTTTAAACTGCGACACGTGAGTGGAATAAACGAAAGCCTTATACGGAGAGCCTCGGCGGCGCACCATGTGGGCGACATAAAAAGAGGTGTGCGAGGGATCATTATTTCTGTATACACTAGCAAATGTAAAAATTATTATTTACTAGCTGCAGTACCCGGCGTTGCCCGGGTCAATTTGTCTAAGGATTGGATAACTTTAAATCAAAGCTATGGGGGAACAGGGAGACAAAGCCCCCCCCCAAATATTGTATACACATTGTAGAAGGGATAATGTACGACTTAAGTGAAAAAATTGAAAAAATATGAAAATTTTAAAAAATTTCCAAGAGAGTGGGTGGTTATAGGGGGGAGGTGGGGGGAAACAATGTAGCCTAAAATATTTTCTAGGATGATATAAAATCATGCGCAAAGTTTGAAAGTTGTGGAACTTTTGGTTCTTAAGTTATAAACGGACATACATGCAAACACACTAAATTATATATTACGATTCCTTAAAAATTACGTCTATCGAGGGTTTCATGCACTCGGTTTCCTCAGAAGAGGCGGTACTACTAAAGGATCCTACATCGCAGGAACACGAAACGACATCAACAGCTGTGAATAAAACATTAACAAATACGTCACATGTGCAAACAGTTTAAATTCGTTGCAAAAACAATATTTGATTTTCACCCCGTTTTAAAGAAAACGTTAATAAATATACCAAAAATTAAATAATGGCCAGCACAAAATACTATTCGGTCTTATTTTAAACAACAAACAACGATTTTCACGTTTAAATTGCAGAACAGGAAACGCCAATGCCAGCAAGTGTACGTATATATATATATATATATATATATGTGTGTGTGTGCATATATGTATATATATATATATATATATATATATATATATATTTGCACAAGCGGAGTAGGACGGAAAAAGGGACAGGAAAGGCGCGGATCTACTAAATGAATGGATATGGCATTCTTTCACACTCGGAAAGGAAGATGGCGGACGGATGAAAGAGGACGGAGGGCGAAAAGGGTGAATGATGAATAAAAATGAGGGGGAGAGGGGAGGGGAAGAGGGAGGAAAGGTATACAAAAAGGGTGCAAAAAAGGCAGAAGGCGGTAGAGGGAGAGATAGAATGGAAAAGGAGAAAGCAACTCCGAATACGTAATGAGCAGAGTGAGTGAGGGGGAGGGGGAGGGGGTAGAGAGAGAGAGAGAGAGAGAGAGAGAGGCTTCTGATCCGTAGCGTCGGGAGAGGTTCCAGGTTTCAAATTATAGACTCTCTCCCTCTCAATTCTCCTCTTAACTGCCGCCAGGATCAAATGCCATTAAAAAGAAAGGGTAGAGTGGAGGAGGAAGGTCGGATCCTGCTGCTACGGTCGCGACGTCCTGCTTCCCGCTGCTACTCAAACCTAACAGCTCACTTTCACATTCTCATCTAGATTTGAAATTTGTGACGTTTTCGCAAAGTGAATGAATATTGATTGATAACTGTGTACAAAACATTTCCTCTAAGTAACCAAGTAGAAATAAATCCAATTTAAAAATTTTTGGAGATATTTTTCAAAATTTAGTATAAATCATTGTGGAAAGAAAAAATTGAAATGGATTTTAGGTGAAATATCAGTATTATGTGAAATTAATAATCGAATTATACAATATTTAGGGGATTTGTAAAGAAAATTAAAAATTTATATATAACCTAAGAAAAAGGTGTCGTGCGTGATTTAAACTAATACATGTATATTATAGAATTGTTTGGATTATCATTGGATTGCGAGTGCAATTAAATTGATAAAATGCGCCTTTGATGTTTTATTATATGTACACATTCCACAAAGTTGATCACAGATTGCATGTATGCAAAATACGTGCTGTATAGTAAATGGGGTTGCCTAAACATCAGGATACTTAAAGAGAATGTCACAGAGAGCGCCTTTTGAAAAGCTATCCCCATTTCCGTTGATCCCACGCGTGTAACACCACCCCATCGAGACTGGAAGCGACAGTTCAACGAGCGAACAGATTCATAGACAGGAACCAAATCCGAGTTCACGTTACAGCCGCTAGAGGGAATTCCTACTCGGTATTCATTTGCTTCGTTGTGATTTACATGGAAATTGCTAACTGCTGAGATAGAATTAATTCGTTTTCAGGGAAAACGAGAGTTATTTTATATGATGACTATTCCAGAATGAGAAACAATAGTACCTTTCTATCTCTCTGTAAAATCTGACAGTTAAAAATTGAGCAGTGTTCTCACTCGTTTCAAGGAAACTCATTACGTAATGAAAGCTATTTTAACTCGAACCCCTTCCACTAAAAAAAATAGATGTATGGGCTAAAAATTTAATTGTGATGGAGAACTAGAAAGGACACATAGCAGCGTAAAACGATGTATTGTGGTAATGTACACATCGGAAAATCACCGATATAAAGGAGGATTTTTTATATCGAAGGATCTGATCCAACGTGGGCAAAATTTAATCTAGACTTTCAGAACGGGGAAATTCTTGCAAAAAAGGTATATCTGAAAAAATAATAAGTAATAATTGCAACAGTGGTGTTAAGGACGGGTCTTGCAAAGGCTGTCGATAAACACTCATTAAAGAAGACTTCCACTGATGTGCAATGATTTCGCCGCTAGTCTGTAAACTCTGCCGCGCATCTATGACGTATCATTTATGTTATGGCATAATTAATGCGTAAAATGCAAACGAGAAATTAAATGTTAATTGTTAAAACCATTAAACAATTTTAGTAACATTATTTAATTATTCATAATGATGCTGGGAAAATTCTAATCATTAGACAATGAATTACCCATCCATAAAAATTATCCATTCTTTCATCAAGATATTTAAGTAGCTGAACGAGAAGTTTTCGAGTAAGAACTCTATTTTCATCAATAAAGTGAGATAATGCATTAAAGTTTGATTCGTGAGGTAAGTTATAATACAAAAGACCAGTGGTTCTCAACCGGTGTGCCGCGGCACATTAGTGTGCCGCGAGGAAGGGACTAGTGTGCCGCACAGTCCGAGGAAATTTAATTTTTAAATTAGATATGTATTTAATGTACAAGAAAATGATACAACTATTGCTTTACCAATCGTAACAATCTAATATAACTGCGACTTTCACTTGTTACGCTAGTTTTAATCTTTAAATATGAGTATTTACGCAGTGAAATTAATTAGGGGTGGTTTGGTGTGCCGCGATGTTCTTAAGCATGCATGAAGGTGTGCCGCGGAGGAAGAAAGGTTCAGAAGCACCGCAATAGACTATGTAGTGCTGTTACTAATACTTAATTGTTGCATGAAATCCACGACATCCTCAAATAACAGGAAAAAGACGACAGAGTCAAAGTCATGCGTAGAATTGAATACTGAATGAAAAGAGGCTTGAAAAAAATTAATTATTTTTTATTCGATGAGCGATGTGAAATAAATGGGTGTGAATGAAAGGGGGGAGAGCAGCGAAAGAGAACTAAGCGAAGAAAGGAGACAGGAAGTTAGGGAATACTTCATACAACTCGGAGGAATGGGTAATGAGAGTAAATGCGACTTCGCTCCTGCGGCAGTATGACCGAAGATAAAAAATTTTAAAAAGTGGGAAACTTTAATTAGTCAGAGTCTTTTTTTTTGCCGGGAAGAATAAAAAACAGCGAGAAAGGTTTCGGACGAAGTTTTTGTATCGTTGGTTGGGGACGGAAAAAAATTATTTGATGGTTTAAGCAAGCAGGGATGTGCACTCTAAGAAAACGCACGATGGATTAGAGAGAAGAGTAATTAAGGGGTTCGAGAGGCAGAAATACAAATAAAATCATAATACTAAGGATAAAACAAAGTGTCGAGAGAAGATTAATAAGGCTTACTTATTTGTCGAGTACACACACGGGTATAAGTAATCCTATTAGAAAATTAGTTAGATCAAATTTAACTCATTCAAATTAAAAAAATGATGAATGCATATAGTTATTTAAAAATAGCCAAGCACTATTCCAATAACATTTCTGTAAACATAATTTAATTTTGAAATTTAAAATAAAACATACGAAAAGAAATTAGAAAATTATTTTTGACGAATATCAGTACCAATTACAATAAGTGACTTTAACAATATTTTATAAACAACAGTTTTTAGAAGATAAAATAAACTTTGAATCATTCGAATTTAACGCTTTCTCAGTGCAAATTTTCTGCTTCGATCATTGTTGCTTCACCCGTACCAATGATGTGACAGCCGAACGCTTCTCTTCGAGGAGATGTATAAAACAAAAAAAACGAAACGCGCCGCATTAATTATGGATTTTTAATTCGTAGACGCGGGTAGAGGCGAGAGGGGAAAAATTGGAAAATGTGGAAACAGGTGAAAAAATCTGCCATGACCGGGAATACAAACCCGGGTCTTCCATTTCCCGGGGGGATATTATACCACTGAACTATCGTAGCAGACTAATTCTCCTGTTTCAGAACGGGAATATTTTCTTAGGCTGTGACCAAGCTAGCTATGCTAGTATCAACCAGCCCCAACAGATGTCCTCAAGGAGATACATCAAATAAAACCTCTACCCTCTCAAATGGTGAGAATACCACGATATTTCCGTTCTGAAACAGGAGAATTAGTCTGCCACGGTAGTTCAGTGGTTGAATATCCGCCCGGCAAGTGGAAGACCCGGGTTCGATTCCCGGTCATAGCAGATTTATTCGCCTGTTTTCACATTTTTCCCATCATTTCAGCTTAATGCCTGTCTCATAAGGATCTTCGGATCATCCTTTACATCAATTTATATCGAAAGGGGAAAAGACAAAAACCATTTCACGAAACGTAATTCCAGCGAGGCAAACACGATTCCCCTTCCGATATCCTCATCTCACTCATTCTTTATATGTTTTATAAACCACTATCCTGGAAAAATACGCCTCTCTATTTCTCTCTTTCCCCTTCAGAAAACCAGCTTCCCGTTTCTACTTCTCAGAGACACGAAAGAGTGAGAGAGAGAGAGAGAGAGAGAGAGGGAAGGATGCAGAAATGGAATAAAATGAAACCGCGCGTGTGTGAGAGAGAGAGAGAAATGTGTTATTGGGATCGATAAAGAGGAAGGATGAGTGGGGATAGGAGGTGAAAAAGGAGGACGGTCTGGAGAGAAGGTAAAAAAGCGAACGGAATAGGAATAGATATAGAAAGAGAGGAGTGGAAGGTTGGACGGCTGTAAGGTATCGATCACACGGTCTCACCTCTTGACAGGAGAACCCCTCTCGGGGAAACTGCCTGCTAGAGACGACTTGGGCGAACGGGTCAAATTGGGAGGCGACAATAAGAGGGGTTTTTTTTATTCGAGGGAAGGATAGAAACAGAGGCAGAACGAGGAGATACGGGAGAAGATGAAGGTGACACGTTTTTTTTTTGGCTGATAGAAGGGGGAGAAGGGCGTAATAAGAGAAGTAAGCATACTCTCGCGAAAGAGAAGGATAAGAGCAAAGCGTGAGGGAAGATTGGGAAGGGAAACGAAATGAAAGAAAGAAGGAATTAGGTAAGGAGGAGAGGGTGATAGGAAGGAAGAGGTTGGAAGGCAGAACGTAATGAAAAAAAAGAGCGAGGAGAAAAAGGGCGAGAGAGAGAGGGAGAGAGAGAGGGAGAGAGAGAGGGAGAGAGAGAGGGAGAGAGAGAGAGAGGGAGAGAGAGAGAGGGAGAGAGAGAGAGAGGGAGAGAGAGAGAGAGGGAGAGAGAGAGAGAGAGAGAGAAAGGAGCGTGAGTTATTGCGTTTAGGGGTTTTGGGAGTTTATAAGAAAGTGAAAAAGTTGAGATGAGAATGAAAAAGTGAGAGAGTAATCAAGATGTTGATGTTTTTGTATGCAAGGAGCAGTGGAACATGGGAAGACGTATGGAGATGCGAAGGAGAGATGAGCAAGTAATAAGGCCGAAGAAACTGCCGAACACATCCCGCCGAGTTGAGGAAAGTGCCGAAAATGAGGAAAAAATTTAAAAAAGAAAGATGAAAAGCAGGATTTTGGGAAAGAAGATGAAGGGAGAAAGGAGTCTGACGAATGAAGAAAAATGTTCGACGAGAAACGAAGTTGAGAAGGATCAATATGAGGAAATAATCAAAATAATAACTACGGGCAGTGAAGGAGAAAAGTCTGAGGAAAATGAAGAGATGTAAAACGTATGAGGCAGAAGATACAAAATTAATGGCGTATAAATGTCAGAGAGACGGGTTTATTGGAAATGGATAAATATTAAGTGGAAGGAAAGATAATCAAAGAGATGTTTGCTTTTATAACTTTCACTAATGGAAACGCCTACGACATCCCCAAATTTTCCCGGACAGCATACTGATAGATACATTTTTGATACCGCATAAGATCTGAGAGTAAAAAAATTCTATATGAAGCTCCCGCAGGGCACATTTATAATATTTTAGTTTTTATATTCAGTAACACAATTAATTTTCCCTTAATAACAGAGCGGTTGCAACATGAAGTTGGCGATACAGATGCACTCGCGGAGAAATTTTGATAATGTAATATATATAGAATAAAATTAAAAAAACAAAAATACATATAATTGAGCCATTCCTTCTAACGGAGAAATCTGTCAGTTTGAAAACCTTCGAATGAATGAAAAATGTATCCTATTTTCACGGAACGCAACAGCGTCACTAGAATTCAACCTAAATCATTCGTTGGACACTCTCTATTTATGAGCATTATGATGAAAGTACGTATTATGAATAAAATTAGCCCTGGCCGACAGGTTCTGAAGCCTGATTTAAATGGGATTAAAAAACGCTTAATACGGTATCCCGGACCATTATAAAAAGTGTTGAATGACCATATACATGCATATATAAAATATTTGATACAAAATAATTAGCTTTTAACGAATTTTAGTCCTTCCTTTAAGAAAGCTAAAAGGTGCACTACAAATAGACAATATTTAATTTTGCTGCCGGAAAAGAGTAAATAACTCTGTGATCCTATAAGAGACAAGCAGCATTAAGTAAATATTCATTAACTCCGTGATACAATTCATTAATCTTTAGCATCTCCTTCGCGAAATGTAGCATTCGTCCAATTCGGGTAATCCCTGCGATAATAAACGTACTCTATGAAAGGGTTTGAAGCCCTGAATACATTTTCAACTCCGTCTGCGTACCCTCTTGCGAAATGCAAGATTGATGCATTTCGCTAAAATCCAATTAGGGTTCGTGAAAGTTTTTTGGTCTCCGAAAATCTCATCTTCTCAATCAAAATCAGAGAATATTTTCATTATCTAATTAGTCTCGGAGATTTTCCATAGAAAATTTCACCTCGAAAGACGTGGTAACGGGATAAGAAAAAATGTGATTCGAGAAATTCGACCAGTCTTAATTACAGCATAGGTTTTACGTTTCAAATTTATGAATATATACGTATAAAGATATAATTGGTAATTTTAGATGAAGAACGGATAATTTAGAATCGGCGACGAATAAAATTACCTGGGTAAAACGTGTATACATGGGTATTTTTGCAACTGCTGTCTCCAAACAAACAGTTGAATTGGTAAAGCAATAAACAGTAATTTCTAAGTTTTATGTCGATTCTTAGAATTAAAGTTTCGCGCAAAGCTTTTTCAAACTTTCATATAACAGAGACAAATTTAGTTTATAATTCTCATAGTTAAAGAAGTTTCGTTTAAAATTTTACGTATAATGCTAAATCCCCAGCAATACTGAAACCTTTAAGACTTTCCCTTCCATCGTGGATCTCTTCAAGGAAAGGATTGCAAGTAATTCCAAACTAATTTAATAAGTAAGAAACGCTCTGGTCCTTTGATGCATGGGGAGCTTTGTGATTACTTAGCGGCAAAAATGCCTAACTTGAACATGACAAATCTAACTATAGGCATTGCTGTGGCAGTATTTATTACGTTTTCCATTTGTTAAAGATGTATTTGATTATTCTTCACCGTGAAAATATTTCCATAAAAATTTATTCTTCATGAGTAACTAGTATGTGTTTCTGTACTTTACTTGGAAATACGTTGCTATACTCCTCGCCTTTTAAGTCTAACTGATAATAAAAATAGTAATAAGATTTTATACACATTTTAAGTCTTACAGTAAATGTTTAAACTCCATCATGTCTTTTGAAGATTATGCTTTGATATGGCCAGATCAGCCATGTTTGCGGAACTGTGTATTAATTCTCCTGTCAGCATTTCAACCCTTTTGTGCTTACTCGCGATGATATTAATTTAAGCCGTGTGAAATCCAATGTGAGATTAGAGAAATTATGTCTGTACTTTCTTTCTCACTTGAAAGTTTGGTGGGCCAGATAAACAGCGCTTTGACATACTAGTTAACAATTTATAGCAATTTATAAGGTTCATATTTTGTTAAAACGACTTAATGGAAGTACACAGTGATGGGGATTCACTGCATAAGCAGAATCCTTTTCAATACTTAAAAACTAATTTAATACACTATTAGTGTGTGCTAGATAATTAAAAGTCTTTTCCTACTATGTTTACATAAATGAATATGGATAAAAAATAAAATAAAATCTGATGTGGCCAACACATGACTTTCTCCATATTTGGGGTATAGTTATTTAAATTAATATGAATAACATTATAAGGCAAAATTATTATTTCGTATCGTAAAAGAATACAGTCGTCCTTATTGCCGTAAATTATATTTTGAATATGTTTACAGAATTCACCGCTACATTGTGGTGGCGCTGTATACTGGAAATTTACGAAGAAATTAATTATCTACTAAATGGAAGGTTCTACGAAAATTTGTTTCAAACCAAACGTGGAAGAAATATTATTCTCTACAACTTTGGTCCTCACGAAGATTACCAATAACGACCTTTTCAAGGAGATATTTGACGGAAACCGAAAAAACCGATTATAAATAATCAAATGAAAGTTGTAGTAAATTACATTCTCTATAACAATTGTATAGAACTGTATATACAATAATGATGTTTTAACGGAGAAATATCGCAAAAACCGAATCGGGTTTCGAATAAACGTCGACTTTCGGTTAACCGATATTGTCCAAAAACTAATCAGTTCTTTATACTCATGCTAAAGTGTTATATATGAAGTTTGGTAACGATATGGCAAGTACTTTTTGAGTTAGAGCGCCCACAATCCTTTCACACACACAGACATCATTCCGAAAAGTCAAAACATGTTCTAGGGACCTCAAAACGTGTATTTCCGTTGAAATCTCGAAGTCGATTTTTTTCATGATCACAATACTTTCCCATTACTTCGTATGAAGAAAGTAATAACGTGCATCCATCCGCTGCCTCACCTGGCTGGCGTGGAATGAAAATGCAGAGAGATGGACCAGCGAGCGGCAAAATCACCGTATCTTCCTCTCTCTCTCTCTCTTTTCCATCCTTCTATAGTATATCCTCCCCTCTCTTCCACAGTATCGCTTCTTCCACTCTTCCTCTCATTTCCTCCCCTCTCTATCAAAATACCTAGCCTTTAACATATTATATCCTTCTTTTCTTTCTGTACTCATTTTAAAACGTTCACATTAGAAAAATCTCAATGAGGGCGTGATGGATTGTAAATGACGATATTTAAAAAAGAAATTTCATGAAAAGCCTCCGATAAGTGGAAGAAAACGGAAGGAATTGCTGCTTTAAATAAATATATATAATTATATTCGTCGTACATTTGGATGATTTTTCGGTATACATATATAATGTTTTATGAGGCATGAGGAAAAGTCCGTTTTTTTCGGTAAAGTGGTATCGCTGATTGGGTGATGTGAACCATTTATATAATTTTCTCATTGAGTTTTCCCATGAGTCCTAAATACCATAAGCTCATGAAAATCCGTTAGGTGGAATCCAGGAACGAACATGTGTACGGAGGGTAAACGAATCTAATCGGAGCTCACGTTGGAAACGAAGGTCGCCTAAAAATGACCACATTAAACCATATTCATCGTCGAATTTGAACACAGCTTTGAAAAGACACGCTATTAATTGACTGAAAAATCCTATGGCAGTTGAACATAAGGTGAACGCATGAGCGGCATTCTTTCAGTTGAAGGCTAGAACATATATTGTAAGTTGCTAATTAATTATGAGCTGCAAAAACAAGTGGAGTGAAACTATAACTGAGTGTAACAAGTATAGCATGGATTTTTCCGCAGTGGGAGATGGATGATAGAAATGGCGATGAGAGAGTTGGAACCATAAGACAGAGGCTAAAAGCCGTTCAAAGATGGAATGAGAGGTAGACTTAGAGCAGGCGAGAGTTCACCATCGATTGATTTTCGGAATACACGTTAATTTCCGGAGTCGAGAGCTTTCGGAGACGACGGACGGTGTAATCGGGGAAAAATATTGATCCCACTTCAAAATGTATCATTTTTTAAAACGTTTTTTGGAGCGAAATATCATTCCAGATCAATTACTTCCCTACACCCTAATGTTAGAAACTTTGCAACATATTTTCTACTTTTAAATGACTCTTAGTGTAAAGAGAAAGGCGAAAAATAATAACACTCCAAGATATGAAAAATAGTAAAAGCTTTCCCTAATTCATAGAAATAAATCATAGACTCCTTATTTTATTGCAAAAGTAAAGGGAAATTTTAATTTACAAAACAAGAAATTGTTGTAAATATATTTACGATGTTAGTTAACACGTTAAAAGGTTTTCTAGATTATACATACTAAGCCAACTTACGAATTTCACACTTACAGATTCCTGCAAATATGACTTTACTATTTACAATTTCATATAAGAGTGTTGGACGTTATCAAAAAGAATACAGTGAAGTGGATTTTTATAAATGTATTAAATGCACCTAATATTTTATCCTCAAGAAATAATGAATTTAAGGAAGACGATCATGGCACAAATGCCAAAACGTTTTTTAACTGCACTCCCGAAAACACTTCACCGCCAATATAACTTATTGTTAGAGATAAACAGCAAATGTATCACACGAAGTCTTTTTTAATGGCCCGTGAAAGACCTAATGGAGACGGATGCGTTGGAGAGATGTACCGGAGTAATTACATGGCACGCAAGCTCCACAAAAGAAGCGACAACTGCGGTTATGAAAGACGCCCTATGCGACGGAGGGACAAAAGGACTTCCTGTAACAAGAGAGAGAGAGAGAGAGACGGATTGAAACTACTTCTGGCAAATGTTAGCGGGACACTTGGAGAATACGACCTCTAGGCCACTTTGGAGAATGAGGTGAAGAAGGCAAGGGGAAAGCGAGAGAGAGAGAGAAAAGTAATGAACGAAAGATAATAATAGGAGATTAAAGAGAGAAAGGAGGAGACTGAGATGATGGACAGAGTGTGATACAACTTGTGCTCTGAGACAAAACATCGCAATATAAGAAGAAATATCCCAACGCCAAAATTTAACGACATTGACAATTACCTGGGCAAATATGAAATATGGCTAGTCGTATTCGCTCTTTTTAAATAGAGAAAAAATAGTACAGGAATAAAAAAACGATTCCACGACATGGTGTTCAATGGGATACTATAGAAAAAGAGGGTTGAAATTTTAACATTATGTAATGATGATTCTTTTCGAAAAAAAATAAACGAAGGAAACTAAAAGCGTGGAATAAAATTATATCATACTTTTTGTAGAATAAAGTGAGATCAAAAACAATATTTAGGAAATTGGGAAAATTGGATTACCATTTAGGAAAAGTCATCAATGCTCCTCAAATATAGTACGCCAATAAAAATGTGACAAATGAAGTCGTAAGATATTCCTATGGAATTAAACGATAATAAAGAATTGCGTATTTTATATATGTATTTAACAATCCACCCTTTACAATGAGATTACAAGAGATTTTACCTGGTACGAAATTTAAAATAAGAATTTCAAAGAATACGTTCTTAGAAAGAATTTTACCTTTATTTCAATGGTATCTCGTGATACAACGATGCTGCATTATATTCAGGTTCCCTTACAATCACTCGAATCAATTCTCTGAAGCGTTATGGGCACGCACGAAGGATCACATATATAGTTAATATTGATAAAGAGTGGCACCCAAAAGAAAAACTGATTTAGAAAATAACATGCACATTTATAGTGTTTTTTTGCTTTATTGGGGCAAATATAATGCAAGGCTTACGATCAGAAGTTTGAAAAGAATAACTGAAGATTATATATCGGAAAATATTTCTAGTAGGATTTTTAACGGAAAACGAACGTCCATTCTGCGAATAACTAAATGATCTTTGATTATTCTGTGGGACCAACGAAGATACTATAGCAGAATGGAAATTATCACTAAGCTTATGCTAATAAAGATATTGGATTCATTAGCGAAGAAAATTGAACAGCAAATGTAAAAAAGGAATTTTTCATCGCGATCTTCATAGATTGGCATTAATCTCGATACAAGTATGTGACGAATAAGAGAAAGCAAGAAGGAAACAGGTACGGAGAAATGGCTTTCAAAATACGATAGTTCGAAATTTGCATTAGACTTTTAACACCCCATTTCTCTCCATGCTAATATGTCTAAATATTTATGATTCTAGCAAACTTTTCTCTTTTCCCCCCCTTATTATTCATACTTCTCGAGTTCATACATCATCTCTGTCTCTCTCCACTCTCTCTCTCTCTTTCTCACTCCATATTGAAAGGGATATCAAATGAGAAAATTTAAGGAAGGATGTGGTATAAGGCGAAGGAGAGTCGGAGGAGTCATGGGGTGTCTTATGGAAGACGTAAATGGAAGAGGGTTGGCTGGCTGGGATCTAGGGAGAGAACTACGCCAAAATAGAGACTGGGTTTAGGGATGTGACGTCAAGGTAAGGTAGGAAGAAGAGGAATGAGTGGATGAGAAGAGTGGGAGTCGGAAGAGAGAGAGAGAGAGCTATCCACGGTCGATCGCCTTCATAGCCGATATTGGGACTTTTATAAAGAGGTGCGGCTCTGACATCTTAAGGCTATTTCTCCCTCGAGTTTATTTTCTCTCTCTCTCTCTACCTGCCATTTCTTCGCTCTTCTCTCCTTCTGCCCTCACTCCTTCCACTTCCATCTTTCTCTTTCCTCTCTCGCTTTTGATTTCTATGTTTCTGTTCTTCTTCCCCCTTCACTTACTTCATCCTCCTCATTTTCCATCTCATTCTCTTGGTTCCCCACCCCCCTATTTCTAGTCTGTTCGCCCTTTCCTTTTTACTTTCTCATATACGAAGTATACTGAATCAATATTTTATTCGCGACCTCAAGATTTTGACGGAAATATACGTTTTAGGTGTAGCTGAATTCGAAAAAGTGGTTTTCGCAATGCCGTCTGTCTGTTATTTGCTATATGGCCTAAACGGTAGAGCGAAAATGAATGAAATCGCGTAGTTAGGCATTTTATCACACAGAGCAGAGTATGTGAAGAAATGGTTTACATTGCTCAATAATTAAGGGAAGTTTATTCTACGTATTTTTAACAACAATTTGGTTTTCTCAAAAACGGCTCTAACGATTTTGATCAAATTTCGTGTGGTTACTTGAATATACGTCTGCAATAATACTACATACTTCATATTTCTCAAAAAATGAATTTAAGGCTAGTTTATTCTTGGGCAACTTGAACAAAAATTGGTTTTTCTAAAAACCGGCTGATACGATTTTCATTTTCTAAAGATAACTAAACGACGCATTAGTATACGAGAAAGTCTGTACAATGTTTGTTGTGCCCATTTTTTCCTTTCGCTATTCTTATCTTTCCTCTAAACTTCTTCCCAATCCGCTCCGACACCTTCATTCATTTCTTTTGCCTCAACTCAATTTTCTCTGTTCATAATGCACGCGAATCTCTTCATCTGGCTCTTGTTTATTTGTGTACTTTCGTCCGATTTTCCCTTCGTTGCATTTTTAAAACTGTTAATCTTGCTCGAGTATGTCGTTGTGCCTGTCGCGCGAAACGAATGTTAGTTGCGACGTGTGTTAAAGATATCGGTCAAACAATTTTGGTTGATATTTTAATATTTTTATTTATATTAAATTACACTCCCGTTTTTCCACCCGTTATCTAATGGGAAAGCTTAAACTCTGTGAAAATAACTGAGTAATAATTTAATGCAAACTTACGCATGCAGAAACATTTGATTTGATATTTTAAGTCAATAAAATTTGCGTAGCCATTCAGTCATTCCGCAATATATAAACTTAAGACTCCATTTTCTCGTATTAAAAGCCGTTTAATTATCACCGAGTCTGATTTGGATCCGAAATGCTCACCTAGCTTTATAAACCACTTTATGGAATGTCATCATAAGAGATATTTCTCATACTAGAACCATGAGGTGAGTACCCCTAATTTATTCTTGAAATATTCTAAAGTGACTTTGAAATTAATAATAAACGTTTCCTCTTAAGATTATTAAGCACATATTTTCAAGATAATTGAAATTGACCGGTTATTGAATGTTAAACGTTAAAACATCCTCAATTATAATCCAATATTTTACATTTTTTTAATCTCTCACAATCTCTCGGGCGAATCGTTAATATGTCAATTCGAGTCTTTTCCGTTGCTTCTTCCCTTAACCTCAAATCTCTACTCCACATTATCCATCCGATATTCTTCTCCTAATATTATGCCCTTCTCCCGTCTCCCTTTCATCATCTCCTTTTTCGTCGTTATCCAGTTCTCTTCCTCATTCCATTTTTTCCCTTACTACCTTCCCCTTTTTTATTTTCTTTTCTCTCTGTGCTATTCTCTCCCTCTCTCTCCCCCTCTATCATTCTCTCTCCATCCTTTTAATCCACTGTAACTCCAACTCCCATTTGGCCCTCATCTTTTATTTCCTATTACTCTCTCTTTTTATTATATTTCCCCTGCTGCCCCATCGCTTTCCTCCTTCCTTCTCCCTCTCTACCCCCTCTCTCCCGCCTCTCTCGTTTCTCCAAAAAAAAAAATTATTAATCTCTCGTTCCCTCCTACGCGCCACATCTCTTTCGCTGTCCATTTCCCCTCCTTCATCCCTTCTTTATAATCTTCTCCCGTTTCATACTTTCTCCCTCGCTCCTTCTTCCCCTTTCTCCCTCACTCTTCTCTTTTCCCTTTCTTCTAATCCTCTCTCCACGCATCAATCCCTTTTTCCCTCTCTTTTTCCAGTTTCCCGCACGTCTGGAGGTATAATATTATAACGCACTGGTCCGTGGCCGTGGAGACTTCCTACCGCCTCCAGATAAAACCAACCGGTCCCAAGAGTTGGCGAAGCGGGAGGAGGGACAGCATTACCAGGGGTGTAGGCAGGGGGGCCCAACGGGGGCGGTCGAGGGAGGAGGGGCCAAGGTACGAGGGACCGAGGGACTACCCTCTTCATCTGTTCGCCTCTTCTAATATACCTCGTCTCTTTTCTAATGGTTTACCTTGAAGAGCTACAGATAATTGGTCCGTCGGAGAGGAAATGGATCTCATCTCTCGGGACACGGTAGGGAATATATACATCCTGCCATTACCGTGAAAGAAACAGTTTATTGACTTGATGATATATCTCATCGAAGTCGCCGTCGCGACATAACGAATTCCGCGGAACTTTTTTTATCATAATAGTAATTTATTAAACACAAGCATGATATCCCCAATTACGTGTGTACTGATAAAAAAATCGGTACAACATACATTGTACACACTTTCTCATATACTAATGCGTCGTTTAGTTATCTTAAAAAAATCGGTACAACATACCTACGTTGTACAAACTTTCTCATATATAGGTACTAATGCGTCGTTTAGTTATTTTTAGAAAATGAAAATCGTATGAGCCTGTTTTTAGAAAATAGAATTTTTGTTAAAGTTGCCCAAGCATAAACTAGCCTTCTCTTCATTCATTGAGAAAAATGAAATATGTAGTATTATTGTAGATGTATACTCAAGTAACTGTAGGAAATTTGATCAAAATCGTTAGAGCCGTTTTTGAGAAAATCGAATTATTGTTCAAGTTACCTAGAATAAACTAGCCTTATATTCATTTTTTGAGAAATATGAACTATACAGTATTATGGAAGACGTAAACTGAAGTAACTGTACGAAATTTGATCAAAATCATTAGAGCCGTTTTTATGAAAATCAAACTGTTGTTAAAAATGCGTAGAATAAACTACTCTTAATTATTGAGCAATGTCAACCATTTCTTCATATACTCTGCTTTGTATGATAAAATTCCTACGAGATTTCATTAATTTTCGCTGTACCGTCTAGGCTCCAGAACCAGTAACAGACAGACAGATAGACGGCATTGCGAAAACCACTTTTTCGGATTCAGCGACACCTAAAACGTATATTTCCGTAAAAATCTCGAGGTCGAATTTTTGTCGCGATAATACTTTCTCAATATACTTCGTATATGAGAAAGTAAAAATGTATAAATATAAAAATAAATAAATAGAACAAGACAAAGCAAAACACTATACACATTCGTACAAAAATACACACAGTCATAATACTTCAGAGTGTTCTCAGTGTGCTCTGTACATGTCCCCTGAATACACGAAGGGAGTCTTCGTATATATCCATAGTACTGCTTTTAGCATTCGCCTCGTTGTATGTCCGAATAGCTCTGGGAATAGATGAATGTTTGTAGACATTCACTCTCGAGGATGGCTCGTGAAAAAGTGGCGTGTGACGGGATCTACGAAGGGGGATGTTGAAGCCAATTAGTGCCATTAGTTCTTTGGAATCAATGACTCCGTTCACAATATTTCGTAGGAAAAAATATCCGAGATCATTCGCCTATTAGACAAGGGGCTAAGTTTGAAGTCCTTACAAAGGAAAAGGTTTTCTTCTTTCCTATAAATTATATTAGCTTTGTGCCATAGCCGTTTTATGAAACGCTTTTGCACTTTTCAGTGGCAACTCGTACATTGACATTTTGGGCGGGATTCCAAATAATATTAAAGAGACATGCTCGTACGGAAAGTTGTTTAACTTTAAAAAACTTTCGGAATTGCAACCAAATTACTGATAATTCGTTTCTGCTACAAAAGGTTGTCATAATGGACTTAAACTACCGAAAGAAAAAATCCGAGGAAACTTTGTGGAGTATTCGATCTCGCGACTATTCATAGGGAAAAATATTTTAGTATGTTTGTTGCGTTGGTGTTAATGCATATAAAAACGGAAAAGCATCAATATTAGTACTCATACTGGTAGATTTTAAATAAAATTTAAGCATATTTTCGTTTTAACTTAGGTGTAATGTTTTGGAATACCATAAAATGAATTTGCGTGGATAAAATTTCCATAATAAATAAAAAATATATCTATTATTTTTCGTGAACTTACTGAATTTTATATTAATTGTTATATGAAACTGTTCGAGTATTCACCAATATTCATGCATGGATACATCCATTACATACGAGTTTTATCGCGGAATTGAGAATATAAGATATAGACTAAAATCAGAAAAAACATAAAAGTTAGAAAAGAATGATAACATTCTGGCAAAAAGACTGAAACAACCGGGAATAAAATTCTGAGATGAATGCGAAGATAAACATTTAGTTACATACCAACGTAGAACAGACACGCATGAAATTACGCGCAAAGTACTTCTGCAGTAAAACGATGATAAAATTTGCAAGAAAAAGGTAAAAAAAGAAACTTTTTCGATGAAGCTGAATCGCGAAAATGCGACCGACAACTTTTAAATGTTTCTGGGAGTAAAACTTTTTGATATATTTCAGCACAGGGAAGTTTTAAAACTCTCACTAATTAATCCTCAATTTCAACGTCAAAATCTGCATTATTAGTTTCCATTTCTTAGACCAAAATGAGTACATAAAATTCCACTCCGACCAGTTCATTATTCGAGAAGGAGGGAAAAAGAATTCGGCGTCGTCATCTTTTCCTAATATCCTCTTTTTTTATTTGAATTATTTTTTTTCCCCTACCGTTTGAACTCGTTTTTTTTATTAAAGGGCTCCCATTCCATCTTCCGTCCTTTCACAAATCACTCGCCCTGCACACACGCACCTTCTTCACGACTCTTCTCTCTCTCTCTCTCTCTTTCTCCCTCTCTCTCTCTCTCCGCGCCTTCCTTCTCCTCCAATTATATCTCCACACCCTTCCTTTCCCGTAACTCCAACTTCTTCCACCTCGACGGAAAATGAACCCTTTTATGTGACTGCGGAAAGGAAAGGGAAAAAAAACACTTTGATTCCTCGAGTTATCCAACGCTCGAGAGATCCGTCCTCTCATCTCGAGCTACCTTTCGTAAGGACGGAGGACACTCCCTTCTATCCACCATGGCCATCTCAATAACCTTTTATCTTTTCATTTCGAAATAATCTCTCTCTCTCTCTCTCCTCATCTTATCGGTCACTTTCTCTTTACTTACTTCTCCTCAGCCGCTCTATAGTTAACCGTTCTCTCCTCTCTGCCTTCACTTTTACCTCTCTGCCACTCTCCTTACCTCTTTCGCTATTTATACCTTCCAATTCTCCAATCTTTATCCCCACCTATTTATTATCCATAACACATTTTCCCATCCTCTGCCTTCCTTGTACGTTTCCCACTTTATCACATTATTCCTCATCATCTCAATATCCTTATAACCTTTCTCTTTCCTCTCTAATCGATTCTCTTTTTTTTATATTTTCTTCTCTTCCTAATTCCCTAATAATGCCTCCATATTTCTATATTACAAAATCGTAATGGTCATCATGATGCGTAACGCTCCAATTTTGTCAATAACTCGATTAGAAATAAACTTAGAAGCCTAAAATTACTCAGGATTTCAGCGATGACGAATCTTTACGTTATGACTAAAAACATTTCTAAAAAGGTCACGGGTTCGACTCCAGAGGATGAATGTCGTTTCCCATAAGATATCACGTAAAAATCACCTTTTTGGTTTGAAGGCTTTCATTCTTTTACTCGTTAAAATACTATCTTTAAAATAAGTTATCGACACGAAATTTGCGCTAAAACACGCCAAAATGAATGAGGATTCTTATTCTTACCGTCGAACACTCAATAATCTCATTCGAATTCGCTCATATTTTGAATTTATGCTCGAGTTCTGGTAAATTTTTTAAGATTTCAATAATAAGATTCCATGGTTAGGAGTATTGTAGTCCTCGGTAATTTCCGTGCATATGCACTTAAATAAAGGCTTTAAGATCAAAATAAAATTAAAACTTGTTCGAAATGACCGAAGATATGAATTTAATGCAAATAAATCGAACGCAGTATTCATGTTATTTATATTTTTATCTATATTACTAAAATCCTATTTCTGGATGTCTCTCTCTCAGCCATTTTTAATCTCCGGGAATTTAAGTTTATTTTTTACCGAGTTATTCAACTAATTTTCTTAATTTGTTATTAAAAACCAAACATACATCCCTTATAAAATATATTCATGAAACTCATTTTCAAAACTAAGTCCCGTTAAATTAATCTATATCCAATAGGTTCATGGTAGGAACGAAGAAACAGCGAGCGAAGAGGGGAGGGGGTGGAGGGGTTGGAGAGCATGGATTTTGCCCCCTAGTACAATGACATCTTTCTTCCACCTTTTTCTCACCCGTTTTCCGTTATTCTATTTCATTTACTCGTCCTTCCATTCTCCCCTTCCTCCCCCTCATTTTCTGCCACCTTTCATCTTTCACGAACAATTTCTTTTATCCCTCTCTATCTCTCCATTCCCTTTATCTTACAAAGGAGAATTTCTTTTTTTTTCGCCACCCGCTTCCCTCCTCGCCAATTTCGCTCCTTCCCTCCGCTTTCCTTCCAAATTCACACTCTCTCCTCTAACCGACACCTTTATTTTTTTAACCCTCGAATGCGCGAAATTCCCCTTTTAAGGTAACAGGAGAAGGTAAAAGTTTTTCGGCACTTTCCCAGAGCGATTAAGAAGTCCACTCTGAATTCGTAATGCGGGGTGGCATTAGCTCCCATTAAAAGGGGACAGGCAGACCTTTCAAGCGACAGACGTATAAATTTTCTTTTTTCCGGGAATTTCACGGTCAAAGAGGTGAAATTCAGGGAAAAATTCTACCCAATAAATTAGGTAACTCTCTCGGTGAGGTGTTGAAGAGATCGTTCCTGGCGAATATTTCTCATCGTCTGCGCATGATAGCATCGACATTATAGCTAAAAGGGCGCATATACTTCGCTGCAGGACGTTATACGTACAGATAATTAATAATGTTTGTGTTTTAATTTCAATGTTGAGACAAAAAATATCGTTTCGTAAGAATTCTAATAGATACAAAAAATGGCTGGTTGATTTCCTTCGCTTCGCAATGGTATTCTAGCATACGCTTCCCTAAGAGTTAAATGGAATAAGAGACCTTATGGTCTCAATTTCGCCCTGAAAATAAAGACATTTATCTATCTATCGTTGATCAGAGCAATAAGTGAAGCAAACGAGCCATTCGTCGAGAGCCACGAATATTCCTCGGTGTATTCAAAATTCATAAAATATTTTGTATTGCAGATATACCCATAGAAAGATCAGCACCACTTAATTTCGAATAACAGCTTTGAAGCGCCAAAAACAAAAATTTACAAAATACATAATGTTCGGTTCTCGTATTACGCGAGGATCGCAATAATTCACTCGAACCTTAATAAGTGCACTGTATAGATATGCACAAAAAACATGAGATATTGCCCCGACAAAGGGCGCAAGAGTTGCTATTGCTTACCTTTGTAACTCCTTCTGCTCGTTGAGCTTCCTCCGTTCTTGTCACTTTCTAAAAACACCTCCACCAGTCACAAGCCGATGACTCACGATAAGTAGTTTTTTCGAACTAGCCCTAGAGGGCAGTAGCAAGAGAAAAGCAACACTCTCCCTAGGGGCCTTTCGATAATTTAAAATGACGCTAAATACGAAACATACCGCCCACCAAATTTGGGTACCAAATTTAAAAATAAAAAATTAATGTCACCGATCTTGGGAAAAGCAGTACCTTAAACAAAGATAAAAATTTCTATACATAGGATACAACAATGTGCATGTAGCTCCTCAAACTAGGTTTGAGATAGGTTTATCAGGGTATGTCGAACCGAAAGCTTCGCTTTGGAAGGGGCGATCCCTAAAGACTTCTGTAGAAAGAAAGGACGCCCACGGTTTAGGTAAGAGCTACAGATCACACTGATGCAAAAAACAAAAATAAATAAATAAATACATCACCTGGTCCTAAATGAAAATTGATAAGTTACTAAGATTCAATAGGTAATTTAACCAGTCGAGAGACAGGTCGCGTAATCATACCATGAGCATAGCGAACATTAACGACACGAACACGACCGTCTCGACCTGGGAAAAGATGAGATGTTCTGCCTAGTATCCAGTTCAGAGGAGTAGTTTTCTCTTCCTTGATTAAAACTAAGTCTCCTTCTTGAAGGCTGAGTTTTTCCTTAAACCACTTGGATTTTGCTTGCGAGGTACACAGATATTCGTTTGACCATTTCTGCCAAAAATGTTGAGATATTTGTTTAGTTAATTGTCAACGAGATAATCGATTACTAGAAGTGTCCAATAGTACGGATTCTGGGGAACTCGCAACAGGTGCCCCAATTAGCAAATGGCCAGGTGTCAATACCTCCATTGAATTAGGATCACTTGAAAGTGCAGTTAGCGGTCTTGAGTTTAAGATTGCTTCAACTTTTGCAAAAACGGTAGACAGCTCTTCAAAGGTTAGGGAACGTTCGCCTATTATACGTTTTAAAAGATTCTTTGCACTTTTTATATTAGCTTCCCACAGTCCTCCATGATGAGGGGCTGAGGGTGGGTTAAAATGCCCAGTGATCTCTTGATTTGAGAGCTTATCAATTACATTGTCGGTCCGAAATAAAGACTGGAATGATTTATTTATCCCAAGAAGGTATCTATTAGCACCTATAAAATTCATTCCACAGTCAGAATAGATGTGCGCACAAAGTCCAAGTCGTGATACAAATCGATCTAAAGCTGCTGAAAATGATTCTGTGGAAAGATTTGAGACTACTTCTAAATGACACGCCTTTGTTGCAAAAAAAAGTCAGGATCTGCTAGATTAAACGAATGAAATTTTTGACAAAAAGTACCAGGAATTGGAAAAGTTGGCTGCTGTGCCGTTATTTTTGGAATAACTATTGCAGAAACATTAATATCACTGCCGCCCTGACGTGGCCTCTAAACGAACGAAGTAATACCCTTTGTTGATGAAACAGAAGTGCCTGATAATCCCAGGCAATTAATGTCAATATTCTTACGAGGAAGCCCTAATCGCTGTTGACAATGTGTAGTGATGAAACTGGCTTGTGACGCAGGATCAATCAATATTCTAACATTTTCTAGAGAACCAGTGTATGTCTTGATAAAAGCCCTAGCAGTTTTCAGAAGTACAAAAGAAGGTTTGGATTCACTACGATTAGTTGTACATCACACTGTATTAATGGTAGGTCCATTCGAAGAAGAAGAGATGACGTTGACTCCGGATGAGTCCTCTTTCGAGTTACTAGATTTGACATACTACGATTTAGTGTCTGTTATCACAAAATTAGCAATTGAACTTGTACCGTGTAAACAATAATGAATGACGCCTACAAGAACAATATCTACACACCTGCTTTGAAAGACAGTCTTGGGATTTATGGACACCATCTAAACAACTGAAACAAATATTTTTTTCTTGATGAATTCCTTTCACTTCTCGATGACGAATGCATTGAATTTAGAACATTGATAACGCCTATGTGGCTCATCACAAAGCTAACATTTAATCTTTTTACCGGGCTCGCTGTGAGAAGTAGCGACTAAGGAGGTTTTTTGAAACACAGGTTTACTTTGCACAGACCCCTTTGAGTAAGAACCGCCAACAGACTGCATCCAGATGATCATAAAATGTTAACATATTTACGTCCAAATTCTAATAAAATATGAACCGAGGGAAAATCTATTCCATGGTTCTCAATCTCAAATTGTTTCTTGGCATTCCTATCCAAAGATCTAGAGGCTAAATAAAAAAGCATAAATTCGGATAAATCTGGAATCTGCATAGCTAACAAGGCGTTCACATTCTCCGAAAACACATCCATAAAATTTTGTAATGCATCAACTGAATCATTTTGGAGACGAGGAAAATTGAATAACTTATCTAAATAAAGAAAAGCAAGTACTCGTTTATTCTCGTACTGCTGTACGAGCGTTTTCCACGCAATGGCATAATTCTCGGAAATGATAGGGATACTCGATACTAAGGTTAAAGTTTGCCCTTTTACACTTGATAAGAGATAATGATATTTTTCGATGCCCGATAAACTGGAATTTGAATGTAATAAACTTGTAAAAATGTCAAAAAATTGCTTCAAGTTAGCTAAATGCCCATCAAAAACGGGAATATTAATCTTGGGCCGACGTAAAGTACGTGAAGAAAGAGGTTCTTCTTCCTTAAAGTTAGATGACCCCGACTTTGGAATAACTTGGCTAGCAACAGCATTAATCTGATTCTCTCTTCTAGCGCCCATTCTGTCTCCTCAATTGTTAAGTTTAAATCAGTTGCTATCTCCCGCAACTGATCAGTCATGCTGAGGAAAGTTTTATAATCATCTTCCAAGGATGAAATCGACTGGCAAATCAAGATAATTCATTCAGATTCGAAACGACCGTATTTGACAATGCATAAAGTCGTTCAATCGTACATATCGTGGCTTCACGTCGCGATTTAGCGAGACCATAATTTCGCTTGAGTACACGTAACGTCCGTGTATCACTGCCTGATCCCTTTTCACTGTCTTGAATCATAGTGAGTCTTAACTCTCCTTAACCAATAGATAAAATACAACACCCGATAGTTTTCAAGAACACAAAGATATATAGCCAACTACAGAAACAAATGACACAATTTCAAGATACTAAGATACATATAGATATATGACACACAACGGCAATATAGCATAACAGATCAAAATGAAGATATAAGTTACATAAAGATACACTTTTCCCAAGATAAGTAAGCGTCAATGATACAAGCAAAATGTCACGATAATTCAATTTGACAACGTATGAAACGATAGCCTCAATCTGGCCAAAACGAAAGAAAGTCCTGCCCGAAGGACCAAAATGCTCGGTTCTCGTATTACTCGAGGATCGCAATAATTCACTCGAACCTTAATAAGTGCACTGTATAGATATGCACAAAAAATACGAGATACTGCCCCGACAAAGGCCACAAGAGTTGGTATTGCTTACCTTTGTAACTCCTCCTCGTTGAGCTTCATCCGTTCGTGCCACTTTCTAAAAACACCTCCACCGGTCATAAGCCGATGACTCACGATAAGTAGTTTTTTCGAACTAGCCCTAGAGGGCAGTAGCAAGAGAAAAACAACACTCCCTCTAGCGGCCTTTCGATGATTTAAAATGGCGCTAAATACGAAACATACATATCCATTCACATTTGTAAAGGAACGCCGAGATTTTCTTTTAATGCGACAAACACAAAACGAAATTATGCTCACACACTTTCCTCCGCCTATAATATGCAAATATCATTATAGGCACTCTTCTCCAAATAAAAGATTTTACTGATCTTTTGACATCTATAAACAATCGGCAATGAAGTTATTTCAATTGAGGATTTTTTTTAAATCTCCGTTTTCGGAAATTTATTATTTAAATGCTTCACAAATTCATGGACGTGTCTAAATACTCATGCTAACCCAGCATAAAGAAATGACACATAGGTCAACATATTATCAACAGATTATTAATTAAGCAGGAAGGACTAAATAAAAGCTCAAGTACAAACAGTTAAAGGCAGCACCTACGTTTTCCATCATCCTTTTCTGACAACGCCTCCGACGAACGGGACCAGCTTTTGAAGTCCTGAAATTGAAGTGCGGCGTTGCTTCCGCCATCCAATCGATCTCACTAGATTAACGAACACCGAGGACTTCTTTGAACGAGATTAATAAAAAAAAGCTCTTCAGATTGTCCTCAATGCAAACCATTCCGAAGGGGGATCTTTTTTTTTTTTCTACTTTCGGCCATCCAATTTTCTCTCAACAAGTTCCTTTCTGTTTGCAGTAGAGAGAGGGAAAGGATCCGACTATTTTGTTTTTTTTTGATACTATGAATAGAGAAGAGCATCCTAACTCGCGCCATATTTTCGCACGGATGCACTTTACTCGCACCCGATACCTTTAACGTGACTGGCGATCGCTTTTTCGTCATGTCGGCTCAACTCTCTTAGCGTGAAATGGAAAAAAAATGGAATTCGTTCGCTGTCGCAATTCTTCATTTACACAACTTTCATAATCACTCTTTTAATTCTCTTTCTCGTGCTTCCTACCTCTCTTGGATCCTCTCTCTTTTATCTCCCCCATAATATTTTTCTTCCATTCTCCCTTTCTACCTCTTTCTTTCATTACCTTTATCTCTCGCTACCTACCTTTCTACCTGCATCCTTCTTTATACCAATTTCTCAGACCTCATCCCCCTCCATCGCCCTTTTTTTTGCCTCCCTTTCCTCTTTCTAACCTCCCTTTCCTTTCCCTCGTTTGCCATCGCTTCTAAACCCGACCCCTCTTTTTTCCTCACGCCTTTCTCAAAGCGAGGATTCCTCCCACCCAGTCACATTCGCCTACTCCCAATTCCTTTCTGTGAATTACTTCTTTTTTTCCAATCGCCACCGTGAGACCCGCCCGCTCAGTCGAAAAATTTGATTTTCGCGTAAAAATTACGAATCGATTCTTTTTTTCTTCGCGCCAATCTCACAATAGATCTCATTTGTCCGAATCTCGTTTTCGGCTCCCGACATCTCAAACTCGTCAATGGAAATACGGAGAGTAAGTGAAACTACAAAAAAAATATTTGTATTTGTTCGATCTTAATGGCAGGTGTTATCGTTGACCACTTATGAGAAGTCGTACTTCAAGGTGGTAACGGTAATGTGCGATAATATGATTTGCATAATAGCATTTGAAAATCAAAATTCAAAACAGATTTAAACAAAAAATTCTCATCTGAAAGACGAGTGATACAGGAAAATGCATAAAATGCATGCATTCAATCGCAGGGCCAATAAGATTGATGATCTGCGGTTAGGTTTTCAGATTTTAGCAATATGAAAATATATATATATTCAAATCTGGATTATCTCTTTTAATGCTGGATATTTTATCCAACTACTGGATTCTTTTTATTTGCTTCTTAAACAGGAGTTACCATAAAATACACCGATTTTCAATTCCCCCGCTAAGCCTTATTTGATGGTGCTGTATTAATCCTCAAAGACCCTTCGTTATTTATCAGTTCGTTTATTTCAACGGTTCCGTATAATCTCCTGAACTCCTTTCCAAAAGTGTCGTTGTAATTCTTCTTTACTTAATCCAAGTTCCATTTCAATTGAAGCTGTTGGAAAGAAAACTTTTTGAGAAATTCTTTGAAATATCGAATTTCAATGGATATTTGAAGAAGGGGCTTACTTTTATAGGCGAAGGCAACTTTTTTGCAAATAAATAAACAAAAATGGAGATGCTGTGGAAGTCATTCAGTAAATGAATACGTACAAAATTCAATTACTCAAAAAATCGGTACAACATACATTCTACAAAATATCTCATATACTAATGCATCTATTAGTTATTTTTAGAGAAATATGATCTATGTAGAATTATTATAAACATCAACTTAAATAACTATGCGAAATTTGATGAAAATCGTATGAGCCTATTTTTAGAAAATCCAATTTTTGTTAAAGTTGCCCAAGAATAAACTAGCCTTATATTCGTTTTTTGAGAATAAAGATATGAAATTTTAACAAAATCTTTCGATCCGTTTTCGAGAAAATCAAATTATTGTTAAAGTTGCCTAGAATAAACTAGCCTTATATTAATTTTTTGAGAAATATGAACTATTTGGTGTAATTAAAGACGTAAACTTAAGTAACTGTACGATATTTGATAAAAATCGTTAGAGCCGTTTATAAGAAAATCAAATTGTTGTTAAAAATAGGTAGAATAAACTTCCCTTAATTATTGAGCAATGTCAACCATTTCTTCCTAGCTTCTACTCTGTATTATAAAATGCCTAATTACGAGATTTCATTCATTTTTGCTCTACTGTTTAGGCCAGTGTTGGGCAAGAGAGCGCTCTAAGAGCAAGCTCAGAGCACGACCGTAATGGGGAGCAACGTTGAGCGAGAGGGGGAGCTAATGGAGGGAGAACGAGTCTAGTAGAGAGCATATCAAAACCGTTATAGCATCGGCAAACAGAATTCAAGGGCTTTCCTCTAGAGTCCTGCGGGGATGCCCCTCGAATGTGAAGGAAATCGCATACTTTTCCCTAATACGACCCATCGTGGAATACTGTTGCGCCGTCTGGGACCCTTTCGAGGAGGGCCTAACTAGAGAGCTCGAAATGGTTCAGCGTAGAGCGGCTAGATTTGTAAAAGGAGAATATCGGTATGATGCGAGTGTATCAGAGTTATTGAGAGATCTGAAATGGCAGACGTTGAAGAGTAGAAGAATTGAATACAAAAGGAAACTATTTGAAAAATTTGAAAGTTCCGAATTCGTTGAAGACGTACGCGGCATAGTCGTCCCCATCGGTGTTAGTGAACGTAATGTTAGATCACAGTGCAGGAGAAAATATCTCGAAATTACCGGTAGAACAGAGAAATACTACCGATCCTTTTTCCCAGACGCGATAAGACAATCCAACAGAGGAATTAGTTAGACTTCACTTGGTGTTGTGACACCCCCTGCCAAACGCTTATAGCGGCTTGCAGGGTATTTATGTAAATGTAAATGTAAAAACGAGAGGGAGGATATGGAGAGGGGCGAGGACGTGACGCAGAAGCAGGCTTAAGGTTGGCGGGTTTTAAATTGCATGAGAGAGGAAAGAAACTTACATGTAGTCCGTAAGTAAATTTTAAAATGTAATTATATTTTGATGAAAATTACATTGTGCTCGCATTACTTTGATTACGTCTACGTAACACCAAATCATTTATTCGCGCTACTATAGATCGCGCACTTTTGATGCATAGCATGGCTGTGAGATTTCCATCTGAGACATTGGCCTTCGTTAGTTTCATGAGAGAAAAAAGTTGTTCGCAAATGTAAGTTGAGTCAAACATAGATATTATTTTGCTCGCTAACGTGTGCAGTTCGGGAAACGTGTCCTTGGAATGTTCTCGTAGAAATGAACTCGTTCTTCTCTCATATTTGTCCAATTCACGATCACAATGAAGATCAAGAAACTCGCACTTCAGTGCGATTGGGACATAATTTGCATCGAGGGAATTTGAAAATGGTGTCGCGAAGATTTTCATTTCCGTTGATAATGCATTCCAGTCGCAGAATCGTTTGTTAAATTCATTACGAAGTGTGCTGAGTATTGCAGCATACTTCTCAAGATCATGCTGCTGCAGCAAGTGTACACGAGATCAGCTTTGGAAAGCTCTTCTCTGCTTCCGAAGC
Organism: Uropetala carovei; assembly: GCA_036926305.1. Lineage (NCBI taxonomy): Eukaryota > Metazoa > Arthropoda > Insecta > Odonata > Petaluridae > Uropetala > Uropetala carovei. The sequence continues at coordinate 11,029,303 of JAXCHB010000019.1, read as the reverse complement.
GCACGAAACACAATACTATTTCCTCTTGAAGCAGGCTGCGGCTATTGCAGGAATGAAAGTTTCCCCCTCTGCAACTCTTCGCTCTCAAAGTCAGAGAAAAGGGCGCCCTGGGAGCGCAACCAGTCGTTTGCCCATCACTGGTTTAGGCTCTAGAGCCAATAACAGACAGACGGCATTGCGAAAACCATTTTTTCGGTCTCGGGTACACCTGAAACGTATATTTCCGTCAAAATCTCGAGGTCGAATAAAGTAAAAATAATAGCATTTTTTCAGTTATTGTGTTATCCATATGACGTGAGCGTCCAACTCAAAACGGTAGTTTATATAGGTTTACAAGGCGATAATGATTCCTCGGGGAATTCACGTATCATTACAGACCACAGGGAAGTTAAAACCTTAAAAGATACACTGTTTTAACATTACTCCATCACATCCGCCGCATTAAAAATATTAAATAATAAAATAAAACATGGAAATTAAATATCGATCTTTGATATTGCTTTAAACTTGCTAACAGCACTTTACGAACATGCCGTAGAGCAAATATTAACTAGGGAAGTTTCCCCGTCCAAACAAGCAGGTTTCGTCGTTCATTACGGGACGAATAGACGCAGCGACCATTTATGCGTGCACGATGCACCGCGAACGGTGCCTGACAATGGGGCGTCCGTGGGAGCGGATGTCGGTGCGTTGTGCAACGTTACACGGGGTCATCAATTTATTTACGATGCTCTTGTCGCGCCGCTTGAATTATCTTTGACCCAAATTTTGTCTATGCGGTTCTGTTATTCTCCTGCGTTTCTCAGTCGTTATTTTTTTTATCGAGTTTTGAAACTCAATGCGTGGCCGTAGCTAATGCATCCCGACTATTTCACTACAAAAATCTCTTCCATATTTATTTGATTCTCTTATGCTTTAAACCATTCCTCTGATAACTTCATTGAATACTGTCCGTATTTTCAAAAACTGTGCAAATAAATTTTCGCAGATGGCATTTTGTCATTTTATTTAAGCTTCTTCCCTCCAGACACACGCTTATTACTTCATCTGTAACCTTCTCCTCCGTCCAGGGTGTTGTTACTTTCAAACATGCAGATACCCTATTTCCATAAAATGTACTCTAAATTGTTGGATTCTTGTATTAAAATGTTTTTTTCTATTCCCGCTTTCTCACTCTGGTTTTATTTTATTTGAATATGAAGGATATTTATCAATAATCTGTTTGACGTAGTGATCTGCCTTGGTACGATATCTTTCTCCCTTAATTAATCCTTTCTCTCTGTAAATAGACTGCGGATCGAAAAACGCCATTTTCCTCGCCTATCGAAAAGTATATTTAGAAGCAGGAGTTATGTTTCCTTCCGATGCAGAATAACAGAAGGAGAAATGAAGCGAAAATGACTAAATTTTCAGGGTTCCATCTCTCCAAGAAGATAGATTTACGTTTTGATCGTCATCTGTACTTATGAAAGTACATTCATATTTAATTAAAAAGCTTTAGACGCTCATTACACGGTTGCCCTGTCCTTAGATATCGCAAGCCTTCTCGCTTGCTGAATTCAACAGTGAATTTAATGAAAAAATTTCAGATAGAACTTCCTAAATCGGGATGATTCCTACACAAACTATGCATTACGTTTGAGTAAATCAGAAATAAAAATAAAAAATGAGATAAAGTTCAGTTTAGTGATCCAAGAAGAAAATATTTGAAAAAATCAAAACAAATATCAACGATACTATAATATCCAACTTTCATTCATGACATTCGAATTCGCTGTCTATGGAGAAATTTAAAAAAAACTATATTATACGTGAGATAAAATACAGAATAACCAGTTCGTAGGTTTATCAGAATTTGAAAACTGCACAAAACGTAATAATTAGCCACTTTTCTTCCAATTAGATAACAGGATAAGATATTACACTAATGCAATGATGATATTAAGCTTACAATCTTGTAAAATGTAATTCTAAAATCGTTTCGAATTTTTATCCTCTCTTGGAAAAATTTTCAAAATAGCGTTTTAAAACGGCGAATGAACATACACTATTCCGAGGTTTTAATCATTACAATATAATTACCTAATTATATAAATAAAAATAAATTCTGTATTTACAAGCAAGTTAAATTGTACACACTGCAATTAAAGCATTTACTTTTTCGCATTCATTTTTACCGCAATTTTCTCTATCATGTTTATAAAATGCTATTTTAAACCCTCATTTCTAAAGATGGCCTCATTGTCCTTTCCACTCGCTGAAAAAATTGCCTTTAAAGCTCTGACTAAAAACAAAATAAGAAGCATAACAAAATTAAAAAATCGAGATTAACTCGAAACAAAATTCATGAAATCGATTTTTCCCGAAATTAAAAACGAACCATCCTTTCCCCTTTCTATATCCTTTCTCCAGCAAAGACCATCCCGTGTATCCATTAAGGACACTATGCGAAACCCTTGAGGTCGGAAGGGTTCGCGACCCTCATTCTGTTGTTATTTTCGGGAAGCTCGCGATAAAGGAACGACGAAAGTAAAGGGAGTTAATTGGAATGAAGTACGCCAGCGAGAGGATAATGGTTTTCGGAGGTGGAAGCTTAAACAATAGGAGAAAAAACAGAAGGACGAAAAAGGAAAATGAGATGAGAGCCAAGAGGTGAGACAAAGGAGAAGTTAGGATACACTAAAAAGAGGGCAAAGGAGGATGTGGAGCGGAAAATAAAGGAAAACCAAAGTGAATTAGAAAAATGAATAGGAAGTATAAGAGAAACATAAATGGAATGGAATGGAATAAAAGGAGAAATGGCGAAAGAACAAGGCAAATACGACGGGAAAAAATCGGTACAACAAACGTTGCACAGAATTTCTCATATACTAATGCGTCGTTTACTTATCATTAGAAAATGAAAATCGTATGAGCCAGTTTTTACAACATCCAATTTTTGTTCAAGTTGACCAAGAATAAACCAGCCTTATATTCATTGATTAAGAAATATGATGTAGTAATATTGCAGACGGATAGTCAAGTAACGCCACGAAATGTTATCAAATCGTTAGAGCCGTTTTTGAGAAAAACAAATTATTGTTAAAGTTGCCTAGAATAAACTAGCCTTATATTCGTTTTTTGAGAAATATGAACTATACAGTAATATTGAAGACGTAAACTCCAGAAACTGTAGGAAATTTGATCAAAATCGTTAGAGCCGTTTTTGAGAAAATCAAATTGTTGTTAAAAATGCGTAGAATAAACTTCCCTTAATTATTAAGCAATGATAACCATTTCTTCGTAGCTTCTACTCTGTATTATAAAATTCCTAATTACGCGATTTTATTAATTTTCGCTCTACCGTTTAGGCCCTAGAGCCAATAACAGACAGACAGATAAGACGGCTTTGCGAAAACCACTATTTCGGACTCAGCGACACCTAAAACGTATATTTCCGTCAAAATCTCGAGGTAAAATTATTTCGCGATGAAAATACTTTCTCAATATACTTTGTATATGAGAAATTAAAAATGAATAATCAGAAAGGATAACAGAGAGGGAGAGAGTAAACAAGTGAGGAAAGAACTGACGAATCAGATATTAAGGGCGGCTTGTAAAAATATAAAAACTACACCCCTTAGACTGCCCATGGAATTTCAATCGCGGAAATTAATTTTTGTATGAAAATGTAAAAGCAATAATATAGGAAGAGTGTAGAGCAGGGATCACCAATTGGAGGACCGTGGTCCGAATCCGGACCGCCAACGATTTTTTACTGACCGCGTGTGATCTGAACCTACCTAAATAATTTGTACATAAAGTAATTGTTTTAGTTTTGCATTTTTGTAAGTTCCCTTAATTTTACGTTTGACATTTAAAAAATGATCATACGGTATATTGAATGCCCTTTTCTCCGCGTTACCGATGCCATAAAACTTCTGAAATATGCGAAATTTAATTTTACAATAAAATTTTAAAATTAAAATAATCGCTACAAATACAAGCATATTTAGATAAAACTTTACTCATTCTTGTCGCAATAATCCACTTCGGAATCGGCACTTGTATCCTCGGTTGAACATATTATAATCAACATTATTGAAAATGAACTTATAAAAAACAAGTTTCGCTCACGGATAACCGACAAACATCTTCGAAATTTACTACAAATATCAAGTACAAATTTTTACTCCAGATTTTTGGAAAATTATTATCGAAAAGAAGCGTAATTTTTCGCATTTAATGTATACATTTGCAATATATAGTAATAAATATTACCTATTATTATATATATTATTCGAGTTAGATGGAAAGTCAAAGAAGAGAGAGGATTTGAGAGAAAACAGTTTGCTGTCCCTGCGACGAGAAAGGCAAAGGAGAGGAGAGAGAGAGAGAGAGGCGCGCGACGTGGAATAACGAGCAGTAAAGCGCGCGAGACAAAAACGGATCAAGCGAACTTTGAACCAAAAGGAGGGGATGGAGGCGCGCGTTAATTAAGATGGAGTCAGGATAAGCAGTGAAAAACCGTTGGACGCGTTTCCGGGTCCGCCTGGAAATGCGATTTGCGCGCGAAGCGCCCGTCGAAAAATATAAGCTAGGTTTTTTAGGTGAAAATGGAGAAAGCGGAGAGAGAGATAAAGGATATCCTTGATAAGGTGGGGATAAAACGGACAGAGGGAGACAGATTGTAATTGGGAGGTAGGGATGAAAGTTACTGCAGACGGAGATGAAAATGGCGAAAACGAGTAAAGTGAAAGGTAAAAAGAATGTGGTATAATACGATAAAAAAGAACGTAATAGTGGCCTTTCGTATCACTCTTTCTAGGGTAAATGTGCAAGCACATGTGAGGGTTTATCTTACTGAAAGTAAAAATGATTACTGGCAGGTCTGATAATGTATCTTAATTTCGCGTTTGCTTTTTACGCCCTTGGATGAACTGTCCTCCTACAGGCTAGATAAAACAGGAGAAGGACAGAGCCTCTTTAAAGGTCACCCAGCATGATTGATTGCGTAGAAAGTGTATTAAAGAAAGATTAAAAGAGAGGATTTCAGATAAAGAGAAAGTGGAGCTAGTACGGCAACAGAGATTTTTACTATAAATATTCATTGAGCTCACACACCAAGAAACTGCTTTTTCCTCGTAAACTTCACTGTTATTCACTTAAAATTAATTTAAAAACTTGATCTAATGAGGATAAAATGATACTAAAAAAGTATGCCCTTGAGTGTTCGTTATGCTAAAACAATAAATAACATGCTCATAACTAATTTACAAAAATAAAATTATACCTAGGATCTCTCCCAATAATATTAAAGATATTAAAATATTCGAGGTTCTAGATAAAAAAATCGGTACAACATATATTGTACAAACTTTCTCATATAATAATGCGTCGTTTAGTTATCTTTAGAAAATGAAAATCGTATGAGCCTGTTTTTAGAAAATCCAATTTTTGTTCAAGTTGCCCAAGAATAAACTAGCCTTATATTCATTCATCGAGAAAAATAAAATACGTAGTATTATTGTAGATGTATACTCAAGTAACTGTACGAAATTTGACCAAAATCGTTAGAGCCGTTTTCGAGAAAATCGGATTGTTGTTAAAAATGCGTAGAATAAACTACCCTTAATTATTGAGCAATGTCAACCATTTCTATGTATATTCTGCTCAGTATGATAAAATGCCTAAGTCCGAGATTTCATTCATTTTCGTTCTACCGTCTAGGCTCCAGAGCCAGTAACAGACAGACAGACGGCATTGCGAAAACCACTTTTTCGGATTCAGCGACACCTAAAACGTATATTTCCGTAAAAATCTCGAGGTCGAATTTTTTCGCGATAACAATACTTTCTCGATACTTCGTATGAGAAAGTAAAAAGAAAAGGTAATTGTATGACTGAAATAATATTATCATAGGTACTCGATAGCACAAATTTTAGTCAATTAAAGCGGAACTTCCTCAAAAGAAAAGTTATTTTCCCTTACCGAAGTTCACTAAAATATGAAGTGAGTTAGTGGTTTCCTCTATTATGGAAAACATTTGTCGAAAGCGTTTAGAACTCTTAGAGAAAAGTTGACCCAATGACATCAAAGTCTGGGGAAGGAAAGATATTTTAGAGAAAATAAAATGCATAAGGAAAAAGATGTTTCCATAGCAACAAAGTTCACATAAATCGCTCATAAAAAAAGCAGCCAAGTGTTCCAAATGCAACGTTTTTGCGTTAATGCTTTTATGCACTTTCCGTAAATCCATATATCCATCCATATGACAAAGATATGCCAGTGCAAATTTACGATCGCGATTTTCTCGTAACACCATATCATAAAACGTATATCACAAGAAGGTTTTTATTTTTCATCTTCAACACCTGAAACGAACCTATTTACCCGATGAATATTTTACGGGTGAAAAGCATAACATTCACATTTTGATATCAGTGGCAGTTGCAGACCTGATTTAGTGACTAAACTCGAGTGTGTACTTAGATTTTGTTATCTATTTTTATATAAATTTCTTCTGATTTAATTAGTTAATTTATATTTATATATATATATCATCATCATCATCATCATCATCAGCCTTTTTCAGTCCACTGACGGACGAAGGCCTCCCCCAGACTCTTCCAGTTTTCCCTGTCAACTGCCTCCCTCCTCCAAGTTTGCCCCAAGAACTTAACAAGCTCTCTGTCCCACCTGTCTTTCGGTCTTCTTTTTGGTCTCTTGATGTTTCTTGGGATCCATTCGATGACACTGGACGTCCAACGCTGGTCATTTCTTCTAGCAATGTGGCCCGCCCACTGCCATTTTAACACCTTCACTCTTCTAATCACGTCACAGACTCCCGTCTTGTTTCTTACCCAGTCGTTCCTCTTGCGGTCTCTTCGGGTGATCCCTAACATGCATCTCTCCATGCCCCTCTGTGTTGTTTGCAGGCGCTGTATCATTCTGGCATTCATGGTCCATGTTTCACAACCATATGTCAGAACGGGCAGAACACATTGGTCATACAGTCTCCTTTTTAGGAAGACTGGAATATTTGATTTAAAGATGTTCGCATTCTTGCCAAAAGCACTCCATGCCATCTTCACTCTCCGGTTGATTTCTCCAAGAAGCGAACCATCAGTAGTGATGAGTTGACCTAAGTAAACATAGCTGGTTACTTCTCCAAGTTCTGCTCCGTTGATATGTATCTTCTCAGAATTTGTGAAGGAGTTGTACATAACCTTTGTTTTATTAAGATTCATCTTAAGTCCAGCTTCTCGGCTTGCTTGCTCAAGCTCTTCAGTTCTTCTAAGGAGCTCTTCTGGGCTCCCTGCGAACAGTATGATATCATCTGCAAAGCGCAGGTGACTCAGATATTCTCCATTTACCTTTATGCCTTTTTCCTCCCAGTCTAGCCTTTTGAATACTTCCTCTAGAGCTGCTGTAAATAACTTAGGGGACATAGTATCTCCTTGTCTCACTCCCTTTTCGGCCTTAAAGGCACTCGTCTCTTCATGCAGCTGGACAGATGTTGTCGCATTTTCGTAGATATTCTTGATCAAGGTTATGTACGTTTCTTCTACTCCTTGTTTCTTTAGTGCACGTAACACCGACGAAGTTCGGACAGAGTCGAATGCTTTCTCGTAGTCGATAAAGCACATACATAGAGGTAATTCATACTCGTTGGTCCGACTGATTACCTCTCTCACGACTTGGATGTGGTCCATCGTGCTATACCCACTGCGAAATCCAGCTTGCTCTCTGGGTTGGGCAGCATCAAGATGGTTTTGAAGGCGCATAGTGAGTATTTTGGTGAATATTTTGTAGACTGTTGGGAGTAGGCTGATCGGTCTGTAGTTATTCAAGTCTTCTTTGGAACCTTTCTTGTGCAGAAGGATAATACATGCGTGGTTCCATGTTTCTGGTATCTTTTTCTTCCTCAGACAGGAATTAAAAATCTTAGCGAGAATTGTTTCCGTATGATTCCCCATTGCTTTGAATACTTCCGCTGTGATACCATCCATTCCAGATGCTTTTCCATTCTTCATACTTCTGATTGCGTGTCTCACCTCTTCCGGAAGGATACCTGGGACCTCTTCGGTGGGCATGTTTGCATCATCATTTACTTCATCATTTCCTAGAGGATCCTCATACAGCTTGGTGTAAAATTCTTGTACCCGTTTCAGGATCAGTTTCCTACTATGGGTTATGGAGCCGTCTTCTAGCATCAAGGCCACCAGCTGTCTCTTTCCGATCGAGAGATGTTGCTTCATTTTCTTGTAACTTCTATTGTTTTCTATGGTTTTCTCGATTAGTTCATAATTATATTTTTTCACATCTTCCTTGATGCACTTCCTTATAGTTTTGTTTATTTCTGCAAAATGGATCATTTCTTTAGGATCATTAGAAATTAACATTTTCCTTCTTTTTTCCATCAGCAGTCTTGTTTTTTCAGTCAACTTTTTCTCTGGCTTTGTTTTAACTGTTCCGCCTATTTCTTCAGCAGTTTCCTTGAGTATCTCTATAAATTGGGATTCAACTTCTTGGTCTTCCAGTGCACTGAATCGATTTTTCAGTTGGAGCTGAAATTCTTCTTTTCGTTCTTTTAGCACCTGCGTGTTGATAATAGACTTAGGCTTCTTCTTTATAAGCTTCTGTCTTTCTAACTTTGAGTTAAATTTTATTCTGCATCTTACCAAGCGATGGTCGCTTCCAGTTTTAAACTGGTTGAGGACGGAACAGTCTTCAGCCAATTGCTTCTTATTGACTAGTATGTAGTCAATTTCGTTTTTGGTACCATTGGGTCCTTTCCAGGTCCATTTTCTATTGGGATTCTTTTTGAAGAAAGTGTTCATTATATATAGACTAGTACATTCAGCAAAGTCTACAAGGCGGTCCCCTCGTTCATTTCTGTCTCCATAGCCCCATTTTCCAACTGCGCTGTCGTCTTCCTTTTGTTCTCCTACCTTGGCATTGAAATCACCCATGACCACTTTTAGATGGCAGCTTCCTTTGTCGTGCAGTTCTCCAACTTCTTGGTAAAAATCTTCCACTTCCTCATCCGAGTATGATGACGTTGGCGCATAAACTTGGACTATTTGAAGTTGATATCTTTTGTTTATTTGAAGCACTAGTCTAGCTGCCCGCTCGGATGAACTTTCCATTTCCACGATATTATTCTTCAATTTTTTGTTGATGATGAATCCAACACCTCCTGTTCTTCCTGTGTCAGTTCCCCTGTAATAAAAAATATCTCCACTCTTCAACTCCAATAGGCCTTCACCTTTTCTTCTCACCTCACTAAGTCCTAAAATGTCCCACTTGATCTTCTCCAGTTGTTCTTGGAGCTCTTGAAGTTTTTCTTCACTGGACAAAGTCCGGCAGTTAAAGGTAGTTAGGTTGAGGTTAAAGGAATTGGGTAAGGATGAGAAAGAGTGGCAGTGGGCGTTTAACCTTCCTGCCTTGTTCCTGACCACTGCCACGGTCAGAGGCAATCCAGCCTCCGGAGAATGAGGGCCGTTTTTTATGGGTGTACATGTCATGGGGGGGTTGTGGGCCTTAAAACACCACGCTGGCCCAGAGCGGGTTGGTGAGTACCTCTTTCACTTTGGCCGGAGATATTGCAGAAAGACTTCACAGCATGGTTGAACCTACCGGTGTCCGAGAACACCACTGTTCTTCGCCCTTTAGCCTCCGTTTACACCCTTCCGCCGACTTTGAGGCAGTGAACTGAGGCAGTTGGAAGGGATATATATATATATATATATATATATATATATATATACTAGCTGAACCCGCGCTATATCTGCGCTTTCTTTTTCAATTAATTTATCAAAAATTAAGGAGTGTGTAAAAAAAGTTAATCTCAATAATTCACATTTAACTATAATAATGTATTTTCCAGGTATTGGTAAGGTTCGCCGGTTCGAATCTCGCTGAGGGTACGGCTGCGTTTGCGTATTGACATTCGATTATGCGAAGTCGATCAGAAATCTATATTTTAAATTTCATATTAGAGAGGAAATTAATGCTACGCAGTAACTTACTGCAAACTTTTCCATTTCCCATAAAATAACAGGTAAAAATCGAATTCTCGACCTGCAGGCTTTCATTTCTTTTGAGATAAAAATAATAAAGTATTGACCTACAATTTTCTGTTATGAAACATTTTGAATAAAACATTATAATGTTTCCTATTCTGTTCATTTTCCGCCTACAGTTCGAAATAGTTCAAGTTAAACGTTTAATGCATGTAATACTGGAGTTCAAGTGGGAAATAAAAGAGTAATTGAAATGGTAAGATCAGTTTATAGAGGAATGTAAACAACGGATAATTCCACAGAGGCATATTTTTCCACTTCCATTATCTCAATGAAGAGAAGATAACCATGTAATGTGTCAAAAAAATAACTTATGTCCCTATTTCGACCGTGTAACTTGTAAGCATTGCAAAAATAAGATAGTATAGAGTTTTAGCCGTCGAATAAAGTAAAAACGAAGAAAATCGGTCCATATTTACGTATTTTAACGAATGAAGGAATAAAACCTTGCACTCTAAAAACTCGAAAATCCCGTGCAACTTTATGGGAACATATAATTGTCTCCTGGATTCGAATCCGGGATTTTATGAAAATGAGAATAGTTTTCTAGGGACCTCCTATTTTGTAGAAACAAAACGCAGTTTACCGCATATCTCTACGACGAACGGCTTCTGAGATACAGGGGGGGGACGGACGGACGGACACTTCCAAAATTATATATAGGATATATATACTATATATGATAAACGTAAAATGCACCAAAGCGACGAAGAAGCATGGTGGATTGGCTAACACATTCAATTTTCACGGGGTTTCAAAATATTACCACAGATGAGTATGCACTACTTTTAATTTTAAAGTTCTTAACTTTTGCACTATTTCTCCTTAGCACTACTTCGCGCACACAGCGGTATGTAGTCCTGAAAAACTATCGAAATATCTTCAGATACGTTCTCACGCTAAAGTAGTCATATTTAGCGTTGATATAAATACTAGTCTGCCCGTTACAGTGTCACTTACAATTTGGATGTGGCGATGAAATTCGATAGGAAAAATGACTAACAATCATTAACTTTAGCAGGTAATATTTATTATTTATAAAACGAAGTTAAAAGAATCTTATTGTATTTTTTATTGTTAAAATAATCGAATCACGTAATAAAATCGGAATAAATATAGCTATCCATCTTTCTTGATTTCACCGTATAAAACTTCGTTTTTACTTTCTCATATACGAAGTATATTGAAAAAGTACTGTAATCGCGAAAAAATTCTAACTCGAGATTTTGACGGAAATATACGTTTTAGGTGTAGCTGAGTCCGAAAAAGTGGTTTTCGAAATGCCGTCTATCTGTCTGTTACTGATTCTAGGGCAGGGATGGCAAATACGTGGCACGCGTGTCAGATATGGCACGCAGGTGATTTTACTTGGCACGCGCAAGCTTGTATTTTCTGTATGAAACATGAAGTTTCTTAGAGGCACGCGAAGAAAACTTCTGATGGTTCACGGTACTTTCTTGGCACGCGACTCGAAAATCATTTGCCATCCCTGTTCTAGAGACTAAACGGTAGAGCAAAAATGAATGAAATCTCGTATTTAGGCGTTTCATCGTGCAGAGTAGAGGCTCTGAAGAAATGGTTGACATTGCTCAATGATTAAGGAAAGTTTATTCTACGTATTTTTAACAACTTGATTTTATCAAAAAAGGTTATAACGATTTTATTCTATTTTCGTACAGGTATTTGAGTTTACGTCTTCAATAATACCAAATAGTTCATATTCTGAATAAATGAATATAAGGCTAGTTTGTTCTAGGCAACTTTATCAATAATTTGATTTTCTAAAAACTGGCTCATACGATTTTTATTTTCCAAAGATAACTAAATGACGCATTAATATATGAGATAGTTTGTACAATGTATGTTGTACCGATTTTTTTATTCTCCCTATAACTTTCCTAATTTTCCTCCCATTGTGATAATAGAAGTATTGCAACATTTTAAACTTCCAAATTTAAATCATTAGACACGTAGCCATAGCATAAAAGAATTTGAAAAATTCCAGTTTTTTGCATCAAATGAATTTTTAAGTTAACTCGGCATGGATTAGCATTCTTACTTGGAGAATAATATGCATCGTTCTTTCGACGGAAAAATTCTCCTAGTTTCACGTTCGTAACTTAATTATAACTTATTTAATGAAGCAATTTTATGGATATAAATGGCGAAGAAATTCATTTATTATGAGAAAATTGTTGTTTTAAAAAGTGATTCCACATCACAAGGTTGTCAGATTTTTCTGATATTTTCACGTTTGTATCTACATAGTCAAGTTTCAGATTCTCACCTATTCCGGATATATCATTTCCACACCGGCATGAGAAACATGCGAACGCTAGGTACAATAACAGGAAATCAACAGATGAGATATCAGAAACGTCACCGCAGTTTTACAAACACGCAATCGGCAAAAGAAAATACCGCGTGAGAGAAATTGGTATTCTGAGAAAGTGAATGAACCTCGTAGGCGAACGTAGACAAATGCACCGGCGACCTTTTTGCGTCGATGGATTAAGGGAATCAAATAGTGAGTAACCAATCGGTCCGCGTTCTTATTGGAAAGTTTTAAGAGTCCTCCTCAACCCACACGCGTGGTTGGATCCGTTTTATTTTTCTCCGTAGGTGAGGTCGTCACCGAGGGCGGTTGACTGAGAAAGAGTCAGTGAGCTGGGAGGGATTGGAAAGGGTAGTAAAAGAGAACGTATGGAACCAGAAAGGCGTTGGCAGCCATAAAGAGAACGGAAACGGGACATGAAAAAAAGAGAGAGAAATATATGAGATAGAGAGAGAGAGAGGCGAAGAAAAGAGGCCGTATTGGAATGCGAGAAGAAAGGCTATGAAATAGCTTATGAGAGAATGGGGGAGAGTAGAAAGGGAAAGGAGAGGACGGAACGCAAGGGGGATTTATTATGGAAATGGCGGAGGCCGTGGAATGGAGAAATAGAGAAGAGGAAACGGGTTTACTGTAGTGGAGGGTGGGGAGTTTGGGACGAATCTGTCGCTTGGATAAGCTGAAGGCACTTCAATCGCAGTGACTGGGTCAAAAAATGCGCACTTTAGAGATAAAATCAAGTGGATCAGGCAAAACACCCCAAACGCTTTCTTGGTACGACGAGGAGAACGTCCTATGAATCGTATATTTGCATTAGTGTTTACTTAGAATCACAGCATCATATTACAGTCAACTATTGAATTTTCGGAATCGTTTTAACCTCAAATCGTTTCTTTTTTGAGTAATTCATAGGCTCATATCAACATTACGAATGCTACAGATAATGTGACATGATTATAAAGGAGGAAATGCTAAGGAGAATATAAGATAAAGGAATACAGATTATGAGAAAGAGGAAGGCGAACTGGATCGGACATTCACTGAACAGAGAGAGAACATGATAAAAGAGGTGCAAGAAAGGAAACTGGAAGGAAAAATCGGTACAGTATGCATTGTGCAAACTTTCTCATATACTGATGCGTCGTTTAGTTATCTTTATAAAATGAAAATCGTATCAGCCGGATTTTAGAAAACCCAATTTTTGTTAAAGTAAGAATAAACTAGCCTTATATTCATTTTTTGAGAAATATGAACTATTTAGTATTATTAAAGACGTAAACTCAAGTTACTCTATGAAATTTGATCAAAATCATTAAGAGCCGTTTTTGAGAAAATCAAATTGTTGTTGAAAATAATTACTGAGCAATGTCAACCATTTCTTCATAGCTTCTACTCTGTATTATAAAATGCCTAAGTACAAGATTTCATTCATTTTCTCTCTACCGTCTAGACCCTAGGGTCAATAACAGACAGACAGACGGCATTGCGAAAAACACTATTTTGGACTAGGATACACCTACAATATATATTTCCGTCAAAATCTCGAGTTCGAATTTTTTCGCGGTTACAATAATTTTTCAATATGAGAAAGTAAAATGAAGAGAAAGTAATCTATTAGTCAAGTGCATAGCACGTGGGGACTTATTTGCCCGATTCACATCAAATCCTGATTTGAAAAGATGGAAAAATGAAAAGGGTTTTGAGATGGGATATTTGTGAGGGTGCTGAGACGTAGACCAAGAATGCTCTTCCCATTCCCTTTGGAAAGGGAAGTTCTTGCCTTAAAAATGAAAAAAAATATCTCAATCCGGTGCCTCGTTTTTCCGCACTCCCCATCACCGCCACCCAATATCCCGCAACCCACAATTCCTTCACCAAAATCCTCCCCTCTCCCTCCTCCTGGTGACCCAATCGTTAAATTCCGCAGTGCCCTTATGATAACATTCAAAACTTCTGCATCCTTCTCCTATATAAATAGAATATTCCGATCAAGGGCTTTTTTTTTCCTTTTATAATAGTAAATGTCTCGGTTGTACCCTTTATATTAAGAAGAAGCACAGAACAGGTACGAGAAACGTGTTATTTATCATTGGTATGGGTTTCGTAGGAAAAGGGACAGATACTTGAGTTAGAAAGAATCCAACGCAGAGCAGCAAGATTCGTTAAGCAAAAATATGAGCAAAAATTAAGCGTCACGTCACTCTTCAAAGAGTTGAATAGGATATTGCTAGAGGACCGCGAAATTAGCGCTAGGTTAAGGCTTCTGGAAAAATTTAGGTCGGAAGTTCTATTAGAGGAGGTCTCAGGAATATTAGAAGCACCTACGTGCATGGGCAGGCACGATCACGAGAATAAAATACGAGAGATCGACTGTAGGACCGAGCGACATCAGGGCTCGTTTTTCCCAAGGACCATACGGGATCATAACAGGAGGGTGATTCCCGCTAGAGAAGCTATTAGGTAAGCTATGGTGCGCTGCACCCCCTGCCACACCAATCTGGTGACTTGCAGGGTATTATGTAGATGTTTAGGTATTAAGAGGAAGAATTTAACTCTTGAAAGCATAAAGTGTACTACGGATTTTTTTTAAAAAGATTGAATCGAAATGCTACTCTTAATTAAGATTTAACTAGGATAAATAAAAGAGATGAATATTTTACGAGATTATCTCGTGGAGTTTTATATCTCACATTTAAATATTCTATGGTTTTGTAAGTAATGTACTAGAATCATACTACGGTAAGAAATTTAAATTTATATTGAGTACTCAAAATAACATTTACTCAACGAATAACGACATTTAGCATCATTTTATAAAATTACTGCGTTTTTAGGGAATACTTCCACTTATAATCGTGACTGGTCATTGATCCACAAAATACTACAATTAAATGTGAAATTTCAAAACCATATCTGATTTAAACAAGGCTACTCCTGATTGTTATTAACCTTTTAATGTTCGCAATCTAATAGAATGAAATGTTACGGCACTAAGCTGCGTTTCATTTCATTTCGCAAGAGTTACAACAACACGCATTGCCAATATTCATATAAAGTTTTCTTTAAAACAATGGATATGTGATAGTTTTTAATCCGTATAGCTATTGTCCTATCGGTTTATTTGACTTGCTTTCTTTTTATGAAATCCTAATTTTTTGTGAGATAAGAGTCAAGAATAATAAATTATAAAATTATAAAATAAATTTTTTAGAGCTATTACAATTTTCTTTTAGAAAACATGACGCTGTCATCTCTTTCTGATTCGAATTAAAATTAATGTAAGTTATCAATTCTATACAAAATAATCTAAATAAATAAAACATCTTAAAAATATAAAATGTACGATCTTCACAGCGAAGAATCTAAATTATGGGAATATATTTATTATCTATGGAAAATGTTTATGAAGTTACAACTCTTTTTTCGTGAAATGTTGTCTAGGCATACACATTCTTTCAAACGCAATTTTCAATGCTTTAATCCCAGCATTTGTTTGGAATGAAAATTCGCTGAAATGATTTAAAGTTTAACATGAAAACTTTCCCCGCATCGAAAATTTTATTTGGCCAAAAAACAAGTCTATGATTTGTACACCGGTAGGCAGAGAATTCGACGATGCATCAAAGTATGACCATAAGCATTCAAAATCCAGCAACGTATAAATTATCCCTCATAACCGAAGAATAAAGACTCGCGTCCTTTACTCGAACGGACAGCGATATCAATCATTCGTAAAATTGGTTACAAGACAACAAGGACTATATATACTTCAACTACGACTTTCCTCCCTAAGTATGTTTACAATCCTTCACTAAAAAGAAATCCTAAGCGGCGTATTTTTTTAGTTATTTAGTTGCTTCCGCCTCTCTCAGCGCTCCAACAAATTTCGAAGGATGATTTAGCAAAAAGAACGATAACGAGCAATAAATAATAGTGGTTGTTGGAATCGAGCTTTAATACAAACAGCAAACTGATACGGAGGAGAAAAAATGGAGATTTTTCAGGAGAAAATGAATATGGGGTTCAACGAAAGTCCTCGATACTCATTTGTCTAGCATCAGACGGTAGAGGCGAAAGGCCGCCGATAAGGGATAAATCACAAACGGCGTCAGAGTGAAAGTATTGCGGAAGAGGGCGAATTGAAGAAATGTAGGGAGAGAAATGGAGGGAGAGAAATGGAGGGAGAGAAATGGAGGGAGAGAAATGGAGGGAGAGAAATGTAGGAAGAAATGTAGGGAGAGAAATGGAGAGAGAGAGATGTACGGAGAGAAATGGAGGGAGAGAAATGGAGGGAGAGAAATGGAGGGAGAGAAATGGAGGGAGAGAAATGTAGGGAGAGAAATGTAGGGAGAGAAATGTAGGTAGAAATGGAGGGAGAGAAATGGGAGAGAAATGGAGGGAGAGAAATGGAGGGAGAGAAATGGAGGGAGAGAAATGGAGGGAGAGAAATGGAGGGAGAAATGGAGGGAGAGAAATGTAGGAAGAAATGTAGGGAGAGAAATGGAGAGAGAGAGATGTACGTAGAGAAATGCAGGGAGAGAAATGGAGGGAGAGAAATGTACGGAGAGAAATGGAGGGAGAGAAATGGAGGGAGAGAAATGGAGGGAGAGAACTGTAGGGAGAAAGAGACCGAAGTGAGAAAATCGGTCGAGGGAGAGTGATAGGGTCATTCGTAAGTTGAGGAAATAAAACGTGAAATTGAGATAGAGAAAGCGATGGAAATTTATTGGGCAAAGGTGGAAAGATAGAGTTAGATAAGAGAGAAAGGGGGGGGGAGAACAGAGAGATATTGAATGAGAGAGAGGAAAGGAATCGGAAGAAAGTGAAAGCGGAGCTTGACGGAAGAGGGATTTCTTTCCCAAGCTCTGCTACTTTCTAAAGGAAGGGAGGTAAAATCGATAGAATAAAGAAGAAAAAGAGAGAGAAAGGGAAGAGAGAGAAAGGTATAGGGAGAAAGAGAGAGGGGGGGGGGCGAGGCAAGGAGCAAAGGGAAGAGAACCAACTCAGGAGGAACGACAGCATGTGACATTCATACGGATGAATTTTTGAGGGCCGCGAGAGAAATTACGTACGCTGTGACGGACTTCTAACCTTTCATCCTTCCTCCTCTTTCCTCCCTTCTCTAAAAAAAATCGGTACAACATACATTGTACAAACTTTCTCATATATTGATGCGTCGTTTAGTTATATTTGGAAAATAAAAATCGTATGAGCCAGTTTTCAGAAAATCAAATTATTGATAAAGTTGCCTAGAATAAACTGCCCTTATATTCATTTATTCAGAATATGAACTATTTGGTATTATTGAAGACGTAAACTCAAATACCTGTACGAAATTTGATCAAAATCGTTATAGCCGTTTTTGAGAAAATCAAATTGTTGTTAAAACTACGTAGAATAAACTTCTCTTGATTACTGAGCAATGTCAACCATTTCTTCAAAGTCTCTTCTCTATATGATAAAATACCTAAATACGAGATTTTATTCATTTTTGCTCCACCGTTTAGGCTCTAGATCCAATAAGAGGCAGACGGCTTTGCGAAAACCATTTTTTCGGATTCAGCTACAGCTAAAACGTATATTTCCGTCAAAATCTCGAGGTCGAATTTTTTCGCGATTACAGTACTTCGAATATGAGAAAGTAAAAATAGGACATGATAAGTTTCTTTCTCCCTTAGAAACGAGATTATGTTGACCTTCCCTCTGTACCGCTCATTTCGAACATGTCCCTTTTCTCCTGCCATTCTTTCTCTAGAACAGTGGTCTTCAACCTTTTTTGAGTCACCGCCCACTTTTACCATATGTTGTCCTTTGAAATAAGTTCACCGCCCACCCAGTGGCGTAGGAAGGGTTTCTGGCGCCCGGGGCAAAGAATAATTTTGCGCCCCCAGTAGCAAAGCGATTTACGGAGGTATGGTATCCCTAATACTATAGTAGTGGGATTGTCGTTAGATGATATTACCGAATACGGTCTCAGTGGTAATAACAGCGTTTAAAAATTTATGATTTTATATATTTGATAAAAATAAACTTAAACGCTTCCCTGCTTCTGCGAGAGACTCCGACCACCCTCATGGGCCTTTCGATTTTACCGCAGCATGGATACATTGTCGCTAGTCCACATGAATAGATGCACCGAAGACTTTAAGGCAGCAATAAAATTATGTGGATTATGTCAATACTACTAGCTAAAACGTAAACAATAAACAACATCTTGATTACCGAACAAATGTAAGTAGATGTATCAATTTATGTTGCGATAAACCTTTCAATGTTAATGGCAAAAGATAACAATGTTCTAATATTCCTTAAAAATCATTTGACTCACTTTAAATGTATTTATAGACTATATTTAGGCATGAATCCTTTTGTACCCTTTATCTTGGCATTAGCTATTCTTCCTCTACGGCGTGCAACGGCGTGGATTTATCCTTGAATTAATCTTTACGTGTATATCATCTCCCTTTGAAGAGAACAACAATTAAGAAATTTAGCTTTGTTGTCCCCTGGAAAATGATCATCTAAACCGATAAATTTTGCGGTCAAAGGAAAATTTCGAGCGATTTAGCACGTAATACGACAAAACATGAACAGAATTAAAATATTCTGTCTTTCGTGCGTAAAATAATCCATTTCCCGTGATAGTAAGTTAATATTTAGGTATATTTATATCCACATCAGTGAAGGGCTGCATGGCATTTTGGGGTTTCTCCACACCATTTCCCATGCATTCTTATGGAGATAGTATTTTGTTGACCCCATGGGGTATAAGAGACCCCACGGTCTGCAAACCTAGACCAAGTTCTTCCTTTGGTCCATAGGATGGCCCATGAAACTTTTGAATTCGATAGCTTCAACGGTGTAAAACGTACAAAGAACACATACATACACTAAAATATTTATTATATATATATATAAGTTGTAGATATTATTTTTTTCTACAACTCCTGTTTGAAATAAATTTTCATAAGGAATATTGCAAGAGATATTCAGTTTTCTTCGAAATTGACGGTTAGCGGGCAGCTCGCGCGCGTGGTAGTGACAACAATTGAATCGCTAGCGCTGAAGCGTGTAAGTTTAACTGTTCCTATTTGATATTAGTTGACAACTTACGTATGGAGAAAGTCATGTGTTGGACACATCAATTTACTTTAAAGAAGCTTTCCGAATTTGTAATTTGCTATTAAGCTTGTATCTTTTTCTATTTTATGGTTCTTTTCTGTGAAATTATTATTACTACTTTTATTCTACTTTCTAATTGCTGACGCAGGGTTAAATGAAAGAAGAGACTATGTAGTCTCAATTTCGCCCTAATAAAGTCTGTCTGTCTCTCTCCTCATCCATTTCAACTCTCAACTTTCTCTCTGTATAACTTTCTACCCTCCATTTTCTCCCCAGCTAACTTTAATCCAACTCCGTTCTCTCTCCACACCTACACACAGGTCCAGGGTCTGAGAGAGAGAGAGGTGAGATGGGGCCCGGGCCAGTCGCTAATGTGGGGCCCCACCCCACTCCGAAAGCCATACAAATATATGAATAAAATCAATAGAACATCAAAAAAACAGATTTTTCACGATTTATCAAAAGAAACTTTAATGTACATAACAGAACTTATTTACATTACCGATTACACGGCTTCACAATTTAAATATAATTTACATTTATTTGAGATATAATTTGAAGACCTGTATAACGTTACCCGCACTGAAAATTGAAACGAATTAAAATTATTTTAAAAATGCTTTTCGAGCTTTCTTTTTCGCAAATTTCTTCATTATCGTTGAAAAATCTATTGTCCGCGCAACGTCAGAATTTACGTGAAGAATTGATAGCCCATTTAGCCTTTCCTGAGACATTGTAGATCTGTTAAAATTACAATACTTACCCACTATACAGAGTAATAATGGGTAAGTAATAAGAGAATTCCAGTCGCTATTCACAGTTTCCTTTTTTTCAAAAACGCAAAAAAACTCCACCGATTTGACAATAAAATTTAATTTTTGAGCGATAGCCGATATGCGATCATCTCTACCTCTCTTTCGCTATCTCTTCTCTATCTTCTACTCTATCTCTACATAGTCAAACCCTCCCTTCCCCTTTAACTTTTGATCGGTGCTTACTTGCGCCAGGGTTATTTGTTCAATATATTAGAGTAAATAACCCTTAGAATAAATTTTGGGGGACCGAGCCAAATGGCCCCGCTGCACCCCCTCTATCTGGCTCTGCCCAGGTCTCTTTCTCTTCCCCTTTCCCATACAACGTCCATTTTCCTCCGTCCTTCCACCCGCCATATTTCCCTTTCTTCTTTTCCCCTCCTCTTCCGTAATCTCTTGCTTCCTATATCCATCTTTCCCTTCATTACCCACTTCTTCCTCTTGAAAAAACGTCAAGAGATGCGATCTCTTTGATGCATTTGGAGTTTCTGTTTTTCACGTTTTCCTTTAAATGGAATTAATACTGTAAAATCGTCAATACACTAAAAAAAGAAACAGCTAATCCTACGCCTTTGATCAATCTTCAGTATAAACGCCGAAAGATAGACGTCCTATTTGAAAATTATCGGATTATCTTGAACAAAATTATTTTTTATTGGTGGCGGTATATTCTACGCATTTTTGACAATTTGATTTTCTCAAAAACGGCTACAACGATTTTCATCAAAATTCGTACAGTCACTTGAATATACGTCATCAATAATACCAAGTAGTTAATATTTCACAAAAAAATAATATAAGGCTAGTTTATCCTAGGCAACTTTAACAATAATTTGATTTTCTAAAAAATGGCTCGAACGATTTTAATCAAATTTCCTACCGTTAATTGAGTATACGTCTGCAATAATACTACTTATTTCATTTTTCTCAATGAATGAATATAAGGTTAGTTTATTCTTGGACAACTTTAACAAAAATTGGATTTTCTATAAACCGGCTGATACGATTTTATTTTCTAAAGATAACTAAACGACGCATTAATATATGAAAAAGTTTGCACAATGTATGTTGTACCGATTTTTCTGTAGCGGAAATGGATGGACTAATTCAATAAAAAGTAGTAGGTGATGCAACTATTATTAGATATTTTAAATTGATCGAATTTGTTAACCGAATGCATCACATATTTTAAAACATAATCGCAACGGTTTGTAATGATTTGATTTGTGGTTTATGTTAATTTATTAATTTTAGTTAATTTATATATTTGGAATCATAAACTCTTATTCTATCATTTTCCGCTGGAAATAGGATCAAATATTAAAGCTAACATCGTGCCATTGTAAATATTGTATTTATGTACCAAAAAGAATTTTTCAGCACATTTTCGATAAAAGGATTTTAAAAATCCAAAATAACGATATAATTTTCAATTTGATAACCTTAAAAGTAAATTGTTCAGTGCATGTACTGTAGGGCAGTGCTCCGCAACATTTTTAATTTTACGGTACACTTTCTGGTGCTTTCGAACTTCGCGTCACGCCGAACCAAATTTATAGAGACTGTAGAATATTTCTGCCACCTTATAGCCAACAATAAATATAAAATCGCCTTCATCGTACAGATTAAAGGCACCTACGTACATGGGAAGGCACGACCACGAGGATAAAATACGAGAGATCGACTGTAGGACCGAGCGATATCAGGGCTCGTTTTTCCCAAGGACCATACGGGATCATAATATGAGAGTGATTCCCACGAGGGACGTTATTAGGTAGGTTTTGTTGTGCTGCACCCCCTGCCACCCAGCAGTCTGGTGATTTGCAGGGTATTATGTAGATGTAGATGAAGAAAACTATTGCTAAAATCAAAATTTTTCAAATCGTTTAGCTCGGATTAATATATATTACTATCCTATGATAAAAATTCCAATTGTCCAGTTACGAGGCAACTTGGTATCGGTTTCAAATAGCGGATACAGCTAAGAAACCGTACCATACGATATATACGGTTTTTGTTGTCTTACAGTCATAAGGAAAAAATAGTATTTTTTCCTTGCCTATAATTTCCTAATTTACCGCCGCACTGAGTACTTAGTGGCGGCGCAGTAGTGTGCCGCGGCACATCGGTTGTGTGACACTGCTGTAGGGTATACAAGGTTTGATCAAAAAGTTCGGTGAACGATATTATAACCCCTGAACGGGTAGGCCTACAGAAATGGTTGTGGGCGGAGATTACAGCAGCAATCCTCATGCTTGCACACAACAATTGTCAACCTCTTATAACACGCCAATCTGGCGTGAGCGCGCTTTATGTAAGGACTCGTCGCAAGTTGTGACAATGTCGAAATTTGAACAACGAGCAAACATGAAAGTTTTTTCAAGCTGGATAAGACTGCAAATGAAACGTATGAATTGCTCGTAACAGTGTACAGAAGTGATGCTATCGCAAAGAAAACAGTTTTAGGTGGTTCGAAAGGTTTCGCGATGAAGATCTCTCGCTGAAGACGAAGAACGAAGCGGTCGTCCATCAACTTCCCGAAACGACAAGAACATCGACAAAATCCGCTCTCTCATTCGCTAAGGCCGGCATCTAACCGTCCGAGAAATTGCAGAAGGGACTTATCTTTCTTTTGGTTCAGTTCAGACAATACTGACGGAGGATTTGGGAAAGAGACGTGTGAGCGCCAAGTTCGCTCCACGCATTCTCAGAAAAAAGAAACTCGAGTCCGCATTTCAGCTGAGTTGTTTGAGGAAGCTGAAGCAGATCCGAATTTTTTTTATCAAAGATCATAACTGGTGATGAGTCTTGGATTTACGGTCACGATACAGGGACCAAAATGCACAGCTCCCAGTGGAAGACACCCTCGTCACCGAGTCAAAATCGAAGGTTAAGGTCATGTTGATTTCATTTTTTGATATTGAAGGCATTGTGTACTCAGAATTTGTTCCACAAGGTGAAACTGTTAACGCAGCTTATTACAAGGGAGTTTTGACACGTTTGAGAGATGCGATCCGACGGAAAGGTGGCGAAACGTGTGGCTGTTGCACCACGACAATGCACCGTGTCATTCTGCTCTCTCTGTTCGGAAATTTTTGACCAGTAAAAACATCACTGTCGTACCACACCTGCCCTATTCACCTGATTTGGTACCCAATGACTTCTGGCTGTTCCCGAAATAGAAAGAGACAATGAAAGGAAGGCGTTTTGACACCCTTGAAGACATCAAATTCAATACGACGGCCCGTCTGAAGACGTTCACGAAAAATGACTTTCAGAAATGTTTCCAGCAATGGCAGGCTCGCTGAATCAAGTGTGTATCTGCAGAAGGACAGTATTTTGAAGAAAATTAATAATGTAACTACTTTCACAAAAATTGATTTATAACATCATTCACCGAACGTGTTGATCAAACCTTTTAAGTGAACAGGCTTCAAGATCAAATTTTAATGGCCAAATCAATTGAAGGAATAGTCATATAGTTTTACAAATTTTAAGAATTGTCACTTCTGATCCTTCATTATCGCAATTATAGCCATACGCTTGAGCACGATCTTGAAATCTTTTGAGTGATGCTCGGTCCTTTTACTGTGTTTGAGCGCCCTTTCCTTTACCGATCCGGAAAATCTTGCATTAGTATAAGAAAAAACTAACGCTGCATCCAAGAGACCTTAACGGTTCACTCTTTCTCCGCGCACATACGCACGCTCCAACGCTCACTTTCCGCCAATTTTCCCCCGAAAACTACGACTGACCTTTCCGTCCACGGTAAGATGAGACGATTCCCTCGAAGACGAGCCATTATATCGGTAATGGCTCACATCCCAAACCACCTTAACTTTTTTTCTTTCCATCTTTATCTCTCTCTCTCAAGATGCTCATTAGCGACCAAAGTATTAGGACTCGGGTTCTTTTCCTAAGAACGTTGTCAGAAGAGAACTAAACTCCTTTCTTTCATTTAATATTTGCACGGTTGCTCATCTTCCCTCCGGGGTCATACAAACATCAGAGGAACAAATTGAATCGAGTTTCCGGGAAAACGCAAGGATGCGTTCTTGCGGACGAGAAAAAAGCGCGCATCGCCCACTTCGTTTCGTTCAGGAGAGAATCCACCCGTGAGAGCCCGTTGTTGGATATTCCCTTCTAAAATTTCTACGGTAAAATCCATGATGGCCGGGCTTAAGCTTCTTATACGTTTCCACGACTATATCCATGTAAAGGGAGTAACGACACGAAAGTTTAACTGGAAACGACTCCAGAATAAACGTAATGTGATCGGAAGGCTTGATTTATTTCGAAATGTTAGACATTAACACAATATCATTACAGTTACATATTCCGCTTTTCAATCACGTGTATATCCGTTAAAAATTGATGAGTGCGACCTTGTGGTACGAGATGTATTTGTTCAAAACGCATGGCTACAAAACTCCGCGGCGCAATCGGCTAGCACTGTTAACCGAAAGGCTGGTGGTTCGAGCCTACCCGGGGGCGTTATTTTGCACGCAATTTATTAGTGATAAAGAAAAATTATGATAATTTTTATTAGGAATTGACAAAAATATCATTAAAAATTGGAAATATTGCGTAAAAGGTCATTTCACCGACAGGTATTCATAAAACAAAAATTCAATTTGTTGCAATGAACATGAAGTGAGAGAAATATTGAATGTTGAACTAATCTAGGCAAACGGCCGGGAAAGCCCTAATTTTTGTTACCACGTTCACGGCTTGGTAACTTGTTATGGCTCCTAGACAAATATGCAAAATCTTTCGCAACGAATTTCAATATTTAAAATATTCCACTTAATGGGAATATTTTCTAGATGAATGAAAATTAACAAATGCGCAACTCAAACTTAATGATGCGTAATAATATCTCGAAGTGCATTCGAATAAAACGACACAAAATTGCTCATCATTAAAAAGTCCAAAATACGGAGATAAAATAGTTAAGGAAACAACCAAGCAGAACATTACCATAGGTCAGGATGGATTAGAAGGCCTTTTAAACAGCGGTCTCGTACACTTATCCGGAGGCCTAAACGACCCCGTTAATGGCACCAGACGGGGATAGGAGGTCGTATCCAGGAGCTGTGAGATGCGGCGGATTGAATGGAGTTAGGAAGAGAAAGAGAATGGGAGAATGGAAGGAGGGGGAATTGTGGATTAAGTGAAACTCTAGCACGAAATGTCAGGACGATACACGAAATAGCAAGCAAGGGTAAAAAATGGCAAATAAAACATCCCCGAAAATGAAACAAAGGGATTAAACAGGAGGAAAATAAAAACAAACGAATGCCAAAGTGAAATAACACCGAATTCTTCCGAATTTAGCGAGGCACCGAAAAGTATCCCGTAAGTAGATTGTGCGTATTCGAGCGAGTAATTAGTTTGAGGTTGAAAGTAGAGAAAGGGAAAGGATCCAAGGACGTTGTGTAAAGGGATGGATGTTTTTTTTAATCTCCTCGAATCGGTGAATCCTTGTTTTCGGAACACACAAATAAGGGGAAAGGCCCGGATAGGAAATGACAAACAATTTAGGAGAAAAGTGAACGGGAACATTAATATTTGGAAAAGTAATGAAACGGAAATCGAGGGAGAGGCGAAAATGCATCAATAAATACCTCGCTTTGCAATGTATATGCGTTCCTGGATAATATCGTGCATGAAGTCGCCTTTCTCGTTTGAATACCCGAGGTTACATTTTAGCGCTGTCCTAACGTACAACAATTTAATCACGATGAAATCAGATTTCCTTCCCTATAAACTCTTGCGTCGAATTGAAAGATTTCGCTTTTCAATGCTAGAAGATTGTTTGAAAACCGCTGTAAAGTGAAACTGACAGCCGCGCAATTGGAGAGAATTCTCCAAAAAGAAAACCGCGCCAAAACCGACATCTTTTAAAGCGAAACCGTTGAATTACTGGGATGAATGGATGGAAACGCCTGAAAAACCATATGCAAACCTTTATGGAACAGGAAATGGGGCCCATGCAAGTAAATAGGTAACTATAGATTGGCAGAAATGAGGTCTACCAGCATTGACGGAGATATTTCGGTTTGTATTTTAAAAAATCGGTACAACATACATAGTACAAATTTTCTCATATACTTATGCGTCGTTTAGTTATATTTTGAAAAATATTAACTACATACAATCATTGTAAATATCAACTTAACTGTATGAAATTTGATGAAAATCGTATGAGCAGTTATTTTGAAAATCCAATTGTTATTAAAGTTGCCCAAGAATAAAATAGCCTTATATACATTTGTGAGATATGAACTATGTAGTATTATTGCAGACGTAAACTCATAAATTAGCCTTATATTCATTCTTTGTGAAATATGAACTACGTAGTATTATTAGAGACGTATACTCAAGTAACTGTACGAAATTTTATCAAAATCGTATGATCCGTTTCTGAGAAAATCAAATTGTTGTCACAAATGCGTAGAATAAACTTCCCTTAACTATTGAGCAATGTCAATATGTATGATAAAATGTCTAAGTACAAGACTACATTCATTTTCGCTTTACGGTTTAGGCTCTAAAGCCAGTAACAGACAGACACGGCATAGCGAAAACCTCTTTTTCGGACTCGGGTACACCTAAAACGTGTATTTCCATCAAAATCTCGAGGTCGAATTTTTCCGCGATAACAACAACTTTCTCAATATACTTCATACGTGAGAAAGTAAAAAATTAAAGGCCAAAGAAAGCAACGGCGAAAGAAATCACCGAAAAACATCCGTCATTCTAGAAAGGAGGGTGAAGAAAATTAATTTGAAATAAGCGGAGTGAAAGAAAGGTTTGCATAAAGGACAAAAGGAAGAAAGTAAATGGAAAACGGGTGAGAGAAAAACGAGAGAAGGGAGCCGAAAAGAAAACGGAAAGGAAGAGGGAGAGGAAACGGCAAGATTCGGGTGTCCACGAAATATCCAAAGGGATTCGATAAATGAAAAGTGAAGGCGGCAGCGGAAGAGATGGGATTGGCCCAGGAACAGAATTGGATAAAAAAAACAGAATAAAGTTGAAGGGTCAGCAAAATGGCCGGCGAAGCGGAAAGCATCCGATCGCAGCAATTCGGTTCTGTTTTGTATTTATCTAGACCCATCTACCCCTGATTTCGCACAGGAGAAATGTCTAGCTGCCGAGATTTATTCCGTGACCTCCGACATAGCAAAAGATGCGGGGAAAAGAGCATCGTCATCGGTCAGTCTTCAACACGGGTACTAACCGAAAAAACGACACTTGAGAAAAGAAAAAAGTAATTGTCGGCAGAAATTCCTCGTCCGATAAGCATCGAGCGCAAATAATTCGCTTGATTAAAACTGATATTTTTCTATGGCTAAAGTTTAGTATAGGTGACGTACCTTTGGCGCCCACATTGTCGGAATTAGAACTATATGGTAAGGATCTCTTTCTGCAGTGTTGCGCTACTCCGTTGGCATGGAGAGGGAGATATGAATTCCGTCAGGGCGCCGAAGGCACCCAGCACGACTCGATCTGCATACTCCTCGGCTGTTGCCTAACTATCAACCCTTATTATGTTTGCTCTGCTTCGGGCACCGTTTCTCCGGGACGGGGAGGGAGATATGGTTCCAGTCAGGGCGCCGAAGCTAAGCAATTGTGTGGTAACTCAGTCATTTGAAAACTGCAATGTTTAAAGAACGTCTATGATTCAAGTATGGGCGACATAGAAATATTCGAAAGTGGTATCGTCAAATTAAATCAGGTCCATAACAGAAAATCGCCAGGGCCGGAATCCATACATGCGTTCATTGTAAACTCGCTAGCGAACGAATTAGCTCCGTGCCTTAACATCGTATTCACAAAATCTTTAGATGAGGGAGTAGTTCTTTTGATATGGAAAACAGCCCACGCTACAACTTCAGTAAGGTTTTTGAGCACATTATCGGTAGCTCAATAATGCGATTCCTCGAAAGTAAGGATGCTCTAAATAGAAACCAGAATGGTTTCCGGAGAGGCAGGTCATGCGAGACACAGTTAGCTCTACTCACGCATGATATTGTGAAAGCAGCGGACAAAGGAATAGGAGTAGATGCAGTACTTTTAAACTTTAGGAAAGCCTTCGACACCGTTTCCCACGCGAAAATAGTGCAAAAATTAAAGGTTTATTGAATTGATGGGAGAATCATAAAATTTGATAGTTTCGTTCCTTTCGGATTGAAGCCAGAGAGTAGTTCTCGATGGAGTTGCATCAGACGTCGACAAAGTGACTTCCGGAGTGATTTAGGGAAGTGTAATCAGACCACTGCTATTCTTGATATATATAAATGACTCTTCGCGGATGACACACTCGTGTATGGTGAAATCAACACAGTAAACGATCAGGAGACTTTGCAAAGGAACCTTCAGGCTATTACGAAGTGGTGTAAAGATTGGCAACTCGACCTGAATATATAGAAATGCGTCGCAATGGATTTCATGCGTTCCATGAATTTTATCCATTACCCGTACGAAATATCTGGCTTAAAGCTAAACTACCTCAATAGCTACAAATAACTAGGAGTCACACTCAGTAGAAATTTGTCTAGTAGGGAGCATATCAAAACCGTCATAGCATCGGCAAACAGAATTCAAGGGCTTTCCTCTAGAGTCCTGCGGGGATGCCCCTCGAATGTAAAGGAAATCGCATACTTTTCCCTAATACGACCCATCGTGGAATACTGTTGCGCCGTCTGGGACCCTTTCGAGGAGGGCCTAATTAGAGAGCTCGAAATGGTTCAGCGTAGAGCGGCTAGATTTGTAAAAGGAGAATATCGGTATGATGCGAGTGTATCAGAGTTATTGAGAGATCTGAAATGGCAGACGTTGAAGAGTAGAAGAATTGAATACAAAAGGAACTATTTGAAAAATCTGAAAGTTCCGAATTCGTTGAAGACGTTGTCGTCGTTGCCATCGGTGTTAGTGAACGTAATGTTAGATCACAGTGCAGGAGAAAATATCTCGAAATTACCGCTAGAACAGAGAAATACTACCGATCCTTTTTCCCAGACGCGATAAGACAGTCCAACAGAGACATTAGTTAGAGTTCATTTGGTGCTGTGACACCCCCTGTCAAACGCTTCAGGCGGCTTGCAGGATATAATGTAAATGTAAACCTAATGAGATAAGGGCCGTAATTGCTCGGAATAAACGCTTAAATTCTGCCGCTCTCGAAACGCCTTGTTAAAATGACAAGGAAACCACGAATTCCTCGCGTCGGGATGAACACGCGATATGCTCTCTTTTCTTAGAATTTAATAAATGATAAAAGCATTAAGTGTGAGAAGAAGGTAAACTAAACTCTTGAATGGTTTTCGTGGAAATTTCTCTCCTTGGATTCTTTCCCATGCCACGATGAAGAACGAACAGAGTGAAATTTTGACGTTGATGGTAGCGCGTGTCTCGTGGTCTTCTGCCCTTCTCCATTCCGTACACCTGCCTGACGTGGAGTGTGTCTGCGCGAATTCAGAAAAGAGGCTGACTAACAAGGTCTTCATCAAAAGAAACTGGACTGAAGGCGTATATAGTAATTGACGAAGCATGACCCTTTTTTGTTCAGAATCGTTAAAATTTGCTTTTTATGAGATTTAGATACACAAAACAAAAAATAATCTAAGTTGTCATTTCAGAAATGTTCAATCCGTATTGATATCACACGATACACATTAAAATTTCCTTGCTCTTTCAACGGGAGAATTTCAGTGCCAATAGTGCTCCATTTTGGGATTGTTTAATAAATTTGGGATTGTTAAGAACACGTTCAAATGCCGATAGCTGGTGAAAAATGTTTATATTACTAATTCTAATCCCTGACATGATGAAAATATTAAGGTGTCACAAAGTGACGACAACATTTAAAATTGTCATATTTTAGTTTGCAACAACTCATAAACGTGCGTGCGAGTGCATGCATAATCCTGGTAAATCCAGTTAGTATACCTTGAATTTCTAAATCCTCGATTTACGAAGGCTTAAATTGGAATTAAAGATTTTTACTTGGTTCAATGATTCAAAGACATTTCGCTATTCTTTGCTAAAGAAAAACATTTATTTTGCAAATCTAGTCCAAAAGATATAAACAATAAAATATCTTCGCTTTAATTTCAACAACGCGAAAATCTTCATAAAAATATCGCCATAGAGATCGTATGGAGAAAAAAACAAGCTTCGTGTCAAAAAACGAATAGGTGAACCAAAGCGTAAATCTCTATAGCATGCATATTTCGAAGTCGCGTAAATTTAAGGGCTGAAACTTTTTCGTTTCGTGAAGAACTTTCAAACACAGAACGCAAAACGATTCTGATGAAAACGATTTCGTAAATAGATTGAACAAAGTTTCTAGCGATTGAACAATCAACGCCTTTGGTCGCCTCTTTCACCCGGGACAACCGAAAGAAAACTCAGCCATTCGTTGCTCACTTGTTTCCACGGAGACGTGAAAAATATTCAAAGGCGACCTCTCTACCCTCTCCGAGTTTCAAAGCGTGAACATGCGTAACTAAAAGAAGTACCCCCTCACATTTCGTTCCTTATTTTAACTTTAGTTTAGAGAAATTGTTTTTGTAACATCTTGATCTCCGCCAACACCCTCCAAAAGTGTGGCAAAGGCAATCCACATCTACAAGTTCTACTGAAATTTACCAATGAGGGACGAAGACTGAATGAAAATGTAGTAGAACGGTCATGTATAATTATTTTATTTTTTACCGACGTTATAAATATACTAAAATGCAATATCGCTACGTTTCAACTCGTGCATCGAAAGCAAAACTAGCGTATAGCAACTATATTTGGGTAAAAGACTTCCTGTCCAACAGAAAACAGATAGTAGTTATTGATGGGAAATCTTCATACCCGGTAAAAGTCGCATCACTTGTTCCACAGGGAAGTGTCATAGGCCCACTACTATTCCTGATATATATAAACGATATCTACTCGGTAGTTCGCTGCAAAATAAGACTTTTCGGAGATGACACCGTTTTATATAAGGAGATAACGAGTCAGGATGACCAAAAATCGCTCCAGGAAGATTTAAACGCCCTTACAGCATGGTGTCAAGATTGGAAAATCGAAGTTAATCACAGCAAATGTTCCCTATTGAGTTTCTGGAAGAGTAAGAACAATGAATTAGACTCGGAGTACAGCATTGATAGATTGAATATCCAATCTGCAGAGTACGTTAAATATTTAGGAGTCACCATTTGTCGTGATCTATCGAGTAATATGCATATTCGAAGGATCGTAGGCGCAGCTAATAAGAAATTGGGCTTCGTAGGCAGAATAGTAAGATGTAGCACAGAACAGGTATGAGAAACGTGTTATTTATCATTGGTCAGATCTCAGGTCGAATACGCTTCCAGCATATGGGATCCGTACGAAAAGGGACAGATACTTGAGTTAGAAGCTATATTTTTCGCCAATGTAGATGTAATCTTTAGCGCTCAGTAAATTAGTCTTCGCTTCGGGTAAGCAAATTAATTCAACATTTCCAGACAACATGGTGGAGAGTGTTGATCACCCGAATCTTACCATTTTGTTGTTTTTTCATCAAAATTTTCCCGCAACGCTGTTCACTTTGAAATTTGCATGAGTTTTTTAGGGTTTTAATATTTGAAAAATTCTGCGACACAATGGGTAATTTCTCTTTCAAAGCGCGCTTGATAATTCTTCTAACCCTTGAGGCATCGAGAGATCGTTAATAAAATCAAAGCAATGTATATTTGGCGCTCTTGGAATTGTCTCTTAATTTCGAGTTTTCGACACATTTTATCTGGAAACCAGGCCACTGAAACAGCAATTTTCAGAAAACGATACACGAATTGCTCCCACTTTCTATGTTTTCTTGATTAACGTACTCACAACCTGACACTCTTCTAGAATGAGTTGCCGCGACAAATGTTTACTTTTGAAAATTGCTTTAACGTCCTAAGGCAATACTGAGATATATGTACAGCTTTCCTTTATGGTAGAAATATAAGGGCCGGTAATGCTGAAGATCTGCACCTAAGCTTTCGCTATCTTTGCTGTGAACATAAAGAATAGTTTAGTACAATGTTTTTCACAATGTAAAATCGCTCTAGGCTAGCAAAACATATCATTCATATATGTATCGTGTTTTAAAAGAGGGTATGCAAAAACCAATGAAAAACATCTTCGTATAAAAGTATTCCAGACAAACGTTATTCCGTTTTCAAAATATTGAATTATTACGGTGTTATCAATAATAAATCTCACTAATAGTCATGATGCGAAACGCACTAATTCTGTGAATAACTCAATTAGATTTAAACTTAGAAACCTGAAATTTCCCAGGATTTCAGTGTTGATGAATCTCTACGTTATGACTAAAAACATTTCTAAAAAGGTCACGGGTTCGACTCCAGAGGATGAATGTCGTTTCCCATAGGATAACACGTAAAAATCACCTTTTTGGTTTAGAAGGAAATTTACGCTAAAACAAGCCAAAATGAATGAGGATTCTTATTCTTACCGACGAATACTCGATAATCTCATTCGAATTCGCTCATATTTTGAATTTATGCTCGAGATTTGGTAAATTTTTTAATATTTCAATAATAAGATTCCATGGTTACCGGTATTGTTGGCCTCGGAAATTTCCGTGCATATGCACTTAAGGCTTAAAGATCGAAAATAAGATTAAAACTTGCTCGAAATGACCGAAGATATGAATTTAATGCAAATAAATCGAAAGCAGTATTCATGTTATTTATATTTTTCATCTATATTACTAAAATCCTATTTCTAGATGTCTCTCTCTCAGCCATTTTTAATCTCCGGGAATTTCAGCCCTCTTAAGTTTATTTTTTATCGAGTTATTCAACTAAGTTTATTAATTTGTTATTAAAAACCAAACATGCATCCCTTATAAAATATATTCATTAAATTCGTATTCAAAACATATTCCCGTTAATCTAATCTAAATCCAATAGGTATGTACATGGTAGGAACCAAGAAAGAGCTTGCAAAGGGGGGGAGGGGGGTTTGGCGAGCGTCAGCTGCATTAAAGTGGCTAATATGGAACTTTAAAATAACGGAGTGCTCCTTAAACAACATTGGTTTCACATTATACGTCTTAATGTGCCAAAGTCAGCATAATAATGCATTTTCATTCTACATAAAAATTTCTCAACCCTTGTTCCTTTACTGTGTATATTGTACAATGTACATTCTGATGCACGGATTAAATTTAATATAAGTTGGTCTCCATCACTGTTATAGATAAACGGTTGTGAATCGTATTCTCCAGATTTCAGGAACGCAAAAAAGAATAAACAGGTAGTCGCGCTATTGTGAGAAATCAGAAAGGTTTTTCTTTTTATATCTTATTTCCACTCATTCGCTGATATCTTCAGTTGTTATGGTGTATTTCCTTTCCGATAGCGGTGACAACGGTAAACAATATCACGTTCTTCAAAGATGTATTTAGAGCAGAATGTTTAATGCACTGAAGTAAACTGCATTGTTCGTTAAACTGTTTACTTAGAGATAAACCAGATGTCTACTGTAAACACCACAATTATCTGGCTAAATAAAATGGTGGCATCATAAGAAGGGATTATATCGTCTCGTTTTTCGCGTTTGTCGTTGGAGAAGACGAAGTTAAAAATATT
The DNA here is from genome assembly GCA_036926305.1 of Uropetala carovei. Classification (NCBI taxonomy): domain Eukaryota; kingdom Metazoa; phylum Arthropoda; class Insecta; order Odonata; family Petaluridae; genus Uropetala; species Uropetala carovei. The sequence goes on along the minus strand of JAXCHB010000019.1, from coordinate 10,995,324 downwards.
GTGCAAAAGATTTTTGTTTCTCGTTAAATCAAACAAGTAAGCTTTGGTAGAATAAACGCTCTTTGGGAAATTTAGGCGATCGGAACTGCGTTAAACGAGAATATAGAATTGCACGAGACACTGCAATGCAATCCGTTTAATGTGCTTCAATTACAATGCAAACCTTTGAAGTTTATGCTGAAATTAGCCATGAAATATGTAGCGTTTCATTCGCTAAGAGTTTGGTTAGCTAAAACAATTATAATCGCCGCAATAGTACATTTTAGCCCGTGTGCTTTAATTGCTTGTTTATGTGTATACACACACACACCTATCGTTTAAAATTTTCACCTGTTTCGGAAATCGTAAATGTTGAAATAAAAAAAGAATAACACGTGTTCCCAGTAACCGATAGATAACGGACGCACAATTTCACCGAATCGAATGGAGGCCGAAAAGGATTTTTTGCATTCCACGAGACTTTAAATGTGGCTGTTATTCCTCTTTTTGCTTTATATCGCTATTAAATTTATTAAATGTTAATAATGATTTTGGATCTTGTGTGATCAATTACTATTACTAAACCTACTATTGGTAATTTCAGTGTAAAATGTGGATAGGATTTTGAATTTTTGTCTAATTTAGTATTCGTCCAGTAAGTGGGTAATTAATATTCAATGACTGATCGGATGGAAAATAAAACCATTTGAACACTGAGCGAAAAACACGTGCGAAATAAAATTTTGGAACTTTAAGCTTTTATTTGGCAACGCCAATGATTTTCGTTTCTGTTTTTCTAGACGTTCGAGAGATTGTCTAGTCTTCCATCTCTTGTTCTACTAGTTGGTGTATTTCGCTTTAAGATACCGAAAACTAACCACAGGATACGTGAGAACATCTTTTACTCACATTTTCCGCTTAAAAGTTCAAGTGAAATCATGCTTCTTGAGAACAATGCTACAAAATAAAGGTTTACAATAAGTTTATGTTAGATTTTCAACGAATACCTCTATTGAAATTAAGCTACCCATACTGTGAATATACGAGTGAAGATGTTATCACCAATCACCTACACTAGAACTAACGATCAATCCAAAATTGAATCTGGGTAGCTCGCTTCTTAAACTAAATAATGATTTAAAAATATTAATAGTAGACTATCTAATGGAAGAGCTTTCGCTCCCTTAAACTAAAAAAAAGAAAAACTGTAAAAGACCTTTGGCTTGGCCGGGGCGATTCTATATGATCCCGTCTTCTTCCACATGTCGCCTCCTCCTCTTCCTCCCTCACCTGAGATTCTGTCGAGACCCTCCTCCCTCATTCCAGGTCGCATCAGAGAGAGAGAGAGGGGGGGGAGGGAGGCCGTGGGGGAGGTTTGTGTATGGGGGCGGGACGGCTAGGGATGCGACCTCGCACCTCGTTAGCGGGGTCTCCGCCGGCGCTGCCTCCGCCCGCACCCGAAGTCGCTTCCGCACCACCCCCTCCTCAGGCGCGCCTTGATGGAGGCCTCAACCTACCCACTAGGAGCACGCCCTCCCGGCCACTCCCTCCCGCGCTCAAATCGGGGAGACTCTTCCGGGAACATTCCCAGCCCCTTCTGGTCCCCACCCACCTCCCTCTTTCTCTGCCCCACACTCCCCAACTCCCAAAAGACCCTCTCTTCGATCACACAGCCGGTTTTCCCAGGGAATGGCCCTCAGACGCCTCTTGCGATGACACCGCCTTCACTTTCGTGCCGGGCTTATGAATCGCCTCGTGTGAATGTTCGCCGAAATCGGCCTTAAAGAATCGCTTTTCCTGATCTCGACTGCGACGTCCTATCAATGTCGATTCAGGCTTACAATTAGATAAAAGTCTTCGGGTAAGGCGAATATAACGCCATTCTCTTTTTTTAATGTGAATAGAAATTCCACTAGCATTTGCACAATTTCTTGCTAAAGATTCTTCTTCCTTTTCTGGCGAATTCTCCTGTTTTAAGTTTTTTTTTGTCTTTGTCAGTTCAATGTCAGTATTTACACATTTAATATGAAAAATATCCAAAGGTTTTTAGAGATCTTCGACTTGAAGATATTTTATTCAATGGAATAGGAAGCAAATTATCGTTTCTTCGATGCCAATGTACAATAATCTAAATAGCACAATACTAGAATAATATATAATTTATCTAAACTAGTGTAGTTAAAATGGAATGTCTATATTTACTCTGTCAAAGTAAATAGCATGGTTTAATAAAAGCGCGACAAGAGGGGCTTCACTTAATTAATACCAACATTAAAAACTCTTTAACTCATTAACGATGAGGAATCAGTTAAAACGCTTTTATACACATAGTTAAGCTCAAATCAGAATTATTTCGACAAAATCTTTCGAAGTGGTTTTCTGAGATAGCGTAAAGAAATAACTTTACTCACAGTAAAAAGAATTTTGGCGCCGAATAATGATCTATTTAATTTCGAAGATTGAAAGCAAACCCTTAGGTAAAAAATTTACTTTCCTATGAAAAAGATTACATCTCCGTGGCGATCCTCGCTGTGAGATAAGCAATCCGCTTGAATCATCGAACATATTAAGCCACGCGAGATATGAAAAAAATCCTCTTTTGATTAACAACCTGATACCTGGCGCGTGGATTCATTAGCCAGATAGATCCTCATTTCATTAAATTTCGACGCGAGCCGTAAATCTTAGAGCTAAACACAAACAAAACACGCACTTCGTCACTCATTCAGTCCTCCAACTACATCCAAAAAGTTAATGGGGGAGGGCCTAAAAAAAAGTCGCAGGATTAATGAAAAAATGACAGAATTTTAATGCTTACGGAGTTCCTTAAATTCTCATTAATTTTCCCGGCAGTTTTTTTTTTCACTAACTCGACAAAATGGTTTTTTAAAAATAGTTCGAGGAATTGCTCTCACTAGCGTATCTCATCAGACGAGAGATTGACGCTTGAGAAGAGTTTTTTGGGTCGAACACAGCTACAGATGTATATGAAGATAATATTAATGTGGTCTTTGCAATATTCTTTAAAGAGTCAATAAAAAAATCAATTAACCGTTTTTCTGCGTCTAAACTCAAGAATTCAATGTGTAAAAGTGTCACTGGAAAAAGATTTAACAATTTCCTCATCACCTATATCTCCAAACACAAAAAATTACGTATGAAATTGATAAAATAGATTAATCCGGCCATTCCAGAGAGAGCAGTGTGCGTCAAATTTTCTCCACCATCGTCGCTAACACTCAGTGATCATAAAAGTGACGTTAAAAATCGTTTTACTCGGGAGGCTACATCATCAGGAAGCATTAGTCATACTTTCGAAACGGCAAAAACTTCCCTATTTTAATGCTGCAGATTTTCGAAGCCTCACTCGTAGTCTTGACAATCTGCGAAACTGACCTCTATCGATTAATCGATTTTAATCTCGCAAAGCAAATTCTTTTCCTTTTGATACTTCTTGGATACTCACGCCGTCAATATTTCTGTCTTCTATGCCTCTCGCCTACGAAACTATGAAAGCAATTTAACTATGATTGGTGATTAGTTGATCATCTCTCTGCGTCTTTGAGATTAAAAACTAATATCGGTAACCTTGTATTTTCAACCCAATTTCCTCGGAGAAGACACTTATTGCAAACTAATAACAGCTGAATTACCTTCACAACTAAATTTCAGTTTAGATTCAAAGGATTGCTATTGACGAGTCTGTCGAGCAAACGTCACTGATCTCACTTTCCTTCGCTGTAACGTGCACGTCACCGTCGCCAATTCGAACTGATAATTTCGTCGATAATTGTAATTTATCACAGAACACGCACGATTAGATTAGAGACAGGTGACAGGTAACACTGGCGTTTTGCAACGATATTCTTTTAGCAAGAAACACACATGACGGAGTTTTTTTTTCTGAGGGAGATTCGGTTTTTCCGGAAAACTATGTCGATAACGATGACTTGATTAGGAGATGCGAGCGGAAATAAACGCCGACGACACAATATAAATCTTGCACGCTTTAAACTTTAACTAGAAATGCTTCAAACTTTCTTTCACTTCACCATGCCACCATAAAGTGGGAAATAAATATAACATTGCAGCAGCGGTGCATTCCTCTACCTCCAACTCAGCACGGCTCCGCCAACAACAGCTTTGTTTTTTAATCAAGTGAGAGCTACTCCAGTGGGACGAGAGAGAAAAGCACGCTTCCAAGAAGATAGTTTATTTTTTCTGCACGGGCGTATTAAACTTTTCGAACCGTTAACAAGTGAAGAGGCGGGAAAATGGAGCGAATAAAACACAAAACAGTCACTCGAGACGATGCTTTCCGCCTTTCTTCCACCAAGAAGACTCCCTGCGCTGTTGCCGGTACTTCAAATATTTGCCCTCTTAATGACGTGGCGTGATACCATTGTCGTAGTTAAAGACACGTTTATCCTTCCGCTCGAGGCGCAGTGAGAGAGAGAGAGAGAGACAGAGAAAAGGAAAACACGCAGCAACACCTCAAGGGGCGTCATAATGTTGGACTGCCCGCCTCCCAGAGGTGGAAATCTGATAAGAAATTAAGTATTATCGCGCCCCTCCCCCCTCTCTCTTTTTTGTCTCCTCAACTACCTCGCATCTCTCTACCTCTTTCTTTCTCTTCTCTCTCTTCCCACAACACTTGTCTCCCTCCATTCCCTCCCACTCTCCCTGAATCATCGCGCCTCCCTCCCCTTCCTCCTACCGCCCTATCGCTGTTTCCTTATTACTCCCTCAGCTTTATATCGTGTTCTCGCTTTCCTTCTCCCCTCTTTCTCCCTCGTACCCCTATCTCGCATCCGTCTTACCTCTCCCCTCTTCTCTCATTCCCCTCCTCTACCTCATTCTCCCCCTCTTTATCCCGCCTCTCTCACAATTCTCATCTTTATTGCATTACTCTTTCCAACTGGCCAATTTTCGCAACCTCCCTACACACAACAACCTTTGTATCTTCTTTCTCATCATTCTTCTTTCCCCTCCCCTCCCCCCCTCTCTCCCTCCCGCGTTAAATATGGTAGACGAGACGTAAGTTGGCCTCTGAGGAAGTGGAGGGTGGGAACATTGGAAGGGTACTTTTCAGGCTTGGGCCTATAGAGCCTTGCAACGTTGCCAAACTCTGCCTTAGTGGCGTCGTTTTATTTACTGCTTTGTTCATAAATAGATAACGGGAGTGGACTGTAAGTGTGAATCCGACAACGTAGCTCCTCCTCTACTTTGTGGGCGTAAACATCTGGGAGGTCAACTTATTTCTCGTGAAGTATATATCTCCCCCTTAATCTCTCTCTCTCTCTCTCTCTCTCGCCGCTATTCCCAATATCGTAAGCACCGGAGCATACCCAACTCCTCATCCTCAATCTCATGTTATCTCAAAACTGATAACAGCGTCCCGATTTACTCTCCTGAGACCCATTATCTCACCTTGGACCCTTTTTAACATTGGGATCAAGAGTGAAGAGGTTAACCAGCGCCGCCGTATGTCTAAATAAGAAAACCTCAGCCGTAAAAGATTTTATCGCTTCTTTAAAGTTTTCTTAAAGAGCCTAGCGCCGATAAAGTAACCGACTACGCTATCCGAAGCATTTCCAGTCGGCTTGGCCACCCTCCGAATGGATGGTTCCTCATTTACGACCTCCTTCGAAGAAAGGATTGATTGATCGAACGTTGATTTATCGTTATGTGATTCACTATAAGGTTGATTGGACAATGCTCTCTATAACTCAGCTACCCGCTCTTTATGGAAGCGATAATAAGAGTAGCTTATTCTTCTTGATTGCGGCAATAACTTACGATGTCAAAGCGATATGGCTAAGTTTCATCTCTTCGGTAGCGAAATACAAGTAATCTTCGGGCGATTATCATCCTCTTGAGTAATTGATTTTTATCTCTTAGCCAATCGACTTTAGTTGGCAATGAACAGATAAAGTTAACGATTTAGCGGATAATATAAAGTGTAAAGTTAGACTCTTCGCGGATGACACACTTGTGTATGGAGAAATCAACACAATACACGATCAGGAGAATTTGCAAAAGGACCTTCAGGCTATCACGAAATGGTGTAAAGATTGGCAACTCGATCTGAATATAAAGAAATCCGCCGCAATGAACTTCACGCGCTCCACGAATTTCAACCGTTACCCGTACCAAATATCTGAACTAAAGCTAAAATACGTCAATAGCTACAAATACCTAGGAGTAATTCTCAGTAGCGATTTGTCTAGTAGAGAGCATATCAAAACCGTTATAGCATCGACAAACAGAATTCAAGGGCTTTCCTCTAGAGTCCTGCGGGGATGCCCCTCGAATGTGAAGGAAATCGCATACTTTTCCCTAATACGACCCATCGTGGAATACTGTTGCGCCGTCTGGGACCCTTTCGAGGAGGGCCTAACTAGAGAGCTCGAAATGGTTCAGCGTAGAGCGGCTAGATTTGTAAAAGGAGAATATCGGTATGATGCGAGTGTATCAGAGTTATTGAGAGATCTGAAATGGCAGACGTTGAAGAGTAGAAGAATTGAATACAAAAGGAAACTATTTGAAAAATTTGAAAGTTCCGAATTCGTTGATGATGTACGCGGCATAGTCGTCCCCATCGGTGTTAGTGAACGTAATGTTAGATCAGAGTACAGGAGAAAATATGTCGAAACAATCGCTAGAACAGAGAAATACTACAGATCCTTTTTCCCAGACGCGATAAGACAGTCCAACAGAGGAATTAGTTAGAGTTCACTTGGTGTTGTGACACCCCCTGCCAAACGCTTCTAGCGGCTTGCAGGGTATTGATGTAAATGTAAATGTTCAAATAACTTAACGGGATATTTTATAAAAACCGTGATTTTACATAGCTAATATTCTCCTAACGAGAATGCGCAACTCAGTAGTAAACCTTACGACACAAGATGTCCTCACGGAGGTTCAGCCGAAAACACCACTCCTTTATACCAGAATTGAGAAGATGTTAAATAACAAGAGTGAACTGATGGAAATTTAACGTTGTCGAGTGAGAGAAAATGACTTACATGCCAAAAACAGAAACTTAAAGACGCCGAATTCTTCAAAAATAAGTATTTCCATAAAATACACCTTAAAAGTTTAGCAATATACAATATATTTCTACACATCCATTTAAAGAATTAATTGGTTGTGATGGATATATCTTAGGAAGTCGCCATTGTTGGTTGTGTAATCTTTCGAACACGCTTAAGTTTTTAGTCGAAATTTAGATATGCATAGGTTTTTACATGAAATCTGATCGTGAAAAGCTATACTATTGCAATAAATATAACTATTAACTGTTGTGAATTTTTTAGTAATTCTATATATTAATTTTGTAGTAAAGCTGCCTACGTGTGTACGACACGCCAGTGTGAAATGGTAAACCCGGAATAGGTGAGAAACTGAAAAAATAGCACGTGTGTAGAATCTGAATACCTTGCAAGGTGGAATACAGAAAAAATCGCGGGAAAAAACATTTGTCAGCAACTCGTTTACAAAAGACAAAGAGGAAAAATCGTAGATTTTCTGCACTGATTTTGAAATGGCCGTTAATGTAAAAGAGCAAAATCAACAACGCAAGCCTCTATAGTAACAATAATCACGCAGGGCTAAGGTAATGAGGGAAAATGCCGATTAGTCCATATAGAAGAGGAGATAATTCATCACCCACATCTGACAAAAAACCGATTTCATGTAAAATATATTGGTATTTACATCTTAAGTGCGAGTGTGTCGACGTTGGTTGCCTACAATGTACCAGTCGCAGCCAGAGGATATAAAATTGAGTGAAAACAGGTTTCAACGCGGAATTTCCTCCTTTGAGCCCGAGGTGTGTGTGTATCTATCAACTTTTTAACTTCCTTCCAACACAGTTTCACGGATTAATTACATGTAAAAATTAATGTTCTTTAGCCTTTTTTCCTGACAGTCTGGCAAAGAAACATAAAAATCTTATTTTATAGCATGAAATGAAGAAACGAGAAGCAATACGGAGTGTTTTTGGGAGTTTTATAACAAGACTCGGTTATTTAATATAAAAAATACAATAAGGTTCTTTAAATTATATTTCTCAAATAATAAATACTACCACTAAAACTAATATTTTTTGTTCTTTTCTCCAACTTCTTTCACCATTACTTCCAAGCAACGCTGCTATGGGAAAACAAGTAAAACATTAATTATGCTCGTTTAAGATTGAACTAGCGTATTGGATTACGTTCATTTATATGCCATCAACAAAATAATGTGCACGTTATTTCTCGAGAAATAGAAAATGTCAGGCGGGCATAATTTTATTTCTTCCCTGAATATATCAAATGGCTTCCTCTGGTTTTCTCTCCGTAGATGAGAAGCGCCCCTCTAGAATACCGACACGTTTCTCTGTGCTTTATCACCGCGAGTCGTAAAAAGAGTCACGTGCATTTCACAGGTAGTGATGCAAAGAATTGAGGAGAGAATTGTTTGGATAATGACGTGTTCTGAAATGATCAAACCACGTTCGCTCTACAGCTGCTGACACGTTTTATTGCAGCATATTAAGTAGAGAGTACAGTTTATTTTCACGGCACGCTTTCAAAGCTAAAAAGTTGCCCCAAAGAAACAAATTTGAGAGAGGACGCAATTTCATTAATTTATACCGATTTTCTTATAAGAGAACTTGTGATGATAAAAGAAAATATTCATTGTTTCCGAGTCGGAAAAAATTTAAGAGTTTTCGAAGCAATCTATTTCCCGAATCTACGTGTAACTTTTATGTTTGTAATTTCACTTCGTTGACTCAAATTGAGTAGTAAAACTCAACAGGCAAAAGCAACAACTGAAATGGGGTGTTGCGATACAACAGCACTATATTACCTGCTAGTATGTTTCCGCTAACGACCTTGAAAATTTATCATTTGAAAACACTTCATTTTATAGCGATTTATTCAACATGGCACAAGAAAATTATTGACCTCATAAAATTTCTTTCGTCGTGAGGATGTATCAGTATTAACTTTTAGAATAATTATTGCATTTCCCTAGTATTTTGTTATTAAAATTGATGTTATGTACGAAAAACCGAATTCATCGAAAACATAAGTAGTCTATACTCTTACGTTTTTGAATGCTCAAATACGGGAAGATAATGAATGCTGCCCTTTCATTAACAATTATGTGATTATTAGTGAATAATTATAATTCCTTTCATTGCGAATGAAATGCTTTCTTACAGGCCACATCCTCGGAAAATTATAAATTTTCGACGGAAAAATATTCAATGTACAATTAAGTAAAAACTTTTCGGGCAGCTGGCGTTATTTGAGTGCAGAACAACAAAGAGCCCGGAAAGGGGTCTCCGCTCCTTGGCCTGAACCTCGGATCATTCCGGTCGCCTCCTCTCTTCCTCCAACTTCCTCCAAGTCGAGGGATCGTAATTCTACCGTTTAATCCCTTAATCCTACGACGTTCCTCAATTTAAACGGTATTAGACAACTCCACCAGCAGAATACCAGGTTAAGTTCCTCCCCCTCCTCTTTTCCCCGTAATCTATTCTTTTCTCTATTTTCCCTGTAATCCCCTCGATCTCTTAGTTGAGAACATCAAGCATTTTATCCTCATTACCCAAAGAATATCCGATTTATGTGACCTTGACCGCGACGGAACATGTATGTATTCGTTAATGATTCTTCCTCCAACTCACTTCCTTTGGGAAACTCCCTGTTTTCCCTACTGGATATATATCTCTCTCTCTCTCTCACGTCTCATGGAATATAAATCCCCACAAGGGCACCTCTCGCGAGAAACTAAAAAAAAAAATGACATCCGAAACGGATGCGAGTACTAAATAACAATCCCATATTTTTTTCATTGCTTCGCCACGACGTGGTACATATTTAATACGTTTCCTTCGCTATGGCCTAATGGGAGAGGAGCGAATGGTGGTCGCGTTTTTTATTATACCGCGTAGCAGCCGAAAAATCCTCATTAAATTTATTACAGCTCAATTTTTCAAGGTCGTCGGGGAGAACTTTTAAAATATTCAGCATCGGGAGATCTCATCGCAAGCGCACGTCAAAGGTAAAAAAAAAAATACACGTCAGGCTTGCAGCAAAGTTGCTTTTTAATGAATGCGACGAATTTCTACGAAATGGCTTGGGAGACCAAAATGAAAACAAAATATTTGCCATGACACCAGAAACTCTCGAGCCATAACCCCTTTACCGGAAGCGTACAACATATAAATTTTTGCGTGCTATTACTTTGTAGCATTTCATGATTTCAAACTGATATGTTAATTTACTTCTAATTCCAAGCATTTGTTTGTAAGGTAGCTCTTATGTGAAAAGGACATTTATATATTAGAACCTTTATAATTAATGTAAATCGGTTTTAGTTTCGCCGAAAAGTGTTTACTGCGACATAGCGAAAATGTATTCCATTAATATGAAGAATTCTTCCCTGGAAATGCTTTTAATAAGTAACGCGAATTATTAAATAATCGATACGCGGTAAAACTGAGTAATCCATTAATGGGTTATCGAAATATTCACAAAATCTTTTATGAGCACGACCACGAGTGAATTTTTTGACCTTTTACAATTGTGAATTAATTTCTCCGTTGAAAGTTCAACTTTGGTAATGAACCCAGTCAAAACTACACAGATTCACTCTCAGGCGGATTTAAAACAGATTTCCTGCTAATGAATACTTATTAAATGCATTATTTAACATGTATGTGAATTTTACTAATTTATTTCGCTCCCCATGTCGGTACCAACTCAATGCAAATGCTCAAAAATTGTTGAAACATAAACAAAGAGGGAATGCAGGGTTTAAATACAAATTTCACCACGGCGGAAAAAAACTTTCACGCACTCACATTTTCTGTATAATGAGCGCTGTCATTAATTATGAATAGATCCAATAAAACACATTTCCTTATAAAACTAACCTGAAATTCCAGCAAAAATATTGATGGGCTGATCTCTATTTAATCGAATAAAGCGTAATTTTAAAAGCATCCCATATATTATTAAATAATAATAATACATGCCACTTTTTTTGAGTTTCCATATGCATTCATTTCTAATTATTCATCAAGGCAATCTTTCGCTCCATTCATATTTTATTATGCATAAAAACTATGCTTTTCAGTTAATTTCCTTAAAAAAATAAACAGCAGAGGGGAGTGAAAATCATGTAATAAAATAGCGCCCTCAGATTTTTTTCTCGTACTCAAACAAATTCAGCACAAGATCGTTCACAGTAATGCAAGGGATATCTATGCGAAGTGCTTAAAGTAAGAAGTACATATATTAAAAACTAGCTTTCGATATATCTAATATATAAAATTGACTTCGTCGTCGTCGGTGGGAAATCGGAACTATGTAATGCTATTTTTAACAACCTTTCCGAATAGCTAGAAGATTGACATTTGGTAGGAATGTTCGGTTCTTAAAGTAGAAGCCATTTACGAAAAAAAAATTCCAAAATCGATCCAGGTTCGATTCCCGAGAATGATTTCCATTCCTCATAAGATAACATGGAAAAATCGATATTTGGACCTGCAATCTTATTTTATTTTGCTTATTAAAATTCACATATTTGACCTACGATTTTCGGACTTTCGGACTGTATTAAAGAAAAATAAATGCAGTTTCTTATTCTTATCGTCTTTTACCGCTTTCGAATCTAAATCTTTCGAATTTAAAGTTTTAATATCAAATTTTGACAAAATTTAGAGTTTTTAACGTGAAGTTGCCTTGCCAACCGATTACAATGTTAAACTCGAAATCCTATTATTCTCACGTATGCTCACGTTCTCTCCGGACCTCCATGGACCCTCCAAGTTCAATTCATAGGTATCAGAGATATCTCAGAATTAGTTTTTACTTTCTCCAATATACATAGTATAGAGAAAGTATTGTTTTCATAAAAATATTCGAAATCGAGAGTTCAACGGAAATACACCCAATTTTACGTCACGTTGCCATGGTAAACGATATGTTTGTTTCTTTCGTATGTTTATCAATAAGCTACTGTAAGGAATGTATTTTAATGAAACCCAGTACCTGTCAGATAAATCGGAATACGTAAGTTGAATCCAGTTTATTGGTGTCAGTTCACATTAAAATATATGTCTGGCATAACCCGGGCATCGCCGGGTACATTCAGCTAGTTATACTATAAATATGTTCCAGATCAATAGCAGAAGAAAGGGTTACTATAATTTCTGTGTCGGCCATTGATATTATGGCTATGTATAACACCCCAAGCCTATCTTTCATATAGTTTTCCAATTCTCTTTCTTTCTTTCTGTGTATTCTTTCTGCGTATAACGCTCTTAGAATCCTTCAATATCTCAGCACTGGAAGCAGCTAGAGATATGACATTTGGTACGATCTTAGATGACCACATTAACTACCAAAAAATGTTATTACTTTTACGTAAAGTGTCCTAGGTTCGACTCCAGATATCCTTTCGTATTGCCATTTAAAAGCACGGGAAAAGAACGATTTTGATCGTGCAGACATGTTTTCTTTTGTTCATTAAAATACCTATATATTAACTTAGAAACTTCAAACAAAAACTAAAGGACGAAAGAAATTCTATATTATTTTACTGTAGCGGTCTTTTATTGTATCTTGCCCTTTAAAATTTTTAAAATACGTAAAAGTGCGTATTTTATGTGATTTTAACACTTAATCCAGCATGAGCTGCTATGTAACTTGTATTGTTTTGTTATTAATTAATCAAGTCAGTATGTTATAATTTTTAATGTTACCCGTCATATGACGGGTTATTATTCCAGTCTTAAGATAAATTACCGCTGACTATAACTCACGCTCCCTTCCTAAAAGTGATGGTGAAATAAACTTTTGGGTAAAAAGTTATATTTGCCATATTCTGTTTCTTTCGCGTTGAATTTTAAGGGTACGACGTTTTTATTGCGAACGATTAAATTTATCGACAGCCGTATACGTTATCCATTTCGCCATTTCGTTAATATTACTCCTTCACTTTTAAAAAATGTTATTCCTAGCCGATTATTTCAATATCATTCAGAGAGCTTGCTTGTAAAAACTCAATGACCATAGATTAGCTTACAAAATTAAAGAATTCTAGCGTATGTCAATAAAAACAACAAAGTTTCATTCAAATCTAGTTTCTTCTGCTGATCTCAATTTTATTCTCTAGTTATAGTTATGGATGCAGAAATTCGGTTTGATCACTAAAATTTTTACTGTTAACATTATCAAAGGAATAATTCGTCGTCATGAAGTTACCTACAAGAAATTTAATCATTATTTGGAATAGTTATACTAATAGGTACGCTAATCGAAGGGAATAAATAATTGCATAAGTAAACCGCGTTCGTATTTCTGCCGAATATTTGTATCGTGTCTAAAATAAATAGTAACCATAAAATAACTATATTATTAGGAAAGTTGACATAAACGAATCTTAGATAGGAATTCATAGAAAACATACAAAATTGGTATTTTACGTTTAATCGAATGTTAGGCAAAAATATTAAACTTAAAAGCAATAATATAACACAAAATTTATGGATATTTCTCAAGAGGGAATACAATTTTTATTATTTTAATTTTTATCTAAAGTACAACGCGGTGAACCGGAGAAAAGTGGATTTTGGTTGTTCAGTTTCCCTTTTCATGGCAACGACATGTAATTTGGGTCCGTCAGTCAAAAATTCACGTTCCGCTGAACGAGGAGAATCTGCAACCAAGTCCATTCATACGTTCGATTCGATTTCACTCTTTTTTTTTACTATGCACGCCTCAGAAAGTTTGACTCGAATCTTTGTGTGTCAACTTCTAGTCATCCACACGCATCGAATCCAAATATATTTCTCCGCTTTACTTTAAAAGACAACTTCACATAGAAGGTAATGCACACCGTACACTTGCATGACATGAACTTCTCAGAACGCGTCGAGTCGTCGGCAAAGAGATGAGTTTGCACGCGGTGTTGGAAGTTTGAGTTGCAAAAAATCGCCAAGGCAAAACTGCTAGTTGATAAAATCCGTTCATTTTAAATGCAAAATCCTACTCCGCACACTTAGTACTTTTTAAGGGGACTTTTAAACGTTAATCCATCTTAATTTTCTCTCGGTTACCTCGATGCGTAAAGTTTTTCACCGTGAAAATATTTCGTCAAAACTTAACGATTGCGAAAAAAATAAACCACGCACCTAATTTATTACTTGAACGTGTAAAATACATATTCCACGGAAAAATACATCACGCTCGTGTAACTCAGAAAATACGCCCTTGTAAAAGAAAGGAAGAGAGGAGATTTCTGGAAGGAGAGAACAAAAGACACGTGTCCTTAAAAGCGCAAGGTTCCGGAATAAGGGTTCACGTCGTATTTTTTTTTTTACGCGTCTCAAGACTAAAGCGCTATTTGTCGAGTTCGCCTCTTCACGTCAATTAGAAGATGACGCCAGTATGACGCCGGAATCGCGTTAGCCTAGAACGTAAAGCGCGGTAATGAGTAATAAAAAAGAAAAAAAACAGAACTCTCTAGTGCAGTAAGTTACCCGAGCTGAGAAGTTTCCTAGGCAACCGTGTAAAGGAGTGGGGAAGAGTAGAAGGGGTTGGGGGAGTAGGAGATAAGAGAGAGAGAGAGAGAGAGAGAGAGAGAGAGAGAGAGGGGTAGAGGAAAGGGAGGAGGCAGAAATTAAATGAGAAATGAAACTAGGAATCGTCTGAGAGAAAATTTAATCAGACGCAGGTTAAAAGCCTACGCATTGAAGTTTCGGAATCAAGTTATGGGCGGCGAACATCCAAAAGCTGAGCGAAAATGAAATCCTGTCGCGTCAAATTTTCTATGGCGCAAGGGCTCTTAAGCTCTCTCCGATTGCTGTTTACTGCAGGCCTCAAAGTTTATACGTATTATGACCAGGTTTAAACGTTAAATGTACGGAAATTTCAGGTCGGATATCATAAAGGATGTGAGATAATTTTAAAACTAGAACTTTGATACTCTCGCATTATGTATGGTGCATGACGTTAGTTATAAATCGACAGATCCAGTCAAATTTCGAAATAATAATAAATTACATTTGTGTAGCGTGGTATAGCTTTGAACAGTACGAAGGCTTACCTAAGGTAATAAATTAAGAGTTTACAAATTGATTCGTCGCCCATTATCTGACGTATACCAAAAAACTACTCGATATTTACAAAGAAATTACTGTCACAAAAATAAAAAGGCGTTTCACTCAAGTACAGAAACATTCGCATGCAGAAGGGTGCGAGAATGCCAGACTTTTAATTTTTATATATTTTTTGTTAGCGTTGACATTACTTTTATGATAAGTTTTGTGTGTTTTTAAACTAACTTATGTAAAATATCTACTTCATTACTGCTATGGAATCATTCCACGATGATAATAATAAAAGGGTATCTGAGAGGATTTTTGCTCTTCAATAGCTTTTTTTAGCGCCGATGATAAGGCGATACCTTTTAACAAAATTTCTCCACCACATGTTTTGATTCTCGAAGGATCATTTTCCCACTTGAGATGAAGAAATAGTCTTCCAAAACAATTTCTGAAATAACTGTAGACTTTGAGCCTCATAGAAATCGACGAAAAATGCGGTACGCAAAAAGAAGGCTTTCTTTGGAGAGAGTCGATTAAGCAACGTCGGTGAGAGAGATGGTTTTAGCCAGCTGGCTGACTGTATAAAAGTAGCGAGCATGCAATTTTCCATGTGAACAAACAATTTTAAATAACAAAGTGGAAAAATAAAAGGAAGTAGTGTCGTATCCAACGGAAAAGAGTCGCTCTACATTCAAAGTGGAATGCCATTTTAGTGATATGGTTGAAAGTCTATCTAAATTCCTCTCCATATACTACCATGAATTACTGAGGGATTAACGAAACTACGCAATTATAAGCGAACATTTCGCAGAAAGATCAATGGTCGGCGGGGCGTTTGATGTGTAGCAGATAATTGATACGTATTATTCAACGAGGTTCCCAACCGCCACGAAAGTCTATGTTGACGGATTTTACGATGGGCACCGATATAAGTAAATTCTGAAAGCCAAACTAGTAAACCAGTGTGCGCTTAGGCAAGCGCTACACTGAGATTGCTCACATCCGCGAGAATCAATGATCTTGCAGGGATGTAACTAAAGCGCCAATCAAAATAAGCGCTTCA
This sequence comes from Uropetala carovei, assembly GCA_036926305.1. Taxonomy (NCBI): domain Eukaryota; kingdom Metazoa; phylum Arthropoda; class Insecta; order Odonata; family Petaluridae; genus Uropetala; species Uropetala carovei. Next base: position 10,979,167 of record JAXCHB010000019.1, on the reverse strand, counting down.
AAAGAGAATTAGAGTTTATTAAATTAGTCTCTAGTCACTTTATCCGAGCGCCATGTCATACACGGTTAAAATTTATTTTACTTGCACCTTTGTAAGGATCCCACAATATTGATAAGGTTATCATTTATATAGGTACATTGCTAGGCTTCTATTATACTTTGCTATAAAATTACTCCGCATAAAACACGCCATAAAATATATCTATGTCTTCGTTGTATTTTATATATGCAAGCATCACGATGAAAATAAGTTTAAACACTATAGCGGATATTTTTCGACGGTTCAGGAATATATTTCCTGAGGCGCCCTTGAGAGCCTTCTCACAGCGCTGGAACGAATCAAGAACGATTTAATCATCCGTGCAGAATATGTATATATATATTGAGAAGATAACGAGGGACAGTTCGTCTAAATAATCCAGCGATATTGGCGGCGAAACGAAACTCTAATAGGGCCTTCGACGCAGTGTTACAACCCGAGAAGAAATGCCAACGCAGAAAGTCTTGTTTCGCCAAATTAACTTTTCGCTCGGATAAGCTACGGTTAGGTACGAGTCTTTATAACGTAGAATATGAGATGCGCAGAAAACAACTCGACATGATATGTTTATCGAACTAACGAGAGAAGAAGCGTGTAAAACGAGTTTCTACATGGTTTCGCATTATATTCGCTTAGGCCGGGCGCAAACTGATAGAACGAAACTGTGTCTCAAGTTATGGAGAAAGGAAACGTGTCGACACGTTCCAAACACCGGAGTTCGCTCGCACACTGGTTAGGCGAAACGAAACGATGCAATATGTACAGAAAACACTCGGTTCATTCCAGGATGTCAAGCGATGATGATGAGGTTGTACCCATTCCGTGGGACCGGGTGGTGAAAAAGTAAGTAACGCCCAACACTCAATAGAATAATAATATACTAATGTAATTAAAATACAGTTAAATGCACGATAATTAAATACCACCTGTTGCCTCCATCTCAGTCGCTATCTCATTCCACAAATTATCTATTACTGCTCTGTTGCTATACTCTTTGCTGGTGAAGTCATAAATTGCGCTTCTTCCGTGCAAAACGGTCACAAGTTTATCAGCGTCACACTCCATGGCTTAAGAAATATTGAAACGTTTCGACGAAACAAAGGGACGAGAAACAGCATGACAAATGATTCATACTGTTCTAACCAGCTTGGAGCCGATGTTTCCCTTTGCCTCACTATCAATGTCCGCGCGCTCATTCATTTGTATGTAATTTTCGTCTCTTGAAGCTGCTTGGGGCAGTTTCGCCTTGTTTCGTCTTGTTTCGCTCTACCAGTGTTCGATTTCATTTGATACTTTTGCGGTAGATCGAAATTTTATCAATGTTTTTGCTTTTCTGCATTATGCATCATCCAAACTCTTTATTAGTATAGTAACGCGGTCGGCAATAACAGGGTGCATGTATAAGTTGAACTAGAAGAACCGGCGGAATAACCATTCAATGGTCGATTTTACGAACCATTTATTCTTTTATTGAGAGAGAGAGTTTATAGCCCTCTAAAAATATCTGGCGTTACACTCCGAAGGTGACAACCAATCTATTTGAGATTCGTTTTACGACCTTTCCGAAACGCCAAATATGCAATAAAAACAATATCATGTCAACAGACATTTTGCGGGAAGCCTGTAAAGCAATTAATAATTAGTTCCAGTATTGTAATTAAGTTAATTTCCCGAGCTGGCGTATCTCATTTTCAGAAAACTTTTACCGTCAAGGCAATTCATGTCACTTTTTGATTCTCTACGTTTTATTTTATTGCCGATTTTTTATTCCGTAATGCACAAAGAATTTCCGCGTTCAAACAATGTTAACCAAATTGAAGAAAATCACACCGAATGGGATCGGCGTACTTTAATTCTCATACAGTTTTCCCGTCCTTACGGAGAAAAGTGATCATTTGGAACAATGGCACCATCTATACTACTTCGGCCATCTCCGAACTACGTAGGTATGTGGGAGCGGACGTGCTCATGAAACAAACACTGAAACCGCCGAAGTCTCCCTAGGCATATTGTCTTATGCGCTAAAAATATCTTATACGATCCAATAAATGCAAACCCCAAAAAAATTTTCCCTCTTAAAATTTACGATTTGAAATTACTTTTTTTATGAGCAGGCTATAAACGTATGTTCGTGAAAATAAGTCTGTGAAATGAATTCCACTTGTGAACGTTTCGTCGTGTTATTTTCAATATTCATATAGTGAGATATGGTCGTATATCTTATAGTAATAAGATTTCATATTTTTATCATTTATAAATTCATTTACGACAGAAATAAAGATCGTATGAAAAAATTGAAATAACGGGGCAAAAAGCTGAAATCGATGAGAGAAAGAATCGTTCAAGAATGACGGAATAACTTCAACAAATATATCACTTAGGCTTCACTTTAATATGATAGAAGAAAGGTTCTAATAGATTTATTGATGTGAATTTACCACAAACGAGATTCAAATTTTCCAGAAGGTATTCAGGGAAGAGAATAACAATTAGGGAGAGAGAGAGAGTATAAACCAATGGTTCTCAACCTTTTCCTCCCCTCCTCACCCTATGTTCAGTTCATTCAGTTATCAGTCACCCCGTTTACAGTTCCATTATCTTCAAGTCGTCTTTAAAGATAAATTGGGATTTCCCTACCACATAAAGATGGAATTATGGCATTTACATAAGCACGTTTGTTTATCCTCCTAGTTTTATTTGTTTATAATTTATTAAATATTCGCGTCACCCCTCAATAACCGTCGCGTCATCCTGGGGTGTCATGTCACCCCGGTTGAGAACCAATGGTATATACGTTTAACAGAAGTAAATACATTTTTTTCAAGAATTATTGCCGTGTATTTGACACCTAAAGCACAATTTTAAATGGAATTGAAAAATACCTATGGTACTCTTTGAAATAGAAGTAGTAAGATAAAATACGTAATAATAAATAATACAAAACTGGTGAATCTCGCAACAACAAAGCCACAACGTGACGTCGACAGAATGTCTGGTGTGAAGAAAATACAAACAAAATCGGCAATGCGCGTGATAACTTACAAATTATTTGCCTGTACATCTGTAATAAGCTGTCAATTGACCTGGCACGGTGGCACATCTCCATAATTTTGCTGTAAAAAGTGGCACATGGTAGGGATAAAGTTGAGCACACATCGATATGACGCCTGTATTACCATACTCGCTCATAAAACCCACGGATTTGTAATATTTCGGAATCTGTCTTGCCTCCTTAAGATCCGAATTGCAGCTTTAATTTTTATCTTTCAGGGATCTGCTCAGAGGGAAAAAAACACTTTTCCTTCAAAAGTCTCGATATTTGCCATTTCAGGCTCCAGACTTTCTCCGCGAAGCGACAGAATGTGATTGGTCTATGGAAGTTCGCCCCGAACGGAAAAGAAATTTATCGAATGGAAATGGAATCAAACGCGGTGAATGGAGTCGAGGACTCCACTTTGGGGAAATCGCTATCGCGATGTTTGCCAGACGAAAATAACTCAGAGAAAGGAAAATAAGCGAGCTGCGCTGAAAGGACCTGCAGGAGGTGAGATAGGAGATGCAAGGCCTGGAGGAAAATTATAAACGAAACGGGGAAAGCGATCGAGAAATGGAAATAACGAAAATGAATTTGAAAGGAGACGGAAGAGTGAAAACGTGAGCGTTGTACGAAATATTAATTGAAAAAACGAAAGGTTGAATAAGAGATTGAAAACACGTGAAGTAAACTAGTACATCACTCCGAAGGACAGAATTCACTCGTTAACAACTTTAGCACTCATCTTTTATTTTGATCTGGAAAAATCTTAAAGAGAAGTGAGTTACTTGATGTATCAATTATCAAGTACGTATACAAGGAAAGTCAATTCAATATTCTCTGAAAAGACAACGAAAACATTTCGACGTACGAGTGATTTAATGTTTAATGCAACAAAAAAGTACGAGAAATGTGACAGGTGTACGTTATCCACGTTAAATTACAGATTATGAAAATTATGTAAGAATCAGACGAACATTGCGATGTGACGGAACATAATTAATACACCTCCACGTGATCGCTTATTACCCTCGAAAATCCTTCTCCCTCACACGACGAACGAGATAATTTATCGACGGCGAAAGTTTTTTCTAACGTTGTAAAGTTCCTTCATTAAAGTGACACCGCCGTGATGTATAACGAACCCCCGTCCTGATCTCCAATACAATCTCTTAGCCCGAAAACGTCCGACGGCAGAGCGATCGCATTATGAAACGAAACAAGAGAGATGTCGTAAAAACCGGGATCAGGGGTTCTATATGATCGGTATAGTGATTAAGGCTTAGAGTGCGAAAAGACTAAAAAAAAAAGAACATCGGCTCAGACGGGGACAGGGCGAGGAAACGAGGGAAAAAATAATAAACGGTTGGGGGGAAAAAAAGGCGAGATCTATCGAAGGAAGAGGAATGGAAAAGCGAGTGCGATTGAAAGGGGGTTAGATAATACGTGTCGAGGAGCGAAAGGAAGGGATTAGAGGAGAGGAAGAGAGAGATTGGAAAAAGGAGTCGAAGGAAAACGGCAAATGGGAGAGGAAGGAAGGAATGAAAGGAAGGAATGAAAGGAAGGAATGAAAGGGAGGAAGGAATGAAAGGAAGGAAGGAATGAAAGGAAGGAAGGAGCGAGTAAATTGAGACGAGCGGAAATATGGGTTGGCCGTTGTCGAAGTGGAGTAAATCACGCAGACTCACGCAGGACCACAGCAAAAGGAAAGAGCGAGGGGTCGGCAAAAAGGAAACGGCTGTTTATCTCTCCGGCAGACAGATGAGTGTGTGTGTGTGAGTGTCTGTGTGCGTTTGTGCGCGATCTCCCGCGAGGGCAGACCCCTTTTCCTCCTCACTTTTCTCCTGATAAAGCGCCCTTCCTCGTTCGAGGGAGTGTCTTGAGCACACAAAAAGGATTGGCTCTCGCTTGCGACTCACTGGGGAATTTGGGAGTTGCTAAAGCAGAGAAGAGAGGCTGGGAGGATGGAGCGCTTGCTGTCTGCCACCTTTCAGCCCATTCCATTCCACGGGAGTGATTGGAGGAGGCGCGGTCTGGATGAGAATGTGTAGGAGGGGCAAGTTGGTTTGGTGGTAGGTACCCTTTACGGCTCGCTCACACTTTGTGTCACGACATTTAGTGTCATGACAGTGCGACACAAAAAAATACGACTTTATGTCATAACACTGATTTTAATGTCCCGACTTGTTGGAAGTGTCGTGACATCGTGAAGATGGCATCTAGAGTGGTAGTGACTGCAACGAAAGGAGGAGAAGGTTTGGAAGTGGCCTATCTTTCTTTCTCTTTCTCTCTCTCTCTTTCTCTCTCTCTCTCTCTTTCTCTCGCGAAATTGAGGCGGCGGAAGGTTATTGGAAGATGGCGGAGAGCTCGGAACGACTTTTCCCTAATCTAGGTGTAACGTGAGTCGACTGGCGTAGATATTTGGTGGACCATCGACACTGACGGTACCACGCTCGTCCACTTAAACGTTATTGACGAAGGAGACATTATTGGCAAAGAAGAAAACAAGCATGCACCGGGATATGAAACTTTATGCGCAGATGCAAGTTACCCTTCCTAACTATGATTTAGTAATATATAAAAAACAACAACGAGTTAGGAAAGTGCACAGCCTATCACAAATGGGCGCATTTTGTACAATGGATTATTAGAAAGAAATGATATACATGTACGTAAAGGAAATAGCGTTTTCAAGTTTTTCTTCGTCATAAATAATCCATTTTCTTCCTATTTAAAAATATTGCATACACACCTAAGTAAATTAAACGTTTGTTTGTAAGATTGTTTATGTTAGCAATAATGAAGACGTAACCATACAAGAAATTTCCAAGTTCAACTCGATTTAAGAGATTATTGTTTGATTTTCTCGATAACGGCCACTCCTAATATAAAAATGTATAGAAAAGGAAATACTCTTCCTTACTAGTTCTACAACTTTTATTTGAAAGATATCTTGGTATGACTAATACTTTACGAGATATGACGAATATTTCATTTTTTGTCACCAGTAAAATGGTACCCCTGATTGGCTTACGTGATTAATGTTTACGATTTTCTTATTATCATTGAAAGTAAGTCCTTAATATCAAATTTCATGAAAATCCGTTACGTAGAAGCCGAGAACGAACATGCGGACGGATGGACAGACGGAAAGACGGACAGACCGACCATAATAGGCGCCCACGCTGGAAGCGAAACGCGCCTAAAAACCAATTGGAATGAACTAATTTAGCTCGATTCTTAAATATAGATTTCGCACAAAACACTGCCACGATTAAAATTATATCTCAAATAAACCTAAAATATAGTTCAAATATAAACAGGGTTTGTTTTAACCATTAATATATAGAAGGGAATGCCTTGAGGAAAGCATTTGTCGAAGGTAACTTACGCATAGGTACTTGGAATGTAAAAACCATGAGGAAGGCAGGAAAGCTAGAGAATCTGAAAGAAGAAATGAGAAGAAATGAGAAGAAATAGGACTGATATCATAGGGCTGAGCGAAGCTCGGAAGAATTCACGGTAATTTACTCTGGAGGAAATATGGGGCAAGGGGAGTAGCTCTGGTACTTAGGAAAGATGTGATGAAGAGCGTGAAAAAAATAACAGCAATGAACGATAGGTTGATGGCAATAAAGCTAAAAGCAGTCCCAGCTGACATGTTGATAATCCAGGTATATATGCCAACGTCCACTCATGAAGAAGAAGAAATTGAGGAGATGCATGAACAAATCAACGAGATTTACGAAGAATACGGAAGAGGAAGGTAAACTGCATAAAAATGGGAGATTGGAAAAGCATAGTTGGTGAAGGACAAGAAGAAAATGTTATCGGTCAATACGGACTTGGGAAAAGAAACCGAGAAGGAGAAAAACTGGTAGAATTCTGTGTTAATAACCACCTAGCAGTGACTAATACATCGTTCAGAAAACATAAACGAAGGCTGCACACATGGAAAAGCACAGGAGATAGAATGAGATGCCAAATAGATTACATTCTAGTAAAACAATGATTCAGGAACAGCATAAAAAATGCTAAGACATTACCAGGGACAGACATTGATTCAGATCACATCCTTCTAATAGTCGAAGTAACTACAAAGCTTAAACAAATATGGAAAACGAGAAGAGATAGACAGACTTGGGACTTAGAAAACTGAAAGAAAAGAAAGATACGTTCAGCACGAAGTTGGAAGACCGCCTTAGAAATTTGGAAAACAAACCGAAGACCGTGGATACAGAATGGGAGGAAGTGAAAGCCAGCATCAAAGATACCTTGAATAAAGAGATTGGGAAACAAGAGAAGAAAATCAGAAAACCATGGATCACTAAGGAAATGCTGGAGAAAATGGATGAGAGAAGAAAATGGAAAATGTTAACAGTGAAGAAGGTAGAGCCAATTATAGACGCATAAACAATGAGTTGAGAAGGGTAACAGAAAAAGCTAGGGAAATTTGGATAAAAGAAAAATGTGAGGAAATACAACAGATGGAGAAGTTAGGAAGGCACGATATAATGTACGCCAGGGCGCAGGAGTTAGAAGATAAGAAGCCTAATGGGATTCGTGGTAAAGGAATTATTAATACAGATGGAAAAATAGTTACAGAACCGAAGGATGTAGCACAGGTATGGGAAGAATACATTAAGGAACTATAGAAAAAGCAGACAGGATCGGCACAAATGGAACCGGAAGAAGAGAATTGCATTGAAGAAGACAACTTGGGACCAAGTATTATGAAAAGCGAAGTAGAAAAGGCGATACAGGAACTAAACAAAGGAAAAGCTACAGGCAGCGATGGAATACCGGCAGGGGTACTTGAAGTTATGGTATCGGAAGGATTAAAAGTGATTCCGAAACTAATTAACAAGATTTACGACTAGGGAGAGTGGCTTCAGGATTTCTTAGATGTAACACTGATCCCCCTAAAGAAGAAGCCAAAGGCAATGCAGTGTAAAGACTACAGAACGATAAGGATACTTTCACGCACTTCGAACATAATCATGAGGATTCCTTAATAAAAGGCTACAGAAAAAGGCCGAACAAATGCTAGGGAAAGATCAATTCGGCTTCATAAAAGGATGAGGAACCAGAGATGCTATCGGCGTAGTGAGAATTATATCAGAAAGGGCAATAGAGTACAGCACAGATTGCTGCGTAAGTTTCGTCGACTGGCACAAGGCCTTTGATAGAGTAAATTGGATAGTGCTGATGAGGATATTAAAGGATATAGGTGTAGACTGGAAAGACAGGAGACTGATCAGGAATTTATATGTGAATCAAGTTGTAAAGGTCAGGTTGGAGAATACGGACACCAGCGGAGTACATATCGGTAGAGGAGTAAGAGAGGGCTGCTGTCTATCGCCGATTCTATTAAATATATATGGAGAAAGGCTAATGCAGGAAGCGTTAGAAGGCACGGAAGATTTAAAAACCGGAGGAAGGATTATAAGAACAGTGAAATACGTGGATGATCAAGTACTTCTATCAAGAAAGGAAAAGGAACTTGAAGATGGCAGCAGAGACAGTTGCCGAAACGTCGGAAGCCTTATTCCACACCACCCGGCTGGAAACCCGTGAAAACTTTCTCCACATCATTCGCCGGGAAAGACTCAAATCTTTTCTGATATAAAATACTTCGAAAGCTTCGAAATGTGGACATGGAAGATAATGCTGAAGATAAAATGGACAGATAGGGTGAAAAATGAGGAAGTACTACGAAGAATAGGAGAGAAGCGAACGATTATACAGACTATCAGAAAGAGGAAGGCGAACTGGATTGGGCATTACCTGAGGAGGGAGTGCACGATTAAAGAAGTGGTAGAAGGAAAACTGGATGGAAAAAGAGAAAGAGGTAGGAAAAGGTTTCAACTGGTAGACGACTTGAAAGGGAAAGAGAGCTATCAAGACATGAAGAAAACTGCGGAAAATAGGAGTATATGGAGAACCATGTTTAACAATGAATAATCACGGACCTGTCAACGGACAGACTACCTATGATGATGATGATATAGAAGGTTGCAAATAAAATCGAAGATGTGAATGACTTTGTAAACGCTTATGAAGCCTTATAAACCCACGGAATAACAAAAGCACAAAACGCATCTTAAAATTAACGACTTAATGATAGATATATTAAAATTAAATACCAATTTTAAAATAATGTTCGTTAGAAAAGAAGCCTATTTTAAAAGTTTATAATATAACAGTACAAACCAAGACCCGTGAGGTGAGGATGTGATGCAATAATAGAGCGCTTGAGAGCGCGTTCTCCAAAGTAATCTTCAAGTGACAATGGATGATTCATCGCGGATTTAGTCTTCCGGTGTGATATAGGGCCGTATAATCACGTTTTGTGTCGAATTTATTAACTGATTGTGAGTTATTGGCCATAAATTTTGAATGTGAATAAGGTCAAAGTAAAGGGCTAAACGGCAAGGTTATCTTAATACCTATTTTTGCTCAAAATTTTCTTCATAAATGAATATTGGGTTGTATGACCTAACCATCTGGATATAAGCTGCTATGAGAGCTCCTAAAGGCCTTTAAAAGTCATATAACGAGAGGCTAAATAATCTGATTACGAATGGAAAATAATTCAATTCAGCCGAGTTAGTGCGAAAAGAGTAATCAACCGTAGACAATACAGCTAATTATTTTAGTGAATTCCAGAAAGTGTTTTACAGAGTATATCTCTATTCCTTCAAAGGATCAAATTTTGAACTACCAAATTAAATACATAGTAAACCATTTACCATGCTTTAAAAGTAGTGAAAAGGAATGCGTAATATGTTAGAATTTATCTCTCTTTAAATTTGTCGTTTCAGAAAATTATTTCCAAATACTATCTTTCTGTTTGAAAAAGAAAGATTAAAATAAACATGACAATTTAAATGCTAAAAAAGTTGTTTGTATCGGTAAGAACAAAATCGTTTGATTATAGCCTAAAAATAAACGACGGGTAACTTGAAATCCTTTTCAGATATTTTACGGTTGTAACACACGATTGAAATCGTTATGCCGAAGCGAAGATGTAAAGCGCCAGTGTTTATTATTGTGTGAATCTGCAAGTTCAGGTCTAATTTTATTGCTCAAACTACCAGAAGTGCCCCTTGAATTTCAACAGATTTAGTAAATCTAAAACTTCGACCGTTCAACATATAAACATGGCAATATTAACATAGTACATAGTGTTAACTGTCCAATAAAGCAAAAATGAAGAAAATCTATTAGCCGGCGTCTTTCGTAATCGGCGAACAGAAAGGCAAAATCCTCTCCGCCAAATGACTCCCGCCAAATGGCTGGTCCCTCTGATCTGATCTCTTCTGGCGTGTGCGGAATTGCCGCACACTATGCTTACTGTCGTCCCGGGCGAGATCCCTCTGCCCTCTACGACATTAATGAGTTTGCAAACTGTATGTCTTATTGCAGGTGAGTAGGTGTCGATAGCGGTTACCTCGAAGGTGTAAATAGCGAAACAAGTACGAAGTAAGAACTCGCGAACGAGTTGTTGTGATGGGAAATGGCTGGTCCCACATCAACGCGCTTTATATAGGGCGAATATTACCCCTATTTCCCATTTCCTCCTTCCTCATGGTTATATAACGTAATCAAGAAATTAACCAATACGAAGTCAAGGAGTTGCCCGTTTAAGCTACCCGCCGAATCTCCCCTCAACCGCTCCATCACATGACCGCGTCTTTCGAGAGAACGAGTGGGCAGATATCCCGAGAGAGCGTCAGCCGAGGGTCGGAGAGAGAGAGAGGAGCGGATCCTGCAAGTCGAGAAGATTTTCCTCGCAAGTCGCGTGTGCTGAAAGTTTCCCGAGGACAGAGTGTAACTTTAATTTGACATTCATGAGTGTTTTATGTTGCGAGACTAGTTTTATGTCTCAAGAGCTTTGTTTTCTGTTATGCTATAATTTCATATTCACGAAGTGTTTAAGTTGCGAGACTATTGTTACGTCTCAAGAGCATTTGTTTTGCCGTTTAAGAATCATAGAGTGAATATTACCCTCTAACTATTAGCTCGATTCTCTCGTCCTGTAGTTCTGTTACGAGAAAATTGTTTATGTCAACAATACTTTGGAAACAATGAAAATATTTACCCAATCACAATTTCTGGAAAATCTACGTCTAATTATTTAATTATTTAAATACAGCTTGCTTTTAAGAACTCTACGCTAGACGAAAATATCATTAAAAACTGTTTGTTATTAGTATTATTTCAATTAAAATCAACAAATATTTGGTTGCCATGTAAACAAAGCAAAATCGCATACACAAATTGAAAAACGATATTACGTTATTTTTCCCATATAAATGCATAGGACTCTCAACTTCGGCGACAATAGGAGTTGTGATGGTAGCTTATGATTGGTATTGTCATAAAATTGATAAAAATCACGTATTTTTCTGATTCTAAACGCATTTTTACACTAATTTGATCAGGATTCGGATCCTGTCTTCAATAAGAATAAACTTTGATCTTTCCTTCATAGAATCATCCATGTCTCAAGTTCGTACCATGTTTCTAAGTAATTTTAAAATGAATGAATTTACATTTACATTTACATAAATACCCTGCAAGCCGCTAAAAGCGTTTGGCAGGGGGTGTCACAACACCAAGTGAAGTCTAGCTAATTCCTCTGTTGGATTGTCTTACCGCGTCTGGGAAAAAGGATCGGTAGTATTTCTCTGTTCTAGCGGTAATTTCGAGATATTTTCTCCTGCACTGTGATCTAACATTACGTTCACTAACACCGATGGGGACGACTATGCCGCGTACGTCTTCAACGAATTCGGAACTTTCAAATTTTTCAAATAGTTTCCTTTTGTATTCAATTCTTCTACTCTTCAACGTCTGCCATTTCAGATCTCTCAATAACTCTGATACACTCGCATCATACCGATATTCTCCTTTTACAAATCTAGCTGCTCTACGCTGAACCATTTCGAGCTCTCTAGTTAGGCCCTCCTCGAAGGGGTCCCAGACGGCGCAACAGTATTCCACGATGGGTCGTATTAGGGAAAAGTATGCGATTTCCTTCACATTCGAGGGGCATCCCCGCAGGACTCTAGAGGAAAGCCCTTGAATTCTGTTTGCCGATGCTATAACGGATTTGATATGCTCTCTACTAGACAAATTGCTACTGAGAATTACTCCTAGGTATTTGTAGCTATTGACGTATTTTAGCTTTAGTTCAGATATTTGGTACGGGTAACGGTTGAAATTCGTGGAGCGCGTGAAGTTCATTGCGGCGCATTTCTTTATGTTCAGATCGAGTTGCCAATCTTTACACCATTTCGTAATAGCCTGAAGGTCCTTTTGCAAATTCTCCTGATCGTGTATTGTGTTGATTTCTCCATACACAAGTGTGTCATCCGCGAAGAGTCTAACTTTACACTTTATATTATCCGCTAAATTATTTATATATATCAAGAATAACAAAGGTCCGATTACACTTCCCTGAGGCACGCCGGAAGTCACTTTGACGACGTCTGATGCAACTCCATCGAGGACTACTCTCTGGGTTCTATCGGAAAGAAACGAGGCGATCCAATTTACAATTTTCTCGTTAATTGAATAAGCCCTTAATTTTTGCACTATTTTCACGTGAGAAACGGTGTCGAAGGCTTTCCTAAAGTCTAAAAATACTGCATCAACTCCTATTCCTTTATCCGTTGCTTTCACAATATCTTGTGTGAGTAGAGCTAACTGAGTCTCGCATGACCTGCCTCTCCGGAAACCATGCTGGCTACTGTTAAGCGCTTCTTTGCTTTCGAGAAATCGCATTATTGAGCTACCGATAATGTGCTCAAAAACCTTACAGAAGATTGACGTCAACGATATAGGGCGGTAGTTTTCCACTTTTAATTTACTTCCCGTTTTATGTATTGGTGTAACGTTGGCTGTTTTCCATATCAAAGGAACTACACCCTCATCTAAAGATTTTCTGAATAGAAGCTTAAGGTACGGAGCTAATTCGTTTGCTAACGAGTTTATAATGAATGCAGGTATGGCTTCAGGCCCTGGCGATTTTCTTTTGTGGACCTGACTTAGTAATTTGACGATACCGCTTTCGGATATTTCTATGTCGCTCATATTTGAGTCTATACGAGTAGGGAAATCAATGAAATCACCGCTGTCTATTGTGAAGCAATTTTCAAAGAACCGATTTAACATACTAGCCTTAGTAAATGAATCGTGTACACTTTCACCGTTGTCTGTACGTAGAAGAGGTACTGTGGACTGACCTCCTCGCATTTCTCGCACGTACGACCAAAATTCTTTCGAGTCGTTTTTGAGTGAATCCGAGAGTGTCGTGGATCGGTAGGCGTCAAATTCCTTACGCGCTTCGTCTCTTGCAGATTTACGACTATTTCTGTATATTAAATACTCGTTCGCGTGGTCCCTACCAACTTCTTTAAGGTGCTTTATGTGCGCGTGATCGGTAGGCGTCAAATTCCTTACGCGCTTCGTCTCTTGCAGATTTACGACTATTTCTGTATATTAAATACTCGTTCGCGTGGTCCCTACCAACTTCTTTAAGGTGCTTTATGTGCACGTGATGCCGTCTTTGTTTCTTGAGCAAGGCACGGAGTTTCGGTTTCACCCACCGTGGGTCCTTGCGATCACGAATTGCTTTAGTTGGGACAAACGTTTTTAGCCCTTCTCGAATGATTCGCAAAATTTCCGTCCAAGAGTCATCTACGCTGTTACTATTCGCAAAATTGATAAATGTCGCTATTTGGTTTGTAACATAATTTTTTAAGCCTGGGAGATCTGCTTTACTGAAGATATAGACTAATCGCGTTGGCTTATATATTGTCGCAGGGGTGTATTTGAAGTCGGCAATTACTATTTTATGATCACCTATGCCGTCGTCGATTTGTAGGTTTCTAGTCGATAGTGGGTGGGTAGTGGCTAGCAGATCTAATATGTTTCCGTTTCCGTTGTTGTCATATCGCGTCGGCTCGTTGACGATTTGCTCTAGCGAGTTTAGAGTGAATGCTTCAATTAATTCACGACAAGCTTCTCTATTTTTTCCACCACTAACATAGGTTACAGATTTCCAATCGATCGATGGAAGATTGAAGTCTCCTCCAAGAATTATTACTGGATCGTTCTTTCTCCTAGCTATCACCTGCAATGTACGACTGAGTTCTCTAATGTTCTCGACTCCCGAGTCAGGTGGGCGGTAAAATGAGCAAAAAAATAATTTTTTACCATTTCTCGTACGAAAGGAGCACCATATCGTTTCGCAGTGTTCGCTGTCGTTAATCTCCTCTAATTGGCTTGATATACTCTTTCTGACGGCGATGAAAACTCCGCCTCCGACTCTTTCCCTCCTGTCTTTGCGATACACCACGTAATCTGGTGGGAAAATCTCGTTAGAATTAATGTCGCCCGATAGCCAGCTCTCAGTTCCCAATACAACGTCTGCACGATGGCTTTTAACTAAGTGGCAAAAATCGGCCTGTTTCCTTCGAATGCTTCGGCAGTTCATAATAATAATTTTTATTGTGTTTTCTACGGGTATTTTCGTTCTGGATTTCCCCGCCACTTGATCTAACAATTTTATTTTTCTACTTCTCACTCTACCGCTATTCTTGGACTCCCTACGGTTAATGTTGGCGGACTCTTTTCTAACAGATATATTTGTGTTATCCTCTTCTAACCTAAAAAAACCCTAGCGTGTTCAAAAACCCTACGCGCTACCGCATCCGCTGCCCAATGTATGATTGAAAAATAATTTTCACTTATACCTATGTTATTCGAATGGAGAAAATGAAAAAATAAAATATTATGTAGAAAGGCCAATCAAATCGGTATAAAAACCTGACTACACCAATTAACTCTTTATTCCCATTAAAACAATACCTTCCTCTTGTTTCTATGTGCTATAGTTGTTGAGCTATAAAAAACATACATACATACAAACACTTTTCGTTATAGATATCTACAGATTTCTTATATCACTGGTAAAGGTGATTTACAACTTATTCTTGGAACTCTTCTAAATGCTTGTGAAACTGCAAATCATGCAGATTCCTGACAGTATGAACACGGGAAGTAATAACGATGCATTCATTTTTCGAGGAGGAATAGCGTCAAATATTTGCGCAGAGATTACCAAATGATTGTTAATTAAGACCACACCCGGTGAATTGACGAACATCCAACAGTGTATTGTTTGACGGTTGTTATCCGTATTTGGCTTAAGAGTCAGCATGCGCGTGGTCAACTGGTAAATAGGGATAATTAGTATGCAAAGGCTTAATGTTCACGCGTCCATCTGTAGTATTTGTATAGGCCCACCCATGGGGAAAGGACTAATTGTAAGACGAGGAATTCAACCATTTGAATAACAAGTTGTGACTACATGTAAAAGTAATAGATATGTAGTAAAAATTATACACCCTTCAAAGTAAGTCTGATTTTTATTTTCAATTTATATCAGGGGTCGGAAACCTTTTCTATAAGCTGAGAATGCTTCAGAGGGCCGCATTGGAAATCGCGAGAACTTCGGCGGGCCATACAGCCGTTTATATCAGAAGTTACCTGGAGATTTTGTGGTCTCATATTAGTGAAAATCAATTCTAATTAGTTTTCTAGTGTTAAAACTCCACCAGAAAAGGTTTTGAGACCATTATTCCAGTGAAAAATGTATTGATTGTGTTAAATTATAACGATAACTTTTTTATCATGGCTTCTGCTGGCCGCATAAAATGCTCACGGGGACCGCATAAGGCCCGCGGGCGATAGGTTGCCGATCCATGATTTATATAATAATAAAATAAAAAAGCTATGTAGGCCTGAAAGAAATTCTCATCAGAGATGCCTTCTGCATGCCACAAGTAAGATTTCTACAACACTGCAAGCGACCGTCAGACACAAGTTTGTCGCAGCGAGCAAACAAAGTAACAAGTTGGAAAAGTTAAGAACACTTGAGTGCGCCAGATGGCATTTCGCTTCGTCGTTTGAAAAAAGGGTTCAATATAAGTGAATAGAATACAGGGAATTCAAAATCGCCGTTCCGTTTCAGATATTCATTCTATAAAACTCTAAAATTTTACAAACGAACACATTACGTTTGATAAAGCCAAAACGACTGTAAAAAGTATGGACAACTTTGAATTCATTACGAGAATTCAATTACTAAGTGGTTTTACTTTAACTTAATTCCTATGCAGTTTCGATTTGTTTCATTTAACACCACTAAATTTGCACCAATGCTTATAAACCTTGACTTATTGTAAACTTTTCCTCTCAAAAAGGTGTGTACATGTGGGCGATGAAAGTTTCCACAGGAAATTCAATTTCCCGCTCCTCATTTCGTTTTTGAACCATTTTGGAATATAATTGCAGTTATTATAGCAATTATGCTGCACTACGTTTAATAATAAAAGAGATCTTATATTATGTTTGCATGTTTAATCAAAAGTAAATTATTGAAAACGAAAGGAAGCCAGTTTCTCAAATAGCATTTCATAAATACCACATTTAGAGCGATTAATCGGTCCGAAATATATTGTCGATTAAAATTTGCATAAGCTATGAAAATAGCTTAGGCAAGTTTTAGGTATGGATCACCTCGACAAATCCGTCTTTGGCGCAACTTGTGGAAATGCCTTCAAAAGCTTTCCAATTCCGTCCGTTTCGCATGCAATGCTTCGATTGCAGAACGGTACACCTGATAACGAGTTATCCATAGCATATCAATCAGACGCCACGAACCAATAAGTTTTCGCAAACGCGACCATTTAGCTTTTAAACGAAGATAGAGGTAGAGGAAGGTAGGATGGAAGCAGGAGGATGATGAAGAGATTAGACTTTGAAGGAGTTAAGGTATGTACACACTGGATAACATCGCTTCAACTCGGCACCTTTCAACATCGTCCCTCAACATCGAAAGTTGTTGGACTGATGTCGAACAGCTTGTTGCGCGTCCACGCAGCGGACGATTTTTTTTTGACGTTTCAACTTTTCAGGTCAGTATTCGTCATGGCCTTTGCGCGGGAGAACGAAAATAGTTGTTCTGAGTGAGTGAAAAGAAAAACGCATAACTGACTCTGACATCTACATCTACATGATACCCTGCAAATCACCAGACTGGTGGGTGGCAGGGGGTGCAGCACACCAAAACCTACCCAATAACGTCCCTCGTGGGAATCACTCTCCTGTTATGATCCCGTATGGTCCTTGGGAAAAACGAGCTCTGATATCGCTCGGTCCTACAGTCGATCTCTCGTATTTTATTCTCGTGATCGTGCCTGCCCATGTACGTAGGTGCCTCTAATATTCCTGAGACCTCCTCTAAGAGAACTTCCGACCTAAATTTCTCCAGAAGCCTTAACCTAGCGCTAATTCTGCGATCCTCTACCGATATCCAATTCAACTCCTTCAAGAGTGATGTGACGCTTAATTTTTGCTCATATTTTTGCTTAACGAATCTGGCTGCTCTGCGTTGGATTCTTTCTAACTCAAGTATTTGTCCCTTTTCGTACGGATCCCATATACTGGAAGCGCATGCGCAGCGAGCAATGGGGTAAGGTTGAAGGGTCGGGAAATCGCCTTGTTTCCCATTTTGAGAGGACAACTTTTCAACAAGGAGATTCCTTTGAAGTTTTGCCGACCGACGTTGCCGACAATGTTGGCGACGATGTTGCCGAGTTAAATGGGTGTTGAAAGTTGCCGAATTGAATCGATGTTGTCAAGTGTCTACATACCTGATGAAATATAAAAGTTTGTTTGGCTAGTTACTGGAGGGTCTCGAGGAGAGGCGGAATAGAAAGTGTGCGGAATGTCAGATGGGGGAAGCTTTGGTTGTGGACCGCCAGGTTGGATCCCAACCAAAGAAAATATTGCCGTTCTGTAAAGCAGGAAAATTTATCTGCTACGGTAGTTCAGTGGTAGAAGCAATAAGGCCCGGGTTCGATTCCCAGTCACGGAAAATTTTTTTCACCTGTTTTCACATTTCCCATGGCTCTTCAAGTTCAATGCGATGAGGATATGGAGTCTCTTCTTGGAGAAAGGATCAAGTTTGCTCAAAGGCAGAGGCCTAAGGACGCGCGCATGCGCACACGCGAAGCAGAAACGCTTTCGCTGCAGAATTGCCTTTGTGAGCTCCGAATGTGGTTTGAGGAAAATCTTCAAGATTTAAGTGAGGATGGACCATCTTCATTCCTTTTCTTTTTTCAATCCTGTACCTCCTTTTAAATCTTATTATTTCCTATTCGTTTGTCCTCCTTTTCTTAATTCTCCTCGCTGAGGGAGTGATGGCGGATTGACTTGTAGGCTGACCTTCCACGTGACGGTCCTCTGTTCGAATCCTGACAAAGGCCATTTTTTTCAACTTTGGATTGCCCCGCCCGGACTTGTATGCGGTGAGGAGGGTACTCAAGAACAACATTCCGTCCTTCAGAAGGGACGTTAAGTTCTCTTAGTTAAGGTGACCAGATATTTTTTACCAAAAGGGAGGACAAATCCCAATTTTTTATACAAAAAGGAAGGGCACGTTTAATTATCAAAAAAGCTATTTATATGCTTTATTTCACATTTTAAAAAATAAAATAATGTTTTTTTATGTGAGGGGATACTATAGTAAGAGCACTTTGATGCTTTTGGGAAAGATTGCGCTTTGTAATACTTGAACGTCCACCAACTGCGATACTAAATACTGCTGAACACATGCAATATTTAATGACAGTATCATCATTTCCAAAAGGCCTTAAATGTGGAAATTCCTTGGCTAACGTTATATTTAAGTGACATTTTAATTTCTTCACTGAAGACATTTCTAGGGCATTACAACAAAGATTTAAAAATAAATAAAATAAAATATAAGATTACAATGTAAATTAAAATAAGAAAATTAAATTTGCCATAATCTACATCTACATCTACATCTACATGATACCCTGCAAATCACCAGACTGGTGGGTGGCAGGGGGTGCAGCACACCAAAACCTACCCAATAACGTCCCTCGTGGGAATCACTCTCCTGTTATGATAATGAAGTAAACGCAGCTATTCAAATTTCACTCAGGCAGGACAAATTATACAACTATTTTTTCACAATTCACTGATAGAGGAAATACAAAACAAGCAATAGGAAGCCTAGCACTCACAGAAACATAAACCTACCAAAATCACTTAACTCCATTGCATTGCCGATAACGACTAAGTGAACTGGACTGAATCGACTTTGTTTTACTTAAGAAATATTTTGAGGGATAGGATGGGATACATTTTACGCTGTTTCAACTAGGATTTTAATAAACCAGAAACCAAATAAATATAATCAAGGAGAAAATAACATATATATTCTAGCAAACAGTGTTCTTTATCGCTAAGAAAACACAGTCAGTGAGCTGGACAAAGATCATTTAATAAGCAGCTTGCCGGAAAGCTTAGTGCACCCTGAGAATCGTGTCTTGGGAGAAAGATGAACGCCCTGAGCGTATAACAATGTAACAGACAGGAGCAAAAACAGCCAATCCACAAAAATCACATGGTATTGGTCAGCAATGGTCTGACTGTGAGTTCTCAAAGTAGGTATAAATGTTCCGTGCATACACAAAGTTAGGAAACACTGGATGAAATCAAAGGAAGGACAAAGACACACAAATTTTCAAAAAAGGAGGACATGGAAGGACAAAATGTTTAGGAATGACAACGATTGAAAAAGAAGAGCTGGCCTTCCAAAAGGTGCACGTCTGGTAACCTTATCATAATATTTTTCGAAAGATCAGACGACACTATGTGTTATACACCTGGAAAAGTGGTTATGTGATCGGCTGATATCCCATTATTGTAAAACAGAAGACACCATGCAACCTCGTAAAAGGAGCCCCGACTTTGGGCAGTCTCTTCGCCCTGTTTATCTTCTTTCACAAGTATTTCATTCACTTTATATAAAGAGTATACCTAATTCCATCTTTGTCGTTTTTTCAATATCTCCCATATATGAGCAATGCTGGCAGAATAACAACGAAAGCATTTTCGAAGAACACATTCTATACTTTATTGAAAACCACACTACTTTTTATGTTAAATTGAGAAGTACTCGCAGAAATGACATAAAAATAACTCTTCCCAGATCTTTAAACAACTCTTAAAATAAATTGTTAAAATCTAAATTATTTTCTTTGTACTATGAAAATTTTAAAGTGTAAAATTGTCACTGCTTTTTGCAGGTCTTTGTTATTTTCTTTCGTTTCACACACATAGATAGAAGAATAAAAACTATTTTTTTAATCTATAGATTTATATAATAACTCTATAATAAAATATACTCTATACAGGTAGTTCTCGATTTGCGCGGTTTTGATTTATACGAATTTGGATTTACGCGGTCTATTAATGTAGGCATGTTCTCAATTTGCATGGTCCAAAAATTTACATTTACGCGGCTTGAAACAAACTAAAATAAAACGTGAACCACAGCAAAATTTTAATGATGCTTACGCCTCAGGGAACTGAAGAATAAGGATTAAGCGAAGATCCAACAAGAGAACAGAGTCCAGCCGAGAGAGAAATAACAAGGAAGGATATCCCGAAGAGGGATTTGTTTGTGAAGGTTTAATTGGCAACAATGAGTTTCCTTGGCAAAGCCCGGAATGAGTACGTAAAATCCGCAAAATTTCGAAAATGAATGCACATTTCTGAAAATTTCGACCGTATAACACATGAACATCAAAAGAATAAGATAGTATAGAGTTTTATCCGTCGAATAAAGCAAAAATGAAGAAAATCGGTTCATATTTAGGTATTTCTATGAATGAAAGAATAAAAGCTGGCACTTTGGGGGTGTGACGGACATTACTAAATTAATATATAAGTCGATTTTATTTTCCACATTAAATTATTGTATTACACTTAATGTATTGTATTCTACAATACAATTTGAAATTTCGGTGATATTGGGTAGGCTAATACAGGAACGTACTCCCCCTAACCTGAACATTTCAATTATTTTATATGGGAAAATTGTTCTCGTTTTACGCGAATTCCATTTAAGCGATAATTTTCAGGAACGCATTAACGGCGTAAATCGAGAACTACCAGTACATATTCAGTTTATAATTCCACTCATCCTATAAACATCCGCATACTAGCCTTTTGCCTATTATTCACCAGCTTTTAACCTTTATCGCTCGGTCCTACAGTTGATCCCTCGTATTTTATCCTCGCGATCGTGCCTGCCCATGTACGGAGGTGCCTCTAATATTCCTGAGACCCCCTCTAAGAGAACTTCCGACCTAAATTTCTCCAGAAGGGAATTGGTATACGAAGTATATTGAGAAAGTATTGTAATCGTGAAAAATTCGACCTCGAGATTTTGACGGAAATACACGTTTTAGGCGTACCAGAGTCCGAAAAGGTGGTTTTCGCAATGCCGTCTGTCTGTCTGACTGACTGTTACTGGCTCTACAGCCTAAACGGTAGAGTAAAAATGAATGAAATCTCGTACTTAGGCATTTTATCATACTGAGCAGAGTATATGTAGAAATGGTTGACATTGCTCAATAATTATGAGTACTTTATCCTACGCATTTTTAAAAACAATCCCATTTTCTCAAAAACGGCTCTAACGATGTACAGTTACTTGAGTTGAGTCTTCAATAATACCAAGTAGTTTATATTTCTCAAAAAATGAATATAAGGCTAGTTTATTCTAGGCAACTTTAACAATTCTATTTTCTCCAAAACGGCTATACCGATTTTGATGATATTTCGTCCAGTTACTGAGTATACGATACATCTACAATAATACTACCTATTTCATTTTTCTCAATGAATGAATATAAGGCTAGTTTATTCTTGGTCAACTTGGACAAAAATTGGATTTTCAAAAAACAGGCTCATACGATGTTACTTTCAAGGGAGACACCGGAGAGATAGAGAGGAGAGAGAGAGAGAGAGAGAGAGAGAGAGAGAGAGAGAGAGAGAGAGAGAGAGAGAGAGAGAGAGAGAGGAGAGGGAGAGGGAGAGGGAGAGGAAGAGGGAGAGGAGAGGAGAGGAGAGGAGAGGAGGAGGAGAGAGAGAGAGAGAAAGGAAAGAGTGGGAGAGAGATAGAGTGATGTTGGTCAGACAAACAGAAAGCACTCCAAATAATCGTGAGCTAATTTGTTTTGGTCATACACCGAGAGTTCTTTCGTAGAACGTTTATTGTTAGAAGGCTTCGGCCAACAATCCTTTACCTTCCATATGGAAATTCACCCGACAAAGAGAACAAAGGGATACGACAGAGAGAGAGAGAGAGAAATATATAGAGAGAAAGAGAGAGTAAACACAGATCTTAGTTTCCATGCGTATTTCCCATGTCCAAAACGAATGAAAGTTTTGGAGATTACGTAGAATTAGTGCTGAAATCCGACCGCATGAAATAGCCGTAGAGAGATTGTACTGGAAGTGTTGGGTCGAGTTGTTTCTAACGAGTTGCCATGCGTCGAGGGAACCGGGGAATAGGTTTGGACGGATGAGATAGAAGAAGTAAATGCAGCGCTTAACCACACCTAATAGCAGGACCCTTTCTCTAATAGGTTTATCCGAGAGGGAGAGAGAGAGAGAGGGTTGCCCCTACCCGTGTAAAGCGTCGGAATTTTAACGTTTTAAATAATTAATATTGACTGCCGTAAAACATTGAGTATTTTTGGTATTTCCCGAGCGTAAATATTTACACGCATATGATATTCTGTTCGTCGAGCGGTGAACGTGCGATAAATATCATTTTTCATTTTCTGAGAACAACAAATAACACGCTTATTTGTTAACGGGTTGTTTGCGCAAAGGAAATTGCCTGGCTCTATTATTTAGCGAGAGCTTTGGAGAATCCTTTGGCGAAGAACGCCGGTTTGCAGATTAATGCCCCACTCGAGATCCAAAGTGCTCCGTCTCTTAGACACAAGCCCTGCAAACAATCTCAAATACATAAAAATGTAATTTCGAAATTTGAAATATAACTGCGCTTTACGTTCTTCTGGAAGACACCTTAATAAACGTCATTTTACGCCAAATTAGTAATAGCGATCAAAGTTTAAAAAATGTTACTCGGACGCTTTGATGAAAATAAAACTCTTGCAAAATTGAAATTATGAAAATAGATGTTTGGGAAATATTCTAATATTCCTTTCGACAAACGCATAAAAAGGAGAAATTGAGAAAATGCTGAAGGCAGAGCTAACACGAGTAACATAATTTAATCATTTTATTTTCCCTCGATTTTTACTTCTAGAACTTCTACAACGAGTTTACTAAATATAACAAAGACGAGTATGCAGAGCGGCTGGATTCAAACCCGGGACCCTCTCGTTGAGAGCAGGATACGCTAGCAATCTTTCTTCCAAGAATTTTTTTAAAGCTATTAATCGTTGTTTTTAGTGTTTCTGCAAAAAAACACGTTGATTTCACTTTGTTTCCGACCATCGCTTAATTACTAAATTTGAATTTACGAATAAACCATAAGAAGTGAAAATGTAAAATTTTCGGAATGCATAGTTATGGCGACGCGATGCCACATTAGAACGTAACGCTGTGACTTTAGTATCTTCTCTGCCTCTCAGTCCGCCGTGCATTCCCTAATATTGTAACTTGGGTTTAACAAGGTCTATAAAAACAAAAATTTCAGAACAAGTAGTTATAGCTATGCCACTTACTGACCCGTACTTGAAACAAATTACGATGGGAATTCTCATCACGAATGAGCTATACATGAACTTGACGTACATACAAACGAGAGACGTTATTATGTAGGTTTTGGTGTGCTGCACCCCCAGCTGCACCCCCAGCCAGCCCCAGCCTGGTGATTTGCAGGGTGTCATGTAGATGTAGGAAATGTTGCATAAGTCGCGGAGAAATGAGGTATCTCGCGACAGGGATTCCATTAAGCGGGATTCATTACGCGTGCCTTTCAAGGCGTGACCCTTGGCGACACGCACACCTTGTCTGCTCCCTCTTACCCATCACGCAAAAGTCACGCGATGCAATCGATATCAAAGTTAGAAATTTGAGGAGCGCTTTGGAGATGTGGATGAAGGAGTCGCTTCTTAAATGGCCGCTCTGCGTAATTGATTGCCTCCGCGGCGTGAAGGATGCAGACGCGAATTTTTCGATGGAATACGCTATCAATTAATGCGGTTTTAATTGCCACGAAAAACAGCACATGGCGCTTTAGATGACATGTGGCGAAATAGTTTGGGAGGCTCATAAAACCTTCGTGAACGACTGCAAATATTGTGGTTTGCGAAACCCGATATTTTGATGCATCCCATAAATAAATATGCAAAATGGAAAACAACGCTTTCCAACTGTTCACTGACGAGTTAATTATCGCAATGAAAACATTTTTTAAATATCTATATACCGATAACATTTCTCATTCCCAAATTTTTCTAATTGCAAGTGAATTTGTTAAAGATTAAAATTTGATAATATAAAGAAATACCTATTAAAATAATAAAGCAAATCACTCATATTATTATTTCGATAACAACTTCTAAAATACAAGGCAGAATTCCGCACCAAGAAATATTCGTCAACGATGAGGCAGAGAAAAGCAAAAAAGAAAATAAAACCGGAAAACACAGAGAAAAGTCGATGAAGAGAGAGAGAGGAGATTTATATTTGAGCAAAGGCGGCGAAAATGAGAGAAAATGGGAAGCGGCATTAATAATCATAGGCAAAATATTAAGATAAGGAGTTAATACACACACACACATCGGGTTAAGAATCGTTTGATGTTATTGGAAATAACCGTGGAACCGTTAAATTTAACAACTTTTTGCTTTCTCTATATACGTACTTATGGAGAGTAGGTATTGTTTTCATGAAAAAAATCGAATTCGGGATTTCAACGGAAATACACGTTTTGAGCTCCCCTCAACACGTTTTGACCGTTTACTCGATGTGTGTGTGTGTGTGTACGTATGCGTGACAAATTTTGTGTGCGCTCTAACTCAATAACTATTCATCAGATCAGATTTAAATTCTATTTTTGTGATTTTATATATAGTCTTAAGATTTGAAAAGCTTTTGATAACAAGCGGTCAGCCGGAAGTAGCGGTTTACTCTTGTAAAATTTTAGTTTTTCTTAAATACTTCGCTTAAAATTGAATTTTTAACGCACACGCACAAACACACACACATATAAATTGTAGATATTATTTTTTTCTACAACTTTTGTTTGAACTAAATTTTCATATGAGGAATATTTCAAGAGATATTTCAATTTCCTTCGAAATTAACGGTTAGTGGGCAGCTCGCGCGCGTGGTATTGACAACAATTGAATCGCTAGCGCTGAAGCGTGTAAGTTGAACTGTTCCTATAGCCGTCTTTATTTGATTTTAGTTCACAACTTACGTATGGAGAAAGTCATGTGTTGGACACATCAATTTATTTGCAAATGAGATAGACCGGTAATAAGAAACAGGTGCCTTTAGCATCACAATATGTGTATTATGTTTTACGCTTCCGTGGTTTTCCGAAGGCGGTTGCATATTTTGGTGATCATGGTGTATTATTTGAAATTTATGTAAATAGAAGTAAAGGAAGTACCAAAACGGGAGTAAGATATAATTGAAGTAAGAAAAATCAGCGTCAGAAAGCAGTACTGAAAACCTTAGATAACCCTGTTAGGTAGACATGCGTAAAAGGAAACTGTAATACTATGAAAACATTTATCATAAATCGGATAAAACGATATGTAAGGTAACCACGAAGAAAATAATCACACTGCCATAATTGCGAGATTATTAAAGATATAGAAGAGAGAATAAAGTATAGATAGCTTACCAAATATGTACTTTAGTTGAAATGAACATGTAGAGGTAATTGAACAATAAGCTTACGGGAAAACCCTAAAACGGAAGAAATATTTGGTTAAAAGGACATTGTGAAGACAAAGAGGACTTACACATACTTAGAAAGTTAGGCTTGCAGCATAGCAAATTTTAAGAGTTAACAGGAAATAAACAAAAAATGCGTCGGCCACGAATATATAAAAACGGTGAATTTTTAAATGACTTACAATTAGTAGGTATGAAGAACAAGTTTGTAAAGTGTAGAGCGTATCACATGCGAGCGCGTTTCGTGCATTGGAGTATTTGAAAGGAATGATATACGTGTACGTAAGGGAAATATCGTGTTCGAGTTCTTTTCATCTTCATAAATAATCCATTTGCTTCCTATTTAAAAATACTGCATGCACACGTAAGGAAATTAAACGAGTTTTTGTGAGATTGTTTATGTTAGCAACAATGAAGAAGTAACCATGCAAGAAAATTTCAAGTTCCACTCGAATTAAGACTTTCTTGTTTGATTTTATGGATAACTGCTACTCCTACGATAAAAATGTATAGGAAAAGAAATACTCTAATTTATTAATTCTACAAGTTTTATGTGAAAAATATTTTGATATGAGCAATACATTACGAGATATGACTGAAAGTTCATTTTTTGCCACCAGTAAAGTGATATCCCTGATCGGCTTAAGTGATTCATTTTCACGATTTTCTTATTATCTTTGGCTGTAAGTCCTTAACATCAAATTTCGGTAGAAGCCGAGAAAGAACATGTTGGAGACGATAAGTGCGCATTAAATAGTAAGAGCGGTGAAAATTTTAAACGATGATTACAAATACACCGTGATTATTATTTAGGTTGCACGAAGGTAATCCTTCCATATCTTTCGTTAATGTTAAAAAATTACACATTTCCTAAGTAAGTCGTCTTTGCTGTTAATTTAACATTTCCTACTCTGTCATTATTTTGGAAGAAGAATTTCGTAAGATTAATTTTACTGAACAGAAGGAATGCAGTTTAATCTCTTCACGGAGACTGGCAACTGTGACGTCTCAATGAGTTTCACTTTTTATCACGTTAAATTTTTTACCCTATTAAAGGTTATGTATGCGTGGATATTTCATGTTAAGCTCACTTCGGGTCTAAAAATTAATACAATAATAAAATTCTTATATCAAGGTCTTACTTATAAACATCTAAAACAAAAAAAACGGTACAGCATACATTGTACAAACTTTCTCATATACAAATGCGTCGTTTCTTTCTCTATATACTTCGTATATGAGAAAGCAAAAAAATCTGATGTGGCCAACACATGACTTTCTCCATATTTGGGGTATAGATATTTAAATTATTATGAATAGCAGTATGAGGCAAAATTATCATTTCGTATGGTAAAAGAATACAGTCGTCCTTATTGCCGTAAATTAGGCATATTCTGAATATGTTTACAGAAATCACCGCTACATGGTGGCGGCGCTGTATACTGGTATTAAGATAAAGCGAAATATATCCGAAATGGATGGTTCTATGAAAATTTGTTTCAAACAAAACCTGGAAGAAATATTATTCTCTACAACTTTGGTCCTCACGAAGATTACCAATAACGACGTTTTTAAGGAGATATTTGACGGAAACCGGAAAAACCGATTATTTATAAATAATTCCCAAACAATAACAGCTATGGAAAATTGTTTCAATTCAAAGTTGTAGGAAATTACATTCTCTATAACATTTGTATCAATTTGTATGTACAATAATGATGTTTTATCGGGTAAATATCGCAAAAATCGAATCGGGTTTCGAATAAACCTCGATTTCCGGTTAACCGGCATTGTCCATAAACTAATCAGTTCTTTTTTCTCATGCTGAAGTGTTATATATGAAGTTTGGTAACGATATGACTAGTACTTTTTGATTTAGAGCGCCCACAATCACATACACATACACTCACACACACAGACATCATTCCGAAAATAGTCTAAACGTGTTCTAGGGATCTCAAAACGTGTATTTCCGTTGAAATCTCGAAGTCGATTTTTTTCATGATCACAATACTTTCTAATTACCACGTATGGAGAAAGTACAAATCCGGCGAAAGAGCCTTTCAAAAAAGACCAAAAATATGTCCGCCTTAAGAGAAGTAACTTCCTACTCGATCGATCGTCTCAAGTTTTCCAAAGGGCGGCAGGTCAAATTCAATGGAACAAGAAGGGTTTATTCGTCGAGGCCAACAAAGGGATGCTTTATGCCGGTGAGTCGAGACAAGGATCCATGTTTCCAACGTCTAAGTAATGCGCTCTCGTTAGGAAGCGCGCGGTGAGGGGTCGTGGGTGGAAAGGAAAGGGATAGGTCAGATTATAGTAGTTAAGGGCAGAAGGGCCCCTCATGTGTGGGCAACCTTACTGAAAGAGAGAGAGAGAGGGGAGAGGAGAGTTTGACGTGAGCAGCGCTCTCGCCTTACCTTATCGACGCCTCCAATGGAAGAAGACGCCGTTCCATCGGACTCGTTGACCCGTACGTCTAAGGAACCGGAGAGGACGGCGTACCAACTTGTGCCCCTGTCACCTTGGCGGAAAACTGGGAGCGAGATAAAGAGAGATTACATATGAAGCAAGGAACGTATACCGACGATTAATAGTACAGTGTTAACTAGTTTCGATATAAATATTGCGTAATTTAATTACTTACAACTGACCCTTTAATTAATACGAATAAATCTTCGTTGATAATTATGATTATATTATTCAATTTAAAAAGAAAATCTGATGTGGCCAACACATGACTATCCCCATATTTGGTGTATAGATATTTAAATTATTATGAATCGCATTATTATTAACACATACGGAAATTAAATAATAAGTTACGAAAATGTCTATCATTTTCATCACATCCATGATTTACTGCCTGTAAATACTAAAAGAACGCTTTATTTTGCTCTTGTAGAATCATTGTTAAGATATGGACTGACTGTATGGGGTAACTCTAACAAAACCTTAATGCAAGTACTATTTAAAACCCAAGACAGAATCATTAAATATGTACAAGCTCAAGAAAAAACAAATGACAAAAGAGCTAATTACATGGATAATAAAATACTACCCCTAAATTCATTACATAAATATATACTGATTATAGATAATATATTGTCAAATAAATATAAGGTAAAAAGGGTCCCAATTAACTCCACAGTTCTAAGAGCACCTATAGAATACACTATTCCTAAATACAATAACTGGCATGGTATGAGAACTTTAAAATATGAGGTTACAAATATTTTCTGTAAACTACCCAAGGATATACGACTTCTGTAGGGGCAATGGAGTGGACTTCGTTGACCTGTGGCCGGTGCTGGACTCATGTAGGATACGCCTAAACGGTTCTGGTATCCACTACACGGCCGAGGCAGCGGATGCGGTAGCGCGTAGGGTTTTTAAACACGCTAGGGTTATTTTCAGGTTAGACGAGGATAAAACCAATAGATCTGTTAGAAAAGAGTCCGCCAACATTAACCCTAGGGAGTCCAAGAATAGCGGTAGAGTGAGAAGTAGAAAAATAAAATTCCTAAAGTCTAAAAATACTGCATCACTTACATTTACATTTACATAAATACCCTGCAAGCCGCTAAAAGCGTTTGGCAGGGGGTGTCACAACACCAAGTGAAGTCTAGCTAATTCCTCTGTTGGATTGTCTTATCGCGTCTGGGAAAAAGGATCGGTAGTATTTCTCTGTTCTAGCGGTAATTTCGAGATATTTTCTCCTGCACTGTGATCTAACATTACGTTCACTAACACCGATGGGGACGACTATGCCGCGTACGTCTTCAACGAATTCGGAACTTTCAAATTTTTCAAATAGTTTCCTCTTGTATTCAATTCTTCTACTCTTCAACGTCTGCCATTTCAGATCTCTCAATAACTCTGATACACTCGCATCATACCGATATTCTCCTTTTACAAATCTAGCCGCTCTACGCTGAACCATTTCGAGCTCTCTAGTTAGGCCCTCCTCGAAAGGGTCCCAGACGGCGCAACAATATTCCACGATGGGTCGTATTAGGGAAAAGTATGCGATTTCCTTCACATTCGAGGGGCATCCCCGCAGGACTCTAGAGGAAAGCCCTTGAATTCTGTTTGCCGATGCTATAACGGATTTGATATGCTCTCTACTAGACAAATTGCTACGGAGAATTACTCCTATTCCTTTATCCGCTGCTTTCACAATATCTTGTGTGAGTAGAGCTAACTGAGTCTCGCATGACCTGCCTCTCCGGAAACCATCTTTGCTTTCGAGAAATCGCATTATTGAGCTACCGATAATGTGCTCAAAATTCACATATCCTGTGGAAATATTGCCATTTTAACGGAATGTTGCCTTGGCTACCAATTCCATTGTTAGGCCTCTATATCATATTGTTAATTCAATCCTTATGGGTATACGTGCTTTGAATGCTTTTAATACGAGAGAGGGGGAGGGGAGAACGAGAGGGAGGGGGAGAACGAGAGGGAGGGGGAGAGGGGGAAGTAGAGGGGGGAGGGGGAAAGAGGGGGAGAAATGAGGAGGGGGAAGGGAGAGAGTGTAAGATTGGGGGGGGAGGAGCGAGGGAGGAGGGGAGAGGGAGGGAAAGAGAGGCAACTATTTTAAGTTTAACTACAGATAGCCCGTCAACAACAGAATATTCACTAGAAATGTTGTATATGGCAAAATATTTCATATGTAAAAGCGTGATATTAATTATTTTAAATGAAAATAATAATAATCTATCTATAATCATTCCGTTGATATTTCAACGGGCATTACACTAGTAAAATATATAAACGACAATAAAAATATCTCGTATGCTTTCGTAATATATTATCATAATTTTAATGAAAAATAGGTATAAAACTGCTCTGGTCTTTCACCTTTCCAAGCAAACATTCTAAATAACCTATTGCATTCCTCTGGCCTGCATCTCTTCTAGAACTTCATCTGTACTGTAGTTCAAGGTTTACTCATAAAAATTACTATCTGCGCACTTCTCGATATCGGTTAACGACCTTTGTACGTTACCATTGCATGGATAATTATCGCAACGACTACGATTACCAATGTGAACGTTAATTATCCAAGCTATCACTTCAACTCTAGAAATAGTAAGCAATCATCTCGCCGAATTCGTGTTCCAAGCTTAAGAGACACCGAGATTTTTCAAAGAGAACATTTTTCACCTTGCTATTACGCGAACGCCCTTCAGAGCAATCTCCTCCGTGGTTTCTCGGTCTGTCTAACAAGCCTCTTCCCACTCTGTCGCCACACACTGCAGAAGACACACTTGGCGCTCTAGAAATACAGAATAATTAACGCGGGTGACTCACTCAGGCCTCTCTCCCTCTTTCGCTGCACCAACCAACTTAACTCTTCCTTGCAAAAAATTAAGATATACGAGGTTATACCGAATGGCTTCCCAGGAAGCAAAGGGAGAAAGAGAACCACACTGCAGATAACTCGACTTCATATTTACAGACGAATTTTTGTTTGAGAAACAAATGTATGATCTGCTCTCATTAATCGCCAATTTTAAAATATGTATTTTTTGAGCGTCTAGTTATTTTCCTATTACAGTAATAAATATATAAGTTGGTATATTGATAGAAAGCGTTACAGCTGAATTTTTAATAATTTACTAAAACTCAGTAAGACAGCATATTAATATTAATCTGACCACTAAAAAATATTAAATAATTACCAACGACTCTGATGCTTTCCTCGATGTATTCTCGCGCAGATTCCTAAACCGCCAAAAATAGTATAAATCACATTAACCCTTGTAAGCAACCTACTATTGAAACACACCTAATTCAATCTCTTTTTAAACCCAAGTCGATTTCATCATTAATTTCTATTAAAAATACCTTAATCGGCCGCCGAATTGGCTATTAACATTTTTGTTCGAGATATAAATGTTTCATAATAAATAAATTAGTTTAACATAAAAACCATACAAACACAAGTGATAAATTTGGAGTTCTGAGAGTTTCTTAAATACTAGATTAATGTAACTTCAAACAAACCCGAAATAATCAAGTAAGCTTCAAATTTTTACTTATATACATTGATCCCATTCCAGATTTTAGCATTTAATATACATACAGCAAGGAGGCAGGATCGGCACAAATAGAACTGGAAGAAGAGAATTGCATTGAAGAAGACAATTTGGGACAAAGTATAAGGAAAAGCGAAGTAGAACAGGTGATACAGGAACTAAAGAAAGGAAATGTTACAGGCAGCGATGGAATACCGGCAGGGGTACTTGAAGTTATGGTATCGGAAGGATTAAAAGTGATTACGAAACTAATTAACAAGATTTACGACTCGGGAGAGTGGCTTCAGGATTTCTTAGATGTAACACTGATCCCCCTAAAGAAGAAGCCAAAGGCAATGCAGTGTAAAGACTACAGAACGATAAGGCTACTTTCACGCACTTCGAACATAATCACGAGGATTCCTTAATAAAAGGCTACAGAAAAAGGCCGAGCAAATGCCAGGGAAAGATCAATTCGGCTTCATAAAAGGATGAGGAACCAGAGATGCTATCGGCGCAGTGAGAATCATATCAGAAAGGGCAATAGAGTACAGCACAGATTGCTGCGTAAGTTTCGTCGACTGGCACAAGGCCTTTGATAGAGTAAATTGGGTAGTGCTGATGAGGACATTAAAGGATATAGGTGTAGACTGGAAAGACAGGAGACTGATCAGGAATCTATATGTGAATCAAGTTGTAAAGGTCAGGTTGGAGAATACGGACACCAGCGGAGTACATATCGGTCTATCGCCGATTCTATTCAATATATATGGAGAGAGGCTAATGCAGGAATCATTAGAAGGCACGGGAGATTTCAAAATCGAAGGAAGGATTATAAGAACAGTGAAATACATGGATCATCAAGTACTTCTAGCAAGAAAGGAAAAGGAACTCCAGAAAATGATAAATAGATTAGTGATAACAGGTAGAAAATACGGTATGGAAATTAATACAGAAAAATCCAAGGTTATGCGAATAACAAGTAAAGAAGAAGAAAATTTGAACATAAGTATTGGAGGAAAGCCATTAGAACAAGTTTCAGATTATAAATACCTCGGAAGCATCATAACGAGAGAAGCAAAATGTACAGATGAAATCAGGACTAGAATAACGAAAGCAAAAGCCGCTTTCAGAAGAAAGAAACTCCTATAAACGGGGAATATAAAGGAGGGTACCCGAAAGAAGTTGATAAAATGCTATATATGGAGTATAGCTTTGTGTGAGGCAGAAACATGGATGCTAAGGAAAAATGACATTAAATACTTGGAAAGCTTCGAAATGTGGACGTGGAGAAGAATGCTGAATGAAAAATGGACAGAGAGGGTGAAAAATGAGGAAGTACTACGAAGAATAGGAGAGAAGCGAACGATTATACAGACTATCAGAAAGAGGAAGGCGAACTGGATTGGGCATTACTTGAGGAGAGAGTGCATGATTAAAGAAGTGCTAGAAGGAAAACTGGATGGAAAAAGAGAAAGAGGTAGGAAAAGGTTTCAGCTGATAGACGACTTGAAGGGGAAAGAGAGCTATCAAGACACGAAGTAGACTGCAGAAAACAGGAGTATATGGAGAACCATGTTTAACAATGAATAATCACGGACCTGTCTACGGACAGACTACCTATGATGATGATACATATTCTAATTTCGAGTGTGGACCCGATAAGAATTATTATTATCCCAAAATAACTGACCGCCGAGTGTAGTATTGTTCAGAATATGGTTTATGGAGATATCTGATGTGCTGAAATCACCACCCGGCATATTTTATATTTAAAAATATTTATTTGTGTAATGAGTTAAAAAATATTCCAGGTGGATTAGATGGGTTTATATGAATACTTTACTAGAGCCAAAATCATTTACTGAACCGGCAATTAGCATGTTTAGTCAAAAAAAAAAGGTCGAAAATGAGGTTACGGAATTCTCTCCGCGATCTCCAGAGAAACGTCATTAGTAACATGAAACAGCGATTGAATGTTTGGCGTAGACGGGTAAAGTTCGGTCCATATCTGGAATTACTCTATCCTCCCAAAATTGGAAGACTTTCCACCTAATTCACCGCTTTCCTTTTGCGCAGACGAGAAGTTTCGGACGAAAAACAACTCCCCCTCTCCATAGTCCCATCGCGACGGTTGCTACGTTATCCAAATGAGAACCGTCGCAGTATAAAGTTCATACACCTACGGCCGTCCATGGCAACCGCAGCAATAACATCAGCGATGAATGAACACCCATGGAAACGAGAGGGAAGGGCGAACAGACGACGCGAAAACTTCCCCCTCCCCTTCATCAAAAAAGGGTTCCGGTCCAATCGAACAGACAAATTAAATGCGGCACCCCTAAGAGACTTTGTCTAAACACGAAATGGCGAGCAAGAGGAGGAAAAAAGGATTCCATTGACGGAACTTCGCGAAGACGAAAGCTGGCGTCAAAAATGGAGAGAAGAAGAAGAGTTTTTGAGGGAGGTCTGACAAAGGAGACAATTGAATTTTCGGAATAGAACTGCTCTGGGTCAACATCGAAGACGAAAGCTGGCGTCATAAATAGAGAAAGGAGGAGTTTTTGAGGGAGGTCTGACAAAGGAGACAATTGAATTTTCGGAACAGAACTGCTCTGGGTCAACATCGATGGCAGCGCCGTAACTGGCAAAGAAATGAACTACGTAGCACTTGCATCATAGACGTTTAGCAGTTTTCAAATGACTTAGCAATCACGCAATTGCTTAGCTTCGGCGCCCTGATTGGAACAACATATCTCTCCCCGTTCCGGAGAAACGGTGCCCAGAGCAGATCAAACATAATAGGGGTTTGTAGTTGGGCAACAGTATTGAGATCGAGTAGTGCTGGGCGCCTTCGGCGCCCTGACGGAATTCATATCTCCCTCTCCATGCCAGCGGAATAGCGCAACGCTGGAGAAATAGATCCTTACTACGTAGTTCTAATTCCGACCAATAGGGGCGCCACAGGTACGTCACCTACACTAAACTTTAGTCGAACTTTTATCTAAAGATTGAGTTGAAGAGCGTCGTATTTTCCCGCACAGTGATTTCCATTCATTTGTTTTTTTTTAGGCTAGCACGGGAAGCATCTCCACGAATCGCCTCCCTTATTTTTTCCCCTTTCGTCGCAAAGGCAAAGCTTCCCCTTTCTTTCTTCTCCTGATTTTCGTCTTTTGTATTTCTTTCGTGGCCACTTTATTTTAAAGAAAGGTGCTCTTAGAAAATTCGGCTTAGAACCGTTCTGGGTCAACATCGATCGGAGCGCCGGCAAGAAAATGAACTACGTCAATATACCTACGTTAATCGTACGGAATGATTTTCAAATGTTTCACCGGAGAGGAAGATATGGTTCCAGCAAAAATTCTGGTTATGCCCCTCATATTATGCATGCCAAGAATAGTCACGCCATCGAACATCCTTTTTAGTGGGTTTTATTTCATAAACGCGCGTATGTTTTCGCTCTGTTTGTCCGTCTGTGAAATCGAATAAATCAAAATATTAAGTAAACGATAAGAGATATTACACTGAAATTTGAAGGGTGTATGTGATATATATATATAGTGCCATTAATTACACCGTCAAAATATTTTCTAGATAATTCGGTGGACGGCTGGGGGTGAGATCAAAAATATCAAATTAAAATTCTGGGCAAACATATTTAGACAGAAATTTAAAATTTCTAAATCAATTATTGAATATATGTACTACCTTACGTCGTAAAATTGTTACTAAATTTATAAAGAATTTTAATTCTAGAATTCTAAATGAACATAAACAAATAAAACTTATACTATTACGTCAGCAAATGAAGTTCCCTTTAAAAAAAGAACTCGTGACAGCCTTTTCCGTATCGACATAAGGACAGAATGTTCCGAATCGATTTATTTAAGGTAGCGGCCGTCAACTTCTCCATCTCTATGCTGTCCACCGCTGTTATTCTTAATATATATATAAATGATTTAGCGGATAATATAAAGTGCAAAGTCAGACTCTTCGCGGAGGACACATTTGTGTATGGTGAAATCAACACAGTAAACGACCAGGAGACTTTGCAAAGGAACCTTCAGGCTATTACGAAGTGGTGTGAAGATTGCCAACCGGACCTGAATATAGAGAAATGCGCCGCAATGAATTTCACGCGTTCCATGAATTTCATCCGTTACCCGTACGAAATATCTGGATTAAAGCTAAAATACCTCAATAGCTAGAAATACCTAGGAGTCACACTCAGTAGCAATTTGTCTAGTAGGGAGCATATCAAAAACGTCATAGCATCGGCAAACAGGGTTCAAGGGCTTTCATCTATAGTCCTGCGGGGATGCCCCTCGAATGTGAAGGAAGTCGCATACTTTTCTTTAATCCGACCCATCGTGGAACACTGTTGCGACGTCTGGGACCCTTTCGAGGAGGGCCTAACTAGGGAGCTCGAAATGGTTCAGCGTAGAGCGGATAGATTTGTAAAGGGAGAATATCGGAATATCGGTATGATGCCAATGTATCAGAGATATTGATGGATCTGAAATGGAAGACGTTGAAGAGTAGAAGAAATGAGTACAAAATGAAATTATTTGAAAAGTTTAAAAGCTCCGAATTCATTGAAGACGTGCGCGGCATAGTCGTCCTCATCGGTGTTAGTGAACGTAATGTTAGATCAGAGTGCAGGAGAAAATATGTCTAAACAATCGCTAGAACCGAGAAACACTACAGATCCTTTTTCCCAGACGCGATAAGACATTCCAAGAGAGGCATTTGTTAAGAAATCATTTGGTGCTGTGACACCCCCTGCCAAACTCTTCTGGCGGCTTGCAGGATATGAATGTAAATGTACTCCATCAGCTCTCTTTCTCAAGAAAAAGACGCTATAATAATTGAAGAGCTGATTGTTTCTTATCGTCCTTTTCTGAAAATTGCAAACGAATAGGAGGAAGGAGAAGAAGCCATAAAATGTGAAATCTATAAGTTAGATATATATTATATATATATATAAATTCCAATGGAAAATCAGTTTGATTCTTAAATGCGGTGTAAACACACTACCAGAAGGACCAGAAAGATTTAATTCTTATAATACGATGTGTTCACTCGTTTCCTTTTGTATTTACCGTCGCGTCGCGGTGACCTTTTATAATTTATATTTACCCGAAATATTCGTTCGAACTTAACCCGCTTTGGAGATTCTTAGAAGGAAAGGAATAATACGAAAGAAAAGAAGTTTTCGACAATCTCTTTTTCTCTCGAAACGCTCGGAGAGGATGACGTCAGCCACGAGGAGTTTGCTGACTGTCAGACTATTTCGAAAGGTCCTCTAGAACAATGTTTCCCAACCTTTAGAACTCCGCGGACCACTTCAGCAACCCTCCAGGCTCCGCGGACCACCTCATTATTTACGCTGACGTACTTACTGTAACTACGCTTAAGAAAAGGGGTTAATTGGTTACGTAGTTTATTTAAACATTTTCAAATATGTTGCACGCGTTTCTGTCTGTTCGAGGGGCGCCTGATTATTTTTTGTTTTATTCCAAGAATTATTTTCAACGTTTGTAGGAGAAATTCGTGAAATATAAAATAGTTTCACAAACAACACCATTATAAACATATTTCAAAATACATTTTATTTCTAAACTTTGTACTTAATACAGAAGAATTGTAAAAATACAAAAAAACATTTTTTTATACGAACAAAAATGAATGTATTAATGAGAACCTTGGTGTTGAATATCTTGCATACGTTCATTAATATTTGGAGCTAAAGAAGTCAGAGATAACCTTAACGTTGATTGCAGGTTTAATAAACGATTTCTTTTGTTTTTGTAGCGACCACAGCTGAAAATCCTGATTCACATAGGTACGTAGAGCTAAATGAAAGGAGAATCTTCAGGGCCCCCTCACTCAGTACTGGATATTCATTTCTAACCTTTATCCAAAAATTTTCGAGTCGTATAGCGTTATTTTTTAAACTTTTGCATTGGGCATTTGATGCTATATCAATTATATAGTGACTGTTTCTCTTCAAATGACAACTGGTTATCATCATGATAACAAAATGGATCCAAAACCCATAAGTAACATTTGCGAGGGTCAGATTCGTCAGGTAAATAGTTTTCAAATTTCTCTTGAAGGGTTAATATGTGAGATGAAACGCAATCAAATAATTCTTTTGTTTTAACACCAATAGAATTCGCACTAAGATCGTTACTATTTTTAATTCTTCCGATGTTTACATGTTACATGGTCGAAGTTTCAGATTCACTAAATCCGTTGAGATTCAAAGGGAAATTCTGCTAGTTAGTCAATAATTAAAGGGAGGATATAACCGAAAAGAACCAAAAGCGGTATTTATACATATAATAAGGGATCCTGAATATAATGCGGTATCATTTAAATAGAAAATAAAATTTAAATAAAAGAAATTATTTTTTTCCTAAATACTCTCTGAAATATCGTGCCACTTAAAATCTCTTCCCGCGCCACTTAAAATGTCTTCGTGTGCCACCTTATACCACTCGTGCCATAGGTTGCCGACCCCTGTACTATAAGATAAAGATGTCAGAAGCTTCAACAGTTTTGGAAGAGTAATTAAATGCTATTCAAAACATCGAAATGCCAAATTATTTCGTTTAGTTCTAAATATCGGATAAAACAACAAAAGGAAAAGATGAATGTATACAAACCTATCATACCGGCCTTGACGTTATTCCGAAATCGTAATACATATAAGGAATTGGTCGATATTGTTGGCATCCATATTAATCTTCCAACGTAAGGGCACCTGCTTTTATTTTGCTTATTATCGTCCACGCTTATAAAAAATGACAAATGAATGCTATTCCATCGCTACACTCCAACGCGCAAAGGTTTTTTCCCGGGGCCGAACCCTCCATTTTATCGCCGTGATACATTAAAGTGCACCAGACTAGGCGAAATAGCTTTGCGTTGCTGCGTCAAGCGGAACGCAATGAATGCCCTTATCCTGAGCAGCCACGCGGGGTCGAGGGCTGATTTTTATTTCGACGACGGAACACTAAATCTCGACCTATTTGTCTCCGGGAGTTGGAAGTCATGCGGGCGCAAGAGTGGAAGAGAGGGAGAATAAGGTCGAGGCGTATGGAATGGTGGTATGGGAAGGAGAGGAGGGGAGGGGAGGGTGAGGTGAATTTGGGGAGGGGGTGGAAGGGGGGGAGAGATACAACTTTCGACGCCGCTGGTTCGGGCAGATAGCTCCGCCACAAGAATCCAACCCTTGACTTATATTTTTTGCGAACCAAATTAATTGCTAAAAACATTCGTTGACCTAAAGATAGCTCGAGGGGGCATCGGGTGCAGCGGGATAAATTTGATAACGATAAAAAGCAGACCGCCGATGGAATGTATCATATTCCACTTTAGCGATGTGGAGGGAGATGAATCTTCCCCTTTTCAATAAGGCGATGACTAATAGAAATAGTGGGAACTCTCCGGATTGTGAGCGTTCCCATACATCTCTCTCCGGTTCGGAAGGCTGCAAAACCCGACCCAATTCGCCCATCAATAATCCTTCCTACCCTTCACCCCTTTCCAATCCCGACCGCCATCGACTCTACCAAATGGCGACGAACTGTTTTTGTTTACATGTGAGGCGCTTTCATAAGAATCTTTTTTTTCTCTCCGCGTGCGGTATCAATTCAACAGCTACGCCAAATAGTTTTTTTTTGCGAAAACATATTCCTCGCACGGTAAAAACTTCGTAACTAACGGAAGTTGCTACCCGATCGGTGTTTGTCTGTCTCACGGCAAGCCCGTAAGCGGTTGTTTATTTATTTGTTCATTGTCATGTGTGTGCCTCTAGTTATTTACTTATCCATGGAGGTATTTATTTGCCATTTTCTTTTCGCAAGAGTAGCAAAGGCTTCTAAATAAAAAATGGTACTGGTCTGTTATCCCCCCGCTATGTTTTTATTAACCTAGTAACCGAGGATATTGGCGAAGCTATCCCTCACCATTGGCCGGTGATCGGGTGGGTAAATGTCGCCACAGGCAGATCAGTCATGGGTTTGCAAGTTGTCGTTTTGCGTGGAAGTTACTAAATTTAAGTAATTAACAAATATCAGATCCAGCAAAAATAGTATATTTAGTTTAAGATATCCATTTAATTTCGCGCACTATTAAAGTGGTAATTGGGGATAATTAACATGGCGGGAATAAAACAGACCAGTACAGAAAAAATATTAGTCGTGTAATAAAATAACCGACGGCCGTTGAGCGACTCCGCTCTCAATTCTATAACTTTTGCGGATTCTGTTTCCCGAATTCATTCGCACTTTCATGTCTCCAAACATTATTTTTTTTGGTCTATTTATCAGACTACATGGATGATAATTTAGCCCTTCTTTGATTTTTTTATTTTTCTTTCTCCTATTTTCATTCAAGCCTTTAATTCATCTACTTCATCGAAAGTAAGTACTTGTTGTTGTCATAATCAGAGACGTACCTACGCTATATGGCGCCTACGGCAAAATCTTAGGAAAAACCTTGGTTATGTATGATATACTTTTTTCTACGTTTTAATAAAGAATAACAGCTATTTATTACATATAAATTAACGTTTTGGAATTAAAATAATACTGATTGTTACTTATTTATGGGGACATGAACTTCTGGCGCTTTTTTTCGGGAACGCTTGGCGCCTATGGCAAATGCCACCTTC
Organism: Uropetala carovei; assembly: GCA_036926305.1. Classification (NCBI taxonomy): domain Eukaryota; kingdom Metazoa; phylum Arthropoda; class Insecta; order Odonata; family Petaluridae; genus Uropetala; species Uropetala carovei. Next base: position 10,938,540 of record JAXCHB010000019.1, on the reverse strand, counting down.
GCCATACCCTAGTTACGTAACTGGTCATAATAATAAATTGTTAAACACTGTTTAACCAACCCTATTATTCTATGGTTGTTTAAGTCAGAGAACTAAAACTACATGAAAAAACTAGTTGTGCTCTATATATTAATCAATGAACTGATAAACGCAATCAAAGAGGTTTTACAGAGTTATGTGAAAGCGATAACGGATGTGCGTATAATAAAACGGCGACGGAAATTTTATTCAATTACTAGTATAAAAGCCCGTCAATATGACGGACTATCTTTAGATAAACTCAAAATAGTTGCCTCTCCCTCCCTCTTACACCGTCCCTCCCTCTCACACCCTCTCTCCCTCTCACACCCTCTCTCCCTCCCTCCCATCTCTCCTCCTCTACTTCCCTCGTCATTCATTTTTTCAAAAACAAACGAAACCATGGAAACGAAAAATAATTTATTTATCATTGCTAAAACTGATGATAAAGTTTATCGTGTTCAAATGGAATTTGTGAACTGATTCGAACTGTATCTGAAAATCGACGATAAGAAAAAGAATCATTATTTCTTTTCCTTTAAACAATCCGGATCCGAAGATCGTAGGTCATTTCTTTATAATTTATTTTGCAAAAGAATGAAAGCCTGCACGGCGAAAAATTGATTTTTACGTGTTATCTTATTGGAAATGGAAATTATCCCCTGATGTTGAACCCGGGTCTTTGATCTCTAGTTCAATACATTAAAACGTTTTGTTATTATATCATAATGCTAACCTGAAAATTTCATCAAATTCGGTTCAGTCGTTTACGAGATATTAAGCTTCAAAAAGCATTACACACAAAGTGACACTGCCTTTTAGATAGTTGAGATTGGCATTCTGAATGAGAGAGAAGCCATATCAAGAATTTAAGGATACATTTTGGATAGTCCATTTCATTTTACGGTGCCCTCTAAAGCTTTTAAAGGCTTAAGTTTTAAGTTATTACTCCATGCCTTTCGTAGATTCTGCAGAGTTTCTCATGGAGTTGAATATGCATTTTCAAGGTTGATAAGCCGTGTGCACACAAATACATGTGGTTTATGCTCTACATCAAAACTTTAATTAATCCATTCATCAGATACGACCAATTCATTACCATTAATTAATTTCATTTGCTCCTTCTTCGTCCGTATTGAAGACCTTTCCCAAGATAATGTTGAAATTACAAAATAGCCTCCTCCAATAGTGTTTTTCATTCCCACGCGAAAATGAATCGGAATAATTTATTGTCAAGGAAATGGCAGCAGAATTACATACTTTTCACCTGCTTCCGAAAACTGTGAAGTGGATGATGAGAAACATAAGCTGAGAGTCATAAAAATGACTTACCGAGAAAATCCAGTTCGAGTTCATCGACCGTCCTAATAGACAAAATTAGATCGTTCTGCGCCGCTTCGACGTGTCCTATCGTCCTTCAAGTCGTCAAGGTATGGGATTTTGGCTTATCTCTCCCTATAGAGTAAATACGACATTCATTCGCGGATGACGAAAGTTTGTGTTAGAAAGACGGAGAGAGATGATTAGGGATCCCAACCGTAATTAGATGTCTAACTTTTAATTGACACCAGAATCATCGGTGAAAGACTAATTAGGAGATTTCTCGGCGGATAAGATAAGGGTGTTCTATTTTTACTTCCTCCATATACGTAGTATAGAGAAAGTAATCTTTTCATGAAAAAAATCGAATTCGATATTTCAACGGAAATACACGTTTTTAGGTCCCCTCAACACGTTTTGACCGTTTTCTCGATGATGTCTGTGTGTCCGTATGTTTGTGACAGAAATTTTGCGTGCGCTAACTCAAAAACTATTCATCAGATCAGCATGAAATTCTATATTTGTGATTTTATATATATTCTTAAGATTTGAAAGGATTTTGATAACAATCAATGAACCAGAAGTAGCGGTTTACTCTAGTAAAATTTTAGTTTTTCTTCAATATTTTGCTTAAAACTGAATTTTTCTTAGTATATATATATATAAGTTTTAAGTTTTAGATATTATTTATTTCTACAACTTTTGTTTGAACTAAATTTTCATATGAGGAATATTTCAAGAGAAATTAAATTTTCTTCGGAATTGACGGTTAGTGGGCAGCTCGCGCGCGTGGTAGTGACAACAATTGAATCACTAGCGCTGAAGCGTGTAAGTTGAACTGTTCCTATCGCCGTATTTATTTGATTTTAGTTGAAAACTTACGTATGGAGACACCATTTTTTTTAGCGGCGCAAGAATTGAGAGGGCCAGTGATCAAATAAAAGGCGGGAAAAGATCGCCAAATACTCCAAATTCGCGCGAATGGCGCAGAAAGACGATGTGAAGCTCGCGATCCGGTCACAAGCGTCAAAATCAAGAGAACTCGAATCAACTTAATTAACAGCCTTTTTAGACATTTCTATGGCGTAGACTTATATCAAAAACTAAAATCCTACGCTACAGAGGAAATTTCCGCTCGTGAAATACGCGAGGTAGTGATTGACTTTAAGACGGTAGTTAGGTATTTTGCTGCGCGCAGAATCACTAGTTTCTTCCTAGGATAATAATATTTTTCCATCAACGTGAAAAAGGAGGTATAGACGGCTTTATTAGTATAAACAATAAATGTTGGATTGAAAAACTTCCCGCGTCAAAAAATTTCACAACATGGTAGCGGATAAAGCATCGAAGTAGCATACTAAAGCTAAGTTATCCCAAAAATAATTAAACTTGGTAATACCCTATTTATAGCTCCCAATAAGTTACCTATCTAAAGTATGTATGATGAACGGATTCTCATAAAGGAGGAGTTAACTATATGTGCAACTATGGTGCATATGATAAACTCAAATATTTGTATTAAAAGTTGAAACACTCTCTTGAAGCGGTTCACATCATTTTCTGAAAGAACGTTGACCTCAAAAAACATTATCATTCCATGGTTGCTATTCACGAAATCGTAAAAGGTCAGCCGCAAAAAAAATTTCAAATTGAAAATTATTTCGTTGTAAAAAGTGCTTCCAAATGGAGTTTGTGCCGCTAAGATGGCACATATGAAGTGCATCGACACAGAAAACGGCACATCGCTTAGTAACTAACTTACGTAAAAGCATGCAACTTTTCAAGAGCAAACAATTGGCACAGGGGCAGATTCAAAAACCGAAAGCATACGATTAGAAATACATTTAAATCCCGTCATAAAGCCGTAACTTATAACGCGGGCCTTCATTTCTTCCTCAATATTTTACCTTGAACTTGAATAAATTGCTGACTGACATTATGTTTGTTTTATTGGTCGTAGCAATAAATTAAAGTAAAATTTCAAAAATATGACTGAGTCAATGGTGACGTGTACTTAGCCATGCCGCAAGAGGTCTTACCCGATCCAAGTTCAAATTCCGGAGGAATCCAATTTTTTTATAATTTTAGATCCTGATTAGACTACTGATTTAGCAAAAATACGTACATTGCATTGAATTGTATGTAAAACGAGAAATATTTCGTAAACTCACACTCGTACCACTGAAAGGAAGGTTTAACTAGGTACGAATATATAAACAGAATTATTTGACAGGACTTGAAAGCTTCGCCAAAGTTCGATGTAAATATCGTAAATAATGTAATCTATGTTGATATAAATAAAATTAAGATAATACACATAAACGCATTGCCTATGTAAAAATTATTTATAAAAATTCAGTTCATACTACTTGCTTTCATTCATTCATTAAAGTTTACTATAAATTTTGAAACCGCATTTACATCTGCGGAAAACTTTTTTCAACAGATGTTCATGCACAGTAATTTTTTCCATCTAGATAATCATCTAATATTTGCTGTGAAATCACCTTCGCCTTCTTTGAATTTTTCTTGAAATTAAAGTGCATTTTCTTTCAAAATTTTGTACTTTTTTAAATTTACTTATTTTCATTCTTTTTCTCTCGAATCATGAACTTGAACCTTTATTACTGCACCATTTTTGTATTTAATTCCCGTTTCTTCTCCACTATCCTATGGTTACTGCTCCAACACCATATTCAGGAGCAATTTTATTAAAGTTTCAGCTTTGTTAAAACTTGTAAGATCTTCAAAATATTCTCTAAACAAATGACATTTTTCCGCTTAATGAAACTCATTTCACCGTCGAAAGAATTATTCACGTGTAAGTAAATAATAATGAATCATGTATATACTTTATTTAAATTATATCAATGTGCTTAGTATAAAAAAATAAACGCAACATTACTTGTTCACATTATTTAAAGCTCTAGCAGCGGTTATGCGTACGACGGACATAAATCGGACGCCACATAGTGAGACGGAGAATTTCCAAATATTACTTTCGCACGTACGCGTATAATTCTGACAAACGGAATGAAAAAATTGACCACGGATAAACGTGACCCTAATATAAATTACTGAACAGCAAAGGGCAGTCCATACCGTTTAAAACGCCGTCTCGTATAACGCGGGTTCGGGCATAATGAGGACCTCCCTTTCTACAAAATGGCAATGGATATCACCATTAGTAATCCTCAGATTTATTTCTTTCTTTTCAATGTTGTGAAAAATCGAATCCATTAATGCCATATTAATATAATAAGAGGCTAATATGTTTGTTTGTGTATAACTCTAGACTGTGGCGCTGCTCTTAAAGAGCCGTTATAAAAGAGCGTGAAAATCGAGAACTATTTGTTATATGTGAGTGTAGCGTATATTTATTTGCATTTTAAAATTACTTAAAATCATGATACAAATTCGAGACTTGAACCAAAGAATGGATAAAAGAATGAAATAACGTAACTGTTGCTGAATTTACGATATTACGGCTAAGTAATGCTCGACTGTGGCGCCAATGAGTAATGGGCACTTATAGAGCGGTAGATACGAGTATAAAAACTATGCCGTTTTGCCGTAAACAATTTGGCGTAAATAAGGTTCAATATAAAATTTAAAGCTTTTAAAAGTGCGTGTTTCTAACGTTTAATGAGGGTATTTTTAAACAATTGATCTCATAGAGTATTGACAGTATTACATTATTAAGGTAAGTGAAGAAATGGAAGCACATGAAATAAGTATGAGCGAATGAAACCATTTTATGAAATACTATTATATGGACCACGCTATTTTCATGAGCGTTTTGTGGATCATGAGTAATCTAATAGTCGGAGTTATTAAATGCTATTTATAAAGGACTTTCAATTCGGGTTTTCAGGAATCCTCATGGGCAACTGTACGTCGCTCTTTCTCGAACACGTAATCCAGAGAACATCAAAGTTCCCATCAAAGTTGGACCGCGTCAGGGATCTTTGCTAAGTGATGATAGACAATTTGTGTCAAATGTTGTTTATAATGACATTTTCTTGGAAAAAATAAATTAAATAAATTATAACAAATTTAAATAAAATGAAAGTGTAAAAATTTATTTCTTTTTATCTGTGTATCACGCAGTCAAGTGATTTAAATAAGCTTCTAGCACAAGAATGGGCAATACGCTAGTATTCAATAATATAACATAATATCATTGCTCTATATATGCATAGAGAGCCGACTTATGAATTTTATAAGATTATATATAATAAATCCTGTGTTTCTGATTCTTTATTTTTACTTTTTATCAAAAACCCAACGTTATGTGAAATAAATTTCAAGTGTTGAAAAGAGTTCAATCCGGCCCGCGGCTCCAAAGTCTGCAAATGCCACGACGGCGAAAAACGACTGCATAATTTACCAATGTTGTGTTGGGTTAACATAACGAGAAACCATGGAAATTCTTTATAAGATATATCCAGAAAAATCAAGAGCGTTGAGAGAAAAAAAGAGGAAAGAGCAATATATGCCTTCATTTGCATCCCATCGGCAGGAAACAACGCGCCAGCACTTCACGTAAATACCAAAAAAATATCTAACTTAAAAACGTATGCTACTGATCTTCAGGGCGTACAAAACAGTAAAAATTTTCTTATCTGCACATCTCCTGCGACGGATCCAATGAGGAGGGGAAAAAACGACAAAGAAGCGGCAAAAGAGGGAAAATTCCTTTTGGCAGTGAAAAAACAACTTTGCGTCGAGCGCTAGAGATTCCTAGAATTTCGGTCCAAACCAGATGACAAAAGGAACGTGCGAAATCCGGCACGGTTTCCCAGAAAGCGCGCTCTGCAGATGCTGCGAGAGATTCTTTGTTTAATTAACAAAGGTGATGTAACTTGGAGACGGTAGTATGCAAATTATTGTGAGATAAATGAGCAATGCAGGGTGCAGAATCCTGCAGAACGAAATCCAAACTAATATTAAAAGACGGTGTCACTTTGTGTGTACTGCTTTTTGAAGCTTAATATCTCGCAAACGACTGAACCGAATAGCATTATGATATAACAACAAAAAGTTTTAGTGTATCGAACTCGAGATCAAAGACCCGGGTTTGACTCCAGGGGATAATTTTCATTTCCCATAAGGTAACACGTAAAAAGGGACATTTCGACGTGCAGGCTTTCATTCTTTTTTAGATTAAACTTAGAGAGAATTGGCCTACAATCTTCGGATATAAACCATTTTGAAGAAAACATTATAAAGTTTCTTATTCTGTTCATCGTTTTCCGCCTACAATTCGAAATTTCTCAATCTAAACGTTTAATTCACACAGTTTGAGGAAATCTTGCCATTTTAACGGGATGTTAACTTGCCTACCAATTCCATTGTTAGACCTCTTTATCACACTGTTAATTCAATCCTTCTGTGTATAAACGTGCTTTGAATGCTTTTAATACGATAGAGAGGGGGAAGAGAGGTGGAGAGAGGGAAGTAGAGGGGGACGGGGAAAGAGGGGGAGGGGGAGAGAGGGGGGAGGGAGTAAGAGGGGGGAGAGGGAGGGAGGGGGATAGGGAGGGAGGGAGAGACGGAGGGAAAGAGAGGCAACTATTTTAAGTTTAACTAAAGATAGCCTGTCAACAACAGAATATTCACTAGAAATGTTGTACTCGTATATGACAAAATATTTTATATATAAAAGTGTGATATTAATTATTTTAAATGAAAATGATAATAATCTATCTATAATTCTTCCGTTGATATTTCAACGGGCATTACACTACTATAACATTAAAGAGAAGGACGGAATGAGGGAGAAAGATCACGCGAATAAGTGAAGAGTGAAGTGACTGCGTTAAAATACCGTTGATTTCAGCCAAAGACGTAACATACGATGACGGCATAGGTACTCCCAGCATACTAAGTATTAATTTTTAAAAACACATTACTCCCTTTTTTATTTATATAAATCAAGTATTAAAAATGTATTTTGCATTCCAAATACTTCTTAAATTCTTCTCAAATTAGTTAGAAATTAATAGTTTAGCGAAGCGAGGCGTCAGACGGGGTCGGAGGGTCCGTGAGGGGGCAGGACCAGGGCTCGTAATGTTTGTGTGTATCATCAACTACTTAGTAATTTAAAGTAAGATATCCATCCACAGTTGACCAGGAAAATCCAGTAATAATACTGAAGCGTACTCAAATATTTTATCCCGTCATATGTCTTATTTTAGGCTAAGCATACAATTTTTTCAAATGTTATTTCTTGTTGAAACGAAACCATCAACAACCACTAAAATGCAATTTTTTCGTGCTTGAGAACATTTCCAAGCGTCGTCTAAATTTCATCGCGGCGTAATTAAAGAAGTGAGAGATTGAGAATGCAGGTTGAAGTGATGGCAAGAAGTGAAAGGGAGGTCAAGTGGACAAGGGTTTTTATGAAGGACTCACGAGAGAAAGGCAAGAGGAGGAGCAGCAGGAAGCGGGAAGGCCGAGAGCGGCAAGGAATGAGAGAAGGGAAAATGTAAAAAGTTTAATTTGCCAAATAAAAGTGGAAAATTCTAGCATTCTAGCTTTTTGATGCAACATAAAACAAGATTTTTTTCATAGCACGAAAGGCTAATTTGAGCCTTGATAGTTTTAGTCTCCGTGTACTACTTTTAAAGCCGTTGCGTTAAGTACGTGCATGTACTAAACGGGTGAAATGTTTTCCTATTTGCGTTTCCGCATGGTCGTTATCCAAAAAGCTGCACGTTTTAATCGGTACTAAAAATTTCATGTGTATAAGCTACTGTACTGAATTAAAACCTTGCGTAATAGGTTCACTCAGTACGAAGAATAACCGTAGCTACTCGGTAAACTGTCGTTTTTTAGCTTTAATTATTTCGCATGTTTAAATAAATTAGTCGCAAAATTATAATGTTGCCCTGGTGAATCAATATGCTCAAAGAAGACAATCCTACAATAGGAAGCCGAGATTCAGTTGCTTATTCTATTCTTCTACGTACTATGACGCGTTATATTTTTAGCCAAGGCAGTGTATTTTCGCCTGAGACATTATTGTGCACAAAAGAGAGTAATGTGAAGACGCGGAGTATTTGATGAAGATACAGAAAAAGAGAAACGATGAGAATACAGGGAAAGGTCACGCAGGAGAAATATGGAAGAATAACATATGCGAGAGAATATTAAACCCGAAATGACGAAGATAAGGCGTGCTCGCGGTAGAATTTCGTTAAGATGGAAGTTTAGAAAGATGCAATGAATTTGAAATGCTCCGGACGGCTTTCATAGGGATCAAGAAGGTCATTTAAGAGGAAACGTGTAATAGGAAAAGGTCTTTGGCATCTTTCATATAGTTTTCCAATTCTGTCTTTCTGTGTATAACGCTCTTAGAATCTTTCAATGTCTCAGCACTGGAAGCAGCTAGAGATATGAAATTTTGTGTGTTCTTAGATGACCACATTTACTACTAGAAAATGTTATTACTTTTACATAAAGTGTCCTAGGTTTGACTCCAGATATCCTTTCGTATTGCCATTTAAAAGCACGGGAAAAACCGATTTTGACCCTGCAGACATTTTTTCTGTTGCTCATTAAAATACCTAAATATTAACTTATAAACTTCAATCAAAAACTAAAAGATGAACGAAATTCTAAATTATTTTATTATAGCGGTCTTTTATTTTATCTTACCCTTTAAAATTTTAAAAATACGTAAAAGTGCGTATTTTATGTGATTTTAACACTTAATCTAGCATGAGTTGCTATGCAACCTGTATTGTTTTGTTATTAATTAATCAAGTCAGTATCTTATAATTTTTAATGTTATCCGTCATATGACGGGTTATTATTCTAGTGTTTAAATAATTGGCCGAAAAATTAATTAGAAAACTACAGATTGAATAATTCATCAGTACAACTGACCATGCGTATGATATCGAAAAAAATATCGCTTCAATTATACGAAGAAGGTGCTTGAATATAAGAAGAGATACACAGCTATTACATTAAGGAGTGACACTTTTAAAACAACAAACTGTTTTAAACATGCCTAACTCACCGCTACGGTTTTTAGGTTAACTGATGCATAAAAAAAAGAAGAGGAAAAGAAAACACGAACCGCACCTATCTGCCGCATTGATGCGTCCCATAAAGCTCTGCATTTCGCCGTTCGGGGAGAAGTCACTTGTTTTATTTAACCCAGATATGAGGGGGCGTCTCTCGCCACGCAAAATAAATTTAAGCCCGGAATAATTAAGCGCGCCTTGATAATAAATTCTAAAGCGCCCTCGCATGCAAATGCGTCCTCAAGCGAGAGGAGACTAAAAATATACCAAGTCCCTTTTTTTGGAGGCGATACTTTATCTTCCAATTCAAGCTTTTCAGTTTCACGGCGTTTCTCTTATTACATTTTACTTTAAGTTGTAAGTTATTTGGGATGTTTTCTGGCTATTTCTGTGTAACGAAGTTAAAATGTCAGAAACATATTTCATTCGTGGGACGCATTTAACAGTTTTAATGCCATTCGTGCGAGATATTAACATTTGAGGACGTATGCGCCTTGTGAGACTGAAAAAGTGTTAAAAATGAGAAAACCTCAAATACATTATGATATCACGTAATGTAATCAGAATTATTAAAGATCAGGGTAAGTACTGCACACTCAGGATTAACGTTCAGCGAATTTGCCATTCAAGACGGAAGCTTTTAGGCTCAAACACCCACATGGAACACCTCAAGCATTTATGGCTAAAATTAATTACATATATCAACAGAAGGAATGTTTTAGTGTGTTTCAAATAAAACAGTATGCCGTCTTCAAAGTGTGAAACATCGAAATAAGAATTTTTATGCTGCGACACTAATATTTAAAATTGATCATCTTTAATTTTCAGCAACGTATTTGTGGACAATACGTCAATATTTGATGGGATAAAATAAAGATAGGTTCTCAGTGATGAGACTGATCACTCTCTTAAAAGATTATTCAGATAGTTTCATTAACATCTCCAGCTAAATAGACCGCCAAGTTACGTTAATAAATAACGCACTCTGAGGCCATAGATTTTTTAAGCATAATTTAACCTAAGGATCTTCAGAGGCAAAGGTAAAGTTTGATAGTCTAGTAAAAGAGTTAATTACATTTGAGTTTTAGTCGAGTAGAAAAGACCAAGAAATTCCGAAGTTTTCACAAGCTTTACAAATTATTTTAACTTGCAGTATGGTTTCAAGTTACAAAATCTACACCGTAAGAAAAAATAACGGCGGGATCGCCTTTGCTTTAACTTTACCAACGCGTTAATTGTCTGCACTGAAATATAACGTAAAGAAAGGATTAAAACTCTCCAAGGTTAGATATTCTAACTGTACAATAACAAGTTCGTAGCCAGATGAGAACCTACGATATTCGTGAAATTGCCTTTGACACAAAATTACTTTAAAACACACGAGAGGAAGCTAAATAGTCTTACTACAAGTGGAAATCCGTCAAAAATGACGGGAAGACAATTCATCTTGATTGGATGAAAAAATCACTTTAACAGCTCTTTAATCACCACATTCTTGGTGAATGCTTTTTCATTCTCAAAATTCTTTCCTTGATAATTGGTGTCTTGTACGAAGACTTTCATATTTTTATAATTTCTTGCTCTTGCGAGGACCACGTAGAGTTGACATTGTCCAAATACAGACTCAGGCAAGTAAACACCAACATGATCAAATGTTTGGTCCTAAACTTTATTAATTGTCATTGGAAAAGCCAAAATGATTGGAAATTGGCGTCTTCGCATCTTTATGAATTAAAAAGAATGGGAGGTTATTTTAATTAAAAATTAAAAAATATAAAATCTTTTTAGTAAACACTTAAAATTGAAATAGTAATTCTAATCGAACTTAATCTTAGGAATTAAACCGTCACTTGCTATCAAATTAATGCGTGGAATAAACACTCATTTTCCTTTGTTATTTCCCGTAATAATTCCTGCGTCGATAAATTTATTTTGCAATTTTTTTACAACCAATCGGGTACCATTAAGAATAATTTTTTTGGATCTTAATTCCTAAGTAACATGATGAATGCTCCAACTTTGAGACGAGGATGATGTTGTGGCATACCCGATGGACATTGCGAAATTAATTTAGTATTAGAATAAAACAATATTTAATATTCAAATGTAAACTTTATTTTGTTTGTTTATTTTTTGTTTATATGGGACGAAATGTTAACAAAATTCTTAAATCAATCACAAAGGAAATTAGTAGTGTTAGACTAGATAGGGAGAAGTATTCCTGTAATCTAAGGGAATGTAGCAATGGATCTTATTGAGAGTAAATATATCTTTATGAATTAAAAATTATGGGAGGTTATTTTAATTAAAATTTTTAAAAATATAAAATCTTTTTAGTAACAACCTAAAATTGAAATAGCAATTCTAATTGTACTTAATCTTAGTAATTCAGCTGAGAATCGCTAATTCCTCAGTCCTGCTTAGCGGTGATTGATTGATAATCATTTACGCACCTAGTTTAATTAAATTTTTGATTAAGAACTCCAAATGCCTGTCTTTATCTTCCAGCGTAAGTTCCTTGAACCCTTCGTCTCTTCTCTCATAATCCGCACTGCAAGAGGAAATAATTCTGGGTTAAGGAACTGTTCAAACGCGCGACTTCCTCGATTCGCGCATATCACGGCGATCCAATCGGCTTTTAGGGTATGGGGCGATAATTAAACTACATCCGCTCAGTGTGCGTGGGCGAGCCCTATCATTTCAATTAGCCTGCAGATGAACTGCCAGGAAATTGCTCTGCCCTACCGTAATCCCGTACGCTAAATGTAAATAAACGTAGAATTTTGAGAAACGTAATCTCGCCATTAGGGAGATTTCCATTTTTAATCTATTACTAGAACGCTCGCCAACCCCCCTCCCCTCCCCCCTCCCTCATTGCTCGCTGCTTCGTTCCTCACCATGTACCTATTGGATTTAGATTAGTTTAACGGAAATATGTTCTGAATATGAGTTTAATGAATATGTTTTATAAGGGATGTATGTTTGGTTTTTAATAACAAATTAAGAAAATTAGTTAAATAACTCGATAAAAATAAATTTAGAGGGCTGAAATTCCCGGAGACTGATAGAGCGTTAAAGAGAGAAATAGGATTTTAGTAATCTAGATTTAAAAAATATAAATAACATGAATAATGCGTTCGATTTATTTGCATTAACTTCATATCTTCGGTCATTTCGAGCAAGTTTTAATCTTATTTTCGATCTTTAAGCCTTTATTTAAGTGCAAATGCATGGAAATTACCGAGGACAACAATATCACTAACCATGGAATCTTATTACTTAAATGTTAAAAAATTTACCAAACCTCGAGTATAAATTCAAAATATGAGCGAATTAGAACGCGATTATCGAGTATTCGACGGTAGGAACAAGAATCCTCATTCATTTTGACGTGTTTTATCGTAAATTTCATGTCGATAAATTAATTTTAAGATATTTTAAAGAGTAAAAGAATGAAAACCTTCAAACCAAAAAGGTGATTTTTACCTGTTATCTTATGCGAAACGACATTCATCCTCTGGAGTCGAACCCGTGTCCTTTTTCCAAACTTTTCACTCATAATGTAAAGATTCATCAGCACTGAAATCCTGAGATATTTCAGGCTTATAAGTTTATTTCTAATGGAGTTATTCACAAAATGAGAGCGTTACGCATCATGATGACCATTACGATTTTATAATATAGAGAGATGTATAGTAAAGAGAAGTTATATCAATCAAACTACTTTAAATAATATTTATTTGTATAGATTATTTAGTACAAATTATTTTATAACTTTGTTTGTAGTCGATGGAATTTTTAAAAAACGCTTCTGATTTTTCAAAAAATATTTCCTTAAATATTTACAAAGAAAGTCTTAAAATCAAACTTTTTAAAAATGCCTGTACTGCTTGAATGATAAAATTTATATCTGCATCAGCTAAAAAAAAATCAAGTAAAAAATATAAGCATTTGGACTATGCAACAAAAGCCATCAATGACAATATAACAGCTGTGACGAGTTTCAGTTTTTTTATATCTATGATGCTGTTGGGAAATGAAACCAACAACAAGGTAAGCATGATAAATCTCTTTCTGAAGTTATTAGTCTTATTCTTAAATTATATTTACAATAATTCTTTTACTTTTGGCTCGCATACATGTCAAATTAAATCGGTACCATTTTCTCCAAGTAAATAACTTACCCTGGATAACTCTTTAAAAGAACTAAATCTCATGTGACTCGCGAAGTAGATTGCAATTATTCCGAAGAATACGATGGAAACAGATGGCGATAACTTTTAAATTTGGTAGTAGAAAAAATTATTTAAACCGATGATGTATGACTGACAGGGAAAATTGCACCGATAAATTTGTTTTCATTACATTTCGAAGGCAAACCTTTTTATATATATATATGTATCCCCGAGAAATCGCCCATTATTATAGGTAAACATTTTTCATGGGTAGGCTCGTGTTTTGATAAGGGGAGAGCGCCTTACGTTGAGGGTGGTGTGCACATCCTCTGATAGGGGAGGAAGAGAGGGTGTTGAGGGATGGGGCGAGAGAAAAAGGGTGAGAGCGAACAACCTGTGGATCATCTCCCACGCATGGAAATTGAATATCCGAGGCGCACTTTGTAGAATACATAGGGACGGTGAGAGACGGTATGCGAGATATTTTTTGGAATATATACATATTATGGCTTCGGCTGGAATTTAGGTCAGAGTGAGGGATCCATTTGAGCGTGGCGAGGAAGTGGAAATACAAATTCTTTCACTGCATTGAGGGTGAAGCGTTTAGAAAAAACTAGAGAACGTTTTTAACAAGTAGTACTTGCATGTTTCAATGAGTGCGTGCGTGTGTATATATATGAGAAAGAGAGAATTATAAGGCTCTTATTATATAACTACGCAGTGCTTTTGTTGTAAAAAAAAATAGGTCGCCGTAATCCCACCCCCCTCCACCTCTTCCTGCACCCTCTCCTTCTTCTCTATTGAATTTGTGATGAACTTTTAAAGCAAAGTCGATAATAAAAATCAAAATGTTTAACATTTATAGAAGCCGTTTATCACTTAAAGTTTTAAATAATTCAAAAAATGAAAATATACCGAAATTAGACGTGGGTCAACATCGCTCCGAAAAAAGATGCCCGTACGCCGTATCGGCGCGTACCGTCACAAAAAAAGCTCTTCATCTACGTATTACGGTTTGATGTAACAAAAAAGAATAAATATGCGCCGCTGTTTCAACTTATCTATAAAAAAAATAATTGATAACTGCGAGTAAAATGTATGCTATAACTCATTCGTTTTTCTATTTGAAAATAACTTTTAAAATTTTAAATGCATTATTTTTTCGGAATTGCAAAGAATAAGAATGAGTTATCGGCACTACGGGAAATACATCAAGTAGAAAAAGGAACGAAAGTAATGTCGTAAAAGTGTTTAAGCAAGGCGCATCGAAAACTCCCCTACTATGATGACAAAAAGGAAAGATTTAAACGCTACTACTCCAAGTGGATTGAGAGTGAGAATAGGAGGGAAGAGGGTTGGAGGTCGTATTTCCTTATCTCTTACGGAATGCATCGTCACGAAGGCGCCGTTATATTGGGGCACGGAACTGGAATCGCGGGGTCATAACCGAGGATAATATACAGCAGCGGGGAAACGGCAATCGGATACGCTGGCCTACCAGGAGTCCGACGGAGACATTACGACCGACGGTGAAATTCAGGGTTTAAAAATTCAGAAACCACTTCGTATCCCACCACATCCCCGGCGGACGCAAAGAGCGAAGATATTCCTTTATTTAACCCGAGATAAAACGAAATACTAATAAAAGAAACGAGACTTTTATATAGATCGCGTACAATAAGAAGGAATTTCAGAGGGGAGGGGGGATGCGTATACCAACGGAAGAAGAGGAACTCGCGCGCAATGCACGGAGGGAACCTCAGGCAAAGTGGAGTGAAGGAACTGAGGCTTGCATCGACCTCCTCCGACCCATTAACCGCGGCGGCCTGATACCACTCACCGATATCCCCTTTCCACCACCTCTCCAATTACCGACCGCATCCTCTCTCTCTCTCTCCAACTCGCCTTAAACCCTCTCACCAGCCGCATTGGAAGGCCGCCGGCGCAAATGGCTCTCTCGTCTCTCTCTCTCCGCCGCCGCCGTCTCGCCAAATATTGGCCATCCTCCGAACCCCCTCCCCCTTCAAACGGCGAGGCTTTTCGATGCTCTCTACTTCTCCCTCTGAATCTTTCTATTTTATTTTCCTCCGATCAGAGCTGGATATACGTGAGAGCTAGATAAGCTACGGATTAGGGCCTCGCAATTTGAGGAACCTCCAAATACCAAGAAATGTTTTATAAATAATACAAATAATAATTTCAATGGGAACGTAAATCCAATGGGAAAAGGTTGTTTTAACGCTAACACAAAAGCTGGAGATGATCAAACGAATGGAAAAAGGAGAAAGTAGAGCAGCCATAGCAAAAGAATTTATTTAACATCGGATCTTCCACGCTGTACGATATCAAGGCTCAGAAGGCTAAATTAATGAAATTTGTGTCATCTTCTGAGACGAGTAAATCAATTAATAAACATCATACGCTTCATAAGCCAAAAATGGAGAAACTGGATAAAATATTATATTACTGGTTTTCACAGAAATGTTCGGAAGAATTAAATAATTTCGTCCTTTTCTAACAGAGTAAATAAAGATAAATAAGAAAGATGTAATCCAATAAATTCAATTTTGGGAACAGGTTCACTGCCGTAATCCCCAAACTTCCCGGACGCCCTAAAATTTTCAATAGTCTTTTTGTTTTGCATGTAAGCGTGGCAACGTATTAAATAAGAATGGGTAAACAGTGTCTATATCTCTCTACGTGTGGAAGAATTAACATGGAAAATGCAAACCCTATGCATATTTAAGTTTGGGGAGCACGATAGTGAGCCTAAGACAAATTTTGCTTGGTTACTGCTAAATTTGCGATGTCAAAATCGAAAATCGCTCCCCTAACCGGATATTTCTCCTAATCGGCTATCCACAATTCCCAAGATAGCCGGATAACACAGATTTTACTGTATTTGCAATGAGTAGACTTCAATGCCGTACTTACATGTGCAAAGAGATGCTTATCAACTTAGCGGCATGTAAAATATTCGATTGCTATTACATATGATTTTTAAATGGCCAATTAATATTATTATCATGGTCATTAATTTACATAATAATTTCACATTTTTAATATAAATGTCAAAACAAAGATAGTGTGGAAATTCGTACGGAAGGGGTAGAGTAAGGAAGGGGACCTCTACCAACAAGTGCGCGGTAAAAGGGCGGAAAATATTCATTACTTATCGCTCCGCTCGCCAAAATTCGTTATATATGGGGCATTTTTTGTCACGGAACCAAACATTTGTTCGTTACAGCCGAGAATTGGTAAGATGTATGTTCGTTACATCCGATAAATTTAACCCTTATGGAGAAGTCCAAGGGGACCGAGACATTTCTTCGTTATAGCAGGGATTTCGTTTTAGGCGTGATCGTTATAAACGAGTTTTACTGTATTTAGTAACGAAATTTAGGTATTTATGAGGGCCTCATCTTACCCTGGGTTAGATGGTATAAGGGACCGTCCAGTCTTAATCTACCGCAGAAATAAAGACGATATCTATCTACCCCCTCTTCCGAAAGAAATATATGAGGGAGCGATGGAGAGGATGAATGGGGATAGGTGAGAGAGAGAAAGCTAGCGGTTCTCGCCACGAGGATGTGACTTAAAGGAAGTAATGGACGTCGCTGTTACCTGCCACTAAACATTTCCCCGTTGTTTCGTTTGGAAGGAGGGGCGAGTATCAAAAAATGAAGAAAAAAGCCATTTAAAAAAATAATAATTTTCGCTTTGGAAATTAGTTCTCCAATAACGAAGAGATATGCTTATTATGGAAGGAGCTGGTAGTCTACAAAATATGGATCGATAACTCCTAATAGCGTTGCTCCAAGATGCCTTAATTTTATTAGCGCATAAATTTATGTCCCAATAAATAAAGATCAAAATGCCAATTTAATTACACTTCGAGATAAATATATCCAGAAAGAAAAATGACGTATTACATAGTATTAAGAACGGTAGGAATATTTATGCCGAAACGTGTTATTAATAGGCTGGTAAGAATTTATTTCGTTCTATAAACGGCAGCAATGGCGGTTCTTTAAAATTTATTTAAAATTATTTTTATATGCGTAAAATTCAAAAGATATATATACATATATAGAATGGAATTGATAAAAAATAAAAGTTCCAATATCCATAAAAAGCCGGTAAAACTAGATAAGCATTTCGGTGACAAAGCAGCCACCATCAGTGGTGATTTACCATAATAGAGTCTAAATAAAACCAAATATCTATAGCATACAGAAAATCTACCATCGTAGACTCACAACTGATAACAGTGGTCAAAATAAGTGTCTGGTTTTCTGAATATTTGTCATAAATACTGGAGCCACAGTTTATCATTGTATTTAACTGAAAATGTCTATTCATGGATTAGTGAGATAAAATTTAATAATTTACAGTAATGTGAGTCTGCTGGATCGCTTACCTTTCGCGCAAAATTTTCTTAGGCTGCAGCACAACAACCATCAACAAAAGGAAAAACAAATGTCCATGTTTATGACCGCGAGGTGATAAAATCTATCCTTCATGGATTTAGTAGAAAAAATTTAAGAATTCATAGCATTCCTGTGCGGATGAAAATATGAGAAAAGTGATGTAGAAATGATAAGAAGAGATTTTGATTATTTCATTAGATCCACTTCTTCTGATTGATTGGCCGTAAAATGATACATTTATTTCCCTAATTATTTTCTCATTAATAAGTTATAGAAGGTGTTCATTATAACTCTATTTTAAAAGAAACACCTAATCCGTCAAGATTTAACGAATTTATCAGGCATCGATGAGAAAATTTAGATTAATAAATTGATGATGAATTCTACAAATGACATGTGCATGACTCCATTTTTTATTTTCATAAAAAAAATATTTTCAGCATTTTAACTGTTTAATTTTCTACAGTAAAATTAAACCAGTGAAAACAGATCTGATTATCTTAGTGGAAAGTAAAAAGTTATTTAAAATATTAATTCTAATTGTCTTTCATTTTCTATATATTAGATCTAGCGAAAGATCACAGGGAACAATACACAGGCACAGAAACAATTAAAATGCGTTCGTAATTCATTAACTTGATCAGATCTGAAGCTTATAAGAGAAAACTTTGTCGGAGGAGGATCGACAAGTGTGCTTGGATTCGGAGTAGCGATGATCAGTTCGAATAATAAGTTTCTATAGAAACCTTATCCTCTCGCTTGCTCGCTGCAAGGCGGATGCTGCCTTGCGGTCGCACTTTATTGACGCGCGCTGACCAACGCTATGCTGATGAACACGGGTAACGTTACGTGTGCATGAGTTTGAGGTCGCGCGTGTGTGTGTTTGTGCGATTGTTTGCGAGCGTGGGCGAGCGTGCATTTCGGACGTGTGTGAATATTTGCATTGGTGTGTAAAAGCACAGAGGCGCGCGGTAGAGAGTGTGTGTGTGTGAAGCATGGTTACGCGCGTGCGTATGTATGTACCTACTCCCGTGGAAACCGCTCCCTCGGCGGCGGAAATGGGACGCGACCAAAATCGAATGGCGGTCGAAGCGCTTCTCTGTTGCATAAAAATTTCCAGTGCGACCTGAAAATGCTCGACTTTTCGTGCGTGGCAAAAACGGGATAAAACTAATTTTACCATCGAAATCCGGAGTGCGTGGCCAACGCACGCTTTGCAAAAAACAAGAATAATTAGATACGACTCGAAATTCGTAGTTTCGAGGCAATTCGTCACGCGCGCGTCGTTTGCGCCCGAGGTTTTATTTGCCGAATTAGGAGTTTATAATGGGAAAAGCGTTTACGCGGGTGGTGGCCTTCCTGATTTACGGCGTGTGTCCGTGACGAGGAAATTGCAGCAGTGGACGCGCGGTCGTTTCCCTGGCGATACGCCCGTTGGCTAACAAAAGCAGTCGTCGGCGTCAACCCACAGCAACATGAGGAATAATAAACTGCGGAGTGAAAGTTCGACGGGGCGCTTCAAACAATTAATACAAATGGATACTCATAAAAATAGTTAGAATTACGTCATATTAACTTTACAGACCACCTATAGGCTTTAAACAATAATAATAAAGGCGCGATTTACATCACATTATTGATCTAAAGTAGTAATGCTTAAAGAAAGATAATGAGTTTAAGAGAAACAATGGGATTATCAGATAATAATTAAAAACTATAAAATATAAGCTCAAATGTCATACGGAATATTTTAATGCAGTTAAACGATACCTCAGCCTTTTAAGTTTCAATTTATTGCACGGAAATTGAGCATAAAATAGAATTTTCATTAAACAAGCTTTCTGAATTATAATGACGCAGATAACTTCGCTTCGAACGGTATTTAGCAACAACAAAAAATTATCAAATTATCTATTTTGGTCAAAGTTTCCAACTTTTCTGCTAAACACAACTGAACGGAATTATTAACCGAAGAGAAATATTAACTGTAATTGTCACGCCGACCATAGAAAATGTCCGTAAAATAAAATAAAAATTTCTTTTCCGGCAGGGGACACATTTGCGTACTAAAAGAGGTCATATACGGGGTGCAAATTCGCATGCCGCACTAAAAACTGCACGCCGCCATGGGGACGGACGCATTCTCCGCATGCACAAAACATCAAGTTGCTTGACCCTCTTGTGGTGACGTCAAACTCCGCGGAATGCGAGACTAAGAGTAGAGGGGTTTTTTAGAACCGAAGAGACCTCGTCCCACGTACTCATTTGTTGTCATTTAGGTGAAGCGGGGGCACAAAGGGAGGATAACGTTAACCTGCAGAGGCGCATGAAAGCGGACCCGATAGCCCCCACGGGAATTCGGGGTTTCGGCGGCTGATATGGGCTGATGGATGTGTGATGTTAATGAGTGAGGAACGGCGGTCGTGATCAAAGGGCGCGGCGAATAATACGCGCGGGCCGCCAACCTTCCTTTTACGGGGTCCAGCCGCTCTCTCCAGTTCCTAGGATCCCAAAACGAGCGACTGCGGCTCGATTACGCGGCGAACATCGAAGGGATTAACAGCTGAAAGTCGTCCAGGCCGTTGAAGTGGGTTAATGGACAATGGGTTACTCAAAGGTGTTCCGCGTCACTAATCGACTCCAAAAACCACCTCCGAACTTCGTTTTCCTTCTATTTCGGTTACTTGGGTGAGAGAAGAGGAACGGGAAGGGGCGTTTCTACTTTCTCCATACGTAGTATAGGGAAAGTATTGTGATCAAGAAAAAAATCGACTTCGAGATTTCATCGGAAATACATGTTTTGAGGTCTCTAGAACACATTTAGACTATTTTGAGAATGGTCTGTGTGTGTGTATGTGATTGTGATTGTGGGCGCTCTAACTCGAAAAGTACTTGTCATATTAATACCAAGTTTCATATATAACACTTTAGCATGAGTACAAAGAATTGATTAGTTTTTGGACAATATTGGTTAACCGGAAGTCGAGGTTTATTCGAAACCCGATTCGGTTTTTGCAATATTTCGCCGTTAAAACATCATTATTGTATACATTGACCATTGCAAAAAATGTAGAAAATATAATTTCCTACATTTTTTATTTTAAAGAATTTTCCATAGCAGTTATTGTTTAGGAATTATTTTTAAATAATCGGTTTTTCCGGTTTCCGTCAAATATATCCTTAAAAACGTCGTTAATGGTAATCTTCGTGAGGACCATTGTAGAGAATAATATTTCTTCCAAGTTTTGTTTAAAACAAATTTTCGTAGAACCATCCATTTCGGAGATATTTTGCTTTTTCTTAATTTCCAGTATACACCATGTAGCGGTGAATTCTGTAAACATATTCAAAATATAATTTACGGCAATAAGGACAACTGTATTCTTTTACGATACGAAATGATAATTTTGCCTCATAATGCTATTCATAATAATTTAATAATCTATACCCCAAATATGAAAAAAGTCATGTTTTGGCCACATCAGATTTTTTTATTTTTGAGGACATCGGGATATCGTAAACTTGTCTTGCATCGTAATTTATCTGGCGGGTGCCTAGTTTCACAGACGTGTATTCATGGAAAAATGATAGTGTGTTTTTATATGACAGCTATTACAATTTATAGTACGTTGGTAGTGTACAGTTGATCACTAAATTACAACGCGTGAAACATAAAGCCGCATTTGCAAATGGGTTTAAATAAAGACAGGAGTTCATCCTTGAATATAATTGATAGGAAATGAATTATTTTCCCTCATTAATAATGTTTACTTGTATGAAAATGTCCAAAAAATTGGCATGAAACTCGAAGCCACGAGTTTTTAAAAAATATTATCTATTCCAAGAACATTACCAATTCTATAGTTTGCTAAAAAAAGTATTATTTATTTAAGACGCATTTTATTAAGATTATCGAAAAAACAGCGTTTTATTAATTAAATATGCAATATAAATAACTATAAAGTGCCAGTTAAAGTTAAAAGAGCGTTTAAGTATTATAACCTTCGGTATTTTAGTATTTTTCCAGGTCTCAGAGCTGCTACTGTCAATATGAATAATTATGCCGCTCCTATTAGACAATTTCACCCTAGCGCTGCTCAACTTGGAATGTCATTGGATGCTCCATAGCTATTAATTATGTGAAGATGACATTTGTTCTTCCAAACGCAAATAAAACAAATTGAACTGAATTTTACAGTGTAATACAATATATATGTTCAATTCATTAACTGAATACTATTCAAAATCCCTTCGATGGCCTTCCTTGGCTATGAAGTTAATACTAGTAAACAGATTTTTCTATTTTTTGTGAATCGACAAATAGATTCTATTTATCCGTTAATTGTCTGGGATAAAAATCTCATCGTGTAAAAAAAGAGCCTATAGTTCAATACATTGCACTATGTTAATTCATGTTCAGCTTTAAATAGATAACTCCTAATACATTTTATTTCGTGGATGAAAATTTTTCAACTTCAATATCATACATTAGTTAATAAAAAAATTCAAAATTAAAGAAAAAATCAAAAAAATAAACTTATACTCACGCGTGATTCCCTTCTCCAGATCTTCGTAGAAACCACATAGAGCAACTTGGTGGAGCAATGTCTTCGGGAGGCGGTCCAAAGCGGGAATACGGCGGAGCTTGTCAGATATCGCCTCGACGTCCTTCATCGCTCTATCAGCTGGCCTGTAAGTAAAGGACGAAAGAGTTATCGAATGCCATTCGAGGTTTGACCATGTAATTAGCTTTTCGCCCAATATATATACAAATCGTATGGCCAGAAAACATTTCGATAAAAAAGAAACCGTCCTCAGCTGTAAATCGCTGAAAGACGATTAATATGAAACAATTTGTATTGACGATGGAGGAGTTTTAAATGAACAGCGAATGCTTTTCAGTATGAATGCGCGTATAGTTTACCCTTTTTGTCCAGCGGAACAACAAATGCATCAGTACAGATATCTAATCTTATTCTGAGAAACATTTTTCGACCCGTCGTTTCTCATTATTTAAAACATTCACTATTATCTTGGAAATCATCACTTTTCTATTTTAAATTACATACAAATTTTTTACTTAGGAAAATATCATCCGCTTAAGATGATCTCCCTCTCATTTATCAGACACGCTGATAAAAAAAAGTATCGAGGTCACATTCTCAACCACGAAGCCTGGGTTACTGCCATATTTTACCGAAGAAATTGAGGATAACTTTCGCGCACGAAAAGCCTTTGAATCTGATTTTTTAAAAAGACCTTTCGGCGGCGTGGTCCATCACGGAGAATGATATTTTTTTAGGAAATAAAAGGGTTCGAACCAAGTTCCGTAAAACCTTTCAAGTCGAGTAATTTGATTTTGCATCTAACGAGCCGGCATCGGAGAGGATTTGGTGAGAGAGAACATAAATGGCGACCAAAACGGGTCTCCACACAGTTGGAGTGGAGACATCCGCCGCTGCAGTGGATAGAGAGAATGAGAGGCCATCTGACGCGAGAGAATCGCTGGAAAATGGGACTGTTAAAACCAAAGGTTGACAGGGGGGGGGGGGGAGGGGGGGGAGAATGAAAGGGAAAAACGTTTGCGGTTGAATTTCCATCGCGAGCGCCAGGAGGGCTGAAAAAAAAAGATGAATTCTCTCTTTTAATTGAGATTGATGAACTACACCATTAAAGAGGATCTGCTGAAGCGGCGACACAGCCTTCGGAATGTTCTTTTTTCAACTCTCTCTCTTTGACGTTTTCAAGGTTATTATAAAAAATTATGATATCCACTCCATGTTCACGTTCTTTTAGCACGAAATTCTGCGCTTGGTGCGTGAATTACTTCCTAAAAGGACTTATTCAAAAAAAAATATTGATATCACCCAAACCCTCGTTGAAAATCAATTAAGTACAGAACTAATGGATTGGTTCGCTTCTCAAAGCGAGAGTTCGCAGAGCAGACCGTTACAAAATTAACGCTAGGCTTCTCTTTGCATACATGAATTCGCCTTCCACGCGCATAATCGGTTTGTCACATACGCGTTCCTCGGCGGCGTGTTTGTCAGCATACCTGTTTTAATGCCTCTAAATGCGATATCGTCGTCACAATTTGAAATTAAATATCGATGACTCGCATCAACCAAGCGTAACAGGATTTTCTGCATGAAATGATAACATTTCACAAATAACGAAGGGAAGTTTGGAGATTGAAAAGGGTATAAAATTTAAATAAAATATGTTTTAATTTTTATATCTCCCTATTTGGATTTTATTTAGATATATAAATGTAATTATATCAAGTATTGAATACAATTTAATTAGGAAAAAAGGAAGCAAAACTTTGAAGTTTAACGAAGCGAAAATGCGAGCAAATATCTACAAAGAGACAATTTTACCTTCTGAAGAAATAAGGATCCAATTATCAAAATGTCCCGTTCATATATCCTTTCTAATTTTTTTATTTCTTTCTAACTTCGGGCCATCATCTTTATCTATATAAATAGGTATTTTTAGAATAAATTGCGACTAAATGGTGTTGATACATGTGTACGAAACATAAAGCATATATAATTTTAAAGAGATATTTCCAGCAGAGCGGCAAGAAATATGCGGCGTGGGTTAAAAATTGAAGGCTTCTCACATCACTCAATATGTACCTCATATCCCTCATCCACCAACATACGAGTAGTAAAATGTCTTGGGTCCAGCGCATGAATTTCCCCCATAAAGAGCAATGAATATGATTGCTCTCGACATCGGCGTTCTCAAAAATAATTATCGGCAATCACACACGTGAAAATTTTTAAAACATTCTTAACTGTCTTTATTTAAACAAAAACAATAAGTAAAGAAAATTGTCAGCTGTTTCTATGGATGACAAAATGTCGATGCGCAACTAAAATTGGTAGCGTACGTAACGCTATCAACAATTGGAAGATTTTATCATAGCAATGGAAACATTGGTATCACTTAGCGACGTATTTAATATAAATTTAGAAGAATAATCAAAATATCTCTTAAACTATCGGTTTTATTAAACAATCCTTCAACCAAACCAATAGAAAATTACATTATCTACAACTTTTGTAATATCAAATATTTACGTAAATAGAGATTTTAAAGAAAGATTTGGAAATAAAATTAAAAAATCGGTACAACATACACTACAAATTTTGTCATATAATAATGCGTCGTTTAGTTATCTTTAGAAAATAAAAATCGTATGAGCCGGTTTTTTTTAAATCCAATTTTTGTTAAAGTAGCCTAGAATAAACTAGCCTTAATTATTGAGCAATGTCAACCATTTCTTCATAGCACCTACTCTGTATGATAAATGATAAGTACGAGATTTCATTCATTTTCGCTCTACCGTTTAGGCTCCAGAGACAGTAACAGACAGACGACATTGCGAAAACCACTTTTTCGGATTCAGCGACACTTAAAACGTATATTTTCGTAAAAATCTCGAGGTCGAATTTTTTCTCGATAACAATACTTTCTCAATAACTACTTAGTATGAGAAAGTAAAAAGACTAGAATAAACCACTTCCGGTTGAGCAGTTTCTGCCGAACCCTTTCCAGATATTCATTTGCTAATACGAATCTTAAATATAAAGTTTTGTGCTGATCTGATTATCAGTTTTTGAGTTAGAGCACCCACAACATTCTGTCACAAACACACACGCAGAAATCATCACGAAAATAGTCGAAACGTTTGTACTCAAAGGGAACTCAAAACGTGTATTTCCTTTGAAATTTCGAATTCGATTTTTTTTTCACGAATACAACAACACTTTCCCCATACCACTTATGGAGAAAACAAAAAAAGGGGAAAGTGTTTCGTTTCCTTTCTAATTCAACTTTTTCCACTAATGAGACGATGAAGGTTTAAGTTTTTACACCTCAATGTATACACACTATACAGTAAAAATGGATGAGCAAAACTGAGTGGAACAGTGTTAGAGTGTTATGGAAAATAGCAGGAAATAAATTGATGACGTGTGTGTGTGTGCGTGTGCGTGCGTGCGTGTGTGTGCGCGCGTGCGTGTGCGCGCGTGCGTGTGCGTGTGTGTGTGTTAACAAAAATTCAGTTTTAAGCGACATATTTAAGAAAAACTATAATTTTACAAGAGTAAACCGCTACTTCCGGTTAACCGATTGTTATAAAAATCTTTTCGTATCTTAAAAATATATATAAAATCACAAATATAGAATTTCATGCTGATCGGATGAATAGTTTTTGAGTTAGTGTGCACGCAAAATTCCTGTAACACACACAAGGAAAAACACGCAGACATCATCGCGAAAACGGTCAAAACGTGTATTTCCGTTGAAATCTCGAATTCGATTTTTTTTCTTTTGAAAGCAATACTTTCTCTGTATTACGTAATATGGAGAAAGGAAAAAAGAGTTGGAACGAGGATGCAATGGGCACGCAGAGGGTTTGACGGAGAAAAGAGACAATAAGGGAAACGATAAAGGGCGAGGAAATGGAAGAGGGAAGGAAATAAAAGAGGTGACTTGGCGGAGAAAAAAGTGTAGCAGAGGAGAGAGAGAGAAAGGAAATTAATAAGATCGAAATGAAGGGTTATAAGGCGGTGTTCTTTGCGCATGAAGTTGAAGAGAAAAGCAAGCCGCTTGAGAGAGACAGAACGAAAAATCAAGTGGTGCCGAAATGTCAAGAGCGTAGTCTTATTTCCCATCCCTTCTCTCTCTCTCTCACCCCCCCCCCCTTTTTTTCTAGCTCCCTCCCCTTTCCACCCCTCCCCTTCCCTTTCCATCCACCCCACCCCCTTCCCTCCCTTTTATTTCTTCTCCCCCCCCCCCTCCCTTCTCGCTCCCTCCCCTTTCTCACCACCCCGTCCTACGACGACTAAATGGATCTTGGAGAAGAACGCGCTAAACCATTTCGCATACAGAAGAAATGATAAAGAGTCCATCCAGCATAGACAAATGAATGGTTAATGAAATATAGCGCACTTTTTTATCAGTTGAGAAACTAAATGGAAAGAAAGGAGACGATCGACCATTTCGAAACCGAAGTCGTCGGTGCATAAACTTTGTTCGGAAGGAGAGACCGATTGCTTGGAACACTTATAAAATTAAGCGTCAAAGGAAAAATACCAGATTCCAACTCATGTTAGAAATGAAAATTAAGTAACAGCTAAATTATTCATATCCAGCAAAAGAGGAATTTTTAATTTCTTTTTGCTGTTGTAACGAACTATCATTTACAGATACGCTAAAACAGTATCATAATTCATTTTTGTGAACCGAATTTTAATAGTTTGCAGAGAGAGATTTTATATTGAAAAAAACGGGAGAATTTATAGATGTTTTCTATCAGAGTGATATGGCAGCCAAGGGAGATGCGACAGTTGTTGAGGGGCGACTAGAATATTTTGTTAATTCTCAGTATATCATATTTTCGCGTTGAGAAATAAATGAAAGCAGAAGATTACACGGGCACGCATCTTTAGTGGATGTTAATCTTTCTTCGCCGAGAGAAACTCAATTTATCTTTAAAGGTGACTTGAATAAAATGGAATTGAAAATGGGGTGAAGCAGACAAACAATAAAAATTAATTTTTTCCTTTGAATTTTTTCAGATAAATTTATAATCTTCAAAAAAGCACACTCTTGGCATAATTTTCGAAGTATTTATACAGTGATCATTTTATTGGTATGAGCAGTCAATGTAATAAACCTTATATACGAAACGAAAACCATATAAATAAAAGTTTTAGCAAACGTTGTGTGTAATGCTTTATGAAGCTTAATATCTCGCAAAGGACTAAACCGAATTTGATGAAATTTTCATGATAGCATTATGATAGACATAATTTAAAAACTTTTAAATGTATCGGTAATTTATAAAAGCCTTATTCTGTCCCTTTGTCACTCCCTCTGTCACGCTCTGAAAAACACAAATATACCTGGCAAGAGGGGACTTGGGTCAGCTTTTGAAGCAACATAGATACTCCCGGCGAGGGTTTCGAACCTTCGCTCGGATCGAAGGCAACCCTCTCAGCAGGAGGTATGATTTCAGGTCAACGAAGACTGCCTCCATTTTATTTCAGAATAATCGATCATCCCCGTCATTTTTGACGGGAACTTATACTAGTAAAATAATAAAAGCTATAGAATTCGACTTATATGTACAAAATAATTGGGTGAAACAGAAGCAGAGACATCCCAAACCAATTTATGTATAGCCTAGTCACGGAAACTTTTATGCCATCATAAAATAAACGAAAGACCCATTACTTAATTCTTTTTTGCTAACCGGATGGAAGTGACTCCTTTATGAACCTCTTTGCCCTCACATCACTTAGGATAAACAAAAACACCGAACATTCGAGAGCTTGGAACAGAAAATGGACCTGGTGTTCAAGGCGTTACTTCCAGTAACACAGAAAGGTTTCGCACCCGGAATGAATAAAATCGCAAAGAAAGAGACTAAGCGTTTTAGTACATACTTGTGGTTACGCGTCCTATGGCGTGGGTCCTAGGGTGCGCTCCAGAATAAGGGTTGAGTTGAGAGGAATCGAAATGAGGCGAGAGTGTGTGTGTGCGCGCGCGAACACACACACGGATGTCCGGGTCGAGCAGTGTCCAACCGTCCGACTGAAATTCGCAAAGGGTTTGTTTTCCAGATGGGAATTAGAGACATTCTGGAACAAGGTCAAGGGAAGGAGGGGAAGAGGGTGATTCGAGTTGCTCGTATCGCGGAACACGAGAAGTGCACCGGGATTCGAATGGGATTCTTATTTCTTCTGTTCAAAAATCATAAATTTCCATTATGAAAACATTATCTCCCGTACACTTGTCTGCGACAGTGTGGGTGAGAATGAATTTGAAAAAAAGATAATGGTCGTAAAGTTTATTATTGCATTATAACTACTTTAATTTTTTCAAAATAAATTAGTGAGGAAATTATCAATCGCGTTAAATTTTAGACAGTTCATCATTCTTTTATTAGCAATAAAACGTGGTTACCTGCGAGTTTTATATATTTTATGTGTTAATAATAACGCGAAAATTGTCATAATATAGAAATATTTATCATTATCATTTTAAATAGAGTGCAAACAGGACAAAAACAATGTTTTAACATGTAGAATAACGTAATCACGAATATCATAGACTGCTTTCATATTAGCCTGTACTCCTTTATTTATCTCTAACTAAATGCGTCTTCAGTTCATTTTATCATCTCCAATTGCAATCAACCCTCTCCTGTTTGCTTTCCATTACATTGCAATCCTAATCTCGGAAATTCCAAACAATGAACGGCGTCTCCCTTTTAAATCCGTGTTCGTGACCTCTTGCATCGGATCGACCGCATTACATTTTGCGATAGTAGCAATATTAATTGCCTCCAATACAGTTTCAAGAATTTGACTAGAATAGAGAAGGGAGGAAACTTTTTCAAAAAGAAATTTATATGTAAAATTTCGCGGAATGGGCAAAAAGCAGTTTAAGAGTACATATTCTTTGTTTCATGTCTTTCTCGAACGTTAAAAATTTACGAAAAAATCTGCTACATCCTTCTACGTATGGAATGGTAAATAACAGACGAAACAACTTGAACGAAAGCAAATTAATATTTTATTCTTGCTTAATGCTGCATAAAGGGCATCTACATTTTGCATTTGTTAGCTAAAATAATAATTGAGCGGCTCCTATTATTTCTTCTATATTAGATGTAAATATAGTTTAAGATTCAGGTAATGTTAACTCGTTTTTAATCTCCTCGAAATGGTTTTCCAACAATTGCTAAATGAACACCTGACGAATGACAAAAATCACTGAAAAAAGATAAAGTGCCAATAAGTCACGAACCTTATTTAACCAAAAATAGCTTTCGCTAATCCAGAAAATATAGTTGTTGGTGAAAAAACTTTTCTTTCAGAACGTCACATAAGAACCCATTAAAAAAAAAGAAATCAAATTTTTCCGTCGTGTCCGCCGTTTGTATCCGGCGGAGTCATTTGGACGGAATGAATGATCGCCGATCTCACACATCATGAAAAAATTAACGTAATCGGTAAACCTCCGCATGCGAGCGCGACATGACCGCCTCACTTTATTACCACGAGTTCGCAGATAGGGAGGAGCAAACCACCCCAGCGCAAACGTAGTTCCGGATTAAAATCGAGGGTTCCATGGAAGCGCCGTGGACCATAAAAAATGAGGTTTTTGTGCGGTTAAAGTGCCTCGCTCGCGCGCCCTCGCGAAAATCCAAACCCCGAAATGAGCTCCGAACGGATTACGCTTTTTTTTTGTTTTACCTTTCGCTAAATTACCTCCCTCTCCCTCCTCCGTTGCTTCCCCCCTACCCCTCTCCTCCCCTCCCTCCCCCCTCTCTTCTGTCTCCCTCTTTTCCACACCTCCCTCGGCACCCACCTTCTCCTCCATCAAATGATCTCACGATACACATGCAAGGTAGCAGATCACGTGATCACGATACGAGCCGGATATTTCCTTCATCCAGAGTTCGACCGGAAGAGATATAAAGAGGAGAGAGGCTAAGTACGGGAGAGAGCAAAATTGAGAGAAGTGATATGTAAGAAGAAAAGGAGGAAGGATTTATTATCAGGTGATTATGACGACAATCGTCCGTTTAAACCGATCGTTTTTATATTATTTCCTCTATTTGTTTTATTTAATTTTGACAAAATCGCACATATTATTACGGAGTTCCACGAAATACCGGCCTTTTTTAGCGGGACTTACAATAAAACCTTTTTCGTATTATTTTATTTTTAACGGTAAATCTATGCGTACAATTTGGACTATATTGTTTTATGTTTTAAAATAGATAAACTAAAACTTTATAACTCTTTCACTCTAAACAAAAAAAATATTTAATAACATATAATAAAAAAATATTTTATAAAAACAATCTCTGACAACGCTGAGTAACTGAGAGTTTAAATTTTACACGCATTCCGAACAGCAACACATGATAACGTAGGATAAATTTAGGTCATAGACTATTAAGCAATACCATGCAATAAACCCTACAAATTATTTGTCCCTTATCCAACAGTCAAATAATAAAAAATTATAATGGGACTTTTTTTGCCCGTTTCACGTCTCGGCAAAGAGTAATGCAAGGAAAATGGAATCCTCTGAATCCTAAACCAACAGCGCATTGCGCTACGTGACTCACTCGAGAGAAAGAGAGATTGGGAGATGTATGTATTTCGATGCGAGAATTCGAACTGTTGCCCCGACCTCACCTCGAATCGTTCGCTACCACAGAAGGTCCAAACAAAACAAAAGTTCCTACGTTCCATTTGCGATTCACGTTCGACGTCCCTAGTCGTCTAAACGCGCACTGTCCTCAAAAATCCATTAACTGAAAAAAGCTCCTCCCTCCCTCTCTTCAACATCTCTCATCGAGCTCAGAAATTTACGGGCATATTTCTACTCAATTCTTATTTACGTGTAAATTATATCTAAATTCATATTTCAAAATAAGACACTATGCATTTTCTCTTTACTCCTACATTAAATTCTATCTCTCAAATTATTTATAGGATGTTAATTTGTTGCAATATTTTAAGTACAAGATGTATCCTCTTAATAGCTTTATAAAATTTATTTGAACTCTTCTGGTGGACAGAAAACGTTCGTTTCAAATATACCTAAGTATACATCAAGATAGAATTATATAAGTGCTTGTACATATGTACGTAATGCTGGTTTCGTTTATAACAGTAAAATACAAATAGTCGCATTACTGGAAGCATTATACTGAACTGAATTTTAGACTTTCATGATTTTCTTTTCGTAGATACAATATATTGACGATAAAAATCTATGAGTTTGAGACCTACACTCCACTTCTTTAATATCTTCGCACCTATAATAGACGCATAATACTACGCCATATTATTTTTTTTACATATAAATGCTCGATTGCCTTGAAAATTTCAAAAAGTTTTCTATTAGAATAACGTTCCAACATGCACTGTAGGAAATAGTTGCCTTCCCTTTCCTACAACCCTTCCAGTAGCATGGATCAGACAGGTCATAAAAACTTCGTGACTAAACCTCCCTTCCGCTCCCTCCCTCCTTCTCTCTCCTCTCTCTCTCTCTCTCTCTCTCTCTCTCGCTTATCTCTCTCAAACTCGCACAATCACCACCACACGGATGCTTGCATTATTTAAACGAAGTTAGGGAAGAGGTATGAGGTGACACACGGAATGAAAAACGCGGGTTGCGGCCGTGTGCGCTTGTTGGCACCTGGCCTTGTGCTCGCACCTGTTGTCTGGGGTGGTTTTCGCGCTGGCGTACTACGTGAGTGCGAGCGTGTGCGCCCAGTTCGCTAGGCTCCATTTCCGCCGAATGCAAAACCGCTGAAAGGGTAGGCGGGGGAAGGGGGAGCTGCAGCGGCGACGAATTTCGTGGCCCGGGTGTGCGTCGAGAGGTGGGAGGGTTTTCCACGGGCCTGGGAGCACAGAAAAGCGGGACGGGAGGCAAATAGGACTCCGGAAGGGCGGTATTTGACGGGAGAAGCAATCGCATGCGCAGGCGTAAGCCCCTTTTGATTTAAATTACTTCCGACGGCAGAGCCGGGTGCAGGTGGGCAAACCAAACTGAGCATTGCATCCGTTGAAAAATAAACGAGCAGATTAATCGATTGAGAGATAGGAGATGAATTTCATCCGCACCTCCACGGAATCAGGAGAATCCCATATATTATTTTTTTAATGCAGGAAAAGAGGATCGAGAAATGATTAGTCGCCGTAAGTTTTCGCCCGCTGCCTCTTGAATCTACTATTTCCGTTCCCAAGTTCACAATCTCATCACCACCAAAGGATCGATTATGATTAAATGCAAAGAACTCTATTATGACATTCCAGGTAATTAATTAGGTGGAACTAGAGGATGTGAGCTTTTCTTCGAAATGGGAAGAGAGCGTTCGCTTCTTTTCGTGTTATGACAAATTACGGAGAGCGCCGAGTGTTATGCGGGATGCATAAGATTGACTATACGAATTAAAATTTTCGGTAGAGCAGCTGTTCCCAAACTATGGTACGCGTACCAGTATCGGTACGTGAAGCTTTTGCCAGTGGTACGCGAGCAGAGTGAAAATAACAGAATACATGCTTCGAATAGGAAGAAGCAAAGACAGATCAATTGTGGTACGTGAGTTTGGTGCCACATTCACTACTACATTCATACTTAGTAGCACTATGTGGTACGAGGAAATTTTGTCATGTTTTTGGTGGTACGCGAAAAAAAAAGTTTGGGAACCGCTACGGTAGAGCATTATTTGACGACAAAAATGTCGCAAAGTTGAACATGATAATATTATTACTATTTTTAATGATAAGTATATTGTTAACATAAATTTCATAAATAAGCCGTTATTTAATTCGCATGGGAATATGTGGAGTCCGTATTACAAAAATGTGAATATAGACTCGAATGCTGCCATGTCAGAACAGCATAAATCAACATTTGCCATGACATCTAAATGACTGGAAAACGCGATGCCTAAATTATAATATTTTCATAATTATGAGAAAAAATAGCATAATGAGTACACATACAGCAGTTATTATCTACCATAGCAACTGCTATTGCATTATAAATTTTAATTACATTAAACACACGTTCTTATATGCATTAAGGCTAAGTTTTAAATACAGGAAAAAGTGTAAACAGTCTACTAATAGAAAGCAAGTTTCGTGCTGAATTTCAATTCAAACTCTATTTGGAATAAACGAAATATTTTACTAGAGAAGACGCTTGCATAGGTAATGTTTTTCTTCGCCAACTGTCGTATTTTGCTGTAATATTGTGAAAGAAACAAGTATAACAGACAATTAAGATTCAATAAATAACTCTAAGTGAAAATGATTGAAAATGAAAGAACGCGGTAAATAAACTTTTATTAGGAAAATCAAAACAAAAATTATTTTTCTCAAAATCTAATCAACAGTCTGTGTAAAAATTCACAAAAATAATCATAAAAACATAAAGGGCATAGACGACGGCATGTTAGCCATTAATGCAATTAAATTTATCCTACTTCAAATAAAATACAACCAAAGCATGCTGAAATACATAAATACTTCAGTCGGTTGTCTTTAAATTTGACAAATAATATGAGAATTAAAACGAGATGTTTCTTGTCGGTCTTGCCAGGCATGGACAGATAATTTATCAAAAATGGAGAAATACAACCCAAAGTTTTCTTAAGAGCTTCTTTACTCGTAATATTCTCAGAAAGACTGTTATCGATTAAAACTTTTCTACGATGCATTTACAATGAGAAAAGAAGACGGGAGAAGATTAGAGGCGTTTGAGATGTGGGTAAGATGTAGATTAGAGAAAACCAGCTGGACAGAGAGAAAAATGAATTAGGAAGTTTTGAATATAGCAGGGGAAGAGAGGAGACAAGAAATGGGTGGGTCAAAATTTGAAAGGGAACGGTTTGCTGAAAAACGTCATAGAAGGAAGAATGTTAGGATAGAAGCAAAAAGGATAGGTCAGAGGCGTGTAACCTTTTTACATGGCAGGCCGTATTCATACATTTGAGTGCTTTGGCGAGCCGTATTAGAAGTCAGGAGTGCGTCGACGGGCCGGATTAGAGTTTACATAGGAAATTACTCAAGGGATTATATGCGATTTTAAACTAAAAATAAAGTTTTAACAAATTTCTAGCGTAAAAACTTAGCCAGGCAATGTTTTATGGTAACAATCGAACTTTAAATGTACAAAATTGTATGTAATAAATATCACAGACCATATCTTCACCAAAGCTTCGCGGGTCGCCAAAATGCTGTCGCGGGCCGTAGGTTGCACACCCCTGGGATAGGTATATTAGATTCGTTGAAAGAAGGGATGGGATATGAGAATTTTAAGAGAAAGACTTTGGATAGCCAGGATTTGGTTGTGTGTGCGCCAAAAACCTAACGGAAGGTTGAATCACTTTTTTGTTTAACGCATTGGTTCTCAACCTTTTTTTGTCCGCGTCACCTTTTGTCCGGTTCATTCAGTTACGCGTCACCTCGTTAACAGTTCCATTACCTTCAAGTCACCTTTAAAGATAAACTGGGCTTTTCCTACCACGTAAAGGTAAAATTCTGGCAGTTAAATAAGCACGAGTGTTTATTCTCCTGCTTTTATTTATTTTTATAAGCCAGATTGCGATACACTGAATTTGTTAAATAATCGCGTCACCCCTCAATAGCCGTCACGTCATCCTGGGGTGTCGTGTCACCCCGGTTGTGAACCACTAGTTTAACTTACACCTATGACTAATTTTACTGCAAAAACGTGAATTTAAAGCGATCTGAATAAAAGCTCGAATAAAAGTGATATGATGCAAATTCCATCCATGGCAGAAATTTGATTCAGCTTTTTCCAAAACTAAAAACCAAGATATGTACTTTTACTGTTTACTTTTTTTAATGAGGTTCGCTATGCATTGTGTGCTGCACATAAGCAAAACCGAACTTACGGAAAGGGAAAAAAAACTCGAGACGCTTAACTTCAATTATAAATGTTTCACGCCGCAAATCCCACGTCAACATAAGACACAAATTCTGGGATATATTTTTATCCTAATTACTGAAAATGCAGACTCATTAACCTCCAGATATATAAATACATCAACAACGAAAAACACCTTTGCTTCTAAAACTACGCCCCCGCCTTGTATTTCACTCGCCTCTCGGTCGTAACTTCGAAAAGTAGAGCAAATCCACAGGGAGCCAGTGGATAAACGCGCACGTGCAAACAAAAAAGCAAACTCTCCAATGCACGTGCAGACAGCGGGGCCGTACAGGTGAACATCACCTATGGACTGTATCTCGGAGTTTCCCTTTTTCAGGCGAATGTCTGCCCGTCTTTCCCAGCTCCTACCTCTCTCTCTCTCCCCTTCCCCCTTTCCCTTCTATCCATTTCCAACAAAAAAATAACCTTAGGAACTTCCCCACTCTCGCTCCTAACTCTCTCACGTGACGTTTACCTCTCCATCCTCCCTTTTTACGTATCTCTCCCTCTCCATCTTTCTCCCTCCTACCATCCGTATCCCCCAGCTGCCGAGGCTCGAATTGGTCCTACATATTGATCTCTTTTACGAGGCCTCTCCTGTGTGATGAGTCAGGCTGCCATTTTAAAGGTAGGCGAGAGATACTGCAACTCATGTAGTGCTCTCGAGTGGAATAAAATAACCGAGAAAATAATTAATCTTAATTCATTTTTATTTTTTGCATAATTATATTTTGGATTTATAGAAACCTGCAGTCTGTATTGGTTAAATGTATTCACAACTCACGAAATAATTCGCGCTTTCAAAAATGTTGTTCTTCAAGGGGATCCAAATATTTCCTAACCATACGAATGGAATGGTCCCGCTGAAGATAATATTATTCTTTATTTATACTAGAGCCTACCTCGAAACAATGCAAAGTTTGGTTAAAAATCGATTTTCGTTTTATTACTTAAAAAAAGATAATTAACAAAGGAGCTCTGCCTTAAGTTTTTTCATGTAAGATTTATCTTTTAGAAATTATACAAATGCAAGGCTATTTAAGGCAATTCGGAGAAGCGTTCAATAAAGATTTAATTTTGTGGAATTCTACTATCTAACCTTTAATTTCTGCAGGAAATATGATATTTAACGAGATACCTAATATTTTTAGAGTAGTAAACTTGAGAGTTTATCTATACACGCCTACGAATGATGTCTTATTTTTTAAACGGTTATCGTAGTTCTTCATATCATATATAATTTCACATAAGGAGATCCAAACTATATTACTTTTAACATATTTTTCTGTAAGTATTAACAGCTCCTTCTATATCACAATGATTTATACATTTTCCGTTTCTGATGTGCCGCTCATTTTCGTTAGATCTATTTTGTACGTCAAATTACAGCCCAGAGCTCTTATAATACCGGATATTCCAAAGACCCATGAAACTCAGCGTCGGAAAATAGAACGGAAGCCTACGTAATGCTAACGAACATCCCACGAATTAACTATTTTACTCAACCACGCCATTTCCCTCGCTCTGAATTGGCCGACTTTGATATTGAAAAAGTCATTGAAGGTTGAAAGAAGGATCACGAGACTACCTCAAGCGCTCACTCGCATCCATCTCACGAGTACGCTTCACGGGATCCATCGGAAGTGCCACATTGGCGATACTTTATGTACACGTTCCAATCTTCCTGCTGCGACCCCCTAACCCCTGCCTAAAGCGATGCCTAGTTCCGCAAGAGGAGAAGGGGGAGTTTCAAAGGCTCAACGGATCGGATGGAAAGGAGAGGGAGGGAGGGAGAGAGGGTAATGGAAGAAAAGGGTTAGAGAATGGAGTGATACGCGCAGAAGGAGCGGGGCGGGCGGGAATTGAGAGATCAGTGGAATGGAACAAAGGTATTACATGGGAATGGAAGAAAACGGCGGAGAACGGTGCGAAATGGAAGCGAGCAAGGAAATGAAAGCTTTTCCTGAATGACTCTCTGCTACTGGTTCTGCACTCCCTCTTCCTCGCACACTCTTGATTTTGAGGATTACATAGCCGGGCGGTCTCGATCTTCTGCTGTTTCTCTCGTCATGGCCGGTGCGCTCGTGGTTCGTCAATGGAATCGCAAATGCGATGCGAAACTTTTAATTTTAATTTTAATTTAATTTTACTCCAACACGTGGAAGCCTTTTAAATGATCTCGCGCGCCTGTTTAAAAAATCGTTTGAAAAAGAGAATCACTGGCTGATTGATAAAAAAGGTAAAAATAACCTAAAAATACATAATAATTTAGAATAGGAAATTATACATCTAAAGATATTATTTAAAAGCGATTAAAAAACAAATGATTACATTTTTTCAGTTTTTAACGTGTATTGTTGGTTTCAAAAAATTAATTTGTAGTTACAAAAAAAGAAAACAAAACATTTTAATATTTACATTTACATTTACATCAATACCCTGCAGGCCGCTAGGAGCGTTTGGCAGGGGGTGTCACAACACCAAGTGAACTCTGTTGGACTGTCTTATCGCGTCTGGGAAAAAATATCTGTAGTGTTTCTCGGTTTTAGCGATTGTTTAGACATATTTTCGCCTACGCTCTGATCTAACATTACGTTCACTAACACTGATGGGTACAACTATGCCACGTACGTCTTCAACGAATTCGTAGCTTTTAAACTTTTCAAATAACTTCCTTTTGTATTCAATTCTTCTTCTCTTCAACGTCTGCCATTTCAGGTCCACCAATATCTCTGATACACTCGCTTCACACCGATATTCTCCCTTTAGAAATCAATCTGCTCTACGCTGAACCATTTCGAGCTCCCTAGTTAGGCCCTCCTCGAAAGGGTCCCAGACGGCGCAACAGTATTCCACTACGGGGTGGGATTAAAGAAAAGTATGTGTCTTCCTTCATGTTCGAGGGGCATCCCCGCAGGATTATAGATGAAAGCCCTTGAACCCTGTTAGCCGATGCTATGACGGTTTTGATATGCTCCCTACTAGACAAATTTCTACTGAGTGTGACTCCTAGTTATTTGTAGCTATTGAGGTATTTTAGCTTTAAGCCAGATATTTCGTACGGGTAACGGATAAAATTCATGGAACGCATGAAATCCATTGCGACGCATTTCTATATATTCTGGTCGAGTTGCCAATCTTTACACCATTTCGTAATAGCCTGAAGGTCCTTTTGCAAATTCTCCTGATCGTGTATTGTGTTCATTTCTCCATACACAAGTGTGTCATCCGCGAAGAGTCTAACTTTACTCTTTATATTATCTGCTAAATCATTTATATATATCAAGAATAACAGAGGTCCGATTAGACTTCCCTGAGGCAGGCCGGAAGTCACTTTGACGACGTGTGATGCAACTCCATTGAGGACTACTCTCTGGGTTCTATCGGAATGAAACGAGGCGATCCAATTTACAATTTTCTCGTTAATTGAATAAGCCCTTAATTTTTGCACTATTTTCACGTGAGAAACGGTGTCGAAGGCTTTCCTAAAGTCTAAAAATACTGCATCAACTCCTATTCCTTTATCCGTTGCTTTCACAATATCTTGTGTGAGTAGAGCTAACTGAGTCTCGCATGACCTGCCTCTCCGGAAACCATGCTGGCTACTGTTAAGCGCTTCTTTGCTTTCGAGAAATCGCATTATTGAGCTACCGATAATGTGCTCAAAAACCTTACAGAAGATTGACGTCAACGATATAGGGCGGTAGTTTTCCACTTTTAATTTACTTCCCGTTTTATGTATTGGTGTAACGTGGGCTGTTTTCCATATCAAAGGAACTACACTCTCATCTAAAGATTTTCTGAATAGAAGCTTAAGGTACGGAGCTAATTCGTTTGCTAACGAGTTTATAATGAATGCAGGTATGGCTTCAGGCCCTGGCGATTTTCTTTTGTGGACCTGACTTAGTAATTTGACGATACCGCTTTCGGATATTTCTATGTCGCTCATATTTGAGTCTATACGAGTAGGGAAATCAATGAAATCACCGCTGTCTATTGTGAAGCAATTTTCGAAGAACCGATTTAACATACTAGCCTTAGTAAATGAATCGTGTACACTTTCACCGTTGTCTGTACGTAGAAGAGGTACTGTGGACTGACCTCGAATTTCTCGCACGTACGACCAAAATTCTTTCGAGTCGTTTTTGAGTGAATCCGAGTGTCGTGGATCGGTAGGCGTCAAATTCCTTACGCGCTTCGTCTCTTGCAGATTTACGACTATTTCTGTATATTAAATACTTATACATATATATAAAGCCCCATATATATAAAGCCCCACCTGGTATTTTTTCGCCGATGTTTACCGCTATCAATTTATAAACAATTAAACGGGTTCCATTTGAAACTAACTTACGTAGTATATAAAATATTGAACGGAAAATATTAACACCAGAATTATAACCATCTCAAACCCATACAACTTCCATCCCAAAGGGCAGAAAATTCATGCCTTACTATCGGTGCTGAAGGCAAACAATGTGAATATACAAGGGCATCGAACCGGAACCGAACCGAAAACCGAAACCGGAAAAAACCATTATTTTTCCTGGAGTGAAACCGAACCCGAACTGAAAAAAATATTTTCCTGAACACGAACCGAAACAGAAAACCTTTATTTATTTCGTTCCATTTTTTCGGTTCGCATTAAATGTGGGAGCGAAAGAAGCGTTTTTTCCTTTTGCTTTAGTTTGAGTCTTTCTGAAAGCCTGACGTTTAGAAACCGAATAATAAAAGGGTTGGGTTTTTTTGGGAACACATTCTCCTCAGCCTTGGGAAGGATGTGTCTTTGTGATAATATCTGTTGGCTCAATAGTGGGATTTTCCATGTGCATCTTAATACATAGACAGAGGGTCTACAATACATCCTGCTGAGATTACCTGTTAAACGAGACTACTGGAAAGGAACTTGGGCGGTACTTTGAAGACAGCCTCTAATTGTCTTGCTACCCTTCCCCCGAGCATACTCCGTAGAATGTGTTCCGGGCAAAAATATTACCCTATTCTTAACTTGGATTTTCCTTAAAGTTGGAGGTTATTGTCCCCATATACTTCCACTCCCTCTCCATATCCAGTGAACCCTTGTATTCTGGTAGTCATTCTCTAAAACTTATCCAGGAAGGATCGCTCCGCAGTCGTGGTTTTGAGATATTCTTACTTCGGCTATCCTTTGTTACAGGTTAGAAAATTTCTATTTATTTTATAGAGTGCATCTTAAAATGAGCACACATATTCGTATTGGTTGCTTAAAACTGAAGAGAAATTAAATACGAATGCGAATTTGTTATTTTTAGTGAAATATTTTGGCGACTGCAGAAACCCACATTAGAGACTCCGCCTGAAAAAAGTTCACGACAGGCCGAATAAGTAAGTCTTATTTTCTTTTTGTTTGTATGTTTGATTTCAAGAGAAATTTAGTACAGCGATGTAAATTTGGTTTTGTCTCTATGTCTCATGGAAACAACAAAGAGAGTGAAAATAAGAAGGCTTTGGAATTTTAATAAAGACGTTCTACGTCCGAAGTTCGTAAGTCACTTTGTTCAATTTATGTTAGGAATTCAATGAAAGTCTACAAGCAGGAAATGCGATGTTAACCTATCTTATGAGAAATGGGAATAGCATCGGATTTATTGATCTATGCTAGATCTCTATTCTTGGCCTAATTCACATCATCATATTAAGTTGCATACTCATTTGCGCGAATATGGTTTATTACTTTGTCAATTTTATTAAACATGTGAAATTATTAATAGTTATTTACAATTATCTGCTTAAATTTAATTTGTAATTTTTTTTAGAATTTCCAAATATAATCTTCAATAAAATAATAAGTATTTACATTAAATAATTTATTTTCGTATTTTGAGTATTAGTTTTTCAAGTATCACTACTGTTAAAGTGAAGATGTATTTGATTTAAATAAATATTATGTAAACTAATAAATCAGTTCTTGAAAGTTTCTTTATAATATTTTAAAACCGGAGCGAAAAAAACCGGTTCGAACCGGTTCACTGATGGTTGCCGGAGCGAAACCGGAACGGAACCGAAATTTTGCGTTTTGAGTGAACCGGAGCGAAAAAAATTACGGTTCGATGCCCTGGAATATACTCTTCATGTGGGTCCCTGGGCACGTAGGAATTGGAGGAAACGAAAAGGCCGACTCGGCTGCGAAGGCACCTCTGCACAAAGAGGATACGGACATTAACATGGTGCCACCCCATGACCTAAAACGCCTTTTTAAGAGCACCCTTCTTGAGAAATGGCAAAGGTCGTGGGAGACAGCTACAAACAACAAGCTGAGAGCAATCAGAGCAAGTGTCACTCCGGGGCCAACATCGGTACGTAACAACCGCCGGGAAGAAGTCGCAGTCACCCGACTTAGAACTGACCACTACGCTATGATGCATTCGTTTTCCTTTTCACGCGGAAAAAGGAACCTCCCACATGCAACTGCTCCGTAACCATAAGTCACCTCTTGACAGTATGCGCCAAATATAGAGATACCCGCCAAATTTTAATATGAGAGGCAATCTCGCTGAAATTTTAGCAGACGATCCTCAGAAACTTGACATTATTTTAGCATTATTAAAGGTAACGAAACTTTTAAGCGCTCTATGAATAAATTTTTTCGTTTTATTCTTATACAGTTGTTATTACAGAAAAACTCGTTTATAACGATCACGCCTAAAACGAAACCTCGGCTATAACGAAGAAATGTCTCGGTCCCTTGAACTTCTCCATAAGGGCATTGGTTAAATTTCTCGGATGTAACGAACACGCATTTTACGAATTCTCGGCTGTAACGAACAAATGTTTGGTCCCGTGGCAAAAAATGCCCCATATATAAGGAATTTTGGCGAGCAGAGCGATAAGTAATGAATAGTTTCCGCCCGTTTACAGCGCGCTTGTTCGTAGAGGTCCCCTTCCTCCATCTACCCCTTCCATACGAATTTCCAAGCTCCCTTTGTTTTTAAATTGATATAAAAATGTGAAATGTTTATATAAATTAATGACCATAATAATAATATTAATTGACCATTTAAAAAATCGTATGTAATAGCAGTCGAACATTTTACATGCCGCGAAGTTGATAAGCATCTCTTTGCATATGTAAGTACGGCATTGAAGTCGAATCACTGCAAATACAGTAAAAGCTGTGTTATCCGGCTATCTTTGGGATTGTGGAAAGCCGATTAGGAGAAATATCCGGTTAGGGGAGCGATTTTCGATTTTGACATCGAAAATTTAGCAATAACCAAACAAAATTGGGCTTATGTTAGGTTCACTATCGTACTCCCCAAACAGAACTATACATGGGGTTTGCATTTTCCATGTTAATTCTTCCACACGTAGAGAGATATAGACACTGTTTACCCATTCTTATTTAATACGTTTATACGCTTACATGCAAAACAAAAAGACTATTGAAAAGTTTAGGGCGTCCGGGAAGTTTGGGGATTACGGCAGTGAACCTGTTCCCAAAATTGAATTTATTTGGTTATATCTTTCTTATTTATCTTTATTTACTCTATTAGAAAAGGACGAAATTATTTTATTCTTCTGAACATTTATGTGAAAACCAGTCATATAATATTTTATCCAGTTCTTACATTTTTGGCTTATGAAGCGTATGATCTTTATTAATTGAATTACTCGTCTCAGAAGATGACACAAATTTCATTAATTTAGCCTTATGAGCCTTGATATCGTAGAGCGTGGAAGATCCGATGTTGAATTCTTTTGCTATGGCTGCTCTATTTTTTCCTTATCAATTCGTTTGACCAGCTCCAGATTTTGTGTTAGCGTTAAACCAACCTTTTCTCTCCTGTTCCTTGCTTTTAGGTATTTATTTTGATGCCATATTCAATGGATGGGTAATTTTTTAAATAATAAAAAGCGATAAAACTGGAAATTGTAGAAGTACACCAAAACATCTAGACAATGCAAATGGCTTACGTAACCAAAAACGCTATGCTTACTCGGCAGCTACAGAAGTATACGGAGTAAATACGTAATATATACATCTTATATTTTAAGAAATTTTAAAATTGGAAGTTGTGGTATTACACATATAAAATTCACACAAAAATTCACAAAAAAAGAAAAAGAAATACAAAATGAATTGTATTTCTGTAATTGCCGGTATCTAAGGCTGGGCGGTTCTAAATAGCCGGATAGCACAGTTTTTACTGTGTGTATACGTGTTATATGGGATGTATAGGCCAAAAACCATGTTTCTCGTATACAACGTAGTCACGCTTATAACGAAGCAATGAGTCGGTCCCCTCAAATACGTATTAAACGAGTTTTACTGTATATATTTAACTTATTTATTTTAAACTATTTACTGAATATATTTATTTTAACCTATTTATTGTATCTATTTATTTTAACCTATTTATTTAATCTATTTATTTGAACCTATTTAAATTATTTATGCTAACGTACCTATTCTAAACTATATTTATTTTATTTAACTCGAAAGGTGCAGTTTTGAGTTTTAACGGTGGAAATGACCTTAACTCTCGAAGCACCATACAATTGTATACTACTACTACTACGAGCGCATCTGAAAGTAGTGAGTACGTTCGCTTCACATTTGTTGTTCTCTGAGAGATTCGTTTTCATAGTTTTCACTTATTTTATCGTAAATATTTGATTAACTAGCAAGCGCGTCTGTCTTGTGATAAAAGTTTGATTATAAGTGCCAAATTCAGTTCAATAAATCGCCAGGTATCAGGCTTAACCATAGTTGATACTGTTTATATAACTGAGATATTTCAAAAAATGATATTAGACATTAGTTTATATGTGAACGAAGATGATGTGCGAAATAACATTTAGTGCACTTCATTTTCCCAAAAGTAAATACCAGAACAAACTGAAGGACGGCCATCTTGAAGCTGCTCTTCGGTTATCTGTGGAAGACAGGGGTGTGGATGAATTTCCGTATAATAAACTTATTTGACTATAAGAGGCATGTACATTAATGCGTTATTTCATATTTATAAAAAAATTGATCTCACATTATTTTGAAGGCTTATATATTGAAAATTTAAAAAATACAAGTGTGGCCACCGGACACTCACCGTGCCCGCGCGTGCGGCCACGACAGTTTTTTTCATGAGAACCCCTATCCTACTACTTGGTATTTCCTCGATGACGGATATTTGTTCTCATTCAAAACTGAAAAAAGCGATGAAACATAGCGCCCTGACCATTAACTTAAAT
Source organism: Uropetala carovei (assembly GCA_036926305.1). Classification (NCBI taxonomy): domain Eukaryota; kingdom Metazoa; phylum Arthropoda; class Insecta; order Odonata; family Petaluridae; genus Uropetala; species Uropetala carovei. The sequence goes on along the minus strand of JAXCHB010000019.1, from coordinate 10,893,828 downwards.
CAAGACATTATTAAAACAAAATACTTGCTAGTAAATTTTTAATAAACTCTTACAGAAATTTTTCAATAGAGACAGCGGTTACAGGGCTAGAGAAAGAATAACGTACACCATGACATCTAACGTAAAATCTTTAACTTATGCAATCCCATGCACGCATTTACGATATGAAAATCCTGTACATATATAATTTTACAAGTGTCTGCCTGTCCCTATTTGTATCTCGGGAACCGTTCGTCGTAGAGATTTGTTGTAAACGGCGTTTTGTTTCCACAAGCTAGGAGGTTCCTGAAAAACTATTTTCATTTTCATAAAGTTCCCGGTTCGAATCTTAGGAATCATTTATATTTTTCATAAGATAAGACGTAAAACTCGACATTTTGAAATACGAAATATTGGCATACGAAATTCGGACCTGGATCGTTTTAAAGAGAAATTATCAAGGATTCTTATTGTTATCGTCTTTTTTCGTTCACGATTATAAATCGCCCGAGATTTAAGTTTAATGCACATAATTTGTAGTAAATTTACCATTTTAACGACGGACATTGTCGTGCTCGAAGTCCTATTGTTGTGAAACCGTGTGTATCTTACCAGCATAAAAATAACGTGTTTTACAAGACGTTTAAATGAAGAGAGGGTAAGGGAAAAAGGAGAGATGCGGAGGGAGGGAGGGGATAAAGGAGAAAGGTGAAAAGGTGAGAGCGGAAAAGGATAGAGGGGAAAAGAGAGCGGCGGAAGGGGGAGAGCTGAAATGGTAGATACAAAGTGAGGGATAGGGAGAGAGGGAGGAGGGAGAGGGAGGGGAGAGAGGGAAAAGGGAGATGTTTCAATAATGCAAGAATAGAATAGTTTTCTATGGGGGGCATCATCTGCACCATTAATTTGTTCACATTATCATTAATAAACTATAATATTGCCCGTTATAAAATGACGGGGTTTTATTGATAAGAAACCAAAGGAAGTCGATATTATTTTAATTTCAGATCACCCAAAGGTATTTAAAAGCATACAATATTAAACGTGCTTCTGCTTATTAACATTTTATGAATTTAGAGAATAAAAAATGAACTGAAAATATTGAGCGTAAGTAATTAAGGAATCCTAATTCTCATTATTGTCATAACATATGATTTAACTGTTAAGCATTAACGGTGCAAAACAATTTAACTTTAACTTTCGCAGCCCAAGTAGTAATACTTCACGTTAGTTTTTGGTTAAGTAAATCGTTTATCTTAATTCAATTTGATTTATGTAATAATGACGGGTTCGAATTAAATTCAAATTACTCTCCCTCTTATCCTCCTCTCTCGTTAGCGTTGTTTCTGTCAAAAAGTACAGGATCCTTAGAAATATACATAATTTTAAATGTCATACTTCACATTTTATTAAAATTAGTGAGTACTAATGCAAAAATGCTCGTCCTCTCCTTCTCTCTGCCTCTTTCTGTCTCTCCCTCCCTCTAATGTGTAAGGGGTCTACTTACTTATCCAAGACCTCAACCTCTGCGGTTCGGGTCCACCAACTTTCAGGACTTTTTATCTCATATTTTTTCTCTCTTATAGCGAGAGAGAGGGAGTGACAAAGGGACAGAATAAGGCTTTTATATATGTGTAAGATAACTGACCATTAAAACCCTAACCCTTTTTCGTAATTCAATTAAAATCATTAATCCTAGCTTTCATACAGCTATTTGTGCTTATCATAGTAATTAAATCAATTACATTGAATGGTAATCCAGGAAGTATATAGCTGATAAAGTGCAGATGGACTTCTGTAAATCACATAATTTTGAGAAGTCAAGCGTTACTGATAAAGAGACAAAATGGCAAACTGAGCAACGCTGGGTTGCTAGCTAACTTTCTATGGCTATAGGATGTTGCTATATTATTTAATTTTGAATGTTATTTAGAAACATCAGCCAATGATCTCTTTCCCGCCAAAACCGTACGGATAGCTTGCCTGACCGCGCACGGCCCCGCGCTTTCATATATAAATCAGTATCATTAAAACTATTAAAGTTATTTATATTGAATCTTTTTCAAAAACATATTTCAATATTGCCGAACGTTTGATTCGAATGATGTACCCATCTAAACCAATTAGAAAAAAGTTTGTCCAATGTCAACTTTTTCATGTCTCGACTAAACATTTGAGATGAAAGTTACGTTTGTTAAATTTTTTAAAGTCACATTATAAATTTTATGTTTTCCAGTTACAGGAACGTCATTAGGAATCATTAAAGAAATACAAAAAAATTTGACGCTTTTCGATCAATATAAGTCGAGATATGATGTATGTTTTAAAAAGTATGACATATGCGGAATACTAAAATTTCAACTTTTTAAAATTAACTTTTTTCAAATTAATGTCGTCATTAAATATTTTTGCTGTTTCAGAGCGTGGCAGAGAGAGTGACAAAGGAACAGAATACGGCCTTTATATATTACCGATTCATAGAAAACATCCACGCAAACATTGCGCGAGCACAGCTAGTAGAAAATAAAAGTTGCTATAGCGATAAGAGAGATAAGTTCATAAAAATCATTCTACTTTGCATAAAGTTCATAAGAAAGTGATCGAAAAAACCTCCACAGTTGCAACATTAATATCATCATGACGCCATTCCCTCCAAAAATATATTGGAATTGTGCGGTGCGGAAAATGGCTGGAGCCGAACTGTCCGGTGCCGAATAATCCCATCGCCGAATAGTCCGTCGCCGAATTGGTCCTGCCGAACTGTCCTAAACCCCTTCTGTCATCGCCCGGCGTCTCTTAACGCGGAAACTGCATCGCTTAGAAAGCAAACAAATAACGCCTCTCTTTCGAAGCAGCATTTCACAAGCAATGATGAAACTCTATATTACACTTTCAATGAGTATTTACATCATACCACGGTTGAGCATTCATAAGGAAACAAGCTATAAAAAATATTTGGACAAGGACCGTTTAGTTTTTGGTTTCTCTAGACAGAGAAGTCCTGGTAAAAGTTTTGAGCGGTATTAACCTTTGAGAGGAGAAATTATTGGAGAATTAAAGTTCTACTGATAGAAATGGAGACAATGGAACTGAAATTTATCGTTTATAAAAAGAAAAATGAGGTAAACATATATATTCAATACTATACTTTGAATTAAACACCAGCTTACTAGAGCGTGAAGGTTATGCACAATCTTCTTCGTAATTATTCCGTAATACCAAAGTACAACTATCGCCATAAATCTTAAATGCTGCATGGAATATGTAAAATTATTATAAATCCATTGATTATTTTTATCTCTCTTGTAATTAACTTTTGCACGCATTGCAAACTGCGCATTAAGATCACGGCCAAATGCCAATCCTCAGCGAGGAAAGTTTTAAAATTTCCTCTGAAGTTGGAGCTGCACTGGGTTAAATCAAGTTAATTTAATGATATTAATTCTGATTTTTAATTTAAAAAAACATATTTCGATATGAAAACTATTAACGTAATACATTCCCTTTCATAGAGCAAATGCACGCACTTTAAATGTTCCATTTCATAACATTTACTTTAGTTTTGTAGATAGAGAAGAGAATATCTATCTTGAATTTTTAAATTCACAAAATGGCCCTTCGCTGAGGAGGTGTTTTTATTAGTCGCATTGACAATTATACACCTTTGACTTTTTGCCTAAAAATATCCATTTTCGGTCAGAAAATGTGGTGAAGAAACGGTACAGTTCGAAAAAATAAATATGGCGGTTTGTAAAAGAAGCCACTAAAGCAAACACAATCAGAACAATGGAGAGCATTGAACCGACGATCCTCAGACAACGAACCCAGAGGCAGCAATAAACTTCCACGAACCCAGTCGTTAATTAAGCGCCCGACACATCAGCCTCCTGCCCCTAATGCAGAAGGAAACTACTGGGGAAATAAGGGATGAGAAATTCACCAATCACGGATGCATCGGACAGGAGACGATTGAATTTCGACGAAATTTTCTAAAGAAAGAAAGCTTTGGGAAAATATTGAGGGTTTGTGAATAGTTAACGTTTTAAGAGGAAAGAAAAGGGAGCGGCGTGTAAACACGAAGAGCGAACAGTGGAGGCCGCGTCGCGAAGAATTAGTGGTTAATGGAAGATAAAGTGGATAAAGGTTCTAGTTTGGGAAAAGGTCTTTACGGGGCGAAGCTGAAATACTTCGACAAAGGTTAAGTTTTAGGAACATATTATTAGACAAATAAAGTGTTATGCACAGATGTGGATAAAATTATCGCATTTCAAGAAACTTTCATGCGCTTATAACGCCATATATGCACGCCTGTTTTATAATGGGGGTACCACGTGAAGGTGAGATTAATATTTAAATGGAATGAGCTTAATAGCTAACTTAGTACTCAAATCTAAAGGAATACAAATGGCGGCAGTCTACCTCCAAGTTTCAGCTTTATATATATATATATATGTTTTACGTTTTCGTCACAATTTTAATTCAAATAAGTCAAAGTGAAACTATAAGCGCATTAAAAAAACGCGCCAAAGATGAAATTTGGAGGAAACATAAATTGAAAAGTAGACGGAGACAGTAAAAAGTGTGCGGATATGAAAGATGCTCCATAGGTAAAGAAAATGAAGAACAAAGATGGAAAAGAAGAAAGCAAAGAAGTGACGGAATGGAAAATATAAGAAATAGAGCAAAATGACGGAGGAGAAAGTGAAAATGGAAGCAACAAGAGAAGAGGAGAGAAAAGAGCGAGAATATCGAATGAATGGCGAAGAAGACGGAAAGAGAATGGAGGAAAGATAAGATGTTATGAAAGTTAGGAAGTTAAGGGTAGTTGGTTAATTGGAAGGAGAAGGGTTGAGTTTGAAATAAAATTATGAGATAGAGAGAGAGTGAGAGAGAGGGAAGAGGAGAAGGGAGAGATGATAGGTAAGGTCAAGAGGTTAATACTAAAGAAAATGGATGATTCGCGAATCTGGCGCCGAAAAATTGGACAGGAAATTACGCCACGAAGGCCAGGAATAAATTGGAGAATTACTCGTAATAATTTTTCACAAAATTTACATCCAAAGTTGCTACGATTGACGACAACAGTGTTTTATACGAAGTTTTAAACGGACGCCTTCATAACAGCGTCACAACAAATCGCTTCAATTTATTTCCTAATTAATAACGATTTATCTCGTTCAAGCAGCGGCACAATCGATTAAAACATTCTATAATGTAAATGCAAATCTTCAAAAATACCCAAAGGCGCCATTGGCGACGTGGTATGCGCAATGGAGTTCAATTACCATAGCGATTTTGTTGGAGTTTCGGAATTTCATGTTTCGATTATCCATCTCTTTTTGTTTATGACATATCTTTGGACGCCAGTCTGAAAATAGAACAAAGCGCAAATTGCGCCGGTGTCTCAATTCCTATCAGCAAGAGTGCTGAGGAAGGAGAAGCGAAGGAATATGAGGATAACGAGAGAGAGAGACCAGGCACGAGGGTAAAAACAGCAAAAGAAGCAGGGAACGGCTGAAGCAGATGCGGTAGCAAGAAGAAAATATGAAAAAATCGGTACAACATACAGTGGACAAACTTTCTCATATACTAATGCGTCGTTTAGTTATCTTTCGAAAAATATGAACTATGTAGAATCGTTATCAACATCAACTTAAAAAGCTATACAAAATTTGATGAAAATCGTATGAGCCGTTTTTTTCGAAAATACAATTCTTATTAAACTAGCCTTATGTTCATTTTTTTTTAGAAATATGAACAATGTAGTATTAGAGAAGACGTAAACTCAAGTAACTGTTCGAAATTTGATCAAAATTGTTATAGCCGTTTTTAAGAATATCACATTGTTGTTAAAGATGCCTTGAATAACTAGCCTTATATTCATTTTTTGAGAAATATGAACTATGTAATATTATTGAAGACGTACTTCCCTTAATTATTGAGCAATGTCAACCATTTCTTCATAGCTTCTACTCTGTATGATAAAATGCCTAAATACGGGATTACATTCATTTCCGCTCTACCGTTTAGGCTCCAGAGCCAGTAACAGACAGACGGCATTGCAAAAACCACTTTTTCGGATTCAGCGACACCTAATACACGTATATTTCCGTAAAAACCTCGAGGTCGAAATTTTTCGCGATAAAAATACTTTCTCAATATACTTCGTATATGAGAAAGTGAAAATTAAAGTAGAAGCGGAGATAGCAGATAGAGAGAGATTGAATGGAGACGAGAAAGCGAGGTAGGAGGAGCAGGAGAGAAAGACGGAAGGAAAAAGGATTTGGCGAGTCAAAGTGAATGAATCGTTTCGTTCGAGACGCGGAGGTAATTTATGAGAGATGCAGGAAGAAAGCTGCTTAAAATATAAAAATCAGATTTTTGAAAAATGAAAAGATAGTGAGGGCCGTGTCGCAACCAATCATCAAGCACAAAGATGGAAACGAATACCTTGAGAATTTTAGTTGCCTTAATTAGATCTTCAAAATGGAGTTTTACGTGACAAAGGTTTTGCCAATTAAAATCGAAAAGATATTACTAGGCATGTCATGGAGAGTTTTTTCATTAAGTAAGTCTTCGGGCACTCCTTGCACTAGTAGATGTGCATCCAATTGAAGAACCTTTTATTACGCGTAATGGCGAATTATTAATTACCGTATTTCGCCACTCGCGGTTAAAACCGGGAATTCATGTTCCTACATTTCTATCATCAAAATAATAAAATAGCAACTCTTCCTTTATATGAATGCCATTGATCTGCAGATATGCGTTAAATTTTCGAAAATTTTAATATAATAATGAAGTTAAAATTTACACGTGGATTTTTGAGTCACTAATTTAAAAAAATCTGATGTGGCCAGCACATGACTTTCTCCATATTTGGGGTATAGGTATTTAAATTATTATGAATAGCATTATGAGGCAAAATTATCATTTCGTATCGTAAAAGAATACAGTCGTCCTTATCGCCATAATTTTATTTTGAATATGTTTACATAATTCAGCACTACATGGTGGTGGCGCTGTATACTGGAAATTAAGAAAAAGCAAAATATCTCCGAAATGGATGGTTCTAGGAAAATTTGTTTCAAACAAAACTTGAAAGAAATATTATTCTCTACAACTTTGGTCCTCACGAAGATTACCAATAACGACGTTTTTAAAGAGATATTTGATGGAAACAGGAAAAACCGATTATTTATAAATAATTCCTAAACAATAACTGCTATGGAAAATTGTTTAAAATAAAAGATGTAGGAAATTATATTTTCTACATTTTTTGTAATGGTCAATGTATACAATAATGACGTATTATCGGAGAAATACCGCAAAAACCGAATCGGGTTTGGAATAAACCTCGACTTCCGGTTAATCGGTATTGTCCAAAAACTAATCAGTTCTTTGTGCTTATATCAAAGTGTAATATATGAAATTTGGTAATGATATGGCAAGTACTTTTCGAGTTAGAGCGCTCACAATCACAATCACATACACACACACACAGACCATTCTGAAAATAGTCTAAACGTGTTCTAGAGACCTCAAAACAGGTATTTTCGTTGAAATCTCGAAGTCGATTTTTTTCATGAAAACAATACTTTCTCTATCTACGTATAAGGAGAAAGTAAAAATATTGGAGTGAATTTATACGGTCACTATATTGCAACACTAAACCACAGAGCATTCAAAATGTAAATCGCACACATTTTTATTGAAATACTTTTTTAAATATAAATATTTTTCTTTGGTCTGGCCGAAATACAAATGTAAGACAATCCTCAGTTTGGCGATTAACGGAGAATATATTATCACTAGCATAATTTCCCGGCGTTGCTCGGTATAGCATGCGAGGTCAGTTCCTACGTAAAATCATTGATCTTGTTGTTACGATATTTATCATTTTCCATTGTTATAAACGTAAAAATATGCCTTTTTTCATGACTGAAAACTACATTTTATGCTAAATCGGCTTAGATGCGAATTCTGTATTTAGAAACATAAAGTTGATTATTTCAGCTTAATAATGCTTTTGTCCCAAGTTATTATCTTAATTTTAAGTAATTAAAATTTGCAAAAGAATAAAAGCCTGCACGTCAAGCTATCGAGATTTACGTGCCATCCTAAAGAAAAATGTCAATCCCCTACTGACTAATCCCGGTTCACTATTCATTCACCATTCACCAAGTTATGAAGTAAGTAAGAACCATACAAAATACATGTTTTTGTAGAGGTTAGGAATTCCATAATTAAATAGGGAATAAGTGCAACTCCAAGACATATAAAACAAAAAAAAACGATATTTAAATTTAAAACAATTCCTGGTTAATAGAACTGAAATGACAATGAAGATTTGCTATAACTGTATCTAATCGCTCTCTTAAAGCTACTCGTGGTGCATTGTCCAACAATAAAAAATCGGTACAACATACATTGCACAAACTTTCTCATATACTAATGCGTCGTTTACTTATGTTTTGAAAATGAAAATCGTATGACCCGGTTTTAAGAAAATCCAATTTTTGTCCAAGTTGACCAAGAATAAACTAGCCTTATATTCATTGATTGAGAAAAATGAAATATGTAGTATTATTGCAGACGTAAACTCAAGTAACGGTACGAAATTTGATCAAAATCGTTTCAACCTTTTTTTGAGAAAATCAAATTGTTGTTAAAAATGCGTAGAATAAACTTCCCTTAATTATTGAGCAACGTCAACCATTTCTTCATAGCACCTACTCTGTATGATAAATGATAAGTACGAGATTTCATTCATTTTCGCTCTACCGTTTAGGCTCTAGAGCCAATAACAGTCAGACAGACGGCATTGCGAAAACCACTTTTTCGAACTCGGCTATACCTAAAACGTCAAAATCTCGAGGTCGATTTTTCTCGCGATTACAGCACTTTCTGAATATACTTCGTACATGAGAAAGTAAAAATGGGTTTTATTGTGACCATTTATAGAAGTAGCTAGGTAAATTACCTTATTTATCAGACATTAACCTATGTCATTCCTTTTAACATTCAAATTTAGTATATACGTGTTAGCTAAATAGGAGTCTGGGGAATACTAGCATTTCAGTTTATCTTATCGTGAAGTTTTTACAAGTTACGGATAGAAACTAAAGTTATTCAAGTGTGAATTGATTTAATGGCATTCATCGCCATGTAGCTAAGTAAAGCTCGTTAAAGCACAAAATAAAAGTAATATGTATTTACATTAAAGGTAATTTTTAAACTTTTCAGCTAATTAAATGCATAGATTTTTTTATGTTCCGGGTAATTCCATTCAAACTTTCAGACGATATACTTGAGCCTGATTAACAGACTCTTTTTCTCCACTTCAATTTGCGTTCTCGTATAATTTAAGAGGCACAAGTTTTAGAAGAGATTTCTAAAGCGAAGCGGCGTTAAGTGCTTTTTTTATGCATTTTAACGCTCACTGAAAGTTCCAGCTGTTTTCAAAAAAAGAGGTTTCTTTGAATACTCCACGGATCTTCATGTATGTGCCATCTGGGAGTTTTTACCCCTTTAAGACTTCTTTTATGCATTCTGAATCTTATTTATCCCTAGAGCGGGGGATCTCACCACTCCCTACTAAGGCTGCCACGCTTCCATTTATCACCCTACGTTATGAATACTCTAATTCGAGTTAATTACTCAATGGAATCGTGAAAGATGGTTTGAAAGCCGCAGCGAACGAACGGCTGTCCATAAAGCGGTTTAAAAAAACGCTTTTCCGAAGCAACGTTGAAGGACCGGCATCGTGTTAACGCGGTCACTTGTTACTATCGCGGGAATGACGATAAATGTGCTTTTTCAATAGACCCTCGCGGAGATGAAAAAGGATTATTAAAACAGGTAACTTTCTCCGGAATAAAACTCGCCAAGTAACCTTTGTTATCCTGGAAACTTATTTCTAATAAAGGCTTACAGTGAAAACTAAAAGTTTGTTTGATGAAACATCTTAAAACAGGAAATTGTTGCCCCAATATCTCAAGTTTCTGGCCTTTAGGTTTTGTATAGGTCATCATTGTTGTGGCCAGGGCCTGAGAGAGGTGAGATGGGGCCCGGGCCAGTCACAAATGTAGGGCCCCACCCCACTCCGAAAGCCATACAAATCTATGAATAAAAAAAGAAACTAAAGCAGAGGGGATTTTTGTTTAATAAGAACCTATTCATTTAAATAGGAAAGAAAATAAAACATTCGAAAATTGTCTTTATACTTATAACTTGCGTTAACCTGGACGACAAAATATTTTCACCGAAAGGACCGTAAAATTTTCTCTATCTCTACATAGTACAACCCTTTCTTCCCCTTTAACTGTTGTTCGGTGCGTATTTGCGCCAGGGTCATTTGTTCAATATATTAGAATATATATATTGAACACATAACCTTTAGAATAAATTTTGGGGTCTCCTCTGAGCCCGGGCCAAATGGCCCTGCTGCCCCCCCACCCTCTATCTGACTCTGGTTGCGGCTACAGAAAAGATGTAAAAGAACGAAAAGGTCATGCCTTCAAAGGTAGGGTTTTAAATTGTTAAGGGAAAACTGAGGGCCAAGAGAATAAGCTGTGAAATAGACATAAGTGAAACAAAAAATATCTAAATGTCAGGGGGCAGGGCAATAAAAGAGAAACTTTTGTTGTGCGTGTTTTAGAGTCGAATAATAGACAGACGCCTATTAAAATGTAAACATATATTCATGGTTCAACTTATACTATGTTAGTTCTGGTTTGCTTCAAAATAATAAATAATTTAAAAAATCCGGCGAACAAGAACATAATGAAACGAAACCATCTCTAAAACAAGGACAAAAATTCAAACCTTCATTTTGAAGAAGGGAAATGAAAATAAGATTGCAGATCGTATTTCGGAATATATGCCCTTCAATGCTTAAAACTCTATATTTGCCGAGGTGTCAACGACGTACTTATTATGATTCGTAAGATGACGAGGGTGCTAAAAGATGAAAAAGAGGTTTGACGCATTGATGCTCACTGGAGCGTTTAAAGAGAAAAGGAGTCTAATGAGAAAAAAAAGAGGGTAGAAAGAAAGATCTCCAAGAATGAGGCAGATAGTGTGAATGGTGAGACAGAGAGAGAGATGAATAAGCAAGCAGAACCGATGGGAGAAAGACGAGTTGGAGAGAGAAGGGATTACAAAGGAATGGAAATATGTAAAAAGCTTCTTTCTCCGTTGACAGTGAGAGAAAGGGAGAGCAAGAGAGGGAAATAATAGTAATGTAGAAAGAGGAGAAAAAGGAGCCGATATTCGTGACGCCGTATATGAATGCAAATCTGTGGGTGTGCGTGTGTGTAAGGACGCGTGCGAAGCTGTGTGTGCACACAACAGAATGTTTTAATAACCTTTCCTATGGAATGATCAAAACAGGTAACTATGTAGGTACTTATTAATGGTGAAATTTTTAACTGTAAAGCGCGCATGTCTCCAAAAAAAAGTCAAAAGGAAACTTTGTAAAGGCGATGCTACTTCCGCAGAAAAAAAAACAAAATTATAATTAATTCTTATTATGTTTAGCATACGCCATAAAATATTTTAGAATTTCTCTCAAATAACTAGCGTAATTGCCCATCAAATACGACGGGTATGCGTGAACAAACAATAAGTGTTACGTTAAAATAAAATAAAAATTAATGACACCAACTTTTATGTGCACTAAAACGCAAAAAATTAATATGAAATCCACATAACCGAAGTTAATAATAGTCATAGGCATGGAAAAGTTGTTTGGCAAAGACATATGTTACTGAAGATTTATTCCTTAAAAATACTAAATTATTCTATATGAATTTTGTTACATAAATATAAATAGCCTAATCAACATATAGGTATATTAATTAAGGGAAGGCCTATGTCAATCACAACCCGAAGCAAAGCTTCCCCTCCACTTTCACTCAGCCAGGCCTGATGGGAAGTGGAGGGGAAGGAGAAGCGCGTGGCGCGAGGGAGGCACGCGGATACCTGGAATAGGGCTTGGAGCCTCAGTGCGCGGTGGCGACAACGCGGGGCAGACAGGTGTCGGGGGGACGCGGGTTGGGCAGCGGAGGGCCTTCTTACCATACACTCCAACAGAGCTCCGACTGCGGAGCTGTACGGTCAGCTAGTCTATAATAATCGCTATTCAGATTATAATGAACTTTCATGTGTGTTTTCCTAATTCTCTCATCTGACTCCATAGAGCGTTACGACGGACGGACGGACCAACAGAATTAGGATATTATGCATATAATATTAATTCTTTCATGCTGTCGAACAGAATTTTTATTTGAGACAACTTTCAGAATCATTCAGCCATATTATTTTTATTTATCACCGAGTACCCAGTACAGTACCCATCCGCAATTTTGTTTACCTTCATGGATGCAACCTCTTTGCAGGCAAGGTACCTCGTCGAGGGAGCGTTTTATTCATTTTCCGACATTTTCAAAGCGTTTTTCGTACACAACCTATCCTCAATCACTCCTAGAAATCCCTTTTCCTCTCGGAAGGGTCGACGTGTGTCATTCAAGGTCATAAGCCGTGTCTCGGAAACACAGTAAGCGAGGAAGGAAAGACGTGTAACGGAGGGGGGGAGGGAGAGAGAGGGGAGAGGAAGAGAGAGGGGAGAGAGAGGGGGGGGAGGGAGAGAGAGGAAGAGAGGGGAGGGGGAGAGGGAGAGAGAGGGGAGAGAGAGGGAGGAGAGATAGAGGGAGGAGAGAGTGAGGGAGGAGAGAGAGAGGGGAGAGAGAGAGGGGGGGGAGAGAGAGAGAGAGGGAGGGAGGGGTAGAGAGAGAGGGAGGGAGGGAGAGAGAAAGAGAAGGGGGGAGATAAGAAAAGGGACACACGTTGGAGGTCATAGGTCACGGCGATGTTATGGGAGTAAGAGGAAGAATCTATGGAGGATTTCCATGGGTAATGGTCATGAGAAGAATGGCGCAGGTATAGATATTAATCGCAAAACTTAATGCTGAAAGGCTAAAGAGCTAGTTCAGCGTAAAGAGATTCGAAGAGAAGTCTCACTGAGTTTTTTCTGACAAAAAACGCAAATTACGAAAACGAAGGCATTTTTCGTAAAAAAAAGTGATAAAAACAAATCCGTATTTAAGGATTTTCCCGCTAAAAGATAATTCTGACTTTTATGATTCCTTTTGTAGTCAAGAGTTTTTTTGGCAATGAAATAAAAAAAGGTCGAGTCCAAGCTTCGCGAATTTTTCTGATTATAAGAAAATATTTGTAGCTTGATAACGCAAAAACAATGCGTATATACATCAACGGCGTAGTTGTAGCTAGTTAAAATTCTATTTTACCATAAATTAAAAATTCAATTGTGTGAATCGCCGATGGAAAATAATTATACAGACATCCAATTTGCCTTTTAGAATTGAAAAGCTTTACCTTTTTTTAGACGCTTTCTCTTTTTGATCTCCTCAGTTTATGTTTTCAATTCGGTTGGAAAGGTAAAGACGATTTAATTCCGCCACAAACTATTTTAAAATGAAAAATATACGTTCATTAACGACCCAAATTACGATGTCAGAAGCATAAACCTCCCGCGGATTTCTCTCAATGATTACAGATCAAACACTAGAACTTGCTTAAATAGTCCCTTGTGTACAATTTAATCTGTATTAGCTTAAGTACGATAATATTGGTCATTTTATTACATTAAACGGGCAGCTAAAATAATTGGATAGTCAGACGTAGCATTCATTCGGAAATATTATGAGCACATCATTAAGAGGCTGTTGGATAAAGTTAGTTACGTAAATATATTGTTTCTTATGTTCATACAAGTATTCCATCGAGAAAATTGCGCGTCAGCGGTTGAGATTTAGAATTTGAAATCGTTTACTTCAAGCAATGGCAAACTTGGACAATTTTTGCCGTCTGTTCTAGATAAACAAAAAACTAGGCGCGGCAGTACACTGCGTGGAGATAATACGGAAATAGGAGTTAGGTAAGGCACCGAGGATTATCGAGACGCGCGGGAGTGCATAATGCAGTCAGAGCGTGTTAAATTATAGAGAAGGGGATTTAGTGGAGTAGGAATAAAAAAAGGGGCTTTAGGGAGAGAATATGGGAAAGGTAGGAGGGGGAGACCGAAGCAGTTGTAGATGGCGTCGTAGTGAGTTACAGGATAGGAGGAAATGGCCGAAAGCTATATATGGGGAAGAGAAGGTGAGAGGACGTGAGTGAGGTAATGAAGTGAGGGGAAGGTAAAAGGGTGGAAAAGGGGCGGGGGGGGGGAAGGGGGAGGGGGGGGATGGAGGTGAACGCAGATGAGCTTTGCGAAGACAGATGGGGGCGGGAATAGGATGGCCACCGGAGCAATGAAGCGGGGACTATCGGAGGAATGAGGAATACGGTCGAATGGAGGAACGAATAGGACGGAAGGGAACGAGGCAGGGGAACAGAGAAAAACCCTTCGTTTATCGTTCGTTTTCGACATTTTTCGCTTTATTTGAGGAGCAACAGAAACACTCTGCGGAGCACGTAACGAGATTATGGACCACGAGAGTTCAACAGACAATTTGAGGCTTTCGCGAAAAATGCCAAGGATTTGGAGAAGTATAATTTTTATTCTTAAAGTTTTCGTCATAAACGAGTTAGACTCAGGGCGTCCATTAACTTATACAGTTAGCAGTTACGCTGGATAATTCGGCTGTTTTAAATTCATGAACCGGTCGAAGGGAAGAAGTTAGTTAGGAGGAAATGAATTATTCAGGAGTGGTAATGCGAGTGTATCCCTTAGAAGAGACGATACGACAATGAAAGTCAAATGTAACCACTCTCCTAATCTTACAGGGCGAGGTCGCTTTATTTTTCAAAACAGGTCAACGCAAAATCAATATAAAACTCTAATTCTGGTAACAAGATTGCAGTGTCCGTACGTTTCCCTAAATTTACCTTTCTGAGTTTCTACGCAGGTTTTACCGTATTCTTTAATGAACTTGTAGTTTATTTAGCTAGTTTTTTATAATATACTAGCGGAAGTGCCCGTTGAATTTCAACGGATTTAGTGAATCTGAAACTTCGACCATGTAACATGTAAACATCACAAGAATAAGATAGTACCCAGTTTTCACTATCAAATAAATCAAAAACGAAGAAAATCGTTCCATATTTAGGTATTTTGATAAATGAAGGAAAAAACCTTGCACTCTGAAAAATCGAAAATTACGTGCAAACTTATGGGAAAATGATTATTGAATTAAGCAACCCCTACCCAAAATGTTTTATCGCCATATGTTACCCACAGGGTAAAATTATATACCTAAGCGAAGTTTCGTGTCGATATCTTCATTGGTATAGAGAACAAACAAAAACAATATTTCACACACACACACACACACACAAATATATATATATATATATATATATATGTCAGAAAACACTAGACCACTCTCCAACTTCCTCCTCGGGGAGGCACATCCGAAATAACACAACACGTCCAAGGGACTCCAACTTTATTTAAACCCGAATTACACCAGCATTCTGCTCTCCAGCAGAAGCTCTTCCACGAGCCAACACACGGCCCACACTACTACGAGTCCCGTCACACACTCTTCTCTCTCGCGTCACGTGATCTCTTAGTACTCTCCTTCTCCGTCTCGCTTCTGGTAGCACTTCTCGTGGCGGTCGTCCTCGCTTGCGTAACAGTCGGCCTTTCCTGACATCGGGGCCGTCCTCGGTCCCGGTCCGGTCTGCCTCCGGTCGAACTGCTCCTCTGGCGCTCGCGCCGTTCTCCATCCGCTTCTCGTCTTCTTTCCCTCTGCTGTCCGCGGCCTGGTCGTCATCTCCCTCGTCCTGGCTCTCGTCGGCCTGGTCGTCATCTCCTACTTCGCCTTGGGGGGGCTTACACCAGGGTTTCATTCGGTCTGCACTAAACACGGAATTGAACGCTCGCTGTGTCCTCTTTGCCCCTGGTATATCCATGAGAGAATACCTATCTCGAGCTAGCACTTCTGAGACAAGATACGGACCCTTAAATTTCGGAGCTAATTTTCGCGAACACCCTGTCGCTTGCGCTTCTCGTTCTACGATGACTAAATCTCCCTTTTGGTACACTCTCGGCACCTTATGTCTTTGATCGTAACGCTCCTTCTGTTTTTTCTGCGTCTCTGATATCTTTACTAACGCTTTTTCCCTTGCTTCGCCTAAGGTCTCTCTAGTCTCATCGAGCTCGCTTTCTTGCAACGCCAATATAACACGGTTTTGCAATGAATTCCTTGGGTTATAAGCAAACAATAGCTCATAAGCGCTCTTCTCAGTAGTTTTATTTGACATAGAATTCATGGCGAATTGGATGTTTCTCAAATTCGTGTCCCAGTCGCCTCCATCCTCTTGTGCATACATAGTGGATATGGCGTTTGTAATGGATACGTTTGATCGCTCTACTTGTCCATTTGCTCGAGGGGTAGCAGTCGCATTCTTTATATGCTTTATCTGGTTTCTTTCGCATAATTCTTCAAATTCCTTCGCTGTAAATGCCGTACCTCGATCTGTAATTAAACGCTCAGGACACCCAAATAAGCTCGTAATCTCACTGATAGCTTCGCACACTGGTTTGGTTTTTGTGGTTTTCACTGCCTTTAGTAGGATGAACTTTGTAAAGTTGTCTTGATACACGAGAACATACTCGTTGCCCCTTTTACTCCTTGGGAATGGCCCTAAGTGGTCCACGTGAACTGTGTGAAATGGGATGGCTACACGCTCTAAACTGTGCAACTGCCCCTCTTTTTTACCTCCCGGTCTCTTATGATAAGCACACTCAATGCAAGCTGCAATATATTTCTTTACCCTTCTTCTCATCTTCGGAAACCAAAAATATCTCTTCACGTGTTCTAGGGTTTTCTCTTCTGCGTAATGTCCCATGTCATCATGACTTCCCTTTAGAATGCGCCAAATAGAGTTCTTAGGCACAACCCAACGGACCCCACCGTCTACCTTTCTACAGACACGGTTGTCTTTCAGCACATAGTCTGTGTGGATCTGCCTATCCTCATTGGCGACCGCAGGTTGCTGTAAGGTACGATGTATTTTCTGGATAGCTACATCCTGCAGCTGCATCGTTAGTAACCAATCATCCTGATTTATTCGCAACGTGAAGATTTTCAAGTCTGCTGTATCCGGTTCCTCGGAATCTCCCACGGGATTTCGACTGAGGGCATCAACGTGACTCATGTTGCGTCCTGGTCGGTACTCGATCGTGAAATCATACTCTTGTAATCGAAGCCACCACCTCGCTATCCGCGGTAACAATTCTTTCTTGGACAT
This sequence comes from Uropetala carovei, assembly GCA_036926305.1. Taxonomy (NCBI): domain Eukaryota; kingdom Metazoa; phylum Arthropoda; class Insecta; order Odonata; family Petaluridae; genus Uropetala; species Uropetala carovei. The sequence goes on along the minus strand of JAXCHB010000019.1, from coordinate 10,876,572 downwards.
GGTGGTCTTTAAAGCATTACAGTCAGTAACAACTTTGAAGGGTCTGTTCAATAAATACATTCGAAATTTGTCTACGGCTTCAACTACTGCCAACGCTTCTAGCTCATAACTGTGATAGTTCTTCTCTAGATCTGTCGTCTGTCGGCTATAATATGCCACAGGTTTTTGAGATTCTCCTTCTCGACGCTGTAAGATAATCCCCGCTAGTCCATTCTTACTGGCGTCAGTGTGAACTTCATGTTCGGCATTTACATCAAACAACGCAAGTGCCGGACGCTCGATTAATCTTTTCTTCAGCTCTTGAAATGCGTTTTCTTGTTTCTCTGTCCACTCGAATGCCGTATCTTTCTTCGTCAAGAGCGTTAACGGCTTGCTTAACGTAGCGAATCCTAATACAAATCTTCTAAAGAAGCTCGTCAAACCAATAAATTGTCGCACTTCGTGAACATTCTCCGGCCTTCGAAATTCTTTAACTGCCTGAATTTTTCTCTCGCCTGGTCGGATCCCATCTTTGGTTATTTCAAAGCCCAAATAGTCTACTTTAGTTTTGAAAAATTCACATTTTGATACTTTTAGCGCTAGCCCCAATTTCTTCAGTACTTGCAACAGTCTTTCTAATCTCTCTAACCCTTCCTTCACCGTTTTGCTGGGTATCAACAGATCATCCATATAGACTAGGACCTCTCCTGGTTTTGTCATTCGCACTACCCTTTTCATCACTTGATTAAACACTGCAGGTGCGTTTACTACTCCGAAAGGCATTTTTGTGAACTCGTACAGTCCACTTGAGGTGACAAAAGCTGTCAAGGGTCTCGTCTCTGGGGCTACAGGGATTTGATAGTATCCCGACGCCAAGTCTAAAATGGTAAAATAACTGTTTCCTGCAAGCGCGTCTAATTGTTCCTCAATGGCTGGCATGGGGAATTTTATTTTTTTCGTCTTCAAATTCAATGCTCTGTAATCGACGCACAGCCGGTCTTCTCCGTTAGCTTTCTTCACTAACAATGCTGGGCTTGCGTATTCTGATGTCGACTCCTGCACGATACCCATTTTCATTAACTCATCGACTGCCTTTTGCATAGTCGCTCTTTGGGCGTACGGTAGGCGATACGGTCTTAAATTCACAGGGTGGTTATCCAACAATTCTATCTCGAAACTGGCAGACTCTACTGTACCCAGTTCACTCAAATTTTTCGCAAAACATTCTCGATACTCATTCACCATTTCGTATACCGCATCCTTCTCCTCTTCAGACAGGTCGTTATTCAAATTTATTTCTTCCATTTCTATCCCGGCCCTCTCTTTGACATTTCGAACTTTGGCTTCGAAGTTACTTTCTTCCTCCTGCCCATCAGTCTCTCTCCTAATTACAAGTTTCTGATAGCTCTTCTCAACTCGAATCCCCGATTGGTCTAGGGCGCTTCGTCCTAGAATTATGGCATCGTCTTGCGAACAGTTTGGGACCACAAGCACTTCTACCTCAATGCTTACGTCGTCCACAACAAGGATTAACTGTTTGGAGCCTATTACGTTACTTTTTCCACAGCCGAATCCAATCAGACTTTTTTGACTCGCAAAGTATTCTACACCTAGCTGTTCAGCGAAATCTTGCCTCATGGTCACAACATCGCTCCCTAAATCAATGAACCCAACAACTTGTTCATCATTAACCTTTATCCATTTATAATATTCGTCTTTAATTTGGTCGTTCGGCACCGAAATTCTTTGGACTCGCCTTTTCATTTCCAAATTCTGTCTATTAACTTGGGTTCCCTGAGGGCATTCCTTCATCATGTGTCCCTCTTTATTGCATCGGAAACATCGCCTGCTCTGCTGTCGTTCTGGGCAATCCTTAGCCATGTGTCCCTGGCCGTTACAATTATAACACCTCGCCTGCGTTGTCTGCTTATTTCTCCTCACCACATTACCTTCGTTTGGCGGTTCAATTGGGACACTATAACGGTTAGATAAAAACTGTCTTTCACCTAATCTCGCTCTTTCTGTAATACTTTCATAGCGCTTTATCTTGAGCAGTAACCCTTCAACATCTTTGAACTCACACAAAGCCAGCGACCTTACTAATTCCTTGTCACCTAAGCCGTTCAAAATGTATTTAATCAAGGATTCTTTATCTATGTCACCTCGTCGCGCTATCGCTTTCATGGCATACACGTATGACTCATAGGTTTCGTCGCGCTGCTTCTTCCTCTTCGTGAGACTCATGTGGACATCGGCCTGATCAGCTGTTGATGGGAAGCTATAAAGTAACCTTTCTTTAAAAGTCTCCCAAGAATACACTTCTTCCGCGACACTATTTAACCACAATTTAGCTACTCCTTTCAGCTTATTCACCGCATGAGTAAGCAATACGGAATTGTCCCACGAATACGCGGAAGCGACCCCTTCCACTCGCCGCACCCACTGTTCGGCGGTAAATCCTAAGGTCGTCGACGCGTCAAACTCGGGCAACAATCTTTCCGCCATGTCTCGGTGAGCAACTACAGTTGTCGCCATCGTACTACAATGTCCCGCTTCCATTATTTCTCTTTCGCGGTCTAACAACGCGCGCTCTCTCTCCAGCAACTGTCTTTCTCGTCGTAGAATCTCACGTTCAATGTCGTTATCGCTCGCCCTAGGCGCTAAGTGGTTCTTTGGTCGGGTCACAGAGGGCGTCGACATCGCTCTCGGTAGCTCAGGAAAGCTCGCTGCTCGCGTCAAGAACGCCTCGCTTACTCCTGTTCCCGCCACTGGATACGTCATTTCCGGTTCCCCACTAAACGCCATGCGGTCGCTTTTTTTTCGCTAATTTCGCTTTTTTTAGGTCTGTTTCGACGCTCACAACCCTAGTTATACTTGGGGTATTGTTCACTCGGGAATCACTTTTCTTTCACGTACTTACGGAGGGGTACAGTCTTCATCGGCAAACAGTCGGCTCTCTCACGACGTGCTCCTTTCCGAAAACTGGTTTTTGATCTTCTTATCCTTATCTGATCCCGATCCCGCCGCTGCTCTGTCAGAAAACACTAGACCACTCTCCAACTTCCTCCTCGGGGAGGCACATCCGAAATAACACAACACGTCCAAGGGACTCCAACTTTATTTAAACCCGAATTACACCAGCATTCTGCTCTCCAGCAGAAGCTCTTCCACGAGCCAACACACGGCCCACACTACTACGAGTCCCGTCACACACTCTTCTCTCTCGCGTCACGTGATCTCTTAGTACTCTCCTTCTCCGTCTCGCTTCTGGTAGCACTTCTCGTGGCGGTCGTCCTCGCTTGCGTAACATATATATATATATATATATATATATATAAACAAAAGTCTCAGCAAGACAAAAACGAAAACTATGAGAAAAACCAGCAAGAACACAATAATCAACATAAAATGACTGAACAAAGGAATAAATGAAATGAATTAATTTACCGAAAGACAAAAAAGTAAATCGAGAACGTTTAAGAATCACAGAGTGAATATTATCCTCCGACTCTTAGCTCGATTCTCTCATCAATGAGTTATGTTACGAAAAAATTGTTTATATCAACAATACTTTGGAAACAATGAAACAATCTATCCAATTTTTTCACAATTTGTGGAAAATCTGCGTTTAATAATTTAAGTTCCTTACGTAGTTTTAAAAACGGTTTACTTTGGAGAATTCTACGCCACACGAAAATATCGTTAAAAACCATTTGTTAGTAATATTTCAATTAAAATCAATAAATACTTGGTTTCCATGCAAAAAAAGCAAAATCGCACATAGAAATTGAAAAACGATTCTACGTTAAATATAAATGAATTGGACTCAAAACTTCGGCGACAATGGGAGTTGTCAAGGTAGCTTATAATTGGTATTGTCATAAAACTAATAAAATCACGTATTTTTTTATTCTAAACGCATTTTTACACCAATTCGATCAGGATTCCGATTCTGTCTTCAATAAAAATATACTTTGTTCTTTCCTGCATAGAAACATCTAACAATAAGTCTCAGGTTCGTACCATATATCTAAGTAATTTTAAAATTCAAATGAAAAATAATTTGCACTCATCCCTATGTTATTCAAATGGAGAAAATTAAAAAAGAAAATATTTAAAAAATTAGAAAGGTTAATCTAATCGGTATAAAAACCTGACTACACCACTTAACTCTTTATTGCGATTAAAATGACATCTTCCTCTTGTTTATACGTGCTGTAGTTGCTCAGTTATAAAAACATATATACATACACATATACATAGAAACACTTTATAGATATCTATAGACTATAGGTAAGTTTTAAAACCATCGAGTTTAATTTAACGTATGGAAATATAAAACGTTTTTACATGCAATGCTACTGGTATGAAATTATGTTCAATACTACCGTAATTGCCGGTCAAATATGACGGGTAGGCGTGAATTCAGTATTACGTTAAAATAAAATAAAAATTAATGACACCAACTTTTATTTGCACTAAAACGTAAAAAAAATTAATATAAAATCCACAAAATCGAATATTCCAAAAAGTAATAATAGTCATAGGCATATAAAATGAAGTTTTAACACGATTTAATCAAAATGCTTGTACATTTCTTACGCATTAGAATCGATCCAAAAATAGACTTTAACAATTGCAGTTGCCATGGCGATGAACTGAATAAATGCGTAAAATTCGCGAAAAAATAGTCATTTACACATAAATTTCGACTTTTTTCGGATGAGATTTGAATTTCTACAATAGGGAAATTCATTTCCATATTTTTCTCGGCCTGTGAAAACTCCGAGTCGATATCTCATTTTTAAGATATTTTAAAATGCTAAAGAAAAAAGGCTTTCTTGCTTCGTTTCATCCCTGCCCATGTTATTCAAATGGAGAAAAGATATGCTCCTGGAGTCAAACCAAGGACTACAATGTATACGGCGATCAGTTTAAAATTGAAAAGTTGAATAATCAAGTGATTTCTGAAAGTTTGATCGAAAAAGGTTGAAAAGCTTCTTAGTTATCAGCGGTTTTCCTTTTCTCCCATCTAACACCATATAGCAACCTAACGTTACATCGTCCGCACACACACACCAATTGAATTATCTACGCTTCCATTAGTGAAAACATCCTCGGTCAAAAATGAATCCAACGGGAAGTATTGCTTTGATATAAGAAAAAATGCGTGCGAACATTAATTACAGTGCAAGAGAAAAAATAATAACGAAAGATAGCGTACAAAAAGTCTGCCAAAATATTTTAACGTTCGCGTGCAAGCATTAATTAGGAATCTTGCTTCGGAATCATATTTACGATAACACAAAATACTGCATCGACGTTTCGTTGCAGTTATAACACGATTTTTAATAAAAATTAATTAAGGCTTATGGATGTTTGTTTAGCAATAATTTTAGTATACATCGGGACACAAAAATAAATCTGTTTGATTTCACACCCGCATAAAATGCTTCCTTGGCGCACAACTGGGACGCATATGTGAAATAAACAAAACGCACAAACTTATTATAAACGTAGAGTTGGAATGTAAATTTTACGTATCCTGCGTAAGTCAAACAAATAGGGAGTGACGCAAAAACAGCATTCCTACCATTCGGTAGGAGAAATGGCACATCAAAACAAATTTAAAAAATCGGTACAACATACGTTGTACAAATTTTCTCATATACTAATGCGTCGTTTAGTTATCTTTAAAAAAATATTAACTATGTAGAATCGTTATAAACATCAACTCGAGTAATTGTACGAAATTTGATGAAAATCGTTCGAGCCGTTTTTGAGAAAATCAAATTGTTGTTAAAACTGCGTAGAATAAACATTCTTTAATTATTGAGCAATGGCAACCATTTCTCCTCAGCTTCTGCTCTGTATGATAAAATGCCTAAGTACGAGATTTCATTCATTTTCGCTCTACCGTTTAGGCCAGGGGTGGCGAACCTTCTATTGCCCGCGTGCCAATATTACTGAAATTGCAGAAACTTTTCCGCCTTGCGTGCCATAAAAAAGACTTTGATTTTTCTTGCGTGCCAACTAAATTAAATTCGTGATCAAGACATAAGAGATTAAAATTTGTAAACATAAAACTAATGTTTACAATAGTTAACTAAATAACACAAATGTTTTTGCGATACTAAATCAGTACGATAAATGCTTTGATTGGTTTTCGCCTTTCGTTGGCGTGCCAACCAAAATTGTCTTGCGTGCCACTTACGGCACGCGTGCCATAGGTTCGCCATCCCTGGTTTAGGCTCTAGAGCCGCGAACAGACAGACGGCATTGCGAAAACCACTTTTTCGGATTCAGCGACACCTAAAACGTATATTTCCGTCAATATCTCGAGGTCGAATTTAAGTATGACAAAAAGGAAATGTTTGTATATTGAAGGAATTCCCAATTAACTAAATCGTAGCGATTTTTCTTTCCAGTTTCTTCATCTAGAGCAGTGGTTCTCGACCTTTTACCTCCATTGGGCACTTAACATATTCTGGGATACTGAGGCAGGCACAAACATTAAAAAATTGTTAGAAATCAAGAGAAATGACGCATAGAGTTATATAATTTAATATATTTGACAACTAACATTTTTGATTAATGCTTGAAATAATTAAATGCTATGAAAAGAAAAACTGATTTTAACACTTTTTTTCTACAAGAAGAGGGAGGGAAGCTCGAGTTGAAGAAGTTGGATGGAAAGAAATATCTCGTCATAGGCGACAGGATGTCTGGGCACTGTTCTGGTAGTAACGATTTATTTTCATGAAGCAAATGAGTTACTGCCGTTCGTTACAGCAATAACATTTTTGGCCGCATTGAAAAATAAAATATTAGTAACGAAATTTTCAAGACTTTCGTCATTGGATAAGGGATAATGAACGTGTCCAAAGGAAAGCGGGCACCACGGTGAGAACCTCTGATCTAGAGGGATCTCTTTTTGAGAGCCATCACATCGCAAGGGATAATCAATCGATCGTTTAATGACGACCCTATTGAGGCGGAAAACGAAATTTTAGCATTTTTGAACTTATACGAAAAATCATTAATGATATTACTGGATATGAAGTATGATAACATCGACCTACTTGTATAAACTAGAAATAGATTCTATTCAGGTACACTAAAACAATCTTGCGTGTAAATTTGCCTCATTAAATCGATATGATAATTAAACGTTAACTATATTGGAATTTACGCTAAGACTTTAGCCATAAATTACTTGGGTGCAAGTAATAGAGCTGAATTCTAGTAACCTTAATTGGATTGTAGGCCGAAATTTATACCACCATGAAAAATAATCTTTTTTTCAATAATTTTTTAAATTGCAATAAATGCATTAAATTTATCTATATTCCATTTTAGAAACTCAACTGTTGTACAGAAACACATCCAGATGCAGTAGTCCTAACTTAATTTTCTCCATTTTAAAATTGAGAATTCTCTTTTCGCTCTTCACTCATACCTTAGTATTAATATGCAGTTAAATTGCACCGGGGTCGTTACCAACAGAGAGACGTTTGGCTGCGTATATTTATGGCTGAAAACAAAGGTTTAACTTCCGGGTTATTAAACAAATAATACAAGGAATTTAATTCGCTAATCATAACTTAACTTTCTCGCTAAAGTGCACCGCCGCCTGAAAATCACGAAACAACTACTATGTCAATTAAACCTGTTTAAACATTCGACCACGCGTGGATAGATGCAGTTAGGAAGCTGCCTTCCGTTAATTAGCTCCGTAGAGAGCATTGCTGGCGTAATTTCAAAGGAAGTATTTCAGACAAGGATTACGTTAATAGGCCATCAGAAGAAATTAACGAACAAATTCCGAACTCCGTGACAATTTGACAATTATCTCCGTAAATAAATTATGAAATAATTTTCCCCGACGTTACAATAAATAACAAAGTCCCGAAAATCACAATTTATGAAGAAATTATGGCGAAATTCCAAGCGACAAAGTTTGTTCACAGTAGCTCACTACGACGCAGAAAAATTTCTTCGTCAAACTTTTTTTAAAAAACATCCCATTCAATTTTAACATAGACATCAAAACGAAAGCCAACGCCAAATAAAGTGTTTTTACTGGAAATGTGTACGATAAAGACAAGTAAATCGGGAGAAGTGAAGATATAGAACCAACAAGGGTTAGAAACTCTCAAGAACGAAAAGAACAATCAAAGCCACAAAAACTCACCTGCTCCGCTTCATTTATAAGTATAAAACACCGGATGCGTCACACTAGGAAAACAAAACACTCGCGTCTACTCCTAATTCATACTCCGTTTCGAAATACCTACGTACTTTTCCAATTCCTTTGTTTTTCCCGCGAGTCCTTCCGGCGTTATGTGGCTGCAAACGTCGACACACTACACCAAAACCAGATTCGAAATCGCTTCTTTTTAATTTTTCTGTCTAACCGTCGACGGTCAGTTATAAAAATCAAGGGGTTTTTTTTAAATTCCTCGGCGAAATGGACGACAATACGTACGCGAAACGCGACGGTGAGTGGGTCCTTTCTGGGGAGATCCTCTAAAAAAAAGAAAAAAAGAGGGTGAGGTAGATGGCGTGGCGGCGACAGCGGAGGAGGAGACAGGCCGCGAGGAAGATGATAGGAGCAGAGCGGCTACAGGGGCGGCACTGACGGGAGGGGAAAGGTATGGAACTGAAAGGGGCCGAGGAGGAGGTTAAAAAGGGGAGAGTGATGGACGGTTCGGGAGGAGGAGGAGAAGGAGAGGGGAAGTCTTTTGAGGGGGAGAGAGAGAGAAAAGAGGGTTACAGTGGAAGAGATACCTAAAGTGGGGAGAGGAACTTGGAGATCTATCCTAAACTAAAACTCGGACGAGGATAAAATGGGATGGGATATGGAGAGGAAAAAATAAAGAAAAGGAAAATACGGGAAGGAGATTGAGGAAGGAGAACAGGGAGAAAGAAAATGGGAACGGGTAGAACTTTCGGGAGAAAGAGGAAGAAAGTGGAAAAAGAGATGGAAAAAGTGACACTGGGGAAATTAATGACGTATATGGGAGAAGAGAAAAAAGGTAAGGAGGAGGAAGAAGGAAAAGACTGGATTAGATATTGTGTTTATTTTTGGCGAGATTCAGACTAAGAAGTCCCATCTTCCACCTAACCCCTCTTCCCGATCTATTATAATATTATAGTGAACGTCGTTCCACACAGCAACGGAAACTTCCACATAGCAACAGTGTAAACTTATGACGTCATAGTGACGTAAACCACTATTTGATCGTAAACGATAATAATAAATGATAATATCGTAAATGATAATAATAATATTCAATTTAATAAAGTGTAAGTTATTAATAATAAGCGTAATTATTTTCTTCTCGCGTCCATTATGATGTCATGTAAAATAAATGTGTTACCACACACAAATTATCTTCTTTCTACTATATTAATATGCTAATAACTCGATAAATAATCGAGATAGAAACTCTAAATTTAGTAAGAATGCTCGACTCATATACTGTATGGTGGCGACGAAAAAAATCTCGGAAAAAGTCATGGGTTCGACTCCAAGGTAGGAATTTCTATTTCCCATAAGGTAGGAGGGAGGGAAGGAGAGGGAGGGGGGGTGAGAGAGAGAGGGATAGAAAGAAGGTGAGAAAGCGAGGAGGAGAGAAGCAATTATATTTTTAAGTTTAACTAAAGATAAGTAGCCGCGCGGAGCTTGGCACGGGGTTGGGCGCCGGAGATGCCAGGGGTGGAGCCCCTAGTTCTAATGATTATGCCTCTTGCCACAAAGCCTGCGTCATAACAGCAACAACTTTATCAAAAAGAGAAAATAGTGAAATCATTCCTGTAAATTTACAAATAGACCATGAGCACCATAGACAGGTAGAGAATAACAAAAAATTGTTAATTCCAATCACTGAGACAATCATATTACGTGGCAGACAGGGAATTCCGTTGAGAGGACATAGAGATTCAGGACCCATTATCATTTGATGGTGAACCATATGAGAATGACAGTAATTTTCGATCACTAATTAGTACAATATCTTCTTATAAATATTTTAGTGTGTGTGTATGTGTGTGTGTTCTTTATAAGTTTTTACACCGTTGAAGCTATCGAATTGAAAAGTTTCATGGGCCATCCTATGGACCAAAGGAAGAACTTGGTCTAGGTTTGCAGACCGTGGGGTCTCTTATACCCCATGGGGTCAACAAAATACTATTTCCATAAGAATTCATGGGAAATGGTGTGGAGAAACTCCAAAATGCCATGCAGCCCTTCACTGATGTGGATATAAATATACCTATATATTAACTTACGATCACGGGAAATGGATTAGTTTACGCATGAAAGACTGAATATTTTAATTCTGTTCATGTTTTGTCATATTACTTGCTAAATCGCTCGAAATTTTCCTTTAACCGCAAAATTTATCGGTTTAGACGATCATTTTCCAGGCGACAACAAAGATAAATTTCTTAATTGTTGTCCTCTTCAAAGGGAGATGATATACACGTAAAGATTAATGCAGGAAAAATCCACGCCTTGGCACGCCATAGAGGAAGAATGGCTAATGCCAAGATAAAGGGTACAAAAGGTTCATGCCTAAACATAGTATATGAATACTTTTAAAATGAGTCAAATGATTTTTAAGGAATATTATAACATTATTATCTTTTACTATTAACATTGAGAGATTTATCGCAACATAAATTGATACATCTACTTACATTTGTTCGGTAACCAAGATGTTGTTTATTGTTTACGTTTTGGCTAATAGTATTGACATAATCCAAATAATTTTTTTGTTGCTTTCAAGGCTTCGGTGCATCTATCCATGTGAATATTAAGTAAGTCGTTAATTATATTAATGGTAAAACATTAATATACTATATATAAAATAGTAAATGTTAATGTAAGCATCGCTTGCGTAATTAAGGAATGGGGAACGTTTGCCCCGAGCAATAAAAATCGTTTGCCACTCTTTCCCGAGCGAAGCCGGGCGTTTCAGCTAGTAATACTATATATTAGAAACAATAATCTCTCAATATTATAAAATCGTAATGGTCATCATGATGCGTAACGCTCTCATTTTGTGAATAACTCCATTAGAAATAAACTTATAAGCCTGAAATTTCTCAGGATTTAAGCGTTAATGAATCTCTACGTCATGACTAAAAAATTTCGGAAAAGGTCACGGGTGTGACTCCAGAGGATGAATGTCGTTTCCCATAAGATAACAGGTAAAAATCACCTTTTTGGTTTGAAGGTTTTCATTCTTTTACTCTTTAAAATATCTTAAAATTAATTTATCGACACGAAATTTACGATAAAACACGTCAAAATGAATGAGGGTTCTTGTTCCTACCGTCGAATACTCGATAATCGCATTCTAATTCGCTCATATTTTGAATTTATACTCGAGGTTTGGTAAATTTTTTAACATTTAAGTAATAAGATTCCATGGTTAGGGATATTGTTGTCTTCGGTAATTTCCGTGCATATGCACTTACATAAAGGCTTAAAGATCGAAAATAAGATTAAAACTTTCTCGAAATGACCAAAGATATTAATTTAATGCAAATAAATCGAACGCATTATTCATGTTATTTATATTTTTTATCTATATTATATTATTGAAATTCAACGGGCACTTCTGCTAGCGGACTATAATGTAATGGATGAACATATATAGAAATATAAAAGAGAACAAATGAATACACTACAGGATAGCATCCGCACAATAACGGGTGCGTGTACCTACGAAATCTGCAATTCTGTTTAAAAAAATCTGATGTGGCCAACACATGACTTTCTCCATATTTGGGGTATAGATATTTAAATTATTATGAATAGCATTATGAGGCAAAATTATCATTTCGTATCATAAAAGAAGACACGTCCTTGTTGCCGTAAATTACGTATATTTTGAATGATTACAGAATTCACCGCTACATGGTGTTGGCGCTGTATACTGGTATTAAGATAAATCGAAATATATCCGAAATAGATGGTTCTACGAAAATTAGTTTCAAACAAAACTTGGAAGAAATATTATTCTCTACAACTTTGGTCCTTACGAAGATTACCAATAACGATGTTTTTAAGGAGATATTTAACGGAAACCGAAAAACCTGTTATTTATAAATAACTCCTAAACAATAACTCCTATAGAAAATTCTTTCAAATGAAAGTTGTAGGAAATTACATTCCCTATAATCTTTGTATAGAATTGTAAATACAAAAATGATATTTTAACCAAGAAATATCGCAAAAACCGAATCGGGTTTCGAATAAACCTCGACTTCCGGTTATCCGTTATTGTCCAAAAACTAATCAGTTCTTTGTGCTCATGTAAGAGTGTTAGATATGAAGTTTGGTAACGATATGGCAAGTACTTTTTGAGTTAGAGCGCCCACACTAACATACACACACACGTACACACACACACACAGACATCATTCCGAAAATAGTCTAAACGTGTTCTAAGGACCTCAAAACATGTATTTCCGTTGAAATCTCGAAGTCGATTTTTTTCATGAATACAATACTTTCCCATTACTACGTATGGAGAAAGTAAAAAACGCAATAAAAGAAGAAAGTAAAATTGAAGAAAGAAAAGAAAATAATGGAGTAAGGAAGGGAGAGAGAGAGAAAGAGGGTTGGAATGGCAATTCTCAGCACAGGTGCTCTCTCTCTCTCACTCTCCATCCCTATCCGTTAACGAGGCCAATTGTCGACAGTTTTTCAGCCGAGTAAGGATCCCCATAATCGGAACCTCCTCCGAGCAGAATTCCTTTTCCTCACGTTCAACTATCGCTCTCACTCTAATACCTTTACAGCCGCATTATTCGGGGAAGTTTATGAGAGTCGTATATCCCCAACTCAACTCTCTCTCTCCCTGTATCTCACCTCTTTCTCTTTTCTCGCGCTCCCTCTCTCTCCCTCTCCCTCTATCTCTCCATCTCTACCTCTCTCTACCTCTCTCTCTCCCTCCCTCTATCTCTCCCTCCCCCACTCCCCCTCTCTCTCCCTTTCCCTCTCTGTCTCTCCCTCTCTCTCTATCACTCCCTCTCCCCTCCCCCTCCCTCTCTCTCCCCCTCTCCCTCCCTCTCTTTCCCTCTCTCTCCCTCCCTCTTTCCCTCTCTCTCCCTCCCTCTCTTTCCCTCTCTCTCCCTCCCTTTCACTCTTTCCATCTCTCTCTCTACTCCTCTCTCTCTCTCCGTATCTCACCTCTCCCTCGTTCTACCTCAAACCATTTCTCTACCCTCGTCTTTGAGTGAACGCCGCCTCCGGAACGCAGAAATTATTATCGATGTGAGATATACGAAACAGATATTCCGGTACGATACTTTTGAAACTTTTTAAACGGAAAATTTTCGTAAGATATTAAAATTTGATATTATTTTATAGTAGAGCGCCGATTAGACGGATAAATGATAGTCGGGATTATTGGACAAAATTAAAAACGTATGCGCAATGAAGGACGTACACATATGTATTATGTACATTTGTTTTAAAATATACGAACTTACACTTTCATTCTCCAAAACAGAAACAAAATTAAGAATATTTATCTGATTTTTGCTGAAATTTCAAAACTATATTTCCAAGCCAAATTAGTAGAATCGCCTTTTTTAACATGGTCGTTTTACCCATATTACCATTAGGCAAAAAAAACATTTTTTAGGCGCGTTTCGCCTCCAGCGTGAGAGCCTACTGTCGTCGATCTGTCCGTCCGTCCGTCCGTCCGTTCGCGTGTTCGTTCCCGGCTTCTCCAGAACGGATTTTCATGAAATCTGATATTAAGGACTTACTATCAAGGATAATAAGAAAATCGCATAAATGAATTACGTAAGCCAATCAGGGGTACCACTTCACTGGTGACAAAAAATGAACTTTCCGTCATATATCGTAAAGTATACCAAAATATTTTTCAAATAAAACTTGTAGAACTCGTAAAGATGAGTATTTCCTTTCGTATACATTTTTATCTTAGGAGTATCCGTTATCAAGAAAATCAAACCAGAATGTCTTAATTCGAGTTGTACTTAGAAATTTTCTTCCATGGTTACTTCTTCATTGTTGCTAACATAAACAATCTCACAAACAAGCGTTTAATTTCCTTACGTGTGCAATATTTTTAAATAGGAAGGAAATGGATTATTTATGATGAAGAAAAGAATTTTAAAATGCTATTTCGCCTACGTACAGGTATATCATTTCTTTCTAAGACTCCATTGCACGAAAGGCGCCAGTGGCGTAACTACCGGGGTGCAATGCACCCGGGCCCACTTAGCAAAGGGGCCCACTCAGTGGTGTAGCCGGGGACCGGTTTAGGTTTTTAGGGTCGCTTTTTTAGTAAACATAAAAGTCATCCAGAGTAACCAATATCGTACGAAACGGAACTAATCCCAAGAAACGAAAATTGCGCAAAAAACAAGAAGACGAAATTAAGAAATGTCAGAAAATAACATATTTTGTAAAACCATCTTCAAATCACCAAGGACAGGGATTGGGCAGCGATAAAAGAATATTATCTGAATCAGAAACTCCACAACCGGTAGGGAATGAATTCGAAGATCTTTTGGAACTGGAAACATTAGATAAGTTAAGAAATTATGTTGAATTACGTGATTATACTCATTTACAATCTGCATGTCCCAAAGGCAAAGCCTTATATTCCAAAGATAAGAGTGGAAATGAAAGACAAACGATTATTTTATGAAGACCAAATCAACCAAAAGGACCGTTTCCTAAAGATCCTAAACAGAATAACAGATCATTCAATGAATGTTATTACTTTCAAATCACGCAAACTGGGTTTCATATTAGAAGAGATTGGCTATGTTATTTATAATAAAGGATTACGTTTACTGTCAACCATGCTGGTTATTCTATAAGAAAGTTCCAAACAGTATGGCAAATGGAAGCAGATATTGGCAACATTTAACTCGAAAAATTCAACGTCACGAAGAATCTTCTGATCACAAACAGTGCTGTGCAGTGCTGAGTCAGTGGCGTGGAGGAAAAACAATCTCTGATTAAATCGATCTCAAAATAAGACAAGAAGCCTCATACTGGAGAAGAATCCTTGATAGATTAATCAATGTTACGCTCACAGCTTTGGGGAACTTGCCATTCCGTGGTCATCGAGATGATAAGAAGTCAGGAAAAAGAATTTTTAAAATCAATTATAAAGCTATTAGCAAAGTATGATCAACTCTTAAAGTCACCCCAAAGAAAAATAATTTATCGCAAAAAATTCAAAATGAAATAATTGAAATATTAGCAAATGCCGTTTTAGAAAAAAAACATTTTTGAATGCATATCAGCCGTTTTTCTATATTGGTTCATACAACTCAAGATGTATAAAAAATCGATCAGTTGAGCATCATTGCCCGTTACGTAACAATTGGGTACAATGGATACGACAAAGCCTCGGCGCTGAAAATTAACTAACACTTTATGGGTTCGTTGCAGTTGAAAATCATTCTGCAGAAGGACTAATGAACATAATTGCTTCAAAATTATAGGATTAGGTGGATTGGAGAAGCTTCGTGGGCAATCCGATGATGGGACATCTGTAATGAGTGGAGTACAAAAAAGAGTACAGGATATTTAGCAAAACGTCCCATACATACATTGCGTAAATCATGATTTAAATCTGGTTTTAAAACACGCTACATCATATATCGAAGAAGTAAACGACTTTTTTGACGTAGTTGATTCAGTTTAAGTATTGTAAGTGACAGTGTGATAAGACTGAATTTAATTAACAAAACAAATTCTGAGGAACATCTAAAATCACTTAAACGTGTATGTGATACAAGTTTTTCTTCTAAAAAAGACAGCTTGGAGGGTTTATGATACAGATTTGTTGATGTAATGAAATCCTTAAATGTGTTAAAAATATTAAAAGTATTAAAGAAATGGCAGACATTCTGCTGATTGATAAGTGAACTAGCTCCTAGTTTTCCAGCTGTATGCACCATACTCATGCTTTTCCTAACATTGCCAGTAACGAAACTGAAAATAAAAGTTATTTACGAAGTACCATAACCGAAGGACGACTAAATGGCTTAGCAGTTCTTCCAATCGACAAAGAAACCAATAAAATTGGATACTTCCAAAATTATAGAGGTTTTTGCTAAGGAAAAGGTCAGGAGAAAAATTATTTAAAGGATTTAAGTAAAACCCTTTAATGTAACGCTGTATTTATAAAAAATCGGTACAACATACATTGCACAAACTTTCTCATATGTGGGTACTAATGCGTCATTTAGTTATCTTTAGAAAATGAAAATCGTATGAGCCTGTTTTTAGGAAATCCAATTTTTGTTAAAGTTCCCCAAGAATAAACTAGCCTTATATTCATTTTTTGAGAAATATGAACTATACAGTATTATTTAAGACGTAAGCTCAAGTAACTGTACGAAATTTGATCAAATTCGTTACAGCCGTTTGTGAGAAAATCGAATTATTGTTAAAGTTGTCTAGAATAAACTAGCCTTATATTCATTTTTTGAGAAATATGAACTATACAGTATTATTGAAGACGTAAAGTCAAGTAACTGTACGAAATTTGATCAAAATCGTTAGAGCCGTTTTTGAGAAAATCGGATTGTTGTTAAAAATGCGAAGAATAAACTACTCTTAATTATTGAACAATGTCAACCATTTATATGTATACTCTGCTCAGTATGATAAAATGCCTAAGTACGAGATTTCATTCATTTTCGCTCTACCGTCTAGGTTCCAGAGCCAGTAACAGACAGACAGACAGACAGACGGACGGACAGACAGACAGACAGACGGCATTGCGAAAACCATTTTTTCGGATTAAGCGACAACTAAAACGTATATTTCCGTAAAAATCTCGAGGTCGAATTTTTTCGCGAAAACAATACTTTCTCGATACTTCGTATGAGAAAGTAAAAATCATACAATATTTATGTTAAGAAAAATTTTTCATCTTCATGGAAAGGTTTTCTTTTAAAATTTTTAATAAAGAGATTTTTGCTAATAAATATTAGAAATTTTGCTAAATTTCATAATTACAAAAACTTTTATATTTTGATCATCATCATCATAGGCAGTCTGTCCATTGACAGGTCCGTGATTATTCTAGGTTAAACTTGGTTCTCCATATACTCCTATTTTGCGCAGTTTTCTTCATGACTTGATAGCTCTCTTTCCCTTTCAAGTCGTCTACTAGCTGAAACCTTTTCCTACCTCTTTCTCTTTTTCCATCCAGTTTTCCTTGATGTAATTTTGTATTTATGTAATGTTATAAAACATTTATAAAGGCAAATGTGTTCATTTCTATTAAATTGTTTTGTTTTTAAATTCAATTATAAACTAATGTGTTAGGGGCCCACTTTCTCAATTTTGCACCAGGGCCCATTAAAGGATAGTTACGCCACTGAAAGACGCCCATTTGTGATAAGCTGTACACTTTCCTAACTTGTTTATTATATGTGAAGGCATTCAATGTAACAAAGTGTGTTTTCGAACTATGATTGCAAGGAGGTGAAAACGCTCACTAAGGCGAGCTATCTTAGTTTATATTTAACGGCTTATTCGGAACTACATTTACTGCTTAATTAAATTTCACAGTTTACAAATAACTGTAATATATTTTAATGCATGTCCAACTAAAGAACTATAAGCTTAAAATTAAACTGATAAGAAAAAGTGTGTAAACATCGAAGTTATGTATGCATTGATGAATGGAATTTGTAAACATTGAAATTCCTCAGAACGTGTTGCGAATATATTTTTGCGTTTTCGATATCATGTTTGCACTACGTATGTACCTATGACCATCCATGTTCACGAGTTTCAATTAATGGAAATTCTCCAGTTTACCAACAAAGAAAACGTCCACACCGTGTATAGTTAAACGATCTCAGCGTTCCCCAGATATCGAAATTTCGCGATAAAATGAACAACAGAAATATCACGCCATGGATATTGTACGTATAGGAATTTCAGAACGCGCTGAAACAACACGCGCGAAATTGTATTCATCTACTGTGAGGAAACATGCACCAAGGACTCGGACCGCTTCCGCCATTATCCGACCTTATTTCAACAAAACTCCTGCGTTGTTTCTTTCTTCCCGCGTCATTTTATATTTGCTAGAGCCATATACAATTCATGTACCTTTTTGTTTTTTCGTGGCCTCGAGTTTACGGCTGACTAGTATAAGTGCCCGTCAAAAATGACTGGGATGATCGATTATTCTGAAATAAAATTGAGGCAGACTTCTTTGACCTGAAATCAAACCTCTTGCTTAACAGGGTTGCCTTCGATCCGAGCGAAGTTCGAAACCCTCGGCGCGAGTATTTATTGTGCTTCAAATGCTTACCCAAATCCCCTCTTGCCAGGTATAATTTTGTTTTCCAGAGCGTGACAGAGGGAGTGACAAAGGGACAAAGGGCCAGAATAAGGCTTTTATGTATCACCGATACATTAAAACGTTTTTTTATTATGTCATAATGCTATCCCGAAAATTTCATCAAATTCGGTTTAGTCCTTTGCGAAATATTAAGCTTCAAAATGCATCACATGACAAAGGGACAAAGTGACACTGTCTTTTATATATGTTTTATGATTATTCAAATAACGAATCGTTAACACTATGCAGAACGACCGCTATGCAGCTCAGGTTCACATATGATTCTGTCAACACATCTTTTGCTATATGATTCACCTAGATTATAAATAAAGACCTAGCTTAAAGATTTGGCTGAATTACCAAAAGTTGCAACGTTTATTATATCTGTTCATAATAAAGTCAAAGATCGTTAAGGTTTTTGTTAGGTGTTTATATAAATGAAAATCTGGTTTCTTCAATTTTCAATAGCACTGTTATTTAGTTTTCCAAGATAAATTTAAAAAAAGACTTCGCACGCTATTGGCCAATCGCTTGCTGTTTAACTGAAAACATTTCTAGACAGGCGAATAGCCGGAGCCACTAACGAAGGGACAGTGAATGGGAAGGTTGCATGCAACTATTTTCTTTGGAAGTATAAGCGTATCTATGAGGAAATAATAAATATGGCGACATGAGTTAAATAATATGAATCTGCTGAAGTGCTGAATAAAGGAAAGAAATCTGCTTCACAACTGCAAGCCGTTCTCTACACTGATTGGCGGAGTTCCTTCATCGGTATAAATTACAAATAGCTGTGGTTTCACACAAAGTTTAACTCGGCTGAAAAGAATCTCGAAATGATATCTGATCGTGGATGAGACAGATATACATTACAGGACCGGAATTCAGTTAGATAATGAGTCAGATGAAACGCTAGGGTATAGGGAGGCAGATGGGTGTTGCATTATTTTGTGCGACAGGCTGTTCATCCCTACTCCACGTCAACCTCTCAATTCCGTCTGAGGTGAAATATTCATCCAAAAGCCATTCCCTTACTCCATCCAATCAGGATGATACAACTCATATTTTTGTTTCAACTAGCTAAACTTATTCTTTGTGTCTTCTTTACTCCAATTCATTCCATAAGCTAACTTTCGCCAATCCCCACCCAAACACATAGCACAACCCTCCGTCAAAAAATATTGCCGTCCCTAAGGTTTCGTGCGATCCCTGTGTAATCCCTTCCCTCTTACGTTTATCCCTTGATGTTTTTTTAATCCCTATACCCTTAGGTATTCTTTCCAATTTTTCGGCATTAATCGCCCCGCGTATAACAACCTTAAGATCAGTGGCGGATTAAGGCATCTGAAGGCTCCAGGCGCAAAAAATTCGGGAGGCCTCCAACTGACCGGGAGGGGGGGTACTCAATCTACAAAAAATTTGACAACTGACAAGTGGAAAAAATGTATGCAGCAGCTTAAATAAATTGAATTATGGAAATGCATAAATAGAAAATTTAATATATATATTATATATACTTGCACATAAATAAACAAGTTAGGAAAAATGGGCGCGTTTCCTGCAATGGAGTATTAGAAAGAAATTATATACCTGTACGTGAGGGAAATAGCGTTTTAAAGTTCTTATATTCTTCAAAAATAATCAATTTTCTTCCTGTTTAATAATATTGCATGCACGCGTAAGGAAATTAAACGTTTGTTTGTGAGATTGTTTATGATAGCAACAATGAACAAGTAACCATGCAAGAAATTTTTAAAGTTCAACTCGATATAAGACATTCTTGTTTGATTTTCTCGATAACGGCTACTCCTACGATAAAAATATGTAGGAAAGGAAATACTCCTCTTTACTACTTCTACAAGTTTTATTTGAAAAACATTTTGATATGAGCAATACTTTACGAGATATGACGAAAATTTAATTTTTTGTCACCAGTACAGTGGTATCCCTGATTGGCGTACGTGATTCATTTTTGCGATTTTCTTCTTATATTTGACTGTAAGTCCTTAATATCAAATTTCATGAAAATCCGTCCGGTAGAAGCCGAGAACGAACATGCGGACGGACGGAAAGACGGACGGACAGACCGACGATAATAGGCGCTCACGCTGTAAGCGAAACGCACCTAAAAATGAATTATAACTGTGAGATGTGTTTTCGAACGAAGCAAGGGATGTTGAATTGTTACAAACCTAAGTAAAAACATGAGATGTGTACGTAAGTAGTAGATTATACTGATTATGAAATATTTTACTAAATAAAATATTGAAAAAATCGATTTTTGACTGTTTTGAGACCCCCATGAGTGTCGAGGCTTCAGGCGAGCGCCTCATGCACCTGTACGGTAATCCGCCACTGCTTAAGATGGATTAACAGTGTAACCCGACCTACGAAACAGTTCTGTAGAAGGTCGGGTGTTCCAAGACGAGACGACACGGCTACATGGATATTCATTTTGTTGATAGCAAGAGAATCCCAGTTTCGAAACTGCTGAAAATTCGAATAATTGGTGTCGCTGATTGAATTACATGTGTTTGAGTAAAGCGAATGAGTTAATGTTTGTTTCTTTTTATCGATTTACTTTCCGTCATAAAATTTACTTAATCTACAATATCATTCAGTTTTTAATTGAATTTCTATAATGAAGGGTGAAGGCGTACCAAAGCTGAAATGACAAAATGAATTTAATAAGGCCTTGATAAGAAAACAAACTTTTTTTGTGTCCATGAACAGTCAGTATCAATAAAATAAAAATTATCGATTAATTTTTCAAAAATTTTCAAATTGTCATCCATCTTTAGTACCTATATACAGAATCATCAGGTTATCAGGAATTAATAAATGTCAACAAAAGTATTACATAGAATGTAGTACGAATAAATAAGATTCGGGTGCATACTAGCTATACCCTTGCCGGCTGATAATTAATTAGTCTGGCGTAGTTCAAACGTCTCCAATCAATTTACACCGACAAAGACTATGTTTCAGAGAAGATTAAAAGAAAATCTGCCTCCGTAAATGATAACTTTAAATGCAATCATTATTCTAAAACAATAAGGATGACTGGAATATGTATCCATTTCAAATTAGAGAAATAAATTTCTTTGTAGCAGAGATAACGAATCGTGTAGAAGTTCCGATTTTTAATACAAGCGGTTCATTCTCATTCATTTGGAAAAAACTCAGTTCTGATACACACCGTTGGAGAAGAAGATAGATCAAACACGAAGCTAGTTACAATTCAATCGGTACGACTTATCCATGCGAAAGAACATTCATCTCGAAGAACGATCGCAATTTGCACCAGTTTTCCTTTGTTTTTAGTCCCGTTTCTTCGATTCCCATTTTAAAGGAAAGACCCGGGAAGATTTTCACACCCCTTCCACCAAGCATATACAAAAACAACGAATTTCGACCAAGAGAAAGATGAATTATTTCGGCAGATATATTACGCTCCTCCGAATAAATGCCACTCTTATCCAGAGCACCGCTCAAGGGAATGATATATGACTGTTTTTCTTCCAAAGTAAATATCTTTTTGCGTCATAAAAGTTTATCGGAGCATCGATATAACCCCTGCTAGGATAAATGGCCGACCTTGACACAAAAAAGGAGAATATTTTCCCTTATATTTCAGCGACGCTTCCTGTCTTCCTCACTCTCTGCCTTCCAATACTTCCTCCTCCCTCTCTCTCTCTCTCTGCCACCTCTTCTCTTCTTCCCTCTCTCCAACCTTCCTACCTCTCTCTCTCTCATGAAATAATTCTCTCCTATATAAAACGCTTGTTGATTAATTCGACGCAATAAATTCTCGCACGAGCATATTTTACGTTTTTTAACCAAAAGTTTACGAGGGTGTTACGTTACATTTTGAATGCCGGACCAAGAATAACATCTCGTTTCGTGTGTTGAAAGGATGGTCGTGGAACGGTATTTCACTCGTTCGAATCGTATTAATGCGGCGGCCTGAAACGGAAATTTTGCTTCACAGGATTTTTTAAAAAATTACGATTAGATTAAAAAGAGCCCGTTTCTTTTAAAAAGAATATTTTGAAAATGCCGAGATCATTCGCAAAGAAACGACAAAAGGTGATCCGTTGGTTGATGGGACTAAAATGTCATAAAATGTCATAAAGATTACCTTATGGATTAAATCAAAAATTTAAAAAATCGTTTATCCATTTTTTTTTAATTTTGGGACTAAATTCTGTTTAATTGAATCTATTCTTCTCTTTGTATAACATTTGAACCTACAAAGTGGCAACAATCGAACAAAATTACGATAGCATTAAACATTTAAATACATCACAGAAAAGTATACAAATTTAAAAAAAATAATTCTACTGCAAATCTATAGGTTTACCATCCATTGCTTCAAGAAGAATAATGAAAATGTACCATTTTGTCAAATATACGCTTCATAAAATAGTTTTCTCGCTATCGGCCTGAAGAATATAATTTCTCTTCTGTGTTTTCATATTTTGCTATGTCTGTTTCAGGTAGCAATTCGAGAATCGCAAATAATAGCCCATCGAAGCATGTAATATATTTTCAGAGCAAATATCTTGCGAGGCAATGTCCGATAAAATCGATAAATTTATTTCTACCTGA
The DNA here is from genome assembly GCA_036926305.1 of Uropetala carovei. Classification (NCBI taxonomy): domain Eukaryota; kingdom Metazoa; phylum Arthropoda; class Insecta; order Odonata; family Petaluridae; genus Uropetala; species Uropetala carovei. The sequence goes on along the minus strand of JAXCHB010000019.1, from coordinate 10,853,605 downwards.
GCAGATAAAACGACCTTGCGCCTCTGACAGAGAAATCTGAAAACATTTCATCACGGGGCGAGAAACTCCTGCAAAGATTCTTTGATCACATACCCTGAAATGTTTTTTTTTTTTTTTAATATTTGAGACAACCTTTTCAACAGTTTCAGAATAACGTAGGATCAAAAAATTCCAATATTTTCTATTAAATTTGACCATTCAGCATGCAATATTTTTACATTTAAGATCTCAATTATTAACCATTGAGCACAAAATAAACGTTCGGTTGCCATGTTTTCCGATTGATCCTCGACGATTCGGCGAGGTAAATTTTTATGAATTCTGAAAAATTTGGCATTCAAATCACGATAATTCTGAAAGAGGGAAGGCTGGAGAAAGAGAGAGGGAACTGTGAAATTGAGCGAAGCGCCGAAGAAAAGGATAATTTAAAATTTTAAGGCAAAGAGGACAAAAAAAAAGAATGGGAGCGATTGCTGGGGAGAATCGCGGAAAGGGAATCGGATGAGCGTTTCGAGTGGAGGAGTTGAATAAGAAAGTTATCTAGATTGCAAGAGAAAAGAGGCGGCGAAGAAGTCGAAAAAGGGAATACTTTTAAAGTGCCGCCGGCGAGGGAGGACGGATTCTGGGGAAAAAAACAGAAATCGGATGAAAAAATCGAGTCGGAACGAAAAGATAGAACGATCAATATTCATAAGCTGTTGAATATCTTAAGAGAATTCAAGGATGATTATTTCATAAGACGTGTCAACAGTAACAACTGCCTCGTCATTTTACATATGAATACCAAATACAAAAGTAAAAAAAATGTCTTTTCAAAGTTCGTTTTCATAAAGAAATCCTCAAAATTTCCACTTGGTCTCGAGACGAAAGCCTAAAGACCGGTTTTAAATATTAAACCTTTAATTTGGCATAACTTTGAATCTAACAAAGAAAAAAATCATTCAGCCCCATTTCATCCTATTTATATGAAACAGACAGGAAGTGTCTTTTTTTACTTTTTCATATACGAAGTATAATGAGAAAGTACTGTAATCGCGAAAAAATTCGTCTTCGAGATTTGGACGGAAATATACGTTTTAGGTGACCCGAGTCCGAAAAAGTGGTTTTCGCAATGCCGTCTGTCTGTCTGTTATTGGCTCTACAGCCTAAACTGTAGAGCGAAAATGAAAAAAATCTCGTAATTAACCATATTTTCATACAGAATAGAAACGATGAAGAAATGATTGACATTCCTCAATAATTAAGGGAAGTTTATTTTAAGAATTTTTAACAATAATTCGATTTTCTCAAAAACAGCGATGACGTTTTTGATAAAATTTCATACAGTTACTTGAGTTCACGTCTTAAATAATACCAAATAGTTCGTATCTCTCAGAAATGAATATAAAGGTAGTTTATTCTAGGCAATTTTAACAATAATTTGATTTTCTCAAAAATGGCTGGAACGATTTTGATAAAATTTCGTACCATTACCTGAGTATACGTCTGCAATAATACTACATATCTCAATTTTCTCAATGAATGAATATAAGGCTAGTTTATTCTTGGGCAACTTTAACAAAAATTGGATTTTCCAAAAACCGGTTAATACGATTTTCATTTTCTAATGACAACTAAACGACGCATTAGTATATGAGAAAGTTTGTACCGATTTTTTTATTGTACCTTTCTTTTAACAACACAAAAACTGTAGGCCACAGTATCTTAAATGTAGGGCGTGATGGGTATGGCTAATCGAGCCATGTTCAATCTGGAGGAGTGACGACCTAATACAAGCACAATTTTTCGGAAGTTGTTTCTTTTTAATTCAAATTACGTTTTATATTACACATTTGGTACTATTTCACCAAATCTGGAAAAGAAAGTTATTTACTCAGATAAAATATTAAAGATATAAGCTGTTAGTTATAGATGTGTTTACCAAGACAAGTTTTAAATACGGTGTAGTAGCGATTGAAACAAAATTAGCGACGTTTAGATAATGCCTGGAATTTCTTTTCCATCATACCCACGCACCTATATGAATACCATATTAAACGCCAATTCAATGAGAACTTTTTAGTAAAACTTTATCAGCCTAGGAGCCGAGACGTACGTGTTTATGATCATTTTTTTCAGATACCGTACGTCCTGCTAAAGTTTGCAAAGTAAAAGTTTCTAACGCAAGTAGTAAGAGTCAGTGAAACCACACCATGGCAGGTGACCCTTAACTTATGTATGTGTTCGAAGCATTCCTCAGGACGAGAGGGGTTGTTCTCTAGACAAGCAAAAAGTTTTCCTACATCTCCCTCGCTCATCTGGTGAAAACGGATCTCTCGAGCAGGGAAATGAGAGGACGTGCATAATAACGGACGGATCGCGTCCTCCTGCCGTCTGTGACCCAAAGGGCATGATAGGGATAAGCACATCTCACGACAGAAGTTTCGGAACTCTATATGACCCTTTCCACCAGGGGTTCAAGGATTCCAAAACCGGAGATATGAGCAAAAAATTATATTAAGTATTTACGTGGAAAAAATGTTCACGCGCCGATGTATGGGTCTTCAATGATGTTACAAAGTTAATCCCCTATATTGGCAGCACTGATTAATCCTGGATGACCAAACCTTGACCATTCACTAAGTTAGGATGTACGGAAGAATCGTACCAAATTTGGTTATTCTAGCTTCAATCGTTTAGGAGGAGTTCCATGAATAAACCAACAAACACCCTTCAAAATATATTATAGGAGATAATGTGTAAGAAGCGTCTATATATTTTAGATATAGGAGGATACAAAATTATGAGGCACTTCCGTATGTGCTAGAAACTTGAAATTTGGTAGGATTATAGGTTTTTGGTCACAGCCGGAGAAAAAAATCCAAAACTGGCGATATTCCAATTCTGAGGGGCTATTTTGACCGCCTTTTTGCCCCATTTTTGGCCCGTAAGAAAACACGTAAATCGGTGTAGAGGTTTTTACATTTGCATTTTAAAATTATTTCCCGTCAAGATTCGAACTCGAGACTTAAACTATCGGATAGGATATAAATTGTAGTTTCTTATTTTTGAAGACAGAATTAAATCCGAGTGGAAATAACGTAAATTTATAGATTTATTGAAAAAAGTGTTAATTTTTCTGGGTCGCAAAAATCGGCAGCCTAGCTCAAAGCTTTCGTATGGGTAAGCTTTTATGGGAATTAGAGGCATATATTTTAATGCAATTAATGTTAACCTATTACTAACGAATGGAATCCGATATTGATATAATCCTCATTTTTGGGGCTGTTCTGCTCCATTGTTGCTCCATACCAGAAGAAAAAAATGAGGACCTAGAGACTTTAAATTTGGCACGAATACAGAAATTTCGTTGCAAAGATAGAATAAAATCTTGCAAAAATACCAATTTTTAGGGGTGGTTTTGACCCATTTCTACCCCATACGAGTGTGAAAATTATACGGCACTTCTTAATGAGATACAAACTTGAAATTTGGCAGAATAATGGGTTTTTAGTTAAAACAGAAGGAAGAAATCTGATATTGTAAAAATTCAAAATCTTAGGGGCTGTTTTGCCCCATTATTGCCCGATACAAAGATTAAAATTATAAGGCACTTGTAAATGAGCTACAAACTTGAAATTTGACACGGTTATATGATTTTGTACAAAATCACTTGGGAATAAATCGAAATTGTAAAGATGCTTGCAGAATGCAAGCACATATCACTAGTATATATATGTATCCGGCGCTTATGCATTGTGCGTGGGCGGGCAAGCCCGAGGTCAACACAATTTTTCACCTCGCCCTTCGTGACACCTCCTAGCGCCCAAATCCTTTCATAAGTGGGAAACTCCTATTCATCGGGGAAATCCATTATTCGCAAGGCGACCTTTCCCACTTATTCCCCCCCCCCTCCCTCCTCTCCCCATTTTCAAGCCCTTTCGACCCTCTACGCATTGATCCTAAGGACGTTGCCCGTCGAGTACGTGTACTTATCGCTCTTTCTCCGTCTCTTTCTCTCAGACAACTCCACCCACCGCTTTCACGCGAAATCCGTAACCAATCTCACGCAAGTTTACCACTTACACAAACGCGGAGCAACGCCCGTTGGATAGACAAGAGAGAGCACACAATCTCTCCTCTCCCTCTAACCTAACCTCCCGAGGCGACCAAAACAAATTCCCATTGTCTCTCGGATCTCACTCTAAATCTTTCACCCCTCTTCCTTCCACCCTCTCTCTCTCTCTCCCCCGCCCTCCATCCCTCTCTCTCTCAATTTCCATAAACGTAAAACCCAAATGTCTACCTATCCCCTTCATCCCTCACCACCCTCTCTCTCTCTCTCTCTATTCTTCTATCCTTCTCATTACTTCTCTCTCTCTCTGTCTCATTCCCTCCCATTCATTCTCTCCCAATTCTTCTCTCCTTTTCATTCTTTCTCTCTCTCTCTCCTCATTCTCTGTCTCTCCTTTCGCACCCTCTGACCAAATGCCACACTCTTCAAATCTCTCCTCCAACTCCCTCAAACGAGAGCTCAAAATCCATTTCTCCCAAAATCTTCTCCGTCAATTCTCGTCTCTTTTCGCACCCTTTTTCTGCACACCTCTTCCATTTCTCAATTTCTCTCCTTTCTCTTTCTTCCTCAATCTCACTTACTCCATCTCTCTTTCACACGCAAGAATTTCTTTTATTCGCCTCTTCGCCCTCGTCGCATTCACTCTCACTTTCTCCCGTCCTCTTACAGACCCTTATTTATCTTTTTGTCGTGCATATTCTAAGAGGACCTCTCTCTCTCCCATTTCTCCCCTTTCATCCTCGCATATCTCAGGCAGATGTGTATTTCTCGTTTCTTCGTTCTTTGATTGATTGGAGATATGCTATGGGAGAAACCGAAAATATCGCCATGTACGTACTCAAAGAAATACAATATCAGAAATGTTCAAAATTTACCTTTTTTATTGGATACCATTGGTTATAATCCTTTCTTCATCCCAGAAACATATTAGGAACGCGTTTAGCTCCCATTTTTAGTCATTTTCATGTATGGTCACATTGTTGAAATATTTGCTAATGCGTGCCTCGCGACTTATGATATTTAAGGAAACATTTGACAAGCCCACATTCTTTCAATAAAATCTACTCTCAGGACCTCTTTTTCTTATTCCGCACCATATCTTCTCGATTTCCTCTAAAATGTATCCCCTTCTCTGCGTCATATCCTCATTTGTTATAATAACCTCCTCAATTCTTTGCGCAAATAAATTTATTAAGTTTTTCTCCTCGAAATTTTAATTTATATTCACCTATTTTTCTCCCTGTTTCTCAAATTTAAAACTTTCTCCCCCCCGCCCTCCATTTGGATTTTATCATCACATCTCCTTTCTTTTTAACTTCTCCTAGCCTCCCTCTCTTCCCTTAGCAGTTTCACAGGAATAAGCTTGCTCATAGTACTAATCCTTAACCTCATAGTCTACCATGTATAACTTCATTATGACGTAGCTTTATATCTTAGGAACGCCTGTAAATTCCACATAATGATACCTTATTAATTGTAATGTCCGTGACTTCAACGTTTGTTGAAAATTCTGCTACCAACTGCATTTAAAATTGACTGTCGGTAATTCCATACATCTGTTTCAAGCTGTCGCTTCTAAATCCGGTCTCACCGTTCAAATAGCGATTTCCTTTAATGGATTCCGGCGTGTAATCCACACATAACGGCGGTCATTAATGAATTCCTAAGGAGTTAGGAGTTCGTCTGCCTTACCGCACAAGACCGTGGATTAGAGAACTAACAGGTTTCAAAATCTCCCAAACCGCGTGAATTCTAAACCGGGTGCCATAACACCAAGAGAACATGTTTCCAAGCCGCAACTGCATCTGCTGACGCCGGTTCCAAATGCACATAAATATCAACGAGAAAAGCCTCCATTTTCTTAAAATTCAGGCAATTATTCCACAAACTTTTACCTGTTTCTTAGATTTTAAAATCAATAATTGTGGTGAAATAAGTGAATGTGAAATAATAATCGAAAACTTCAAATTTAATTATTAATAATTAATATTTAAACATTTGGCTTTTATAATGATTACTGATCGTTAACGTTAAATTCAATCTGTAATCGCGTTATGCAGCATAAAAGGACGTGAGACACACTATATTTATTTATTTTATATTTTATACATGTCGAGAGTTAATGCCACATTTTACGTTTGCCCTGTAAAGTCTAAGGAATCGTCACATATTCGGCTAGAATAAAACGCAGAAGAGAATGAAAATCGAAAATTTTAGCCATTGTATCGAGGAGAACTGTAGGCAATCGAGCATTCAGGATAGACTTTTCATACTCAGAGAAACTGCTACTTAAAATTGACTCACAAAAATTGTCGTTTAATGCTGCACCACCAAAATTTTATTTATGCACGATTTCATCTAATTGTAAGACAGCCTAAATTATTGCGATTATTTTATCCCGCAAGCTTTGATTTGTTGAAGGCATCAACTATAAAAAATATAAAGTTAACAAAAATCATTTTAATTACAACACAAAAAAGTTAATTTTGCAAGATTACAAACTGAAACCTAATTTATTCTCTGCATCGTCTTCTCGAAACCGCTACAAGCCTTTCACTATCCCAACGTGGACTGCTGGTTGGAGAACCGTATACCCGGAGGATCGATAAAAGTGTTTCTGAATGGAACTCAACGGTATTATGTTGAGATTCCTGGTAAGCATTTAAAGATCAGGATAAACTCTCTTCAACTCAATAAAAACCCGTTTCTGCCACCTTTTATTTTTACTAAGAGTTTTTCCAAGGAATTTAAAGCGTTTCTTCGCCCTCGGTGAGTAAAAAGTCAGCTCTGCCAAAAATATTCCCATTTACTCGTATACTGTTTTAAACGTAAATTCATAGTGGTAGTGACTGAAAGGTAGGATTCTGAGCGACATTTTAAACATTCTAATCTAAAGTGAAATGATGGAAATTTAACTTATATGCGTGTGTACATATAATACTGAAAATGTAATACTTTTCTCCTTCTCAATCTTCATTCTAATCTAAGTTCAATCAGCATGTTAGATATAGCAGTTGCTGATAAAAAAAATCCAAGGAATTTGTCTGAACTTTTTGGTGATTGATACTCATATTAACGAAGAAAACAACTTTGTTAAATTCCACAATTTTATTATTTCAAGATCGGTCTCATCAGATCCTGAATTTAACAAAGTTATTATTTTATTCGTTAATATCAGCAGCTGCTGCTTCGTATATTTCATGCAATCCCACTCGATGACACGTATAAAACGATCACTCCCTCGCCTTCCACCCTCCTTTTACGCTTCCTCGTCCTCCTCCATTTGATACATCTGTCCCTTGCATCCTTTCTTCCATTCTAATAATTATCGTTAACCATCAGTCCGCCGTGCTTTCGCACCACTCTCATCGCGATCCCTTATTCCCAGTCATTACACGGTGTTGTTCTGAACCAAATGGCATTTACTTTCTTTCCCTTCCTCGCACATTCTTTCCCTCTTTGCCGTTTGCCATGTCGAAGTCAGACCAGGACTAACAGACGCCATTACAGGAATAAAAGCACCTGGAACACGAGCGGCTAAGCTTTTGTAATCCCAGGCGTGAAATCAAGGTTAATGTCTCTCTCTCACTCTCTCCCTCCCCCCCTCTCCTCCTCTCCCTCTCTCTCCCCCTTCCCCCCTCTCTCTCTCTGACGGAATAAATTCCTCCGTAACGAGCGAGCCTTTAAACACCCCGAGGCCTTCCCAATAAAAATAAAGCGTAAACCTTGATTGCGCCTCCTCCCCCGCTTTTCTCACCCACTTGTTATTTATTTCGGCATTTCTGCGTGATTCGTTTTTATGCTAATTGATGTTTTTCCATTTCAGCGCCGACTGGTTCATTCTCCAAACACAAGGTTCGCGGTTTTAATGGCGGCGAAGAGACAAGAGGATTTTTTTTACGTAGAATCTGTTTTAATTCCGAAGAATGGGGAGGAGAGCAATTCTGCGGAAAATACATAGAGAATGGAGTGAATACGCACTGGAGAAGATACTTATTGGAAGCAAAATATTTTGTTTAGGCAAATTAATTTAAGAAGGGGAAAAATATTAGGTGCATTCACGTGACTGTAGCCGTAGTTACTGCCATGATAAGAGGTTATCATATCAATCACTCTCTCCTCGCGTTGCTAATTACCTATAAATCGCTAAATTACGTATAAAATGACTCTTGGCATCTCCGAGAAAATTTCCTGTAATATTTACTCTTCAACTGGACGTTAATTACTTTACAAATACACTTTATTATATTACTGTAATCGCACAGGTGTGGCTGGTTTTAAAAAAAATGTTAAGGAGATCAGCCAGAACTATGAAAAGTAAAAAGACATTGTTATGATACAAAGACTACGTACATCGATTTTTAAAATACAGTAAATTTATTCAAAATGACTTGGTCTGATTCATTTAATGGTCGATTTAATCCATCCGGATTTTTCTAAAAACACCTTATATTAAGTTGTTTTGTTTTAGCGTCCAGAGCAGTTTATAATTAAGCCTTTGCAAGAATGTATTCGGGGATTTAAAAGAGGATATATATGGAGAAGCAATGTCAAAATTAAGTGGAAGGTGCAACTCGTTTTTCATCCTCACTGAGGGTATTACGTGGATTCGAAATAAAACTTTCCGCGTAAATTTGCATCGTAGTCGCACCTAATGAAGATTGGAATGGCATTTCCTAATTTTTTTTTTAATAATTCCAAAATAAAAGACGATTTCGGAAATATTTTGCGCTACCTTGGCTTCCTTGCTCCTCTCCTACTTCTATATTGTGCAGAAATACATGTGCGGGATATAAAACACATCCACGTGTAAAGTTGAACATAACTATAACCTGTATTTTTCACCATAAAACACATGTAATGCTTTTTGAAGCTTAATTTCTCGCAAACGACTGAACCGAATTTGATGAAATTTTTAGGATAGCATTATGATATAATAAAAAAACGTTTTAATGTATCGCTAATATATAAAAGCCTTATTCTTTCCCTTTGTCCTTTTTTCACTCCCTCTGTCACGCTCTGAAACAAATATACTTGGCCTGAGGGGACTAAGGTCAGCTTTTGAAGCACAATAGATATTCGCGGCGAGGGTTTAGAACCTTCGCTCGGATCGAAGGCAACCCTTTCAGCAGGAGGTATGATTTCAGGTCAAAGAAGACTGCCTCAATTTTATTTCAGAATAATCGATCATCCACGTAATTTTTGACGGGCACTTATATTAGTATATTTATATCTAATATTAATAAATTTGATCGCGTAAATCATGAAGTTAAATTTTCAAATGATTATAAAGTAATTGATTGTTTGGTATTAAAACACGTCAACATCTGTGGATTGCTCTTTCATATAGAGCAGGTACCCATAAGGAAAATAAATTTAAAGCTATCTACTTAAAGAGCGCTCTCGGGCAGTTTTAAGTTAGCGATGATGTTTGACTTATTTAATTAATAAGCTTACATTTTTAATAACTGTTTGGATTTTGGCACCTTCGAATAACTCTCACACATTCGAAGAATAATTTATCCTTCAGCGCAAGGATTAAAAAAAAACTATTTTAATTAACTGAGAAAATATTAGTTGCCGTAATTGATATCGCAAAAAGAATAAAATAATTTTCCCACGATAAAGCGTCGAGGTATATGCCAAATATTCATCTTGTTTTTAGGCGCGTTTCGCTTACAGCGTGAGCGCCTATTATCGTCTGTCGGTCCGTCTGTCTGTCCGTCCGTCCGTCCGTCCGTCCGTCCGCGTCCGTCCGTCCGTCCGTCCGCATGTTCGTTCTCGGCTTCTACAGAACGGATTTTCATGAAATTTGATATTAAGGACTTACAATCAAATATAAGAAGAAAATCGCAAAAATGAATCACGTACGCCAATCAGGGATACCACTTTACTGGTGACAAAAAATTAAATTTTCGTCATATCTCGTAAAGTATTGCTCATATCAAAATGTTTTTCAAATAAAACTTGTAGAAGTAGTAAAGAGGAGTATTTCCTTTCCTACATATTTTTATCGTAGGAGTAGCCGTTATCGAGAAAATCAAACAAGAAAGTGTTATATCGAGTTGACCTTTAAAAATTTCTTGCATGGTTACTTGTTCATTGTTGCTATCATAAACAATCTCACAAACAAACGTTTAATTTCCTTACGCGTGCATGCAATATTATTAAACAGGAAGAAAATGGATTAATTTTGAAGAATATAAGAACTTTAAAACGCTATTTCCCTTACGTACAGGTATATAATTGCTTTATAATACTCCATTGCATGAAACGCGCCCATTTGTGATACGTTGTACACTTTCCTAACTTGTTTTTAATATGAGTGCAGCAAACGCTAAAACTGAGAGTCGAGACTCACCGAATGTGAAGCGAATTCTAAAAGAAAATTTCTCGCATTTACCGATAAATGACAGAGCATGTCACTAACAAGTGCACAATAAAGAAAATAAAATGCATGAAATTTTGCGTTTGAAGAAAAATATTCTACAGATAATTAAAATAAAATAAATAAAGTTTATTGTCGGATTGAGTGATACAATCTTAGCTTTTCATACGCATTTAGACATTAACTCACAGTTTTTAAAAAAATTACATATATTAATTTAAAACTCGAGAAGTATTTTTATCGCAAAATATAAAAGCAATTAAAACCAAAATATTAAGAGGGGAACATTTTTTTAATAATCCCGTCCAATAGATACAGGAATGACTTCTAGGATATTTAAGATTAAACTCGACTCATGACTTTCCATAATTACCCAAAAAGTATAAATTTTCTTGAACACATTGTCTTCCGCTTAACAAGTTTGGCGAGAGAGTCGACGTTTCTTCTTCTATCGCATAACATTTCCGGTGAATTCAACAAAACAGAAGCGCGACTACGGTCATAGATCTTACAAACATTAAGGGGTTGAAATCGGATACCCTGTTTTATTATGCGTTTAAGTGTTTCTACGTTATACTTAAGATATATAAATCATTCTCAGAAATTTAGTCTAGGAATGCGTAACGCGTTACTTAAAGACATTAATAGGCGAAAAATAATTCGTTATGTAACTCCTATCTAAATAGTAAACAAATCCCATTAAACGTAATAGCGACTTCGAATGATATATTCACGCATATAATAATTCAGCGTTACGATTTTTGCATGGGACTGAGGTAAAAATACGATTTAGCTATGTTTACATCGCCCATTATCTAGCCATATCTATCTATCTACTCATTACAAATTTTTTTATTTATTTCAGTTTTATCATTTCACTACTGTAATTCCCGTAGAAATATCAACGGAATAATTATAGATAGATAGATAGATTATTATTTGCATTTAAAATAATTAATATCACAGTTTTACATATGAAATATTTCGTCATATACAACATTTCTAGTGAATATTCTGTTGTTTGCGGGCTATCTTTAGTTAAACTTAAAATAGTTGCCTCTCTTTCCCTCTCTTTCCCTCCCTCTCACACCATCTCTCCACCTCCCTCTCCCCTCCTCTCTCTCGCGTATTAAAAGCATTCAAAGCACGTTTATACCCATAAGGATTGAATTAACAATATGATATATATATACGGGAGTAGAGATTTGGTCGTTCAAGCAATTTATGGAGATCAATTTGGCATCAAAAACATAAATTGTATTGGAAGTCATTTCCCTCTCCTTCATTCCCCCTCTCCCACTCTCTCCCCCCCCCCCTCTCTTTTCCCTCTCCCATCCTCTACCTCCCTCTCCTTCCCTCTCTCACCATCCCTTTGTCCCCTCCCTCTCTCTCTCTCTCGTATTAAAAGCAATCAAAGCACGTTTACACCTATAAGGATTGAAATAACAACATGATATCGAGGTCTAACAATGGAATTGGTAGGTAAGGCAACATCCCATTAAAAGACTTCCTCATACTGTGTGAATTAAACGTGTACATTGAGAAATTTCGAACTGTAGGCGGAAAAAGATGAACAGAATAAGAAACTTTATAATGTTTTCTTAAAAATGGTTCATATCCGAATGTTGTGGGCCAATTCTGTCCAATTTTAATCTAAAAAAGAATAAAACCCTGCACGTCGTAAAGCCTATTTTACGTGTTATCTTAATGGAAATGGAAATTATCCCCTGGAGTCGGACCCGGGTCTTTGATCTCGAGTTCGATACATCAAGACGTTTTCTTATTATATCATAATTCTTTTCTAAAAATTTCATCAAATTCGGTCAGGTCGTTTGCGAGATATTAACCTTCGTAAAGCATTACACACCAAGTGACACTGTCTTTTATATAGTTTGGATGGATGACCACTCAAGCAACGCCTCTTCCGAGCGGCGAATCCCCTTTCTCCTCCTCAGCGCTCATTTACTCCCCTTTTTCATCCTCTCTCGCCCCCATTCCATCGCACCACCTCCCTATTCCCATTAGCGCTGGCTTATTGAAGGGTAAATGAGTTTGGTTCGCCTTCATTTTTCCGCAATCACGGAACCGCGTCGTCTTCATCGGGGAAAACTCCCGGACACCAGCCGAGTGCCTAAGAGACCACAAATTTCCCCGCAGAACAAAAGGGGAAAACCGATCAATGGGGAGGATGGAAACTACCTCGGAGGCAAGAAAAAGAGAGAAATCTTCATTCGTCATCAGTTCTCTCGCTTGCTTGGATAGAAGAGAAAAAGGGAAAGCTTAGAAATTATGACGTAGGGCGACTAAATAAAAGGAAATATCTCAGAAAACATGCATCCATCCAATAATTCGACGAATACTTTGCTAGAGAATATCTCTCTCCCTCTCTCTCTCTCTCTCTCTCTCTCTATATATATATATATATATATATATATATATATATATATATATATATATATATATATATATATAAATACTAAGGAAGAGGAAAGGTAAGTAAGGATATTTTGGGCAACTAGGTGTTGAAGGAAACCCAGTGAACACTTACCGGAAGTAGAGCCGCTGGGGTGTTGGAGAGACACATTTGTAGAGGTTAGAGCTTTCGGGATGATCCCTTCGTCAGCACAAGAGAGACACAACTGATATGGCAGTGACACTGGGGTGAAGGTGTGGGGGTGGAAGGGAGCGTGGAAAGGTCGGGGAATGGAGGATGTAGAAGGGGGAGGGGGGAAAGAGAGGGTGGAAAGAACGAAATATTAACGGATATTGAGGCCGGGAGGAGAGAAAGAGTTTAAGATTTGGATATGGGCGAGTTCCCATTGACGGAGTTGGGGGGCGGAAGCGTCGTCCGAGAGGGCGCGGATGGCCCTCACCGTGAAACAAACATTGAAACTAAGATTGTGGTTATTCGCATGAACGGCCACGGGTAGCTGTCGTTTAAGACTAACGCTGTTGCGATGGCCGTTCATGCGAATGCTGAGGGAATTGCTGGTGAGTCCGACGTAAAAGGCGGGGCATTGGGTGCAGGTTAGTATGTAGATGACGTTGCGGGTGGTACAGTTGGTAGGGGATGTTATGGGGTAGGTGATGTTGGTGGTGGGGTTTGAGAATGAGTTGGAGGGTGGGTTTATAGGGCATGTTTGGCATCGTGGTCTGCGGCAGGGGTGGGACCCTGCAGGGTGCAGAGGAGTGGGTGATGGAGGTTCTTTTCTCCACAGGATGTTGGCAAGGTTGGGAGGTCTTAATCCACACTGCAACCGCCTCGCAACCCCCGACTCTACCCCCCAACTCACCCTAATCACCACTTTCTATCCCGGCATGCACGATACCCTAAAAAGTATCCTAAAGGCAGCCCACCCAATCCTCACTTCCTCCCCCAACCAGGTCTCCTTCCCCACACCCCCAATCCTCTCCTTCCGCAGACCTCCCAACCTGCAGTGGTTACCTCAATGAGCAGTTCCCTGGGCGATGGATCGGTCGCAATGGTCCACAAAATTGCCCAGCTAGGTCCCTAGACCTAAACCCCTTGGATTTCTGCTTGTGGGGGTAGATGAAAGATCTTGTGTACCATACTAAAGTGCAAACATGGGATGCATTACTTCATCGCGTATTGAATGCTGTGGCTCGCATAAAAGACAGTCATGTTGAACTTCGGTGTGCAACGAGCGCGATTCACACACGAGCTGCGAAATGCACTGAAGTTGAAGGTGGTGTTTTTGAAAATCTACTTTAATAATACGCACGTTCGTATATGACAATGTAAATAAGTAAATAAACAAGCAAATAAACACTGTAGCGGAGAACGCATCGCGTATTGGTCGGCAATTGTCTCCCGAGTTCCGGATATTGCCTTGCCTTTTTCTAACTTTCAAACAGACATAACTCTTTAATTATTCGGAATCGCACACATGTTCATATGAACGTTTTTGTTCATAATGACCTCAGAAATCAGATCCTGAAGTTATTCCACATCTCCGTGAATCACCCTGTGTGTGTGTATATATATATATATATATTGGGCAACTAGGTGTTGAAGGAGTTGTGTCTCTCTTGTGCTGACGAAGGGATCATCCCGAAAGCTCTAACCTCTACAAATGTGTCTCTCCAACACCCCAGCGGCTCTACTTCCGGTAAGTGTTCACTGGGTTTCCTTCAACACCTAGTTGCCCAAAATATCCTTACTTACCTTTCTTCTTCCTTAGTATTTATATATATATATATATATATATGTATGTATGTATATATATATATAGAGAGAGAGAGGGAGGGAGAGAGATATTCTCTAGCAAAGTATTCGTCGAATTATTGGATGGATATATATATATATATATACACACGTATACGTAGAGAGAGAGTGTGTGTATATATGTATATACACACACACACAGGAAGTCTCCGAGTTACGAACGGGTTACGTTCGAAAATTTCGTTCGGAACTCGTAACACAATTTCCCATAAACGTAATAGTATAATTGCTGGTTAGGTCCCAACTCAAGCAACAAAAGCCTATTTAACCCATAATTAAGTCTTTGCGATGAATAACAGTAGAAAACAAAACTTTTGTAATACCATTAATAAAACAAAACATGAAAACAATCAAATTGAAAATAGGTCTCTTTAAATTAATGTCTAGAGGGCCTTCAATATAAAGGGTAAGATAGGATCGGAATTGACGGTTAAAATCACTGTTTTATATTCAGTTACGTACATTTCTCAGTCGGTCGTTAGTGTGTATAAGAAGCCTGTATCAAAAATTGTTTTAGAAACTGTTTTCGATGATGTTAATGAATGTGGCGATGCAGATAACGATTGTGATTGTTGTGACATTCAAAATTTGACTGATGAGACGTATTAAGTTGAGGGTACCAACGTAAGTGCAAAATATTTCCTAAATACTGATGAAAGCGTTTCCACAGAAATTGATGAAATCGACTTGAAAACTGTGATAGAATCACAAAGCAATGAAATTGTTCCCAATTCAGAGAGGATGAACAGAATGAGGAAGATTGCGCAGAAATGGAAATGCGACAACGCCGAAGTTTTACACTATCTCGTAGCTTTAAAACATTTTGACAAAATGAAGGGTGAAAATGCTTTCTTTAACAAAGTTATAGAAATAGGGTTTTCTTTTGCCATTTAATCAAAAAACAGAAAAAACAGCACAACCAAAATAGGATATTTTTTTCAAATAATACTCTAGAATTTTTTAACTGTTAAATATTTTTATTGGATTTTAATGTGTATTTGAAATGTTTTGCAACTGTATGAAATTTCACTGTTCTGATTATGAAAATTTGTAGCATTTGTAACAAGTCTTTTAAATTTCTAATAAAATCAATATTGTCCAGGCATGCAGTTCCAAGTATATGTTCTCACTTATTTTATATATATATATATATATACTACGGAAGAGGAAAGGTAAGTAAAATATATAGGTGTATGTATATATATATATAAATTTTTGTTTTAATTTTAAAGCTTTTGTTTCCATTAAGACAGTAAAACGTAATGTAACTCAAATAATTACATAGCATTTTATAAAATTATGCCATATTATAATAGTCACTTTAATATTCGGTCATCAACAAAAAAAGTATAATCTTCAAACAAAACAAAATCATCAATAATTTAATATTTGGTAGGATGCCCTTTTTGCCTAATGACCTCCTGTAAGCGCCTTGGCATGTTAGAAATTATTTTTTTCGTATATTCGGAGCCAATACGGCCCCACTCCTCTTTCAACCTCCTTTTCAAATCTTCTTTTGATCTGATTGGTGCTGTTCTTATTTTTCGTTAGAACTCATTCCATAGATTTTCAATGGGGTTCAGGTCGGGTGATTGAGGTGGTGTTTCTAAGACTTTCGGGCAGTTGTAGAGCAGCCATTCTCCCACGAGGAATGATTTATGTTTGGGGTCGTTATCTTGGTAGAATGTGAAAGTCTCTAATATCCCTAACTTTTCTGCACTTCTCCGTAAATTTGCCTTAAGAATGTCAAGGTGTTGCTCTTTCTTCATGGTTTCCTCGATAAATACCATCTCTCCTACCCCAGCACTCGATATGCAGCCCCAAACCATAACATTCCCCCACCATGCTTTACAGTTGGTTGCAAGTTTTCAATGTTTATTACTTCATTCGGCTTGCGCCACACAATCACCCTCCCATCTCTACCGAAAATATTAAATTTTCTTTCATCGGCAAATATAAAATCTTCCCACCAGTTGACTTCTTTGTCAATATGGTTTTGGGCAAACAGAAGCCTTTTCTCTCTATTCACTTCATTAATATATGGTTTTTTCCTAGCTACTCTGCCATTGCACCCTTCCTTTCTGATAACTCTACGAACTGTTTCTGGATGTACATTCTTACCTGACTCCTGTAACAGCTCTGCTGCAATTTTGGGCGCTCTTATTCTGGGGTTCTCCTTAATTTTTCTGATTACCAAACGTTTTTCTCGTTCACTTAGTATTCATGGTCGTCCTCTTTGTGGCACAGATTCAATTCTGTCTTCTCTTTAATATCTCCTTATTATGTCGCCTACTGTTCTTCCAAACACATTTAACAATTTAGCAATTTCTCTGTGCGATCGCCCCTTTGCATGATGAAATATAACAAGTTGTCGCTGTTCAAATGTACAATTTTTTCCTTTGCGTCCTATTTTACTGGAAACTACAGTTAGCATTCCACAACACGACTGAACTGCTCTACAGTAGGAAGTTAACTAAGACATGGTACATTCTTCCACCCTGCGATGTTCTTAATGAGAGGGCGAACACAAAGAAAGGGCCATACGAGGAACTGACCGAATATTAAAGTGGCGTGGTATTATGCCATTTTTCACTCCAAGTGTTAATTATTTGACATACATTAAGGTTTGAAGCTGTGATTCTTTGCTCCATTGCATAATATATATTTATGTATAGCTGGAAACATTTCGTTTTCTTCGTATTTCAAATGTCGATATAAAGCCCCTAAACTGAAAAAATAAAATCTGACCGAATATTAATGTGAGTCACTGTATCTACCTATTTAAACGGTAATCCAGCCTGCCGAAGCATTGACAACCTAAGAATTGTGTGACACTGAAAGAGAAATCGAAAATGCTTTCGCTAACCGTGTTTCCGCGCCGACTATTCTTCCAGATGTAATTACGAAATGAGTGCCATGCGGAACCGTCTCACGTTCCACGCCGCCATCTCGTTCAACGCGTTAACGTCAGCTTTCCCGTAAGTGAAAGTGTCTCCATCGGTTTTACTTTCTGCCCGATTCCTTTCACGACTTTATCCTGTTTGTCTCCGAATCCTTGCGACCGTCGCACGCGCGCCATTATTTCTTTCCGAAGAACGAAAATCGGATTTGCCCCGTTCGTTTAACACTACACGCGCACGCCACCTCCACTTCTACCCGGTTCGATAGCCGCCATCCCCCTCTCCCCCCACCCCCTCCCCCCCCACCCCAACCACTCCTCCGCACCCCCTCTCCGTCTACATCTCTCTTCGTTCCTATATCTCGATCAAATTTTTCATACAAATGATATGGGAGGCCAAATTTGGAATCATTCAGACACTCGACGCCGTTACTGCTAAAATCCCCGAAATTTACCGTATTTTTGGGATAAACAACTGACGATATTGAAAGCTTTGCTCGAAAGATTTAACGGATTTGTTTCTCTTCAAACATTAGCATTTGAAAAAGACAAATCGGTTGTACTTTACGCATTTATTGACATTTCCAGTCACGAATCACTAAGAGACAATATGAATTTTCCGTTTTACAAATAAAATAAATGCAATTTTCTTACATTTATTGTTCATTTTAAACATTTAAAAAACTCTAGTTTAAGTCAATAAAAAAACACCATAGCGGTTATCTCCAGCAAAAAACCTCATTGCATCGCGTGCGTTAACCAACCACTGTTAAAACTGCGTGATTTTACGCTTAGGTAAAATCATGCCGTTGACTTATAGTGGCCTCTTTCCGAGAAGACGAGGTTTTGAAATTATGTCCCAAATTCAAAATCGTCGTAATGGCCATCTTCATTAGCAATCTATCTGCACACAAGTTCGTGATCATTTATTAAACCTAGTGTATATCTCCCCTATCCCGCACAACACTCCTCAATTCTAGGTAACTATTACTACATTGCTTTGCGGGTGTCTTACAGCAGGGGTGGCGAAACGGGCCGCATTAGCCATTACGGTTGCTTAGGTGGCCGCATTATCATCTGAAAATGCTTCGGTGGGCCACATTAGCGTCCACATCGGAAGTTATTTGAGAGAGTGCGAAGGTTTCTATAAGTGAAAATTTATAATTAATATTATTTTATCGTCTAATCTTCACAAGAAAATGTTTTTTGGCCCTAATATTAACCTAATATACGAAATTGTCTGTGTTACATTTCATGGTTCGTTTTCGTCATGATATCGCGGGCCGTATAAAGTGTTCCCGCGGGCAAGGTGTGGCCCCGCGGGCCGTAGTTTCCCCACCTTTGTCTTATAGCCTTGTCTCGTTAATGTGACGACGCGGCGAAGCAATGGAGCCTGCAGCACAACGCCGTGAAAGCCTTCGCGCCACGAACTTGGTAGCTCACTTCCTCTTTTGTGTCCTCTACCAGCTGAAATCTTTTCCTTCCTCTTCCTTTTATCCCTCCAAGTATCCCTTCAAACACATATTTAATACGGTCTCTACTCAGGAAATACTACTTTAACTTCCTCGTTCTAATAACAAACATTATTTTTTATATTCTTTCCTAATATTTTTTTTATTAATCGCTAAGTTTTTACTCAAACAAACCGCTTTATTTACAGCATTCTTTTCCATGCCCGCATTTCGAAACACAACATGTAATTCATCTTAAGCTTTCGTTCCATAGAAGGCAATACTACACATCAGAAACATAAAAGTCTTTTACGCGACATGGATACGTTGATATTATATTTCCGCTACGTGCCTGCTGAGGCGCGGCAGGGATTCATGTGAAACTGCTACTAAAGATTTGTCACGAATGAAGAAGGCAATGAAACTAAATTGAATGCGTGGCACATTCAATGGTTATTGGCAACCGGTGTAAAAATGACGACAGTTTCAGAACAGATGAGTTGAACCGACCAAAAAAATGAGCATTCAAAAAGCAGTTGCCTAGTATTTGTAGTGATTCTGCGTAAATATCAATTATTCATCAAAATTCATTCCATTAAATACCAATATTAACTTTCTGCTGATTCGAATACATATAAATTAACTTTGATGTATTTGAAAACAATAGTCACCATCCGTTTCCATGCATTCGTAATTACAGCTAAACGGAAAAAATCTGATGTGGCCAACACATGACTTTCTCCATATTTGGGGTATAGATATTTAAATTATTATGAATAATATTACGAGGCAAAATTATTATTTCGTATCGTAAAAGAAGACACGTCCTTGTTGCCGTAAATTACGTATATTTTGAATGATTACAGAATTCACCGCTACATGGTGTTGGCGCTGTATACTGGTATTAAGATAAAGCGAAATATATCCGAAATGGATGGTTCTACGAAAATTAGTTTCAAACAAAACTTCGAAGAAATATTATTCTCTACAACTTTGGTCCTTACGAAGATTACCAATAACGATGTTTTTAAGGAGATATTTAACGGAAACCGAAAAACCTGTTATTTATAAATAACTCCTAAATAATAACTCCTATAGAAAATTGTTTCAAATGAAAACTGTAGGAAATTACATTCTCTATAACCTTTGTGTATAATTGTATATACAATAATGATGTTTTAACGAAGAAATATCGCAAAAACCGAATCGGGTTTCGAATAAACCTCGACTTCCGGTTATCCGTTATTGTCCGAAAACCAATCAGTTCTTTGTGCTCATGTTAAAGTGTTATATATGAAGTTTGGTAACGATATGGCATGTACTTTTTGAGTTAGAGCGCCCACAATAACATACACACACAGACATCATTCCGAAAATAGTCTTAACGTGTTCTAGGGACCTCAAAACATATATTTCCGTTGAAATCTCGAAGTCGATTGAATACCTTACTTTCCCATTACTACGTATGGAGAAAGTAAAAATGAAAATAAAATATTTCATTACATCGGCTTGAGAATAATCGCAATTCCACAATTTCTACAACCAATAAATACTCATACATAATAGGTGAGGATGAATCCAACAATTCTGAAATTGGTCCGTTTATTATTTATTGAATCCTAAAGGTCGTACCTCAAATTTCAATTATATTAAGAGGCTTTGCTAAAATATAAAAAACCTTTGCAGCACTATAATAAATTATAATTAACCTTTAAACGGCAGATATTCTCGGTATTCACATGCATATAATCTTATAAGATTGAAATATAAAACCCCAAAAATTGAGATTAATGCACATCAGAAGCATACAAATTGGGCCCGTATATCTCGGGGTATTTCGGAGTTAATTTTCAATTTTTGTTTCCAGCAATATGGTGTCATTGACAGAGCGGCAAGGTTCAACATTTACGCCATCTCGTTGTATTTTTTATTAATTTCAAAATACCGTATTTAGTGAAGTTACATCATGCGATTAAGGGGTTAAAATTTCAATCTTTACTTCCAGCAATATGGCCGTCCTGGATGACTGATATAACTCGAGCAATTCATTTGTGTCGTCTACTTTGATACAAAAATCCTTAAAAAAAACAAGTTACATTCAAACACGTTCCACAGTTAAGCGTCTAATTTACAAGTTGAGACAGACTTACAAAAACACATAAAAAACATATCAAACATAGCGATCCAAAACATTAAAAGATTTACTGCACGACGTCCCGAACACTACTGACTGACAACCAGGGCTACCACTTTCTGAGGGATTAATTCCGGGAGATTTACGCCTTAAGAAATGTCAATTCCGGGAGATTTTTCTTGACCGAAAAACAACTAATCTGAGCAACAAAACTTGGTTATTTAGTTATCTGAATTTTCTTTTCACAATACTGAACATTTGCTTGATAGAATAGAAATTGACTTCGCTTATGATCACATAAACGAGATAGCGCTAATGTATAAGCAAGATATTCCCTAGAAAACCTGTCGTCTGACGCGAGATAAAACGCGACTTCAATTTACTAAAAAGTTTTTTTTTCCACCTCGCTTTCCATAAGCTGGCTAAAAAATTCCGCTTTAAAGGTGGTAATCACATCACAATTACGACTCAGGATAAAGATTTAAAAGAAATTCCTCTTTAATATTGTTTAAGAAGGCTCAAGAGATAAAATAAATCTTTGTGGGTAGGTTTAAATTCGGCGCCCCCGCTGAGAGGCACCTGACTTATCACCAGTACGTTGCTGTCTAAAAGTATGTACACATTTTTAGATTAAGTTTTCATTCATTTCAATCAAATGTAATGACAAGAACAAATCTTCAACCTTTAATTACGTAAATAGAGCAATTAATCTGAAAATTACTAATTTCCGGGAGATTTAGGCCTCCCGGGCAAGGTCCGTAGGGGAGCCGGGAGAGACATATCTACATAGGCTTGATTCCGGGAGAGGTGGCAACCCTACTGACAACTCTTTCAAGCGGCCTTTGGTAGAAGCGAAATCCTAGTCGTTCGTAATCGATTGAGTTTGTCTTCATTTATTAGGAAACACTCATCCGCTGCGCACTGAAAGCCCTTGAAAGTATTGCGCTGTGATATATGATAGAATGACGTCTCATCCTGAATTGGTAATCATACAATCCGTTACGTCCAATTGGCCCATCAAAATCCGCCTCACTTGAAGCTCTATCGGGCGTTTCATCACCGTAATGCAGAGAGAGAATCGGGGAGATAGAGTGAACGCTGAGGACAGCAGAGGGACGTGTCAAGTCCACGGACATATCGCTCGCAGAACGCTCTCCCTTACGACCGATCCCTTGAGAGATTCAGTCTGGAGTTGGTGGAGCCCTTCTCCAACCAAATTTATGGTGACAAAATTTCTCCACTCGAGGAATTAGTTAAAAGATCGACAATACAATCACATTACGAACCGAATACTTCGGTATTTCCGCCGCTTAGAGACACTAAATATTCTACCTTTCTTGATATCAGTACTAAGGTTAATTTAGGAAAATCCAAACCACAATCTTCCATATAGTTTTCCAATTCTGTCTTTCTTTCTTTCTGTGTATAACGCTCTTAGTACCTTTCTTTTGCTCATTAAAATACCTAAATATTTACTTATAAACTTCAAATAAAAACTAAAAGACGAACGAAATTCTAACTTATTTTATTGTAGCGGTCTTTTATTGTATCTTGCCCTTTAAAATTTTAAAAATACGTTAAAGTGCGTATTTTTTGTGATTTTAACGCTTAATCTAGCATGAGCTGCTATGCAACCTCTATTGTATTGTTATTAATCAATAATCAAGTCACTACAATCTTCCAAAGCTTATTTTTCTTGAAAGAAGCAAGCAAGAAGAAGTGTATTCAGTGTTATCGATTAGAATAACCTAATTAAAGCATCTAACAAAAGGTAAAGTGCACAAGTGTCGTCAATTATTACGATATTAACATAAATATTATATAAAAATTAATTTTAGTTTTTTCAGTATGTTATAATTTTTAATGTTACTCGTCACATGACGGGTCATTATTCTAGTGTATTTATAATAGCTCAACACTAAAGAGGTGTAATTAGGTAAAAACCCTGTGTCACCTTAAAAACGTAATATTTAACCTTTAAAAATTATCCACTTTCAATAATTATAAATATCACTTATGAATAAACAGCACGTACGAATTTTCAATCTGAACCGATTTGAAATTTAATGTAAATATTTTGTTTTTATTTTTCCGAAAATAAATTATTCACTAAAGTATTGTTTACTTGTCTCAACTAAGGCAAATTATATAATTGCTCATCTGAGTAAAGCTAAACACATTTCCCCTGGATATACAATTTTATTATTTGAATTAATTTAAATACCGGCATGATGAAATAAATTTATTTATTTTCTTTAAAGATGGTTCAAAAGCGAAACATGAAGAAATTAAAATTTCAATAATATTTTGGCAAAAGCACCTGATTCCAGTGTTTGTAATGCGTAAATAAATACAAAAATAATTCAGGAAATTATTGTAGGTAGAAAGATCAGAAATTACCTTTAATAAAAATAATTTAATTTTTTAATCGCATGCAGTTTTTCTCAGCACACCATCGAAATAGCAAACTAAAAATATACCGGTAATTTTTTTTCCGAAAGGCAAACTTAAAATTAGAATTTTTCGCGTGAAATGCATCCTTGATCGTATTTTAATCCTATTAGTACCGTTTGATAAGAGAGGCAACGGGATGACTAATATCACTCCCTTCTTCGACAAAGGGAATAAAATAAAGTAGAAAATTCTATTTTGACATTCCCACCCCATACGAGATGCCATTTTTAGAACTCCTCAATAACCAACGCAAAAGTGAGCCCTCTCTTGTTTTAACTTTCCAGACTCTATATATATATATATATATATATATATATATATATATATAATATAATATATATATATATAATATAATATATATATATACACATACGCACGCACACACACACACCGTCGTGCCTACTTGTTCCGCCTTTACACGGCCGCCTACTCTCTTTCCTTCCAACTGGAGTCCTCCTCTCCTCGTAACATCCCCATGGGAGGAGGTGCTTCGCTTCGTAATCTACACGCATCCATTCCGACGAGCCCCATTTTATCCCTCTCTCTCTCTCTCTCCATTCCACACCTACACGACGTAAAACCTCTTACGTACACCGCTTCGTCCCACACTTTTTCCCTCCATAATCCTCCCTCTCTACGCTGCGCACCCTTTCCTCTCCTCTCCGTCAGTACCGAACCCTGGCTAAAAGGCTATCGCCGGCGACAAAGCAGTCATCCGCCTACGTCTGTTCATCTTTTTTTTTCTCTCTCTCTCTCTCCTCCTATGGTGCGATTGTTCTCCGCGAGTTAATTTGATTCCCTCGAGAGGAGCATCAAAAGCGAAGGGATTTGATTCTCAGGGAAAGAGGAAAACGGAGTGGAAAAGAGATGAGAAAATAAAGAGGATGGGGAGACAGAGAGAGAGAGATGGGAGAAAGAATAAAAAAGAGGGAGGACAGGTGGAGGGAATTAGGTGGAGGAAGAAGGAGCAAAACGGAGGCAGAAGGGGAGAGGAAGACAGAGACAGAGAGAGAGATGGGCTGGAAAAAGTGCTTGATTCGACTTTCACATCACAAATTATGGTTATGATGCGTCAATAAAGAGAATCCAAAGGGCAGCAAATAGTTATATAGACTGTATTGACTTTTTCAACACATCCTTATGTGAAATAAAAAAAACTGAAAATTACGTGAGCAGACAATGTGATATATGTAAGTGATATATTTTAATGCATTAATTTTACTCCTAATATGACAGCAGTTCCTATAATGCATTTAATCCTGCTTATTATTATAACGTTTCTTTTGCATTTATTATTCTCACAGTGTGATATTTTTGTATTTCGTGATTACGTAGTAAATAACACCTAGTCACCATTGCAACTATGTTAAGAATGCTAAACAATGACACGAATCACAATCAGCGGCGACGTTCCGAAAAAAACGAGAAAAATTGAAAACAGGGTCAAGGCGTGTTGTTTGGGCTACATAGTATCTAGTATACTGCTTTTATTAACTTCCTCCAATTTCCTTGATCCGACGGGACGTATTGCCTTTATAATAATACGTTTAGAAATGTCAATAAAGAAATCCATCACGAAAGCTGAAAGTTTTATAATACCATAATAACAATTACGAAATAAGAATAATACGCATTTCATAGTCGTTTGCGGGATTCTAACTGTACATTTCTTAGCTTAGGGTTTGACTTTTTTTACGATTATCTTACAGGTGTACATACTTTTTCTACTATTTCCCCTTTTATCAGGACCTTTTTTTCATAAATGCTAAGCCTTCTTAAGCTGACCGTGTACTTTTAGTCTGCAATCCCGAACTTCCACGATAGCAAATATCCTTTAAAAAACAAAAATATATCAAACAAGCCAATGACTGATGATGCTGCTAATTTTATTCTAAAACGCCGACTAAATTTAAAAATTTTTAATTTCTGTTTTATATAAAAAATTAAAAATAAAACACTTTTTAATTTTAATTCTTACGTTTTCAACAGAACGTCGTCCGTATTCAGTATATAAAACATATGTCATTTTCGCATTCAGTTTCTAGTGAACCATATTTCTTGCTTCCCTCGCCGCCTTTCATCGATCGCACGTATTCTCAATTAACTCATCCCACTCAAAGCTCCTTCAAATCATTTCTTCCGCTCTTATCCTTCTCTTATGAAGAATTTACGCTAGGCTTCTTTCCTCTCCTAAGATATTCGACACCTCTTATTCTACCACACGCAAAAGATTTCCTCCTACTTCTTCTCCGCACGTACACATCTCGAATTTCAAAACCTTCCGTTCCATATTCTTTACAACATAAGTTTGCGAAAGACGGAGAACGGCAGACGTGTTTAGAACTAAAAACTAAATACGCGCTATATCGTTGAAATCTGGGGTACTTCTTGATCGATCAAAATAATATTAAAATCAGCACGCAAAAACGACTTCTTCAAAGAGATTACGAATAAAAATTCACGTAAAAATACTTAAATTGTATTGAAATTTATTTTCAGAGTTTTAACAGTCATTGATTTAATTTTTTATAAACTTTGTCATAACAGATCCAAGATATGGAGGGAGAGTGTAGAGACAGGTGATGAGCCGATTCGAACGAATAATGACGACGGAAGGAGAGGAAGAGAGAACGGAGAGAACTGAAGAGTTGGATAGATGGATGGATGGATATGCAAAGATAAGACGGAAAGGTGTATCTTTCGGCTATGTCTAAGGTTCATTTGTGCAGAAAATAAACGATAGACACAGAGAGAATTTCGGAGCCGTCAGAGAATGTTCCTCGAATGAATGGAGTAATTGAAAGCGATCGTTTGATGGTTGGATGTTGCAAATGTTACGTGCAGCTTAAGAGGTGGGAGGAGAAATCAAGGAGATGAACTGATATTAAATTACGGCCGGTGCCACTGCTGCGACTCAATTTACATAGAATTGGTCCCATAGAATGGATCGGGTTGAAAAACTCTCCGGAAATATTTCGTAAATGTCACCGCCGGTTACGTTACGAAATAAGGTCCAGATTAATGGGAAAACACGTAAATTAAACCCAGACCATCCCACGATCTTCCTATTTATCCAGATGCTTTTGTAATTACGGTATATTTTTAGTTTCAAATTTGTTTAATATTGCATCATCTGAAGCAAGGGTTTCCTCTACGGTTTGAGGCAGAATAAATTATACCAATTATCCATGATTTACTTCCAACGCTAAGGTCGATAAAGCTTTTATATAATTTACTTATTTGTTGTTTCATCTTTTTAGCTTCAAGAAATCATTTTCGCAAATTCCTTTATCGCAGTTTCAATTTATCGCAATTCATTTTTTACGACCACATATTTGTTTGTCGCAAGCGCATTTCACTTTATCGTAATTTCATCACAAGTAATATTTTTCAACACGCGCACTGGAATATATGTATGTATACTACAGCAAGCAGCCAGAATCCATATAGAAATACAATTTAATTGAAATTATTATACAAATTTTAAGAATTTAAGTATTTTTTGTTTCAGCTACAATTTATCTTTTCTACACTTTATAACGTTACAGTAATTTAAGTTGAAGGTTATTACAACTTTGAGGCGGTTTCAAAGTCTCTCATGAAAAGGATTATTATAACTTTGGTTACAATGTTTATAGATTAGAGGCTCTGTGTATTTCTTCAGGGTAAAAGAGGGTCGTCGGTGATGGTGTACACCCACAAGTGTATCCTAAAATTTAAAGCAAGGATCGCAACCCCCTTTACATCATAAGGGAAAAAATGTTTCACTTATCGCAAATTCGCTTATTGAATGGATTTTTGAGAAAAAGGAACCCTTGCGCTAAACGATGACCTAGTGCATTCAGACTTTATTTTCAAGTCATTCTAAATTCATCATAACTTTCGTTGTAATAATTTTTTCCCTATTATCTTCAGCTCGTCTTATTATAGAGTATCTCGCTTTTTACATTCAAAATAGGTTCTAAAAGTAAGTCTTTTTATAGGTTCCTTCATGCGTTTCTCCGTGTGTATCTCTTCGACACACATATTGGCTTAAAGAACTGCAAGCGTCCACTGGGATTTCTGCGGCACCCAATGGACACTAAACCTCATTTTATCTTTCATATTCCGTAATAATAAGAGGCGAAAAAGTAAAGGGATTAATTCCATCCATCCTATGAACCTTAATAAAACAGATAGCAATGCCCATGGAAACACGTCGTTGTGATAGGAAGGATTAAGAGGAAGATTATACTCGACTGACCGCAGACATTTCAGCTCGAAAATTTAACCGATACTCCATTAGATGAGGCAAGCATGAGTGGATAGAAAGGTTGAAGTGTGGATGTTAAGAGGGATTTCGAAGGGATAAGAAGGTCAATGTCAATGCCGGGGGGGGCAGAAAGGGAAAGGGAAAATTTGCCTGTGCTCCACCTCTCATTGACTGGAACTGTGGAGTAGAGGGAATTTCGGCCGGACGGCACTCACCGAGTGACTGGGATTGAAGCGAGGGTTAGGGCGAATCGCGCGTCCAACCAACGGATGCGGGATTTGGTGCTTTTCCGATGGCACTCCCTCCCTTTTACGATGAAGGGGGTGCTTACGAATATAATGCCGGGTTAGGTGAGCATTGGAGCGGATGAACGAACGAGAAACCCCCAACGCTGAGTCAATCCTGCCTTTCGTAAATTATCCAAGGGAAAATGTCGATGGGATGGGCAAACACAATCGGTCCACCATTTTTATATTCTCATTGTCACAACCATTATACTAATATTTTAAATTTGTTATTTTCCTAATAAATTTCCAAACGTTTTGTTTATTAAGATATTGTCAAATGCTTTGAGATGCTGCGGATAAACCCCATCTATAAAAATATTCTCGACCGAATGAAAATTATTTCTTCCTTACTTTAAGGTTTAAAGAAACAATGGTATTCTGAAGGTTCCCAGGTATTTCAGTCTCAAAGTTACGCAGCGTCAAACAAAAAATTGAAAAATAGAGGGGGAAAAACACGCATCAAGACTTCCAGATCTTCCGAGTGGCATACAGAAACTTGTTTTATTATTCCATCGATTTTATTTGCATTTGACTCCTAGTGATCCATATCTGTTTAACACCTTCCGGACAGAAACGCTCAGTGACGTAATTTCTGAAATAAAGGCGGTGGCAAACATGGCCGGTTAGGAAACGCAACAGAGAGAGAGAGTTTCGGAAGATTTGGCATGTCCAGTTTTGTCCACGTCATTTATTTATGCAGATGTTTCACCCCGCATCCCTACCCTTACTACCCTTCAATTCTTCTCCTACTACCCTCCCACGTCACCTCCGCAACCCCTCCATACATGTTATTCCTCTAATACAGTGTTTCCCAAACTTCTTGACCGCGCGAACCCATTTTTATAATGATCCAAATATCGCGAACTCCCTCCTAAAAATAAAGATTTTCAAGGATTATCTTTCTCACCCGAGTATAAATTATTAAAGAATATTTGTTGTAAAGTTTTTTATATTTATTAATTTAAGTATACAAATTTATTACAAAATTATTTCCACCTTTTATGTATACATTTCCGTTGCTTATTTGCGTGTTTGCAACCTTGTGGTCATATTTTAGTAGTAAGGGGAGCAGCGTAATTTTTATTTACATATTAAAATTAGGAAGAATTATCACGAAAATGTGAGATTTAAAACAAAACCAAGAAGTACAAAATTTACTTTTTTTTAAACAATTTGCGTGCAATATTATGTCTCAACATAGGTCCTTGTCCCTTTCGTTAAGAGTGCATTACAGTTATATTATCCGCCATGATATCGATTTGTGCATTGTTTAAAGAAGACAATGATCTTATATCACTTACAGCTTACATAGATGAAGGCCAATACAGCTTCCGTTATTACGAAAGGCTCTTCAACGTAGTGAAAAGGGAGCGGTGATTTTTATTACTAAGGCTGATAAAATAGGACCAGCTCCAGACACATTCTTTTCGTGCTTCAAATAAAGGTTTGATATAAATATTGTTTAACTAATGGATTATTTTGCATTTTAATAAAAAAGTAGTTATATAGAATTTGTTAAAAATTCGAATGCCAACAAGGACCAAATTAAGTGATTTACCGAAAAACTTTGCTCGCCATTATGGATTTTTTTGCGGCGAACTCCCAGAGACATCTCACGAACCTCCTGGGGGTTCGCAAACCACAGTTTGGGAAACTCTGCTCTGATCTCACCCCCACGCACGCGAGTGATAAAGTGATGCGTAGAATGGCTAACCGCCGGGATTCAAAGAGAGAGCGGCAACTAAAGGCAAGCGTATTTATTCAGACTACATTTATAAAATAAGTGGCAAACGAAACTGAATTTCCGTCGAAGTTTGATTAATAGTAGTTCAGTACAAAATAAGCACGGGGACGAAAGCATATGGCCTTATTTCCGCATGTAAAAACAAGATTGATTTTGAAAAACATACTGACTACACTACATTTCCCTTAGATAACATTCTAAAATATCTAACTAGATGGAATCAGGTTAGTGAACAATAAACCGTCTGTAATAATTTCATCGGGAAGGAAGAACGAGTGCCAACACATTCATATTCTTGTATATCTATACCTTTATCTAAAACGAACTTGTACATTGTACAAACTTTCTCATATAGTAATGCGTCGTTTAGTTGTCTTTAGAAAATGAATATCGTTTTTAGAAATTCCAATTTTTGTTTAAGTGCTCAAGAATAAACTAGCCTTATATTCATTTTTTGAGAAATATGAACTACTTGGTATTATTGAAGA
Organism: Uropetala carovei; assembly: GCA_036926305.1. NCBI lineage: Eukaryota > Metazoa > Arthropoda > Insecta > Odonata > Petaluridae > Uropetala > Uropetala carovei. The sequence goes on along the minus strand of JAXCHB010000019.1, from coordinate 10,823,208 downwards.
CATAAATTCTAGCAACTGTACGAAATTTGATCAATATCGTTAGAACCATTTTTGAGACAATGTAATTGTTGTTAAAATTTCCTAGAATAAACTGCCCTTAATTATTTTGCAATTTCAACCATTTCTTCATAGTTTCTATTCTGTATGATTAAATGTCTTACTACGAGATTTAAAACATTTTCGTTAGAAGTTTAGGCTCTAGAGCCGCGAACAGACAGACCCAAAGACAGACGGCATTACGAAAACCACTTTTTCGGACTCAGGTACACCCAAAACGTATACGTATTTCCATCAAAATCTCGAGGTCGAAGTATTTCGCGATAACAACTCTTTCTCAATATACCTCGTATATGAGAAAGTAAAAAATACTATAACGAAATCTGCAGTGACCATAAGCAAAATTAACTTAATTTGCTTTGCATCGTCTTTTTTCAGGTATACAATGAGGAAGAAATGTAAGCAGCTTGAATTCTTTTGGAAAATATTTAATAGAATACCCAATGAACTTTTTCTTTTTCACAGTCTTTTTAAGCTAATCAGAGAAAAAGCCATAAATGACAATACGAAACGATAAATAAGTCTGTTTTGTCCAGGCTTTGAATGGAGAACGTGAAAATAATGCTTTGTGCTCCGTGAATTCCTACCATTAAGATGAGCTCGATCATTCTTAGATTACCTTTGATAACAGTTTTCGCATAGGCGGAAATTATTAACGGGTATATGTGTTCATACAATCTTTATGCATGTACGCACGCATGTATAAACACATTTACACACACACAAAAAGTTGCAAGCCAAGAGATATCGCATCGTCCAAATGCGAACATATTTAGTTCCACATATCCTTAATAATAATAAATTGATGTGACCAACATATCACTTTCTTCATAGGTAAGCTGCCAACAAAAATCAAATAAGTACGGCGATAGAAACAGTTCAACTTACACGCTTCAGCGCTAGCGATTCAATTGTTGTCACTAACACGCGCGCGAGCTGCCCACTAACCGTCAATTTCGAAGAAAATTGAATATCTCTTGAAATATTCCTATTATGAAAATTTAGTTCAAACGAAAGTTGTAGAAAAAATAATATCTACAAATTTTATATATATACGTATGTTAACAAAAATTGTTTTAAGCGAAATATTTAAGAAAAACTAAAGTTTTACAAGGGTAATCCAATCTTTAAAATATATATATATAATTAAAAATATAGAATTTTATGCTGATCTGATGAAAGTTTTTGAGTTAGAGCGCACGCAAAATTTCTGTCACACACATACGGAGACACACACAGACATCATCGAGAAAACGGTCAAAACGTGTTCTAGGGACCTCAAAACGTGTATTTCCGTTGAAATCTCGAATTCGATTTTTTTCACGAAAACAATACTTTCTCCATACTACGTATATTGAGAATGTAATAATGTCTTCCTACCGCGAATAATTAGTAATGTGGTATTAAATTGGTTCAATGGCCCTTAGCGATTAGGGGAAAGGTTCTCTGGATCTTTTGTGGTCCCCCGTGCAGCTGTGCAAAGAGGTGTTATTGGTGGCGAGGATGAGATGAGTTTGGTAAAGGGCACAAAGAGGAGGGAATAGGGGGGAGAGAAGGGAGTCTAAATGGATTACGAGGAAAGGGATATGTGATTGGAGAAGTAGTTTGAAGATGGAAGAGGATGGAGGAATCGATTGAGGATGGGAAGAAGGTGTGAGCCTATTCGGAAAAGGTGCGTCCACATAGAGCGAATTTTGATCAGCAGGGGATGGATCGGTTAAGATTCTTCTAATGCTTTTACGAGCTCCGTAAAATAATACAATATGTATCCCCGGTACTGACTTTGCTTCGCGAGTGACGTTGCTTTGCATTCCTTTTTCATAAAATGAGACGTGTGAAAACGTAAATGTATGGTGATGGCATGAGAGAGATGCCCTTTTTTTCGTCATGAAGAGTATTTTCGTCGCGAATTTTATTTTAGCACTGACATCAGTAATGAAGTTTTTATCATATAAAGAAATAGTATGGTCATACATATATTCTATATACAGGATGATTCAAAAGGTAAAGTCAACCGGCGAGGAGGTTGTTGGGGGCGATGTTTAGAGTAGAAAATGTAAATAAAATTTTCCTCAATTCGCTACCGTTTTCGAGTTACAGAGAAATAAAACTTTTCATAACAAGTTTTTATAGCAATTTTGTTTATTCACATGTAAAAGAAACAGATTGTTGCTCTTTGATGAAACACGTTTTAGTACATAATTTCGGGAAAACACAGAAATGAGATTGTCCATTCAAAGTTTATTATCAGAACAAATGCTCGAAGTGGCCTTCCCCCGCACCCATGCATGCCTCACAGCGGCGTCGGATGGAGCTTATTACATCCGTCAACATCCTGGGTTGGCCTCTTAATCTCTTCCGCAGCAAGAAGATTTCGGCGAAGAAGATCTTCCCTGTCCCACACTTCAGTGGCATAAACCTTTTCTTTCATCCATCCCCACGAAAAGAAATCCAGTGGTGTTAAATCTGGAGATCGCTGAGGCCATGACACTGGACCCCTGATTCAGGAAGTCTGGTTCATCTACAACTTTGTGTAGAAGCCATCGACAATACTCAAGACGACATTCATGGTCCTTTTGAGTTAGCTCTTGCACAGGTTGTAGATGAAAAGAATGCAAACCTTGTTCATGTAACACACGCCACACTGTACTTAGAGAGAGGCCTGTTTGATAAGCAACACGTCGAGTACTAGTTCCAGATTTAACACCACTGGATTTCTTTTCGTGGGGATGGATGAAAGAAAAGGTTTATGTCACTGAAGTGTGGGACAGGGAAGATCTTCTTCGCAGAAATCTTCTTGCTGCGGAAGAGATTAAGAGGCCAACCCAGGATGTTGACGGATGTAATAAGCTCCATTCGACGCCGCTGTGAGGCATGCCTGCGTGCTGGGGAAGGCCACTTCGAGCATTTGTTCTGATAATAAACTTTGAATGGACAATCTCATTTCTGTGTTTTCCCGAAATTATGTACTAAAACGTGTTTCATCAAAGAGCAAAAACCTGTTTCTTTTACATGTGAATAAATAAAATTGCTATAAAAGCTTGTTATGAAAAGTTTTATTTCGTTGTAACTCGAAAACGGTAGCGAGTTGAGGAAAATTTGAGTTCCCTACTAGTTAATTCGATATGTGTATATACGAATGTATATATATATATACATATTTATTTATTTATTTATTTATTTATATTCGTATATACACATATCGAACTAAACTAGAAGGGAACTGAGCCTCATCGGTTATAGGATAAATAATAAAAGTTTATTAATTAACGATTTTTATTTAAAAGCTGTTTTACCTTTCAAATAACGCAGAAATTCACAACATAAAATTGAAATCCTTGAAAAAATAAATTACAAAGAAACGCAAAATATTTGTCTCATAAACACGGCAACAACAAAATTAAAGTTAATATGTCGGTATTTTCGTGGTTATTTTATAGTTTCATTTTAGCCACAATTCTTCCTTCCTCCTCAAGGTAATCTCATCTCCAGAATACCTCGGAGGGTCAATTTAGCAGCTTTTAGTATCAACATTACCCATAACGACCGCTTTTTGTCCTTTCAAACTTCCGGAATTAACTTAATCAGCATAAATAGGTTTTCCGTTAATGTCTCTGTTCGTCTCTCGAGAAGAAGAGGCTTAAAAGCTAAAGGTTAACCATAAGATTATCCCGGAAATTTAAGGACTCGGCATACAACAAAATCCAACCTGAAACCTTTATAAAAGAAAAGCTAAGCTATAAAAAAATAATGAAATAAAAAAAACGTTTTATATACATTCTAGGGCAGTAGAACGACAAATTAACTTTATGAGGGGGGGAGAGGGGGGAGGGAGATGCAGAGGAAGGGGTGTACGGATAAAGGAATTTTACAGGGGCAACAGGAGAGAAATGACTAAAGAGGTATTCCTGCAGTGAACCAAGATGGCGCAGATGGGGAGAATGAAAGGAGAGAGAGAGAGAAAGGGAGGTAAGAAGACGTATGGTGTGCTCCGAAGGGAAAAATTGAGAAGTGAGTGAAAGGCTTTGATCCATCTTTCACAGAAAGGAGAGAGAGAAGGGACACGGTGCTTAGCGTTAAATTAATTTAGCGCTACCGCGGGCGCTAAAGCGATGCGGAAGGCAGGAGCCTTTATAAAAAAAATGAGGGTGTTATATTAAAAATATGGGAAGAAAGCAACTTCAAATAGGAAGAGATGAATTTCGTGTGAAATTCAGGACAAGCGGAGTACTTAGCTCGAGTGAAAAGACAAAGCAGAGGTTCGTTTGGATGAGTGCTTCTGGGAAAGGGATGAACTAAATCTGATACTAATAGGCGCTGTACCGCTTCGATACATCACTCAAAAACCCATTAAATAAATTAATTTGATGAATTTACGCTAAAACGACAATAAAAAATCGGTACAACATACATTGTACAAACTTTCTCATATACTAATGCGTCGTTTAGTTATCTTTAGAAAATGAAAATCGTATGAACCTGTTCTTAGAAAATCCAATTTTTCCTAAAGTTGCCCAAGAATAAACTAGCCTTATATTCATTCATTGAGAAAAATAAAATACGTAGTATTATTGTAGACGTATACTCAAGTAACTGTACGAAATTTTATCATAATCGTTAGAGCCGTTTTTGAGAAAATCTAATTATTGTTAAAGTTGCCTAGAATAAACTAGCCTTATATTCATTTTTTGAAAAATATGAACTATACAGTATTATTGAAGACGTAAACTTAAGTAACTGTACGAAATTTGATCACAATCGTTATAGCCGTTTTCGAGAAAATCGGATTCTTGTTAAAAATGCGAAGAATAAACTACTCTTAATTATTGAACAATGTCAACCATTTATATGTATACTCTGCTCAGTATGATAAAATGCCTAAGTACGAGATTTCATTCATTTTCGTTCTACCGTCTAGGCTTCATAGCCAGTAACAGACAGACAGACGGCATTGCGAAAACCACTTTTTCAGATTCAGCGACATATAGCTAAAACGTGCATTTCCGTAATAATCTCGAGGTCGAATTTTTTCGCGAAAACAATAGGTACTTTCGTATGAGAAAGTAAAAACAACACCGGCTGAATCACAATTTAATTAGTTTTAATTGCTGAACTGCTTATCAAGAATACATTTTTTCACGTTTACGTAAACTTATTAGCACTCTATGGAAAATCTATTTCTTCTAAAGATTGCCGTCAGATCGGTCAACTTTTTCAGCGTTCCATGTTTAAATTTTACCTTGATCGATAACGAATAAAGAATTTTATTCTATTAAAATTGGTTTTCAAATTATAAAATTGAAGTAATACCAACTAATATGATAATGTATAGTTTCTTCTTTTTACTTTCTCATACGAGGTATCGAGAAAGTATTGTTATCGCGAAAAAATTCGACCTCGAGATTTTTACGGAAATATGCGTTTTAGGTGTAGCTGAATCCAAAAACGTATATTTCCGTCAAAATCTCGAGGTCGAATTTTTTCGCGATAACAATACTTTCTCCATATACTTCGTATATGAGAAAGTAAAAATGAATTTACGGGAATTGTTATCGCTTTCACTTGCCCAAGCAAACTCCGTGATTTTTAGACCTATTTGTTTTCCATCTTTCAGAGAAAATAAATTAAATATCGAAGAAGAATAACAAAATTATATTGCTAAATATCAAAATAGGTATATTTGTTTGGACTGGAGACAAAGAAAGCAGCATAAGTTATGCCCAGTCTATTGTCAACGCAATTCGAGGAATAATTTAAATTTCAAACTGCCTCTTTTGAAACACACAAAACGGCAAATTTTGAAGAGCAATTCCGCTAGGACTTTTGCACACTTGGGCTTTCGGGAGCAAGAAAGATACACGGCCTGTAGAGACCACTAATTAGACTGGTTCTACGCGTCGCTGATGTATAGGATGATTCGGAATGAGTTCTGAGAATTGGCTTGTTAAGTCCCTTATTGAGCCAAGAGAGGTAGCGACAAGCACGTGTTAGTCCAGGAAGCGAGTGAGACAGAAAAAGAGAGAGATGCGGCACGTGTAGTTCTCTCTCTCTCTCTCTCTCTTTTGAGAGAGAGACCCCCTACACCGCTAGCCATCTCCTCTCACGAGATACGCCTGATTACAATGTTACGTACCTATCTTACGTTAGACGGTGATTTGTGCTCATAGGGGAGAACGCTATGTTACCTGTGGACTGTCAAGGGATTAGAAATAAATAATATACGAAGACACTAAATTTTACTATGTGAATACAGGAAAAACTAGTTATTTCATCAATGCTAAAATTTTATGCTCTGCGTGCGTTAAATGAAAACATACTTCATGCGTATATAACTGAAGAAAATTCCACATTTTCTATATTTTAAAAAAACATCAGCAATTGATACATTGTCTATTTATTTCTTTAGACTTTTCAATATTGTTTCGTATGCAATTTTTCATTATTTAGCCTGACCACTATACATATAATATTTCATATTGCGTAGTAAAATATTTTATATTATTTAATTCAATTCAATTTATAACTCCATACAATTTTATATGGTTTTAATACATTTTTACTGACTGAGTTTTCTATGATTAAAATTTTCATTAAGTAAATCGACTTGTACGTGACGAATTATCATGTATAAATCATTTTTAAATGTCGAAGCTTCATCAAAATTTCACAAGAAATTTTTTATAATTAAGAATTTATTTTATTTTTAAATGTTAAATTTATCGAACAGCAAATTTTAAAAATCTACGTCCAAAATTTTCCCTACTATTATATATCGTTTTGGGTAACATAAAAATTTGCATTGCACGCATCGGTCTTGAGAACCAACCATTAGCCTTTCGCCTACAGTTTCCTTTGAATTTATAATCACCACAGAAAAAATCACGGCCATAAAAATCGCGAGACTCCAAAAAATCATAGCCTCAAAGACTGAACGAAGTGGCAAGAAAGTTGGTTTTGGAGAGGAGATGGTTCAGAGAAGCCACCGTGGGACGGCTGGTTGGCTTTTAAGGGCGAGGTCACGAAAAATCCCAGACGCAGTGAAACCTCCCATGATGAGAGAAAGCGGGAGAAGAGAGAGAGGGATAGAGAGAAAGAGATAGGAAGATGGAGAGTTAAAGCAAGGTACCAGAGAAACAAAGAGTGAGTTAGAAGAAGGAGTAACCCTGAGGCGAAAAGGAGAATGGATGAGCATATACAAAATGACGATAGATAAAAGAGATAAGAAGTAGAAAAAGAGAGAGAGAAAAAAGAGAGGAAGAGATTAGCATTTAAAAAACTGAATGAAAAAAGAAACAAGTTGAATACATAGTAAATTTCGGGAGAGAGAGAGAAAATTGCAAAAGATACGTAAGGGACAAAGGAGCTAAAGGAAGAGGAAGGTGGATAACTACAGGTAGGGGAGATAAGCAGAGAGATAGGAGGAGGAAAGAGGGAAAGGGGTTGGAAGCATCATCTTTAGAGATGAAGACGGCGAGATTGGCGGGAATTGACTTATAACCTTATTTACGGGTAGCGAAGCGAGGAACATTGGGTATAAAAGAGGAGAGGAAAAGGGGGAGGGAATGGGAGGAGGAAAGGGGGATAGGGAAGGGAGAAGGGACCGATTGGGCGTTCTTGTGCGAGGGCATGTGAGAGTACTGGAGAAGTACGGCTCCTTTCGTCTACAAGGTTTTGGGGAAGAGTGGAGGGAGGGAGAGAGAGAGAGAAGGAGAGAGAGAGAGAAAGAGAGAGAGGTAGAAGGTAGGCTGAGTTTTAAAGAGGCCTCGGAGGGTGAGGCAGGAATGCTTAAAGGGTAAAAAAAGGCAACGTGGGAAGGATAAGGGGAGGAGAGATACCCAACAAGTTGGTCCCGCAGGCGAGAAGTAAGAGGTAAGAAGTGAAGATCCTCCCGAGGGTTGAGAAGGGAACGTTTTATGTAAAAAGAGAGGCAGAAGAAGAAGAGAGAGAGAGGGAGAGAGAGAGAAAGTGAGGGAGAGAAAGAGAGGGAGAGAGAGGGAGAGGTGGGGAGGCGAAAATTGAGGGAAAATGTGAAACAAAGTTTTATTTTGCTCTCAAACTAAGAATCAAAAATATATTTCATGCATATATTTCAAAATATCGACTTATGTTTCTTAATGCATGTCTCACCGATGTTAAGCTATAATGAATTTAAATATTTAGCGTGAAAAATTAAGTTTTTTTCTACTAACCCTATTGGGCACAAACATATATGCGAGTACTATTTGAGTTATTAAGTACTTGTATATTAGAAATGAGGTATTAGAAATCACATTTCCATATAATTCACGCAATTGTTCATCATAATTTAGCAGTTTGCAAGCGCATTTAAAAAAGTGTCTGCATTGTTTTCAAAAACATTTTCACATAAAATATACCGTTGATTAATATCAAGAAATTATAAAAAGTGCGTAAAACTTTCCGTAATCGCGGAGTAATTATTAAATACTAGATTCTTTTAAGAATTATAATATTTTTTAAAATCCTTTGTAAAAGTCCTGTCAGACTTGTTTTTTAAATGTTCTTCGTGACATCGCCTTTCGCTTGTTTCCTTCCTTCAAATGCCGTACGTCCGGATGACGATTTATTCCGTTGTCTCGCGACAACCCTTTTCCTCCCACCCTAACCTGTTATTTCGCACGTGGACGAGGTCTTTCACCTCTCGACCTATCGATTGCTCAAGTCCACACCTCCGCTATACAATTAGAAAGGGACGTATGCACGGAGTGGGGATAGTTTGCGAAGAAAAACCAAATAAACTCGGGTTCCCCGCAGTACGCGTCCTCCACTCCAGCCGATCCAATCTCCCGTTCGCTCCACTCTCGACGTCCACCCACAACGCCACTTCCCGATAACACTCCATTAGGCGAGGTGCGCCCGGATTGACACTCACTCAGAAGCTATTTTTGGAGGCGAAAACGCGAGGGAATAGTGCATTGGGCGGGACCTACAAATGTGTGCCACAAAAATCAGCATCAGCACTCTTTACGTATAACGAGGCATTTACTTCCACGTTTAAGTCGATTTTTGAAGCCTTTCCGATATTTTTCGCCTTGTTTAACTATCGAAAGTTATTATCAATTTCTAGAAGAATATTGATCTTAAGAGAGAAATTCTAGCTAGTTAATTTTCGGTAAACTTTAGAAAAAATATTTTGGATTTGACACGCAGTAACTTGCTGTTTAATATACCCTTCAACTTTAACGCTACGTTAACAAACCTGAAAATTCTTGAGGTTTAATTAAATAGAGAGCAGCCGCGATCCATTTTTATAATTTCGAAGTTACTGCAAATTTTTCATAGAAGTCAAATTGATCAGAATAGCGAAATCATTTCATGGCTATATTTTTATATTTGCTTATTTTCACCTTGGTTTAAAACGGCAAAAGATTCCAATACCATCAGAAACTTTGTAAGTAAATGAAAAACTATTTTTTTTAATTGTGCCATCTTCACTAGAAACTCTTTTATGTGAACTCGGTTATTTCTAGGCACAAGCCCCTTTCAAATAATTATCTTCCCAGCGTAAGAAAACAAGTACGGAAACAGTTGCTAAACCAGACAATAAATGGCAGTTTGAGTGAGACAGAATACCGAATCTAATGGAGAAAAAAACGAAGGTTCTAGCTGAATTCCTTTAGGAGTTATCGCGTCAGTAAGATATACAAACAGAACGCACAAGCAGACTTCATATAATTAAAAAAACGTAATCTCCAATTTTTTTATGTAAAATATATTAATTCCAATGAAAACCACGCTCTCACGTTATTAATTCTTGCAGGAACTTATTCGCGAAGAAATCACTGGAGTGTGTCGTGGAGATTCAACTGCCTCTTCCAGTAGGCAACGAAGGGCCACGAAGCGTGAAAAGATATCGAGCAAACTTCGGTGTGGGCGATGTGGTTGTAAAACTTTCGCGAGAAGACAAAAAATAAATAAAAATAACAGGAATAATGTAGGAGGAATAAGAATACAAATTTGTTTATCTCTTTTAGAATTGCGACTAACATACGGTGAGGAGAGGTAATGGAGAAAGGCTAAGAGAAATTTGTTTCCTCATTTTTTTAAATCTTAGGAGATTGTTTTCATTTTTCAATTCGTTTCCATACAATTTTTTGCTCTTATTTCTTAACTCTCATTTGATTGATTGAGTTCCTCATAATAAGGAAGAATAAACTTCAATTTGCACATCAACCTAAAAGAATTTATGACGATGTAAAAAATACAAACTCGTTTATCTTCTTTTGATTTTATTTTGCATTAGCATTCCTCCGTTGCTCCGTTTATATTTAAAGCGAACTTTCCGTGAAATATGGCGTGGGAAATTTTAATGATCATAATATGCAATTAAGAATCACGGAATTTATTTTTATTTCATTAATAATTCACTGGTTTTGCCAACTTTCAGGCACTCGCCATTACATACCATTACTATTTAAAATAAATTCATGGTAAAAACTTTTCTGCTATACGTATTCTGAGATTCTATATTGTTTCGCTGAATGTGAATGAATAGCCTTCTTAAAATGTTTATACAAAAATAAACTTTTCTCCAAAATTATTCGGCAATTTTTAAGCAACAAAATTCTCGCTATAGCTTCATTAAATACAAGTAGTCGTTAACTATTACCCTTAGATCACCGATTCCGCAGTTTGGTATCGCGATCCCAAGGGGGGTCGCAAAGACGCAAAAGTGCGTATGTGAAAGTTTCGATGTTTTATTTTTTCGTTAATTTTAATTGTAAAATTTCATATCATTAATAATATTGGCAAAAATTATGATTTCCCAAATGATACGATCACATTTGACATTTAATTGTAGATCGATTGGGGTAAGGGAGATTGAATAAGACCGCTGCCATAATATTGGACCGCCGAGGCATAAGGTTTTCGGAATCGCTGCCTTAGAGAACACATATAGGCATACTTTTCTTTAACTTATAAACAAACCACATCGTTCAAATATTAATGTAACGTATTTCGAATCGAAACCTCGAATTTTACAAATGAGAAGATTGAGAAAGAGAAAATTTTTTAACTTGACCGAGACTCAAACCCGGACTCCAACTTGCCAGATAGGTGCTTTAACCAACTAAGCTACCAAGCCAGACTAATTCTCCATTATCGAAACTAGTGTGGTAAGGTTTAATACCGAGTTAGCCCTATCTTCACGGTGAATACCCCGATTTGAGAATGGAGTAATAGTCTGGCTTGGTAGCTTAGTTGGTTATAGCAAATACCCGGATCGAGTAACGGTCAAGTTCAGAATTTTTCTGCTTCTCAATCTTCACATTTGTGATAAGTATTAAGCACACACGCAACATAAGTTCATCATTTCATTCTTCCTCTTATTTTACCTTACGAAAAAATCACAAATCGAATGAATTTAAAACGAAAGGAGTCTTACATTCCATATTATGAAGAAAAACCATAGGGCAAAAAACTGTCAAAAAAAATCGGTTCAACAAAGGTTGTACAAACTTTCTCATATACTAATGCGTCGTTTAGTTATCTTTAGAAAATGAAAATCTTATGAGTCAGTTTGTAGAAAATCCAAATTTTTTTTAAGTTACCCAAGAATAAACTAGCCTTATATTCATCCATTGAGAAAAATGAAATATGTAGTATTATTGCAGACGTATACTCAAGTAACGGTAAGAAATTTTATCAAAATCGCTGCAGCCGTTTTTGAGAAAATCAAATTGTTGCTAAATTTGCCTAGAATAAACTAGCCTTATTTTCGTTTTTTGAGAAATATTAACTATTTGGTAACTGTACGAAATTTGATCAAAATCGTATGAGCCGTTTTTGAAAAAATCAAATTGTTGTTAAAAACATGTAGAATAAACTTCCCTTAATTATTGAGCAATGTCAACCATTTCTTCATAGCCTAAATAACAGATTTCATTCATTTTCGCTCTACCGTCTAGGCTCTAGAGCCAGTAACAGACAGGCAGACGGCATTGCGAAAACCACTTTTTCGGACTCAGCTACACCTAAAACGGATATTTCCGTAAAAATCTCGAGATCGAATTTTGTCGCGATTACAATACTTTCTCATTTACGAAGTATATGAGAAAGGAAAAAGGAATCGAAAGACATCGATCCGACTGATGTGACAGAAATAGGATCTGGAATTGCATCGCCATCGTAAAGAGGATTCAGGGGCGAGGTGGCGCCAGATGTTCCCGTGAGAGAGAGAGAGAGAGAGAGAGCGAAAATCTGCCGAGTTCATGGCGATAAAGGGAAGATAGCTCACTCCTATTTCACACACTAACCTCCCATGGCGACGAGGACTCCCGATGCCAAGGGCAATTCGATTCGACTCGATTCCGGGAAAGAAAAAAATCATCCTATCTGCGGCGTTCGATCGGCGAATGATTTGGGGTGGAAAAGAGATGGGTGAGCAGGAGAAAGCAGTCTTTAATGAAGCGAACCCGTGGTGCACCAAAGAGAGGGGAAGAAGCTCGGCCATGTGGAAGAGTGACCTGGTTCTCTAAAGGGGCGCGTTTGGGGAGGCCTGCTGACCAAGAACAAAGGCCTTCCCGTCTGCTTATGCGGTAACAACCGAACGTGTGCGAAAACATGGAAGCGAATGCGGCAAGATTGAGCTAATACGCAGTTAATTTCAAGAAAAATATTCCGTTGAGAAGTGATTTCGGAACATAATTTCCTACGTTGCGAAATAAAAAGGCAGAGATAGTTCACTGTACCTATTGTTGTCCAACTTCGGATAATTTTGTGAAACTCTTATGTACAGAATTACGTTAACGTTAAATACAAATTGACTTTAAATTATATTAATACTAGCAAAATTACCCCGGCGTTGCTCGTAAACCTTGGTTTGCAAACGCAAACGGTATATCATTTGAGATCAATTCCTATTTAAAAGCACTGATCTCGTTTCCGTGGTATTTAGCAGTTTCCATTGTTACAAACCTACAAAAATACCTTTTTTCATTATTAAAAACTAAATTTCACGCTAAATATACTTATATTCGAATTCTGTCTTTGCAAAGCGTAAATTTGATTATTCCAGCTCAATACACGTTTTTGTCCCGAGTTTGTATCTTCATTTTAAGCCAATAAAATTTTTTGGATGAATGTGTTAGTGGCATGATCTCAGAGAGATGTGAACAAATCAATGATGAATTCTGTAGCGGTCGATAGACAAATTCAGTGGTGGGTAACCTTTTCTGCATGGTGGGCCGCATTGGTGGCAGTGAACTATTCCGTGGGCCGCATTGAATATCGCCAATGGATTATAGTTAAATTGTAAGTTACCTAGAGATTCTTAGGAACCATATGCGTTAAAATCAAGTTAGAATTAGTTTTTTAAGGTAAAATTTTTAATATTAAAATATCGGTACAACATGCATTGTACAAAATTTCTCATATACTAAGGCGTCGTTTAGTTATCTTTTGAAAAATATGAACTATGTAGAATTACATATTATAAACATCAACTTAAATAACTCTATGAAATTTGATGAAAATCGTATGAGCGTTTTTTTTAAATACAATGGTTGTTAAAGTCGCCCAAGAATAAACTAGCCTTATATTCATTCTTTGAGAAATATGAAATATTTGGTATTATTGAACACGTAAGCTCAAGTAACGGTACGAAATTTGATCAAAATCGTTAGAGCTGTTTTTGAGAAAATCAAATTGTCAAAAATGCGTAAATAAATATCCTTTATTTGTTGAGCAATGTCAACCATTTCTTCAAAGCTTCTACTCTGTATAATAAAATACCAAAGTACGGGATTTCATCCATTTTCGCTCTGCCGATACACCCAAAACGTATATTTCCGTTAAAATCTCAAGATCGAATTTTTTCGCGATTACAATACATTCTCAATATACTTCGTATATGAGAAAGTAAATATTAAGTCAACAATGAATTGAGTAAAAGTAAATATCCTATCAGCTGAAAAAAATATTTGCTAGTAGTATGGAGTGGTTCATTTTATTACCCACAATGATCGAGGCTACAGGACAATGGTATCCAAGTGAATCATGTACGATGAGCAATAAACAAACCAAGTGGAATTTTGCATTAACTCTAAGCTAAAGTTTACCACGATCTGTTTTTATTTCGACCATAACACAATTTAGGCCACGTTTAAATTTTTACGGAAATCTTTTTGCCACGTAAAGGTATGTACACATATGCGCATTTCCCGGCAACAGAACAGCGAACCGCGCAGCAAACCAACCAGCGAATAAGAGGGCGCTCGGTACGGTGTTGCAAATCGTTGTTCGCCTGTTTTCCGCCAGTATCCTTTCGGTCTCCGAGTAGACATGACTTCTCTGCAAGTAGCTGCTGCAGCTTATATATTTATGGATAAATATGCTTCCAAGAAGAAAAGGAGAAAAAAAGATGGTGGCAGACCCGTCTGTACAATAGTAGAGCAGCGTACAGTGGATCTACATTGTTAACAGACCTACGAGTTGAAGAAGTGAGTGGGCTATTTCAAAATTTTACTAGAATGAATTCTGCTGATTTTGATTTACTTATTAATTTAATTGGACCAAGAATTGCTAAAAAAAACAGACACAAGCTATAGAAAAGCTATATCCGTGCATGAAAGATTGGCCGTGACTCTTCGTTTTCTCGATACTGGTGATTCGTACTCCAGTCTACAATACATTTTTAAAATTTCAAAGCAAGCAATTAGTAGCATCATTCCAGAAGTTTGTGAAGCTATCATTGAGGCATTCTTAATTAATTTATTAAAATGGTTCTTGTTTTTTGCATCCCAAAGAATCTCTTTGCTCCTATAGATTTCAATAAATTTCAACACCGTTTCATTGGGCCACTCCATTTTAATAATACACTCCACAAATGAACGATATACATAGGCGAACAACGATGCGTCTTCCTTGGTGGTAAGATGATAACTGAGTGTAAAAACGTGTACGCTCGCTTAAATGTTGCACGCCCGTCCAGACAGGTTGCAACGTGCGCGCGCAACATCCTTTGATGGTTCGATGAAATACCGACTGCGCGGAAATGTTGCACGTTCGTGTTCGCGTTCGCCAAAATGTTGCGCTACTTTGCTCGGTTCGCTGTTCTGTTGCAGGGAAATGCGCATATGTGTTCATAGCTTAAACAATACACCAACTGCTCCTAGATGTTGTGCCACCCACTCTACACAAATGGGCCTCTATAACTTATGCCACAACATGTACGCCGAACATCCTCGATGTTATGCCACCCAACCTACACAATGTGCCCCGTATACGTACGCCACCCAAAATGCACCAACGCCCCCGGAAACGTATGCCACCAGAAGTACACCGAAGCCCCTCTGTTTTATCCCACCCAACCTACACACTGTACCCCTTATGCATATGCCACCCAAAATACAACTAAACCCCTCGGTATTATGCCACCCAACCAACAATAAGCTTTCAACAAATTCCATAGAATAACACGCTAGAAAAATAGGTAGACCAGAAATCGGTGGTATAATTCGATAAAGGATATTATTTGTTCTTATTATTGTTAGGTAAAATTTCAAAAAGCCCATTTAGGCGAGACGAAATTAAATTATATAGTGTAATAAACACTTTTTATTCGTAAAAGTATAAACTAACTACATTATTTATTTTCACTCCGATTGTGCTATTTTAGTTCAAGAGGAGAGATCAATAGCGAGGTAGAATACGTATGTGAACATATTCAAGAACGGAAAAACACCACCATTCTTTCCTGAGCTAATGAGATGCGCTGAGAAGAAATACCGAATTCTTGCAGTTATTGCTCTACATACATTTTATTTGAATAAACTTGAACAATAAATGTCCAAATACGGGAGCAAAACACAATCGGAATTCTGGATTTCATTTGCAACTAATTTGGTTTTATTTTTCCCATCTCTTAGCATGGCTTAAAAAAAAACACTTCCATGATCCATTTGCAGTTTCCTTTCAATGCCGTTAAAATAAATACCAGTATGGTCGTCATTTTCCATATATAGATTAGCATTTATATCGGAAAATGTTTAATTTAAAAATTTAACGTGAAAATATTCACTTACATTATTCTCAGTTGAGGAAGATGCAAGAAATGGATGGCTTGGCCAAAATAGGGATACGATGAAGCTTTAACCTTGAGAGGTCGAATAACACCACATTCTTCAGATGGGAATGTATGACTTCATCTTAAACGAAAGTGATTACCTGTAAAAAAAATTAAATAATCAATCTACCAATAATACAAATGGAAATATTTTGACAAAGTTTGTTTGCATTCCGTAGTATATTTTTATTGGTCTTAAACTGCCTTCTTTTTCAACCCCAACAAACACCCAAAATATGAGCAAATGATTACGTACTCTGCGAACCGTTTTAATGGATACAAGTTTAAAGTTTTAAAGCAAACGGTTTCGGTTTTGAAGAATTTCTAATTTAAATTAGTTAAATTTAATTAATTTTTGGTTTATCGATGATTTTAAATAGGCAACGGTTAATGTTAATACATTTTCTTACGTATATCCACTCTAAACCATAGTGATAGTAGTACAAATGAAAATAATCAAAAATGCTTATTCATTAAGTAAACATCACAAAAATTGACTAATTATTGCATTATAACAAGAGGAGCAAGAACGAATTTATAATATATAAAGTTCAACTGGATCTGTCGTCATGAAATACAGAGAATCAATCAGACGACGAAAAACTGATTAGAACGGTTTAATTCAAGGAAATCCTAAATCCGCTGAGGGAAAACTCATGAACGTCTCGAGATGAAATTTTGGCTGACGCGCACCCTGAGGGCTAGTGAGGAAGGAATGCTGAATGGGTGATGAGGACGGCACGTCACGTGGCTGAGATACGTGCTGATTGGCGGAGCAAAGAAATCCTTTCTCCGGGGAATTAATTCCAGAAAAATATCACGCGCGAGTTAGATGCGGAACTCTAAAGAATTTTCGTCGAGACGCCATCTAAATCGAATCGGAAAATATCATATATTTCGCCATTATTCTAACAAATAAAATTCTTTGAACAATATGAAGAAAAAACTCCCCCTTTCGAAAAAATGTCTCAACGGAACTTTATCTAAGGTCGAGGAATAAAAATCCGCGCATCATTTATCATTACTGAATGCAGCGTTTTACATTTTGAGAATGCTCTGTTATGATTTTAGATTGTATCAGAGAAAAAATTAAGAAAAATACGTATCAGATTGCATTCTATCATTAATAAAAAGCCGCTCTTTCTATCATTAATATGAATCAGAATAATGCAGCTGTTTCCAAGTTGAATATTTGATTTCCACCTTCTATGCAGATAAATGAACCATAAGAGAACATATGTTGTTTTACTTAGTCTTAACTAAATGTTTTAGGCTAATTCATTTATAAATATTTTAAGATAAAATTAAAATGGATGAATCAATAGAATATATAACAAACTTGTGAGAGGTTCTATGCACCTTAATAAATTAAAATCGTTCCTTAGAATAAAGGTTCAACTAATCGCATAATGATGGCTGTAGTTTAAGAATAAATTGGGTGGAGCGAGTATTTCTTAGACCTGAATGAGAGGCAACAGCGTTGTTCTAAGGCTTATAAAAACGGTTTCCTGTAAGCTTAGGATTTAAGTTAATTGAAAATAGGTAAACTTTTAAAAAATTAAAGAAGAATGAGCAATGGAGACCATTAACAATGACTCCAGTGCAGGAACGAAGGCAAAAGGAAAAAAGCCTTAATGCAATCTAAATCTTTTTAAAGGTAAATCAGAAATCGATAAAAAAAGCAAGCAAAGGACGAAAAGTTTTTGTGAAAAGAAAAAAATATTGAAAATCACTACTGTCTCCCAAAAGTTTTGAATCCATCATTTCGAAACAGCAATACCAAATACACAGTAATTTTGCTAGCCGAAAAATATAAAAAAATGAACGAATATTAAAATAAACAAATAAAAGACTATAAAGATAAATTTGAGAAAATATTCGGCAGAAAAAGTAAAAAGGTGTGATTTTTTGAAATTTAGTGTATGTGTGTATATATATATATATATATATATATATATATATATATATATATATATATATATAAGGGTAGCAACAAGGTAGCAAATGGAGCTTTCGGGCTGATGCCCTTCTTCAGCGACGGAGAAACATATATTTTGTGTAGTTTTTGTTCTTTTGTGTTTTTCGTGTGTCCTCAGCACCCCCAGCGGCTCTTCATTCTAGGTAAGTGTCCACTGGGCTTCCTCCAACACCTTGTTGCTACCCTTATTATTATCTTTCCTTTTCCTTAAGTATTTATACATCGTATCTTCTTCTCAATTGTTCTTCACAGTTGTTTTTTCTAATTGTTGTCTCACCTTTACTCAAGAATTCTCTCCTGTCGCCTTTTTCTTTCATTCTTCCCTTCCACCATGGATATAACCCATCTCCGTTATCACCTCCGTAGGCACATTTCCCTCAATTGTCAGATCGAATTCCTTAATTCCTGTCTTCAGCTAGGCCTCTCTCCCAAATCTCTCACTATTAGAATTCCTCTCTCAGGCCTCCCACCCCCAATCCGTGCATCCCTTGCCCTCACCTATCACCTCACTTCGCTCAACATTATTCGATCCACCATACTTCAATACATCACACTCTCCAATGTCCATTTTGCAAAATGCAAAACTCTTGTCCTCCATCTTTGCAAATCCCCAAACTCCGTATCCGACCTCAACGCCGCTCTCCTTCAAGCGACGAAAGATCTCACATCGAACCAAAGCAGACTACTCCGCAAGCTTTCCCTTATGTGCGTTCGGCACCTCCAACTTGGTTTACCCCTACCATTTTTACCATCTGGTGAGGTCATCAACCCTCCCTCTCCACTTATAGGCCAAAAGCCCTGCCTTGCGGACCTCTTGGGTTTTCCCATCCCACCTCCACTCCGTACTCCACAAAGGGTCCCCTCTGTCTCAAATTTTAAACATATGAAGCGCTCCGATTCCCTTTCTGTTCCCCCCACCACCCCCACCTCTTCCAAACCAGACGACATTGTAAACCTTTCCTCCCACGAACTCACTCCTGCTGAGACAGCACTCCTTTCCCGCGGCCTCTCGTTCTGTCCCACCACCAAATTCGATCATTTCCGTCTCCTCGCCGACGTCCAGGCCTTTGCTATATTTTAGAGTATATGTTTCTCCGTCGCTGAAGAAGGGCATCAGCCCGAAAGCTCCATTTTTGTGTAGTTTTTGTTCTTTTGTGTTTTTCGTGTGTCCTCAGCACCCCCAGCGGCTCTTCATTCTAGGTAAGTGTCCACTGGGCTTCCTCCAACACCTTGTTGCTACCCTTATTATTACCTTTCCTTTTCCTTAAGTATTTATATATATATATATATATAAGTGAAACAGATTATTTGTTCTTTATACAAATCCACACTTTTGAAGATATCGGCACGAAACATCGCATAGGCATATAATTTTACCTTACGGGTAACATAGGCTGTATGGCGATAATAAGTTTCGGGGGGAAGGAGGTGTTTCATTCAACAGTTATTTTTCCATAAGTTTAAATGTAATTTTCCATTTTTCAGAGTGCTGGGTTTTTTCTCTTCATTCATCTAAACAGTTACATAGTACATACCGATTTTTTTCGTTTTTGCTTTGTTCGATGGGTATAAATTTGTGCTATATTATTTTTGTGATGTTTACACGTTACACGGTCTAAGTTTTAGGTTCACTAAATCCGTTGAAATTAAACGGACGCTTCCGCTATTACAACATAAAATAAAATAACTTGATCTCACGAATAATAAGGGTTAATTTTCCTGTTATTACTATATTGAAAATGTTTTAACTGATTAGTATCGAGAGGATTTTGGTAATTTTCCAACACTGACTTTACAGCTAATTACTTTAAATTCACTAAATTAAGATACAAATTTTGTGTGAAGTGAAACATACGCGAAACACTTCTGAAAACCAGAGGTGTGTTTCAGCGCAGTTTGTTTTTCATTCGAAACGCGTGCTACCGTTTCGTGGCGTAACTCCGTCATCATTTGATCAACTATATATCTAACCAAGATCCATAATAAATTAGGAGCATGTCGGCTTGAGAGCAGCCGTCTTCAGGGACGATTCATCGATATTAGGCTCTCAAAATAACAAAATCCGCATCTAGCTTTCCAAACCTTTTCATGGCTGAAAAAGAGAGGTTTTGTGAATCTGATTTTAGCTACCATGTGAGAAAGATGTTTCTCTTTCGGATTCCTCTTATAAGGTCAGCTATTTTATATTTGTGAGAAATTATATACTCCAGAAAAAATGGTATATTATTCACGCAATGACCACATATTAGCGACACTGTCCTTTATTTCGTACGGTTCATGAAATGTGAAAAAACCTAACCACTGATAATCTAAATAATTAAAATTATTAAACACTTTTAGATAGCATATTATTCGTTAATTTTGTGACTTTTCACTGCAAAAAATAGAAATGTTATTCTGATTAGAATTATAAAAAAGTCAAACGAAGAAAAAATCTTAATTACAGATAAATGCACGAAATATTTTTTTTCGATAAAGATCTATTTATGTTTTTCAGACACATTTTGCTTGTTCTGCTGAGCCCCTGCAATGCCCGTAAACGCTACGCGCACTACATCTAAGCGCAACAAAGTAGCCTCCCATTCAGGCTTTCGATAAGATCTTTCTCCAAACTAAATTTTAATTACTAAGTGTTTAAGTACATTTATCATCTTTAAACAAAAGTTATTACTACATACGATAATTTCTAAGAAGAGATACGCTCTATTTGAACTTAGACGTAAAATAAATTAGTCCATGATCAAATCACTTGCAGCCAAGGCTTTATCGAATTTCTGGCCGCCATAATAACGGAAGCGTTCTTATTCTAGAAACTTCCATTAAAGGCCATCGTTTCATCCGGAAAGAATCTAATAAAAAATTAATTACATTATAACTATTTCAAATATCAGGTTTTCAAAAAAAGTACTAATGCGTTTGGTTTGTCCGTCTTTCTGACTCTAAACGGAAGTAGCTAGAGATTTTAAATAAAACGCAATTTACTGTCTGATTCAGCAGCTCTTTTCTCCATTACTCTTGTTGTTTTCATATTTATACCACTATACCTGCGAAGTTTCAGATTCTCACCTAGTACGGTTTGACGCACATTCGCAGGCAGCTACACAACTGCGTCATTTCCCCTTTCACCAAAACTACTAAATAATTTAAAACAATATTCGCTTTCTCTTCATCCCATATTGTCATTAAATTTGCCCATGAAAATATTTTAAGACCAAAATTATATTTTTGCAATAAAATCATCGGACACTGCGATAATGTTTACCAAATTTCGCATTTCGTATAACTTTATATGATAAAAATTTTTGAAACGTAATTAATCAACTTTGCTTTAGGATAAAGCCCTTTATGAGCCAAACGCAGCGTGCAACTACACTTTACATAATTAATCTATAGCAAATGGGATGACTATTTAATGCATTCTCCTTTTAATGCGGTAAAATTTAGTTTCGTAAAATAACTATTACGAATATTTGTATGAATAGCGCAATTTTAAATCTAATTCGCTTCGGGCGATTAAAAATAAATAAAATGCGATATACCCTTGTGCTGTGTAATCAAACTAAGGTCATAGTTTTGAATAAACTATTATTTAAATGGATTCGGTAAATAAATAAGTTTTTTAAACCCAATGACCATGACAACCCATATTCCTGTGGTTCACCCGCATTTACTCTAACCGAATCAGCGCAACTTTAACCGAAACAGAAAACCGGATGATGTATTAAAAATTTTAATTTCGTCCCTGTAAACCCTCACCGCGAGCGCTCTTTCGGGGGTCCGAACGAGAGCGATTTTTTAATATTAACAAGTTAGGAAAGTGAACGGCGTATCACAAATGTGCGCGTTTCGCGCAATGCAATATTAGAAATAAATTATATACGTACAAGTAGAGGAAATAGCGTTTTAAAATTCATTTTCGTCATAAACAATCCATTTTCATCCTATTAAAAAATATTGCATGCACACGTAAGGAAATGAAACGTTTGTTTGTGAGATTGTTTATGTTAGCAACAATGATGAAGTAACCATGCAAAAAAATTCATCTCGAATTAAGACATTCTCGTATGATTTTCTTGATAACGGACACTCTCAAGATAAAAATGTATAGGTAAAAAAATACTCGGGCGGACGAACAGACAAACAGACGGACGGACAGACCGACGCTGGAAGAAAAACGCGCCTAAAATGGAGACACCCTTATTCCGAACGGGGGTAAAAGGGAATTTCAAATTTATTCCGAATCTGAAGACCCGCGAAGACGAAAATCAATCATCTTCTTTCCGAGAAGATACGGGGGGAAATTGTCTCCCAATAACAACGTCTCCGATTCGTAAAAAAAAGATAGAATTATATCCAATTGAGTTTGGCGAATGGAAGGGTAAATAGTTGGGAAGGAGAAGGCACGGGGAAGAGAAAGCGGGGGAGGAAAAGATGAGAGCGAATGGAAAGGAAAAGATCTCCAGTGGAGGAGAATAGATATATAATTGGGATCGTTCTTCAGAGGATACTAGTGGTTGCTATGGAGCTCCAAGGGGAGGAAAACACGGAGAAGATGAATATTAGAGACTGTGGGGGGGGAAGGACAATGGGGGTTAATGAAAATAGCGCTGTGAAACGTTGGAGAGAAATACGTATCTCGTGTAAGAAAAAGTTGTCCACGTGAACCTTAAATGATTCCAAAAACGTATTTACGGCGTTTGAAACTATTGGACGTTATTTTAGTGCATATACGCTAAAATATTGTCTATTACACAACGATTGCACTTTTAAGCGATAAAATTATTTAACGTAATGGATAATGAATTTATCAAAAATCATCTAACAAATGACGAATCTACGTTGAAACTTAATTTGTATCATTAATAAAAGGAGAAGTTGATCTATATTATGTTTTGATGCTAGTTTCAAATAAATTACGCATGAAAAAAGAAGGCATAAAACTACTGAATCTCTACAAACGATAAGAACTGACCAACATCCAGAATCGGGCACCGTAACACCGTAACACAATAGGTTTTCACACGAAGTATATTTAAAGTATTCAATCGCAAAAAAATTCGACCTCAAGATTTTGATGGAAATATAAGTTTTAGGTTTAGCTGAGTCCGAAAAAGAGGTTTTCGCAATGCCGTGTGTCTGTCTGTCCGTCTGTTACTGGCTCTAGGGCCTAAACGGTAGAGCGAAAATGAATGAAATGTCGTACTTAGGAAATTTATCATACAGAATAGAAGCTATGAAGAAATGGTTGGCATTGCTCAATAATTAAGGGGAGTTTATTCTACGCATTTTAACAACAATTTCATTTTATCAAAAACTGCTCTAACGATTTTGATAAAATTTCATACAGTTACTTGAGTTTACGTTTTCAATAATACTACATACATCATATTTCTCAAGAAATGAATATAAGGCTAGTTTATTCTTGGCAACTTTAACAAAAATTGGATTTTTTAAAACCGGCTGATACGATTTTCATTTTCTAAAGATAACTAAACGACGCATTAGTATATGAGAAAGTTTGTACAATGTATGTTGCACCGATTTTTTTAATATGAAAATGATACTCTTATATTTGAATTCCTTTTTAATGAATTGGAAAGGAACTTTTTAATGGAATAAAGATAAATTGAAAACAAGGGTGAGATGCTGGCGTAGCGAAGAGGTAATTGGATGGAAATCTGTAAGATGGCGCGAGGGAAAAGAATGGAAGAAAGTGAGAGATAGGGTGGAAGAGTGGAAAGGGAGAATGAGAAGAGGATACGGCGTTGGTGTGAGATAGAGGCGGGATAAAAGAGTGGCAGATAGAGGAAATGAAAAGAGGGACGAGAGGGTTGAGAGGGCTTGGAGATACGCGTTTCTGGAGGAAAAAAATTTTATGGGGAAAATTCCATACTGTTGGCTGAAGAAGAAAAATGACGAACGGGCCATTAAAATATTAAGGAAAAACTCGTCAGGAAAAAATTGAATTTTGTTATAAAAAATGCAACATGTTCATGTGTGTGCGAGGATGTGTTTTCGTGTGTTACTTAGGAAATAATAAAGCACATAACTGACGATAAAATTCGCTTATAAAATATATTCCTTTAGTATAGGTTTAAATTTTTTCATGCGTTTCTGAACACAATGTCTTCCTCACTCAATTTGTTTTACCCCCATTTTATCACACTTAAAATACAATTACGTAAAATTTAGGCCTCGTACTACAGAACGTACTTTAATAAATTGCAGTCATAGCTTGGATAATAAATTACATGATTGATTAAACTTTCTCTGTTCCTCAACATAAATAACGCATTCAGTTTTCTGTAAGATCGAGTATTGCGATTACGCCAATCAGTACATTATACAAACGTGGCAATGAAAGTCTTTTGTGATTTAGGAGAGTCTAAATTACCGTCTCATGTTTGAAATATAGCGAAAACCTGAAAATTTTAACAGCATAATTTTAAGCAAAACTTGTGGGAATAATGAAAACTCTACCCCCATTTCGGTGAAGATAAACCTGAAGGTGTAATATCAAACACATAAATCTCATCTTAAGAGATCTCCCAGGATGTGCAAACGCTACGAACAGTCACGTACCCGGGAATCGAATTCAATTTCCTGTGCAAGTAAAGCCAAATGGCATAATGGATGTCGCCTGCCATATTTTAAAATTTTCCTTGCGCGCTGTATCATTACAGATAATTGAAAAGACACGGGTAACTGAATCACGAGCCGCCACACGTGACTGCACTGTGGTATCTTTCGCGATGACGGGAAATCTTTAATTTTCTTCTCGCGAAACGGTAAACTTCGCGTTAACTACGCAGAATGTTCGAAAATTAAAGAGACAAATTTAATTTTGAATGCTATTAATTTTCATGTACGGAAACACTTTTATGACACGTGATGGTAACAACGGGCTAATGCGCAAAACATCACAATTAAATTATGATAGCTGCAGTTCGGAGTAAGAGTCGGTACCGTTTGGGCATTTTTAATTTCGCCTAAATATACAAAATTGAATTTAATCTTTCAAAAAAAAACGTTTTGCGTTCGAAAAAAAAAAACTTCGAGAGAAACTTTAGATATGATTCAAGGGGTTTAATGGTGTTGAAAGTATGTTACGTGCTACTGTTTTTAGTTGTTTGTGGGGCCGGGAAACCGCAGATGATGAAAAACGTGAGGGACGACCTTCAATTTCACGAACAGAAGTTTACATAAACAACACCTGTTGTCGTTTGAGAAGATAGCCGCGTTCGTCAACTTCCCAACGCTTTATATATTTCAAATAGTGGTCCAAACTCAATCTTAAAGAATGCCTTAGTAATTAGACGAGTGTGTTTCCGCCGGATTGCGAGATTCATGACTTTAGATCAATTGCAGCACAAGGTCACTCACTGTCTGTGAAGAACTGAAAGAAAGTTCTGAGCATCTCGGAAACGAATATCTCGACGTCATAACTGTCGCCGAATCTTCGGCATTTCATTACGATCTGAATACGGCAAGGCGGCAATGCGGCAAGGCGGCAATGGAAAAATCCTAATTATTCGAAAGCCCAGAAATTAAATACGACGAAAAGTGCTGGAAAGATCACCTTTTTCGGCCGCTTAGGTATCGTGTAGCATTCTACCATTGCAATGGCAAATCATGCCACGATGGATCTTACTATGCAAATGCTCTACGGATATTTTCTTTTTTCATTTTCTCCATTTGAATAACATAGGGGTGAGTGCAGATTATTTTTCGTTTAAATTTTAAAAATAATTATAGACATGGTACGAAATTGAGACTTGAATGTTTCTATGAAGAAAAGAACAAGGTTTATTTTTATTGAGACAGAATCCGAATCCTGATCGAATTATCCTAAAAATTTGTTTGTAATTATAAAAATACGTGATTTTATAAGTTACCGAAGTTGTCGCCGAAGTTGAGAGTCCAATGCATTTATATGGAGAAAATGTTAACGTAACATCGTTTTTCAATCTGTGTGCGCGATTTTGCTTTGTTTACATGGCAACAAAATATTTGTTGATTTTAATTGAAATATTACTAATAAATAGTTTTTAATGACATTTTCATGTGGCGTACAGTTCTCAAATCAAGCTGAATTTAAAACTACGTAAGTACCTTAAATAATTAGAAGTATACTTTCCAAAAATTGTATTTTCCATACGATTGAAGATTTCGTCACGAAACTTCGCATAGGTATATAATTTTATCCTGGGGATAGGTTATATGTCGATAAAAAAAATTAGGGGGAGGGAGAGCGTAATTGAATAATTATTTTCCCTTAAGTTTACGCGTAATTTCGCTTTTAAAACTGTGTACTATCTTATTCTTGCGATGTTTACGTGTTACTCGACAGAGGTTTTAGATTCACTAAATCCGTTGAAATTCAACGGGCACTTCTGCTATTTAAAGTTATTATAATAAAATAATGGACTGCCTCTTAGCAGGATAAGATTAAATTCACGGGAAAATTTGCATTTTTTATTATTCACGAGAAAGGGAATGGTATATTTTTAAATAACGTATTACGTGATTCTATCTTTAGCCTCGGTGAAGGCATGCCTACTCCGTCTGCTCTTCCTTCTAAATATCTCAATTGCTCCCATAATGTAACAATCTTTGAAAATTACTCTCTCTCTTAGCCTTCTCCTACTCTTATTTCTCCTTTCGTCGCATTTGCCAGTTTTTTTCTCTCTCTCTCCACACTCCAGTGTAACCTGACGCCGCTTTTAGTCGGTTGGCTGAATTAATCCGGGTGAACAACCCCTGTAAACATCCGACAGAAACCGACTCCACTCCACGGATGCGCCTAACCCGCAGGCATTCTTCCCTAAGATAATTACGAAGGCAAAAATTTACGGTCGAGAAGGGAAGACAAATGATGAGGCATTTTTGTTCCGTGAGATATGAGAATCGAGAGATAGGGAAAGTGAGACAACGCAAAAGACTGCTGGCTTTTTTCGCTGTTTTATTCCTGAGAAGTTTATTATACAACCGTTTTTCCGTTCATCAGGAGCGAAGAATAGGGCATTTTTAGGCGCGTTTCGCTTCCAGCGCGAGCGCCTACGATCGTCGGTCTGTCCGTCTGTCTGTCCGTCCGTCCGCATGTTCGTTCTCGACTTCTACCGAACGGATTTTCATGGAATTTGATATTAAGGACTTACTATCAAAGATAATAAGAAAATCGCAAAAATGAATCACGCAATCCAATCAGGGGTACCACTTTACTGGTGATAAAAAATGATCTTTCCGTCATATCTCGTAAAGTATTAGTCATATATATCAAAATATCTTTCAAATAAAAGTTGTATAACTAGTAAAGAAAAGTATTTCCTTTCCTATAAGTTTTTATCGTAGGAGTAGCCGTTATCGAGAAAACCAAACAAGAATGTCTTAATTCGAGTTGAACTTTGAAATTTTATTCCGTGGTTACTTCTTCATTGTTGCTAACATAAACAATCTCACAAACAAACGCTTAATTTCCTTGTGTGCATGCAATATTTTAAATAGGAAGAAAATGGATTATTTATGACGAAGAAATGAACTTTTAAAAGCTATTTCCCTTACGTACAGGTATATAATTTCTTTCTAATACTCCATTGCACGAAACGTGCCCATTTGTGATACGTTGTACACTTTCCTAACTTGTTTATGCTTGATGACTACTATGTATGGCTTAAAGTTTTTATGGAAAATGTTGTTGAGCCTAAATCTGGATGGGGAAGAAAAGGTCGAATCAAATATAGTATACGTCCGCGAATATCTAGGAATGACATGTACGGCAAGAAATGATAAAACGTTCAAATGCTATTTTTGAATTGAATCTAGTAATGGTTTTATAAATATTTTTTATAAATACTTTTGTATTTTATAATAATAAATTTAATCCTTTGCCCATAGAATAGTGCAAATCTAAAGTTGGCAGCTCTATCATATTGAAAAAAGTTTGCAAGTAAAATTTCCGCTTTGATATAATTAATACTAATTTTTCTTATATTTATGCTTTGGCTAAGGAGGTAAGATGGCCGACTCGAGACCCAAGATTCGTATAGTATTCAAATCCTTAGCGTTGAAAAAGTTTTTCTGAGTAAAGTATTTTTAATGCTAAATCGTAGGAACGATGAAAACATCAAATATAGCACGCGAGATATTAAAAAGATCTATTTTCCAAATTTATTTTCCATTATTTGTATGAACGGAGTAGTAAAGTGCTCAACCGTAATTTTTTAAAGAAAAATCTTATCGTACTAAGAATCCAAAGAAAGTCTCTTCAATAAGCTAAATATGGGTAGCGTATGAATATTTCTCTGTTTTACATGGTATATTTAATAAATACATACATAAATATGTACTTCCATGTATGAGGCCCAATTGGCGACGCTATGACGACACATCCTCGTGCCACTATGCGCCATTTAGATAACAATAGGAGGTAGTTTAATACGGGAAGGAGAAGGGCTGAGAAGTAAGAAAAAGAATAAGAGTGAGATGGCAGAAAATGGAGAAGAGAAAGTTGAGGACAGTAATAGCGCAAGATAAGGAAAGAGTATCCGCAGATAAGATAAAAATATGTACTTAAAGAAAAAAGCTTTTTTAAATGATACTCTTTTTTAAAAGCGCACTGAAAAATGTAAAATAAATTTTTGGGTTCAAGAAAATATCTGTATCTTAAGGAAATTTTTCACTGTGTACGATCACGAATCTCTTTTAAAAAAAAAGAGGTATGGGATATGTTGATTAAATTATTCACTGCCATATAAATAGACTGTAAATTCTTATTTAATCAACATACGTATGCCATACCTCTTTTTAAAAAAGAGATTCATGATCATACACAGTGAAAAATTTCCTTTAGATCCAGATATTTACTTGAACCCAAAAATTTATTTTATATTTTTCAGTGGGCTTTAAAAAAAGAGTATAATTTTTTTTTTTAATTATGTATTTTTATTTTATACTTTTTAGTGAGATTAATTTATAATTATGACAAGGAGATCAAATTATGATGTATTAATTTGCATCAAACATTACTATTGAACACTGAAATTAATATTCTACCTAATATTGTTATAAAACGTTCATAATCAAATTTTTTAATGGTAACATTTTGTCAAACTATGATTTTATGCTGTGCTCCATGCAGTCCCTTCGAAATGATTTCCCCAGAACTGAATTAAGAAAATATATAGCCTCGAAATGATTAAAATATATCTGAACTTTTAAAAAAGCAGACTGGTGGTGCTGTCTACCTGTAAATTATCAACTGAAATCAAGTTTTAATATAATTTTAAATTAATTACTTTTCACTCTCATGCATACCATAAAATCTATCAATTTGGCTACCAAAACACATTCATCTCATGTTAAAAAATTATGCTTTGATTCTGCATTTGAATTCTTATTAATTTATGCTCAAAAATTCTTTTAATAATTAAAGAAAAATATAAGTTGATAGGTCATTAATAGAACTCGTCAGAATTTACCACAGTGGAACTAAAGCTGACATAGGATGCAGTGTTCATATCTGTAATGAAATATTTCTACTCACTAAGCTCTTGAAGGGAATTCTTTTGGATTACTTTGGTAAAATGTTTTACATCGGTTGCATAACAAAAGTTTCTCTGTCTCAATAGGCTCAGGTGGAATACGTTGTACAAGTTAACTCTATTATTTTCTCTTAAAACTGATAATATGAAATAGCTACATTGGAATTGATAACACTGTTTCTTGGAAATGCAAAAAATTTGAACGGCGAATTTGTGAACGTCTGCCGTAAAACTACTATATTTGTCGGTATTGTAAAGATTTCGAGATCGATTAAAACTTAACTGGTTTAGACGTTTAACTCGGTCACCTTCTGTTTAGTTAACCAAACGTCGTCATTGACTTTCCTTCACCTTAACTAAACGTGCTTCTCGTTGTTCCACTGTTTATTTTTTCATACGTATTTCATCATTTACTTTCAACTTTTCCAATCGCTCAAGACGCTTGTTTTTATTTTCATCTCCTCTCCTTATACTTGTCACGATTTTCACTCGCTCCAGTCTATTTTTACTTTCTCATATGAAGTATTGAGAAAGTATTTTCATCGCGAAAAAATTCTACCTTGAGATTTTTACGTAAATATACGTTTAGATGTCACTGAATCCGAAAAAGTGGTTTTCGCAATGCCGTCTGTCTGTTACTGACTCTGGAGCCTAGACGGTAGAGCGAAAATAAATTAAATCTCGTACTTAGGCATTTTGTCATACAGAGTAGAAGCTACGAAGAAATGGTTGACATTGCTCAATAATTAAGGGAAGTTTATTCTACGCAACTTTAACAATAATTTGATTTTCTCAAAAACGGCTACAACGGTTTTGATAAAATTTCGTACAGTTACTCGAGTATACGTCTGCAATAATACTACACATGTCATTTTTCTCAATGAATGAATATAAGGCTAGTTTATTCTTCGGCAACTTTAACAAAAATTGGATTTTCTAAAAACCGGCTGATATGATTTTCATTTTCTAAAGATAACTAAACGCATTATTATATGAGAAAGTTTGTACAATGTATGTTGTACCGATTTTTTTCACTGCTCCGATGTCTCCCTTTCTTTTCTTTTCATGTAGTATTCTTTTTGCCTCGTTAATCTCACTTGCCTTTCTTCCTCCGTTTCATGGGTAACTTTTCTTTTCATGTCTAGGGCTTCTATGAAGTCAATAACAATAACTGATATGATATTATAATCAAACTAATATGGCGCAGTTTGTTTACAATTGTATTGCATCCTCTCGCCGCTTGGTGTCACTAGGTACGCAATAACTACAGCAATCGATTTGTTCATAAATTCCAAAAATAAAATGAAAATACCGGGAACGTGAAAATTGTTTAAATATTTTTAATCGTGGCACGTTTTAATATTTTTTATTATGTACAACTTTTGTTTCAAATTTATCAATATACATTTATATTTCGGATTTGAAATCATGTATATATCTGAATGAAGTTAATAAAAAAGAGTATAAATAAAAAAGAGTATAAAAAATGAAGAGCACAACACGCGAAAGGCTTGAAAGATAATGACTGGTCCTTGTGGAACGAAGGAAAATGATACTTTCTTATTTACATTTCAGGGTATTAAAATTTAGAGCCCACGATGCAAAAGACAACATAATTTAAAGCATGTTTTGTTACAAATGTAGAAGCTCATTTTAAAATATAAATTACGCAAAATTCTCGCAAGTCTCCGAAAGGAAATTCTAAAAATTACGAAGAAAAGTTTTAAAGAATTTTGATACGTTAAAAAAATACCAACCTGAAACTCAAGCTAAAAATAAAGGTTTAAAAGGAGCGACATGGCATTACGTTGAAAATTTCCGGAATCCCACGAAAACACAAACATTAAAAAAACAAAAATTTTCTTTTGTTTTACGATAAAAACACTCGCGAAATCAAAATGCGAAACACAATTCCAATAGCGTTAAAAGAAACAAAACACCTATAATAGGTAATCAGTATTTTAGAGTGGTAAGGGAGAATACTAAATTCCGTAGAATTATTTGTACTAAAAATTACTAACAGAGTTAGTGAAATACTAAAAGGATTCCTAAAAATAATGGAAACTATGCCATTAAAGACGCCACTAAAATCATTTTGGAGATATTTGACGTATCTTATATATATATATACGGAAGATAGATACTGCGGGAAAACAATCATAACAATGCTACTCTTACACAAAGAATAAGAAAATAAAGTAGATTGGGATGACACGAAAATTTCAGTGTATTTCATTACCGAAGGAAAGTATCAATGTCGTCTGAGTTGATTATACACTTTTTCCAGTTCTAATAAAATTCTATAACTATAAAATATGATTCATAGTATTCTTTTAATATTTACGATAAAGAGCATACTTTGGACTGGGGTCGTTAGAGAAAAACTTCTTATTTTTATGAACAACAGGTGTGAAAAATAGATCCTCCAATTCCTCCAAATAATTTCTGTCGTATATTATGTAATAATTTTTCCGAAAAATATGATATATACGAGTCTATATTTGTAAAGAGGGTATCTAGAATCATCCTTGACGAATAAAACTATCCGTTGTATACATCCAACTCCTGCATACTTTGGACTGGGATCTTTAGCGAAAAAATTATTTTTTTGAACCACAGGTGTGAAAAATAGACGCTCCAATTCCTCCAAATAATTTCCGTCGTATATTATGCAATAATTTTTCCGAAAAATATTATATATACACACACACAAACACACGAGTCTATATTTGTAAAGGAGGTAACCAGAATCATCCTTGACGAATAAAGCCATCCGTTGTACACATCCAACTCCTGCTTTCCGCAATGCACACGCTTCATTCCAGCCTCACTCTCTCCCCCTCCGCTCCTCTTACCAATCCCTTATCTCTCCCTTTTTCCCTTCCCTATTCTTCCCTTCTTCCATGCCACTTGCCTTCGAAACCTCACCTTTTCTTCTTCTCTTCGACGTCGTCCTATCTCCACACCTCCGCTCTCTCTCTTTCTCTGACACTCCCTCTCTCTCTGACACTCCCTCTCACCTGCCATCCTCTCCAACCTCGCAATTTCAACTCTTCCCCATCCCCTTTCCCTTCCTAAATTATTTCCTTTACCTTGGAGGTGGAGACTTTTATGCAACAGTCGCCCGAATGGAGCAAGCCATGAGAATCTCTTTATTCTTCGTAAATGTATGGTAGCGGAGTGGCACGGAGGAGGGGAAGAGTATTCGTGTTGGGGGTGGGAGGAGGAGAGGGAAGTGAGGAAGTAATAAGAGAAAAAGAGGTGGGAGAGGGGGGAGAAAGTGTGTGAGAGAGAGAGGAAGGAGAAGGTCGAGACGCCCTTCCTTACCTCTTTTAAAGGGGATGGGGAGTTTATTTTTACGGATCGCGTGAAAGAGAAGGGGAGGGAGGGATTGGTGCCGTGAGATGGATGGAGATGGATTCAACAGAGATTGGAGGAGTCTCGGAGGTGGGATAAATGTGGAAGGATAAATGGAGAGAGAGAGAGAGAGAGGACATGAAGGACCATAGTTACAAAAGAGATTTTAAAAGAAGTTTCGAGAGCTGAAGGAAAAGGCAAATGAAGTAGTACTTGACCGAGCTGAAATTTCAACGTAGCTGCTCCAATCTCGTGAAGTGACTTGATAGAAGAAGTGGAGAAAAAAATATAGAACTTAAAGCTTCACAGCGCATCTTAATTCGTAGTATGCCGACATAAACTCAACGTGAGTCAAAAGATAAAACCGCTTTCTTTTCTTCATTTCCGAGAAGTATTAAGTTTCATTGCTTCCCGAAATCAGTTGAAAAAACCGGTACAACATACATTGTACAAACTTTCTCATATACTAATGCGTCGTTTAGTTATCTTCAGAAAATGAAAATCGTATGAGCCGGTTTTTAGAAAATCCAGTTTTTGTTAAAGCTGCCCAAGAATAAACTAGCCTTATATTCATTCATTGAGAAAAATGAACTATACGGTATTATTGCAGACGTATACTCGAGTAATTGTACGAAATTTTATCAAAACCATTCGAGCCGTTTTTGAGAAAATCAAATTGTTGTTAAAAATGCGTAGAATAAACTTCCCTTAATTATTGAACAATGTCAACCATTTCTTCATAGCTTCTGCTCCGTATGACAAATGCCTAAGTACGAGATTTCATTTATTTTCGCCAGTGCTCGGTTTGCCACAAAAAAAATAAGAAACGGCGTGCAATGCGGCAAATGTAGCTGCTGGTTTCATTTCAAGTGTTCGAGGAGTGAGATAGAGGAGTGTGTGAAGGATGGATGGCGATGCGGTGATTGTGGAGATGAGAGTGACCGGGTGCTGATTAGGGATAAAGAAGAACCCATAGCGCGTTTAAAGGAAGAGGTGGCGAGTGCGACCAGCCAAATCGAGGAGCTGAAGGCAGACAACGAGAAACTGAGAATGGAAGTGTCACGAACAAATGTATCTTCGATCTGCGTGAAGCGAGTTACACGATATCCCAAAAGTGTCGACGTGGAGGTCGAGCGGGCCGAGGTTGGTGACGGGCGCCGTGACGGAGGCGATTGCACACGGCCATCACGGACGAGATCGGGGCGAGTCCAATTCCCGGAAGGACCATGAGGAAGGGAAGGGAAGGAGGAGGAGAGCGGAACAGTAAAGGGGTCATGAAAAAACCAGCCAGTGGGGCGGACCCGGTAAGGATGAGGGTAATGGGCGACTCAATGCTAAGGCATGTGAGGGAGGAGAACTTCTTTGGGAAGTGCAGATACGTCGTGGAATACGAATTGAGGAGCTGGAGAGAAAAATAGGACTAAATGACGAGAGTAATGAAGAGGTGGTCTTTATAGGTACTTGTAGGTACGAATGATATTAGGAGGGCAAAGACAAGCGATCATGTGGTGGGATGGCTTTGGGATCTGTGTACTGTGGCCAACAGAAAGTTTGGTTAGGAAAAAATTATTTTAAGTGGTGTTTTGAGGATAAGAGACGTGCAGAACAGACTGCATTAATTAGGGCATTGAATGGGTGTGTGAGAAGCAGGGTATTTACTTTACTGACCCAAATTGTTGGTTGGAGGATAGAGATTTAGCTCGGTATGGGCTTCATCTCAACGAAAGAGGGGTAATAAAATTCGGTAATATCATAAACAATGTAGTGCATTATTATGGTTCGGGAAACTAAAATGGGGTGTGGGAGATGATACAAAAGTCAAGGCATGTGAAAATGAAAGGGATTATGTTAAACTGAGTTCAGCGGAGACAGAAAAATATAAGTTTAGTCATTTGAGTTCGGAACGAAGGGATGACAGTCTTCCATGTGTGAACGAAGGTCAACAGAGTAAGAATCAAGGAGAAAAAATATCTGATGTTTATGGAAATGGATATAATGATGTAAATGAAACAGGTAAGGTTCTTAAACTTCTCCAGGTGAACTGCCGTAGTACAGTCAATAAATTAAACGAATTTTACACATTGGTAGAATTGTGTAAGCCAAACGTAATTATAGGGTCGGAATCATGGCTCCGAAAATAGGTGGCAACGTCTGAAATTTTTTCTGGATACTATACAGTATATAGGAGAGACAGAAATGTAAGGGGTGGAGGTGTATTTATCTGTATTTCAAAAAATATTGTTAGCTGCTTAAATGCGTCAGATAGTGTGCATGAAATATTGGGAGTAACATTGGTAGAACCAATTAGCAAAAGTAATATACAAATTTATGGAGTACATAGACCGGCGCGCCGGGGGGAAGTTTAGAAGTACTTAATAAATTGATTGACTTGACGTGTGATGATCGTAATTTAAATAAGAATGTTGTAATAGCAGACAATTTAAATTTGCCTCACACTGATTGGTCGGGGAACAGTACAAGAGGGGGAAGAGCGCAATTATTGATTAACGACCTTATGAGAGAAGGGGGGTTTAATCAAGTAGTCCAAAATGTGACAAGAGGACGAAATATTATTTATCTAGTAAAGCCTTAAGACTTACGTGGAAGTTACGAAATTTTATCAGGAATAAGCGACCATTCAGCTGTAATGTTATATGTAAATATGTATTTTGATAGACACAAAACATGTGGGAACAAGGTGATCTACCAATTTGGGAATGCAAAAAGTGAGGAATTAAAATTATTTTTAAAAAATGAATTTGGTACTTGGGCCAGTGTAGGATCTTCAGTAAATGAAATATGGAAAAATTTTAAGGATATACATATTATAAAAGGAGCAAATAATTTTGTACCGTTAAAACATTTAAAAAATAATGCAGATCCTGAGTACTATAATAAAGACATTATGAGATTAAAGAAAAAACTCGGGAAGTATTACAATAAAAAAAAGTTAAATAAAAGTTTTTATGCATTATACGAGGAAACATCAAAAAATTTAAATGAAATGAAAAAGAAAGCGCAGGATGATTTCATGAAAAATTCATTATCTAATTCTAATGACTTTTATAAGTACATATATTAGAAAAAAAAGAAGGAAAGAGACGTAATTCAGACCTTAAAGAGTAAGGATGGACTAGTCCTAATGGAAAATTTAGATAAAGCGAATGAATTCGCTAACTATTTTTCTAATGTATACGTTAAAACTAATTTATTAGCTGATAAAAAATTAACAGATGAAACAGAAGAAATAGTAAATTTAAATTCAGTATCTTTCGGTATAAGCTTTCACGAAATTTATGAAAGGATAAAGAAGCTAAAAAATAAGAAGTCTTGCGGTTTGGATGGTATCCGAGGTGAAATGTTAAAGCTAGGTGGAAAAGTAATTGTGCCATATTTAAACGGTTATTTGATATTGTTATTAATAATAAAGATATTCCTACTCATTGGAGAGAGAAGGTTGTATTACCGATTTACAAAAGTGGCAGTAGGCAGCTAGTAGAAAATTATAGGCCAATTAGTTTAAATAGTGTTGTATGTAAAATGTGCAGCAGATTGTATAAGAGAATTTTGTAAAATAAATAACTGGATAAGCTTTGGTCAACACGGATTTAGGATAGGATATTCGTGCGATACTCAAATGATTGGTTTTTATCAAGATTTAGTGGAAGCTTATGATCGCGGGGAACAGGTTGTTGCAATAGTTCTTGATTTTGCTAAAGCGTTTGATGTGATTAATCATAATATTCTGCTTCGTAAAATCAAATGTATGGGTTTAGATTTAAAAGTAGTACACTGGATAGAAGTCTTTCTTAAGGGCAGAAAACAAAGAGTAAAAATAGGAGAGCAATTTTCTGAAAAAAATTGTTCATTCCGGAGTCCCTCAAGGCAGTGTGTTAGCTCTGTTACTGTTCCTAATATTTATTAATGACTTGCCAGAAGTGGTAAAGTCAAAGCTTCGATTATTTGCGGATGATTATGTGATATACAGGGTAATAAAAACGAAAGAAGACTGTACATTACTGCAACAAGATTTAAACAAAACTTGTTGCAGGAATAAATGATAATTTATTGAAGGTTATTTGTAAAAAAAGTAAATTAATTAATTTAAATAAAAACAAGTATACTTATGTTTACAAAATGGGCGAGGAAAAAATTCCAATAGTTGATAATGATAAATATCTGGGTATACATTTTTCAAAGGATCTTAAATGGAAGCATCACATTGAAATTATGGTTAATAAGGCTTACAAAACCTTAAATTTTGTGATCAGAACCTTAAGAAATTGTAGCAGAAAACTTTCTCTAGTAAGACCTATCTTAGAGTATGGAGCGTGTGTATGGGATCCCCACAATAAAGGGTTACAATTAAAAATAGAAGGAATACAAAGGAAGGCTGCAAGATTTGTTCTAGGTAAATATGGAAGGGAAGATGGTGTCACAGAAATGATAAATCGGTTGGGCTGGGACAGCTTGCATAAGAGAAGGAAAATAACCAGATTAAGTAAAATGTATGAACTCTATGAAGGAAAAGTCTATGAAAGACTTAAAATCAAAAATTCAGGGAAATGTCTGTTGAAGTTGAATTATTTGGAGCAAAAGAGTGACATTAGTAAATATTCATTTCTGAACAGGGGCGTTAAAGAATGGAATGAAGTACCTGGAGGAGTTTTTGAGCCTTTTCCTAAAAATGTTAAAGCCCTTCGCAGGAGATTATATCAAGTTAATTAATTGTATTGTTTGATTTCGAGATGTTTCTAAAATCTATAATTTATATTTTTAATATTGTAAATCCTTGTAGAGTTATTTTTGTTCTTGTTATTGTGTTTGACTTGTATGTACCTTGCCACCTGGCAGACAGCCAAACTGCATTGTGTTACTTATAATAATAATACACACAGACATCATTCCGAAAATAGTCTAAACGTGTTCTAGGGACCTCGAAACATGTATTTCCGTTGAAATCTCGAAGTCGATTTTTTTCGTGATCACAATACTTTCTCTATACTACGTACATGGAGAAGGTAAAAAAAAGTAATTCTAACGACTTGAATTTTTTGGGATTTTTTGTTAATTTAAAATATATGTACGGAATTACCATTATCACGAAAAGCCATCACAGATACTTAAAGGAAAGGGACGTGGAAAATAAGAGAAGGGAAGAGGAAATGGATATAAAATGCAATCTTAAATGGATACAATGGATAAAGAAAAAAGCCGGCAGAAACGGGAGAGAAGAGGTTAAAGGTGAGCGAATACGCACAGAGGGGGAAAAGAGGTAGTTTAAGGGAAAGATGGAGGCCTGGGCTTCCTTCCCCTTTTATGTCCTCTTCCTCACTGCCTATCTATCTATCTATCTATCACCCAGCCTTCCTTCCCTTCTCCCCCGACGCGCCGGATATGGACCGGACCGTGGAGGAAATGGAGATTTTTTGCGGAAGCGGAGATAATGTGAGGTAAGAGACGGGATGGATAGAGAACGGAAGAGGAAGAGAGGAGACAGAGGCGTCTAAGGGAAATAGAAAAGGGTTTCTTTTGCCACGGCCACGGCGGAGCTTACGAGGAAACTGAATAAAGAGCACCGCATTTTATACGAGTTTTATTCGCCGAGAAAGGGTTTCAATGGCGTGTTACGAGGTGTCCATAGAGAGAGGGTCGCATAATACTTCCTCACGGAGCAATTGCGGGACAAGGGGGGAAAGTATAAACGGCGGAAATAGAATGCGAGGACCATACGGAGGCGAAATATAAGTATTATATATATTTACGATTCTTACTTAGGATATAGGGATATTTCATATATATATATATATATACGGAAAATAGGAGTATATGGAGAACCAAGTTTAAACTAGAATAATCACGGACCTGTCAACGGACAGACTACCTATGATGATGATATATATATATATATATATATATATATATATATATATATAAGGGTAGCAACAAGGTGTTGGAGGAAGCCCAGTGGACACTTAC
Organism: Uropetala carovei; assembly: GCA_036926305.1. Taxonomy (NCBI): domain Eukaryota; kingdom Metazoa; phylum Arthropoda; class Insecta; order Odonata; family Petaluridae; genus Uropetala; species Uropetala carovei. The sequence continues at coordinate 10,784,213 of JAXCHB010000019.1, read as the reverse complement.
CTAGAATGAAGAGCCGCTGGGGGTGCTGAGGACACACGAAAAACACAAAAGAACAAAAACTACACAACTACATATGTTTCTCCGTCGCTGAAGAAGGGCATCAGCCCGAAATCTCCATTTTTGTGTAGTTTTTGTTCTTTTGTGTTTTTCGTGTGTCCTCAGCACCCCCAGCGGCTCTTCATTCTAGGTAAGTGTCCACTGGGCTTCCTCCAACACCTTGTTGCTACCCTTATTATTACCTTTCCTTTTCCTTAAGTATTTATATATATATATATATATATATAAAGGATATAGAAGGATACACTTGTCCAGTCCTACCTACACTAGATGGAGAGCTGAAATTTTCAGAAATTGTAGATGGCATGGAGAAACGGACAGAAAAATTGAGATCTCCTATCTAAGTGTCATAGGTTCGACTCCAGAAATTTCGAAATTTGCGTTTTTTTCCATAAGAAAAGCAATGCGGCATTTTTGAAAATTAATTTCGGGCACTTACCGATAAGATAGAGAATTGAAATTTGACCGGTTGTTAGATATTCACGATATATATTGGGAACCGTTATCACTTTTACCGCGCGTCCTGGATTCGACACCAGACGACCCGGTATATCTCCCGTATGGAAAAAATTAATTCCTGCATATAGACGAAGCTAAAAGGAATAAAGCGCTGATATTTTCAGAGTTTGTAGATAAAATGCTTGCAGAATGCAAGCACATAATACCAGTATATATATACTTAAGGAACTCCGTCGCATTTCTTGCTTCCCACACATTTTTATGTTTAGAGTCGTTCCGTATCCTCCGTTCTTTTTGTGAACAAACTTTTTTCGCTGTTTTTCCCGAATCCCTAAAAAAATGCACTGGAATAACGTTGTTTTTAAGGAGAAAAGGTATATACGTGAAATTCGAGCGGAAATCCGATAAATCCGCCAAAGGAGTCGTCTCGGAGGATGACATGGACCATTTCCTTCCGCCACCACTCCGTCTATAAGACAGATGGCGGTGAATTCGGCGGACGCTGAAAACCTTTCGCACTACCTTGCCTTTGGCGGAAGCAGCGAACTTGCAGCGTTAGCGAATGCTGGAAACATAATGATCTCACGCACGCCCGTAGGAGAAAAGAGATTATTAAAAAAGAGGGGAACAATGCCATTCGTGACAGACGAACATCGATCGCCGGTCAAACCCCTTCTAGTAAGGATACAAGTTAGGAAAGTGTATAACGTATCACAAATGTGCACGTTTCGTGCAATGGAGTATTAGAAAGAAATTATATACCTGTAGGTAAGGGAAATAGCGTTTCAAAGTTCATTTGTTCGTCATAAATAATCCATTTTCTTCCTATTTAAAAATATTGCATGCACACAAGGAAATTAAACGTTTGTTTGTGAGATTGTTTATGTTAGCAACAATGAAGAAGTAACCACGGAATAAAATTTCAAAGTTCAACTCGAATTAAGACATTCTTGTTTGGTTTTCTCAATAACGGCTACTCCTACGATAAAAATTTATAGGAAAGGAAATACTTTTCTTTACTAGTTATACAACTTTTATTTGAAAGATATTTTGATATGACTAATACTTTACGAGATATGACGGAAAGATCATTTTTATCACCAGTAAAGTGGTACCCCTGTTTGGATTACGTGATTCATTTTTGCGATTTTCTTATTAACTTTGATAGTAAGTACTTAATATCAAATTTCATGAAAATCCGTTCTGGGGAAGCCGAGAACGAACATACGGATGGACGGACAGACCGACGACTACAGGCGCTCGCGCTGGAAGCGAAACGCGCCTAAGAAGAGAGAAGCTAAAGAGTTATTTTGGGGGCAATAAGCATCCTAACTACCGCCTCACGTGCTCTTTCATGCGCTCTTCCTTCTCTCCTCTCGTTCACACTCGCTTGCTCCTCCATTCCGATTCGCGCTCACTCCTTTTCTTCCTCACTTCTTACTTCCCTTCGTCTAGCTGTCTCGCGCAAACTTTACTGCGCGCCCTCTTCTCTCCCGACTTCAATCTTCTTCCAAACGTCGCCTTTAGCACACCTTTAAACCAAATCACTCCTTTCGATACTTTGGTTTACAACATTCACCTTCGTAAGCTCTCTTCTTTTTCTCTCTCTCTCTATGTAACTCTCTTTCCCACTCTCTCGCTCCCTTTTATAATGCCTCCTCACTGTATCAAGCCTCCCTCTTCTATTATTCCTTCCTGCATTTGCCTACAAAAGTCAATTTTTCTTTTAGCTTTATGGAAATTCTATCATATTAATAAAAAATGTTAACTCCATACAAGTTCCTCTTAATAATTATACCTATATACATGGTTTCCTCTCTTCGCAAATCATATTTTTTGAGTTATTCGATAGCTGGTGATAACTCATCCGATACATGCAAATAAAAATAAGTCTGAACCGTGAGAGGTCACAGCGAAGCATAATATATATATTAAGGTATTACCTGTTAATGCAAATCTCCTACAGTGTTAATTTTCTTCATGTACGTAGTACGCTTCCTTTTTGGCTTGGTCATGTGACTGCTATAGAAAAATGAAAATCGGGAAAAACTTACTGATACAAACATACAAAAGGAGGGCAAGGTCTTTTATTATAGAGATAATTTTCGTAAGACACACATGTATCGACCTGTATCCTGTGATCTTTTTTAGGAGCGCCCAAAATATTTATTTATCAATCTTTTCTCGTGCATTTTTCATCTGCATGACTTCGACGAAAGAGACCTCTTAAATATTTTAGCATCGTAAAACGCTATTATTCCTCCTCCCTCTCTTTGCACCCACTACGGCTAAAAAGCGGCGCGCAATGGAGGTTTTATGACGCCGCCATAGCTTCTGCGTCGCCCGAACGTACGTACATGAAACGCATCCATCAAGGACTGAAAACTCGAGAGCGACGTTGTGTGTGTTTACTGAGCCGGAAGTCATTTTTACAGTTTTTTCCCCGAAGAAGGGAGAATGGCAGAGAGAGAGAGAATAATTACTGACTAGAAGTTCAGCGTAAGGCCACAGGGTCATGCGTTTTTCCATCAATTTTCTTTCTCGAAATTAAACTTCACCATTCAATTCTCCGAGGCGCAATATCGGTTGATATCCATGCATCTCCGTGTCCCCTGAAGAGGAATCTCCGTTCGTAAAATGGAAAGAGGAATCCTTCTCCTCCCTTCTCCGACATTTTCCTTTTCTGGCCTTTCTCGAGAGATAAGGCCACGTCGCGGGAAAAGATTTACATCGAAAAGTTTTCTCTCGTAAACACGCCTCTCCAAAAAAAATCCATCTTCCGTCAGAGCAATCCGCGGATCCGAGAGCATGGAAAACGCCTTATTAGAGTCCTTAGGTTCCATTGTTTCGCTGCGCAAACTGAGGTAAGTATTACGAGACGGAAGTGCTTTCGTTACATCGACTGCACTGGGCGCGGAACGAATTCCCTTCGGAAAACTTTTCGGATCGGTCGTTAAAGGACGTTTCGTGAAAAAGATGGATTGGATTCTGTGCCGTATTTGCATATCGCAATTTATCATTATAGGACTTTGCATGTTGAGGCAAACTACCACTAGATGTCACTGAACTTATCCCAACTCGGCTATGGATTTTTAAGATACACCACGGTTAAAATTGTTGCAAGACAAAAAGAAACATATATGTCAGAAAAAAATATAAAACCTAAATATGTAATTATGAGAAATACTTTTAATAAAAACTCACTCCTAAATAGAAGTACACAGAATAAACAGAAGAGCAATGAATCTTTCGAAAAAATCACCGTTTACTGTCTGCTTGAGCATCTCCTTCCCTAATAGTTACCAATATGCCACTAGTGTTTTAAAAGAGAGAAAGATTAACCTGGTCGATTCCATCGTGATCTTGAATTTTTTTAAGTGCAAGGTCATTAAAATTATTTACTCTCGCCAAAGTTTTAACTGCAGTTGTTCTCAAAGAAATTCGATTTTCAAGATAGAAAAAAGGACGTTTTAAGCTGTTATATACACATACAGTGACACTGAAATAGATTGTTAAAAACAAATACATCCGTAATACAAAGCGTTTGAGCCTGTAGAGGTACGTTATTTGACTTGTCCCGCCTCGATATTTCTTTATTTAACCGAATTATTTCGCAGTAATGAGTGAAAATTCGCAAGAAGCAATGAGGTAACCAAAAAAATTTCCAGCCAAAAATAAATGAACGCTCTTAAAAGGAATAGACGTTCATTTGAGGAAGCATTACCGTTTAATATGCATTAAGCGAAAGATTAAATGATTCTCTTACAATCGAAATACAATATTTATACTAGGAGGCTCCGCCCCCTGGCCGCTTCGAGGTCCAACCGCCGCCCGGCCCCGAGGGCCTCACTTTGCTTTATATATCTTTCAAAGCCGGCTCTGATTCTATAGGAGATAAACAATTTGTAATTTAATAATTCTGATTGTCGATTAATAGATCCGCATGCAATTTCAATACATGGTTAATAATATAAAAATGTAGAATACAATGAATTCACTTACGAAATAGTTAAGGTATTCAAATGATGAGAAAAGATTCAAATCATCTAATACTAGTAATTTCCTTTGTGATTGATTGATTTAACAATTTTGTTAACATTTCGTTCCAAAGAAACAAACAAAATAAAGTATACATTTAAATATTAAATATTGTTGTATTCTAATATTAATTAATTCCCTGCAAGTTTACATTTAAATAGTTTATATTTAAATATTAATTTAAATAAAAGTTACATTTAAATATTAAATTTGTTGTATTCAATTACTAAATTAATTTCCTGAAAGTTTACATTTTAATATTAATTTAAATAAAGTTTACATTTAAATATTAAAAAACCCGAATAATAAATAGCCTTCCAAACAAAATAAAATTTACATTTAAATATTAAATAATTTTGTATTCTAATACTAAATGTATTTCCTAAAAACCCTCTAACATACGCTTTTCATTTTGAATGATGGTGACAAGCTCGATTCTGCTGAAAAAATCGATAGCTATGTGTGTGTGCTGAAATTCCTGAAGCCAGAGTGGAACCCGAACTTCACGAAACTGTTATTCCACGCATTAATTTGATAGCAAGTGACAGTAGTTTACCTTTCACCATGCGAATATGCCAATTTACAGTCATTTTGGCTTTTGCAATGACAATTAATAAAGTTCAGGGCCAAGCATTTGATCGTGTTGGTGTTTACTTGCCTGAGTCTGTATTTGGACAATGTCAACTCTACGTGGCCCTCACAAGTGCAAGAAATTATAAACATTTGAATGTCTTTGTACAAGATAGCAATTATCAAGGAAAGAATTTTGATGAATGAAAAAACATTCACCAAGAATATGGCGATTAAACAGTTATTAAAGTGATTTTTTATCAGATCAAGATGAATTGTCTTCCCGTTATTTTTAACGGGTTTCCACTAGTTATATAATAACTATTTACATCGCTATGTATAATGTTTGACAATAACTTCGAAGCTTAAAAGCGCGAAGCGAACATCGAGGAAAAAGAAGCTTTGATGCAGTAAGTTCCGTGACCTGCAATTGCCTTCAAAAACGACTTTCGCCATTTCTTTATTAATTAAATTAATCAAAGACGCAACTTTATGTGATTTCCTGGATGGGCATAAAAGCTAGCAAAAAATAAAAAATGGCCTAGTAACGTGGAGTCAGAGTTGGTGGTAAACAAAACGCATTTGCCAAACCATACTGCCTCGGCTGCCGAAACAGCAATAATTTTCTGTGGTGTAAATATTAATTTCTTTAACTGATTGCCATGAGACTACACATACACAGAATTTTTCGCCTTATCCAAGTTACTCTTGGATTCCTCAAATCGAATTTTATAACTTTAAAGGTGTTTTATTGTTATATTATACATACAAATATCTTGTCAAGCCGTTTTCATAAGTCTCCATGCTTATATGAAAAAAATGAACGACAGATTTTATTTTTTTATTCAATAAATTTTCTAATAGTAAGGGGTTATAATTTTGGGATCTGATATTGGTCAAAAGATAATACAAATGTTTTATGGTAATTATTAATTTCATTTCCATGATTTGTTTCAATTGTGCCAGAAAACTTTTATATTAACTTTTGATTGCTAGTGAACCCAAAAATTAAAACACCTTCGATTAGAAAATTTATAGAAGCCCAAAGTTGAATCCTACTGGCATTTATTTTCAGTTTTTCCGGTACTTCCGTATTAACGGAGAACCAATTTTAAAATTATAATAACAATAATAATACCATTAAAATAATTATTTAATCAGCAAAAGTAACAATAAATTAAACAAATTAACATTTTGAAAATGTTTTAAACAAAAATGGAAAAATACAGCCACATTTTGATTTCTGGTACTTATGTATTAACGGGGTATCCAAGTTTAAATGTTAAAATTCAAAAAATGGGTTCTTTTCAGTTATCCCGGACCTCTTTTGAAATATAATTTTTTTAAATAACCCTTTCACGGAAAACGAAAGCTTGCAAACCCATGACTGATCTGCCTGTGGCGACCATTACCCACCCGATCACGGGACAATGGAGAGGGATAGTTTCGTACCAGAAAGGCGAAGGGCGCGATAGCGCCCGGAGACGGATACACCAGATATAAAAGGCATTATAATCTAAAAATAAAGCGAGCCGAAGGTTCGCCAATATCCCGTTGATACATAAGTACCATAATATTATAACAAACACATTTTTGAACGGTTGGATTCCCCATTAATATTTTGAAATGGGTTCCCCGTTAATACGTAAGTACCGTTTTTCCTTTTCAATGCGTTAATACAAATAAGAAAATCGCAAAAATGAATCACGTACGCCAATCAGGGTTATTACTTTATTGTGATAAAAAATTATCTTTCCGTCATATCTCGTAAAGTATTAGTCATATCAAAATATCTTTCGAATAAAAGTTGTAGAACTAGTAAAGAAAATTATTTCTTTTCCTATACATTTTTATCGTAGGGGTAGCCGTTATCGAGAAAATCAAACAAGAATGTCTTAATTCGAGTTGAACTTGGAAAATTTCTTGCATGGTTACTTCTTCATTGTTGCTAACATAAACAATCTCACAAACAAACGTTTAATTTCCTTACGTGTGCATGCAGTATTTTTAAATAGGAAGAAAATGGATTATTTATGACGAAGGAAAAACTTTAATACGCTATTTCCCTTACGTACAGGTATATAATTTCTATCTAATACTCAATTGCACGAAACGCGCCCATTTGTGATAAGATGTACACTTTCCTAACTTGTTTAATTATTCCCTCTAACTACCTAAAGCAATAATTTACTTCATATATCCAATTGAATACGTTTTTTAAAAAACTCTCCGGCACAGAGTAATGAAATCACTGCCCCTTGAGCGAATCGTTCATGCGACTCACTCGAATTTCCAAGCATCATCCACGTTCGATATAAAACCGCGGGGGGGGCGGTGACCACCCGCTTCCCCCAAACTCTCCCGAACACGTTTGCACGGCTGCCCCATCCGCATGGAAACACCAGGTGCGCTCGGATGTTTATTTTTTTATTTCAAACGAAAGATACGCCTCCTCTCCCCTCCCCCAACCTTTCATATTAGTCAAGGATAACAGAAAGAGAGCCTGTTGATTTTCAGGTAGGCTAAATTACTGCGGCTTCCGCTTTCATAAAAGTTTGCTCCAAATCCTTCGCAAATGATGAGTTACGGATTCTTTATAATGAACGCCGATATTTATGCGCTTGTGGGAAACGTACGCATTTGGTAGACATTCGCGAAGATAAATTCGCGGCAATTACGAAGGTAATCTCCCGACTCAAGAGTGCGTTTCTTTATTTAGAGGCAGATGATTCTCGCCATATGATTTATAGCTTTCACGGATTACCGGGAATTGAATGATTTACCGCAGGAAGCGAAATTTATCTGTAATAAAAAAATTAGTTATTCCCAAAGAATCGATAACATACATGAAAAAGGCTTGAAAACCAAAATGAATGAATAAATCGAATCCGCGATTGTGGTCACAGGAGATATAATTCTTGAGGTGTGAATAGGAATGCGGTATCGATTGAAAGTATCGATATTGTGTATCTGGAAAGGTATCGGTAATGAGTATCGATATCTTACTGGGTATTGATCATCAAGTATCGATACTCAGAAGTATCCGCATTAATTGAGTAAAAAGTTTTAAATTAATGGTTAATATACATTGGCCAAATCTTTGTGTAAAAATGTTCCATTTCCAAGAAATAGTTAGTATGTCGTATTATTCTTATTACCCATGATAAATCATAACGGATATCATAATGAAAAAGAAGTTTTGTCGTACCCAATTGAATGGAATAAAATTAATTTGTAACTTTTAAACATGACTATAATCCAAACGAATGTTTACATTGGGTTCGTTTTCAGAAGTAGCTTCTCCCGTTGGTATTGTAGCCTCCCTAACCTCGTTATTATTGATCAAATTCCTTATATACGTGCTGTATGATACACTCATGGTCCAGTACATATACGTCTCATTTACAAAGAATTTTTCAAACATTGAACTTTCAACTACTTTCCGACTAATTCTTGCAGAAAGTGGAGTTGATGTACACTACAGAAGAGAATTTCTTTAACATTTATTTTTTATGTCGCTCATTCATTTTTAGGAAGTTTGAGTATGGATAGACGAACCAAGGGGAACCATTAATTCTTTTTCATAGGATTTAACTAGTTTTAATAATTTTAATACATATTTTACAAGGTGCCGTAGTAGAATATACTCGCTTAAAATAACGCCACAATTTGATCTTAGGAGGAGACATATTTCTAGAACTTTTAAGAAAATTGATGAGCACATGCTACTTGCTACGATACCACTGCCAAAGTAACGATATCATGAAAATATCGGAAACGAAGTATCGATGCCAAAATATCGCAGTACTGAAACTGAAGTATCGATACTTTAATCATATCGGGGTATCGCAAGTATCTCTAGGTCCGAATAGGAAGTACATACGCATCCCAACTGAAAAACTGAAATTAAATGAACGTTAAATAACAATCACTATGTCTCTAACTCCGAATATTCAATGCAAAAAATGCAATTGAAAATATTCGAAAAAGTTATTTCTTCGCTATAGTTATAACTGACTTTTGGATATAATGAAACGTGACATAGGATTTTTAAATATCATCGTTCAAACACTATGCCACCTGATATAACACTACCTTAAATAGCAAATAATTAATGCCAATCATGGTGTGGAGAAATGAGGATAACTAGGTCATAAGAAGGAAACATCACGAAAGATAGTCTTTTATCAGTCGAAACGAAGAAGTTTGAAACCGAGCAGAATTAAAAATCGTAAAAAAAGCCGTATATCTCTAAATACATTCCCCATCGTAAAGAAGTGCCGGGCTCTCAAATGAGTGTGACAAAAGAACGTCGATTCATGTCATCCGCTCTCATTTTTTAACGACTCCCGAAAGCCTTCCCCCTTCACTCGACCACAATTTTCCAAAGAGAAAAACTTCCAGCCGAGCGAAACCGCAAGAAAAGATACAAGATCGATCGCAGCGCCTCTTCCGACTCTCTCCCTCTTCATCCTCCTTCGCCCCCCCCCTCCCTCTACCCTCAGCCTCCATATCCCCGTCCGCAGTCGCAGGAGAACCACAACATTGCTTCCCCGACCCAAAAGCAAGGCAGCTTCCTTCCTCTCCTAACCACACCACTCAAACCACCTGCGCCCGACCCGAGTCCTCCTCTCTCTCCCCCTCCTTCCCCCTCTGCCTCTCCTACTCCCCTTTCCCCAAAACTTCACCCCTCCCCTCTCTCTCGTGCGACCTCTCTTCCCCCCCTAGAAAGACAAAAAACTTCCTCGCAGCTTTATTTTCCTCGCTTCGCCATCACAGCCTCCAGAGGCTCCACAATTAAAACGCCTCATAGCTTCGCTCTTTCGCGCAACAATGCCAAACGATTGCTGTAGTCTCTTTTTCATGGCTGCAGAAAAGACAAAAGGAGTGCTCGTTTATTTACATTTAAGGCGAAGGGAAATAACTCTCGTCTGAATGAAATATGTTGAGCGGTGCCGTGTTGAGGTGGTCAGTTAGTTCATAGGAATGGAAAGAGGGAGAGGGAGAGAGAGAGAGAAGCGAGTTGTGGAAAAATGAAACCGGATTTTTAGCACAAGTGATGACAGATTAACAGTAGAAATCACAAATAAATCTTTGAAAAAAATGAAAGTAACTTCGGAACTACGGCAAGAGCGGAAAATTTGGAAGAGAAACAAAAGCAGACAAGGAATTCTAATTTTTCCTTTATTTCATATTTCTACCATCAAAATGATTTAAAGCAATTTTACTTGAGTAGGAAAACCGAAAATTGTTTTCCTGGGGCATTGAGGAAACGTTTTTAAACCAAAATTTAATCGCTGTTTACTATTAAAGTAAAATAAATAATAAAATAAAGTATAATTTTATCACAAAAACGTCATTAAAGATATTTTAGATGAATTTCGTATGTTTTTGATAACTAGAATTCGCTTGGGTTGCTGTTTTTTCTCTCGTTATTTCCAATAATACACATTAAATACCTATTAAAATACAAAATAAGTTCTCTACATGTCGTTCGATTTTCCGTCTCGTCTATTTTCAATACCAACCTACAGTGTATTACAAACTTGTAATGTCGACTATTGTTTACATTAAAAATGTGGTGACAAGACCGGTTATTTTAGATAACCTGAACTATTTATTTGTTTAATAAAACTTTGGATATACTGCCGCCGTCTTTATCCAACATTTTCCGAAGCACCTCTAAAAAATAAAATTTTAACCGCATGAATGGTAGATAAAAACAGAACTCAAGAGTCGTCTGTCCATTCATTGGAGTGGCGGGAAAGAGGTTAGCGCATCTGCGTGGCATTTAATTAAATGCATCACGTCAGATATAAAAATTTTCCTCCCGGAGGGGAAAATGCCTCTCTCGCGAGACATGTTGCTAAAGAAATTGAAGAGATTGGTAAAGGTCAGTGCTGGATATTGTCCAGCGTCAGAGTTCGAAGTTGGTCGACTTGACTCTCTTAAGTTAGCCAAACGCCTCTTCATCCAATTAGTGCCGCGCATGAATGGATTAACGAGATTCCCAGCGTCGTTATACAGGATGGCGCTGCGCTTCTTATCCCAACCCTATAATTCCCACGTTCCATATCCCGACGAGGATGCTGGGTCGTGGATGATGAGTCACGATTCCGGGGTTACTCATGTACCTCCAACGTGCCTCCGCTGTGGCGAGAGTCGGGCAACGGAGAACGACTGTAGGCGAGAACTCTTTGCGGTCGGACCGCCGGAGACACGCAATTTGGGTAACCCCCCCTCACAGTCTCTTGTGCTGTAATCCAGCGGTCGGAAGGAGCAGAGTCTGCGCTGGAGGGACCGGACGACCAAACCTACGGGCGGTTAGCCCTGATAGTTCACCCCGCAAGGTGGACCAGGTAGCTCCGGCTGAATCTGAATGGGGCTTATGGTATAAGCTGGCGGTCCACTCCGCCTAGTCCGCTGGCATGGCCTGGTGCGTCGTTCCCGCACCAGGCCTTGATGTCCCCCAGAAGTCCGAGCTTGATTGCAAGGGGGAAGGTTCATCCCAAACAAAGCTTTCACTCTCCTTTCAGTTTATTCAATACTGGGGGATGGGGGGGAGTGCCCTGGGGATGGTTATTTTACAATGGACTTTCTCCCGTCCATCTGAGAAAAAATACTACGCCGACGGTCGCTTCGATGCTTGTAATTGGGCATCGAGGCGATCGTCTTTTTTTACGTCGAACAGGTTAAAGATCCAAAAACATATTACGATCACCTGGGCATGGCGAAGTAAAAGCCGAGAAGCCGCACCTGCAACTGCATATTTTCCTAAAACACAATGACGCGAAAAAATCCGAGGTGAGGGGAGTTGCATAGCAACGCGAATCGTCAACACGGATGAATTATTTCGTATTGCGCCCTTGAGTCATGGGGAAAAATAGGATATTCTTTAACGAATTCCCTTAGGTCAGGGGTGGGCAAACCTTTTTAAGAGGCGGGCACCATCAGCAGTTCTGGGTGCTTAGGCGGGCCACATTAGGTCTCACATAGGAAGTTATTTGAGATAATGCGAAGGGCTCTATTGGTGAAAATCAATTATTAACAAATTTTGGTACAATAGCTTCGCTATATAAGGTTTTTCGGCCATTATTTTAACCACCAAATGTGAAATTTACTGTTTCACGGTTCTCTTTTATAAAGGCATCGCGGGCCGCATAAAATGCTCTCGCGGGCTTGATGTGGCCTGCGGGCCGTAGTTTACCCACCCCTGCCTTAGGCGGAAGATGGTACATACTTCCTAGTCTCAATCTCGTCCAAAATAAAGACCATATTTAATCTAAGCTAATCTCTTTAAAAGCTTCAAAGATCTTTCTTCGCTATTGGCAACGATTTATCACGCTATTCAACCTTTGGCAGATCACCATTATCCATATTTCACGCATTAACATAAAATAAATAATAATAACTTTTACTATGACTTTTAACACCTCTCAACGATTTAAAAGATCTATGCTTCATCGAATCCATCAATAACTTCTTTTCATATTCCCACTGTATCATACGGACTAATTAGTACCGGTCAAGTTCAGAATTTTTCTCCTTCTCAATCTTCACATTTGTGATCAGTATTATACACACGCATATAAGTTAAATTTCCATCATTTCACTCATGTTATTGGCTATATGTTGTCATATTTGCTGTTTATGTAATTTATAGCGTTATTTTTCTTGATATATATGTTATTATTTAATCCACAGCAACATACCAGGTTTTTAGCTGTTAATTAATCACTGTTAAATAAATAAATAACGCTTTTAAGGAATGAAATGCTGGGCGGTATATTTTATCGAATCGTTGTTAATTGTGCCTTTGTTTAATCATTTTTGCCTTTAATGTGACTGAAAAATGAATTTTCAGACCGTGCCTAATGTGTTTTAGCTTCTTCTGCGGTGACTTAACATGTCATTTCTAAATTTTCGTGGAATTATTGCGAATGCAATTATATAACCAGCAGCCACGTGCCACATAAAGCTGGCAGCTTTTGTTGACAAAATAACAGATCCGGAAGAAAGTTTCTTTACCGTTTTTGATAGGTTTACTGCGATTCACTATTCTCCTTTTCCAAATGGAAAAAATTCCAATCTTTCTCATTAAGAATTAAGCATTAGATACTTCTAATCCTCCTCGAATCGCCTCAGAACCCTCTACAACTCCGTAAAAAAAGCCTCAGTTCCGTCTGATGCGCGCTAACCCCTTCTAAGGCCTCGGTTCCTCTTTGGCTCCATTGTCTTCGATGGTCCTGGGCGGATTCAAGGGGGGGTAAAGGGGATAATTATCCCCCCCTCCCCTCCCCCTAGAATTTCTGAAAACTCGAAAAATTACCCTTTAAATCTCGTCCTTCGTGCTGAGCAGTTCATAATTTAACTTCTTTCACTCAATTCACTGTAATAGACTGTACCGTTTCACTGTATGTATTCGATTTTTGCTATTAAGTTCTACATTTTATGATTAAAATATGTATTAAATAAGATAGTTTCAATCACTTTATTAAATAACTTTTATATTAACCTCACTCGATATCTTATATCTATAATATACAGCTGAAAGTGATTTTTATTTCACTTTGAGTTTATACCCGCAAAGGGGTACTTAAAATTCAGTGGAAAGTCGAACTCACTACACGTACACTTATGTAAAATTAAGCAAGAAAATTAAAATTGTAACGTGAAGTGCCATATAACATTTACAAATGTTCTTAATAAACTTTAATAAATCAGCATTGTTGTATAAGAAGAAACTTATTCTACTGAAACTGTCGCGAATTTTGGTCTTCCTTACGAAAAGAACTCACAATTGTAGTAAATCAAAATTCATTTTATACCTTTTAGTGCATAACACAAAAGTTACTTTTAAAAAACATTTTTTTATTAATTTATTTTTTCGCTCCTAAATCCCCCCCCCCTCCCCCTCCCCCCTGGATGAAGCCTGGGTCCGCCCATGTCGATGGTCGGCTCTAAATTACTCCATGTCCATTTAAGTTTTTGTCTCATTAATAAACCCTTAACTCGTAAAACGATATCGCCAAATTGGCCATAATGCTTTCCAATTCTAACAATTAATGACCGAAGAGAGCTTTCAGGCTCCTTAGCGACCACTACAGTCGATGTAAAAAAAACACCTCTATAATAATAAATTACCTCATTGGGTACACGCCCCAATCAACTCCATTATAGGTCTCTATATGTATCGATTCTCTCTCTTTCTCTACCCCTGATATCGTACAATATTTTTGTCAACCGCAAAAACATCTCCAGAGAAAAGTAGAGCATGCATTTCGCCCGGATTCATGTTGAAAAAATCGGTACAACATACATTGTACAAACTTTCTCATATATAGGTACTAATGCGTCGTTTAGTTATCTTTAGAAAATGAAAATCGTATCAGCCGGTTTTTAGAAAATCCAGTTTTTGTTAAAGTTGCCCAAGAACAAACTAGCCTTATATTCACTCATTGAGAAAAATGAAATAGATAGTAATATTGCAGACGTATACTCAAGAAACTGTAAGAAATTTGATCAAAATCGTCTGAGCCGTTTTTGAGAAAATCAAATTATTGCTAAAGTTACCTAGAATAAACTAGCCTTATATTCATTTTTTTGAGAAATATGAACTATGCAGTATTATGGAAGACGTAAACTCCAGTACCCGTATGAAAATTGATCAAAATCGTTAGAGCCGTTATGGAGAAAATCAAATTATTGCTAAAGTTACCTAGAATAAACTAGCCTTATATTCATTTTTTTGAAAAATATGAACTATGCAGTATTATGGAAGACGTAAACTCGAGTAACCGTACGAAAATTGATCAAAATCGTTAGAGCCGTTTTTGAGAAAATCGAATTGTTGTTAACAATGCGTAGAATAAACTACTCTTAATTATTGATCAATGTCAACCATTTCTACGTATACTCTGCTAAGTATGATAAAATGCCTAACAATAAGTACGAGATTTCATTCATTTTCGCTCTACCGTTTAGGCTCCAGAGCCAGTAACAGACAGACAGACGGAATTGCAAAAACCACTTTTTCGGATTCAGCGACACCTAAAACATATATTTCCGTAACAATCTCGAGGTCGAATGTTTTCGCGATAACAACACTTTCTCAATACTTCGTAGGAGAAAGTAAAAAAGCGAACATCAAAATTCCACGAATGGAATATCTGTGAAGTAAATTGAATGACACACATTCTTGGTATCAGTCTGCGATAATTTGATTCAATTTTCCTGAACGAAACAACACTTAGAAACCATTCAAATAGGATTCATTTGATGAAAGAAATTGCTTTAGCTGTAAATATGAAAGAACGGTTTTTCATCTAACGCATACAAATAGTTTTCTTCATTTTCGCTGATGATGCTATATCGGCGAAGCGCATCGTTTACACTTGTTTACAAAACGTAAACTACTTGAAAATTGCGCATTTGAAATTATTGCTTTCGATGTAAATTTGTTACATTGCAAACAGTGGCGGATTAAGGCATCTGAAGGCCCCAGGCGCAAAACATTCGGGAGGCCCCCAACTGACCGGGAGGGGGGGTTCCCAATCTACAAAAAATTTTACAGCTGACAATGGAAAAAATGTACGCAGCAGGTTAAATAAATGAATTATAGAAATGCATCAATAGAAAATTTAATATTTATTATATATACTTGCGCATATCGAAAAATAAACAAAAAATTAATTATAACAGCGAGATGTGTTTTCGAATGTAGCAAGGGATGTTGCATTGCAACAAACCTAAGTAAAAACACGAGATGTGTACGTAAGTAGTAGATTATACTGATTGTGAAATATTTTCCTAAGTAAAATATTGAAAAAATCGAGTTTTGACTGTTTTGAGTGTCGAGGTCCCAGGCGAACGCCTCGTGCGCCTGTGCGGTAATCCGCCACTGATTGGAAACTAGAATAAACATTTAATTTGTAATTTGCTTATATTTATCCTCCGGGCCATTTCAACGAATGAATCACTTTAATTCGAGAAAAATTATTCGACTTTCAATGTAGAAATTTTATAGGATAATGTCAGAGTTTTTTTATTTATTTTCAGTAAATTGAAATCGTAATTTCTGAATCGACAAAACATCATATGCCACAAAAACGCTAAAGTAGTATGTGTGAAAGAATAATTAATATGCATCGATGAATGCATTCTCTTCTAATTACACGCCATCACATGTTCCCTCCCATTCATCCCCCCTCCCCCACTGGCTATGATAACCGTAAATGATGTACAAACATTTACATTTCATTTTCATCGATTAAAGCATAAATCAGACGTGGTATCGATTAGATATGAAACATAATATAAGTGAGTTTTAATATGTTACCGCGTTCGATATTGTGAAATAATTTAATGCATTATACCCTGAGCAAAGAGAGGTTAGCAAGAGTACCGCTACTGTGGTACTCATACCGGAGACTGCAGAAAGCGCAATTTATTAATTAAATACTACTTATATGATGATTCTTTTGTTTGTCTTAATATTTATTTCGTGGCTACTTAGCTCAAAATTCGTTCTAAAATACACATTGAGCTAACAACTTGAAATTGTAATTTATGTATTACAAATGAAACCTGCACACACTAAAATTTCTGTATTACCTTTTTTTCAGAAATTAATGTTTAATTAATTTACTATCACCAGGACCACAATAATGTCTGTCGAGAGATTTTTATTCTTAATCGTATGCATCCCTAACTATCACATATGCCAAGAATGGCAAATATATGGCACGCGTGCCTAACTCGGCACGCTATGAGGCATTGTTGGCACGCTACAACTTTGCGATCACGAAGTTAATTTTTTAAAAATATATTACATTTCGGATATTGAATTAGTTGAATCTCAATATCAGAAAACGTACGCAGAAAAATACAGACCAAGTTTCAGCAGATTGTTTTGCTATTCAATCAGCAAATTACATTTTAAACTTAAAAGAATTTTTTCGAAAACGACCCAAAAAGAAGATCAAACGGGTAAGTGAATGCGATATTTTAATTTTTCAAATTTATATTTACGTAATTATTTTTTTGCCGTACTTCAGGTCGAAAATGCACATCTTTGGAAATTTAAATTTATAGATAAATACATATCAATATTATTACAAATATACTAGGGGGAAGGCCCTCTGCTCGCTGACGCTCGCCAACCCAACCCAACACCCCCCCCCCCCTTTGCTCGCTGTTTCTTGGTTCCTACCATGTACATACCTACTGGATTTTGATTAGTTTAACGGGAATGTGTTTTGAACATGAGCTTAATAAATATATTTTGTAAGGGATGTATGTTTGGTTTTTAATAACAAATTTAGAAAATTAGTTGAATAACTCGATAAAAATAAACATAAAGGGCTGAAATTCCCGGAGATTAAAAATGGCTGAGGTATAGAGCGTTAAAAAGTGAAATAGGATTTTAGTAATATAGATAAAAATAAATAACATGAATACTGCGTGCATTAGATTCATATCTTCGGTCATTTCAAGCAAGTTTTAATCTTATTTTCGATCTTTAAGCCTTTATTTAAGTACATATGCACGGAAATTACCGAGGACAACAATACCACGTACCATGGAATAATAATATTTAAATGTTAAAAAATTTACCAAAACTTTAGTATAAATTCAAAATATGAGCGAATTCGAATGAGATAAGAATAAGATTCTCATTCATTTTGGCGTGTTTTAGCGCAAATTTAGTGTCGATAACTTAATTTAAAGATATTTTGAAGAATGAAAGCCTTCAAACCAAAAAGGTGAATTTTACGTGTTATCTTATGGGAAAAGACATTCAATCTCTGGAGTCGAACCCGTGACCTTTTTCGAAATTTTTTTAGTCATAACGTAAAGATTCATCAACATTGAAATCCTGAGAAATTTCAGTCTTCTTAGTTTATTTGTAATAGAGTTATTCAAAAAATTACAGCGTTACGCATCATGATGACCATTACGATTTTATAATATAGAGAGATAAGTAAATTTAGTAATTAATAAACAAACTTTTGTCGGGAAAATTTTACATTTTTGGCACGCTAATGAAAACCTATTTGCCATCCCTGACATATGTAATGCACTTATGTAACCTTGAGGTCAGGTTTGCTAATGAACTTGCATGTGAAGTTTCTAACACGAACTTACTAAACGCTGTATTCCAAAATGTCACCGAGGAATTGAACATTTAGCGAGATATTAAATAAGATAAAAGTAATCCATTAATGCGTTATTCGGCATGTCGATGTTTAATGTTTTTGTCTAATAAAAAGAGTAATATAGGTTTAAAATATACCAATGGAATATAAATATAAACTGCAATGAAAAAATAACAAAGACTAATATTTACCGTTTAATGGCCCGAATTATATTAAAAATTTCATTAATTTTAACGTGCCGCGAGTTATATTCCAATGATAAACATTTTCTGCCTTCACAACCTTTTTATGTCTACTATAGCTACCTAGTTTACAAATCTGGTCCCGGAAAAAATGTGAACTCATTAATTCTTCAGTTATCGAAACTCTTCTGTCACTTTTACGAGTATTGTAAACAAAATTTTACGAAGAAGCAAGATGTTAATTTGCAAATCAAGCATTGATTTTAAGGGTAGATGTTTCGACTACGAAATAATCACTCAGGTTGTTTATTAATCTGTCTAAAGCCTATTTTATAGAACATACTGATGCACCAGCAAGTAATTTGTTTACTTCTTAATCATATCACCGTCGCCATTCGCTGTCCACCACACCGAGCCTGCCAACTTTAAGAAGCTCATGAAATAAAAGTGCTCAGACAATAAATCTTCGCTATAGCTTTTCTATCGTTAGGGGCATTGTCTCCATGGGGATTACGGCCCGGGACACTTGTGGTCGTGATTGAAAGTCATGGCGGCGCCTTAAATCCCCGTCAAACAGAAGGCATTCTATAAAAGAAGGAGGAAGTAAGGTTAGGCATGGCTTTTGTAAGGCGACAGTCTCCCTAAGGTGAGCCAAGCGAATGCCGAAAAGGAACCCATGTTCGCACATATTCATAGATGGCGGGCTTTTCATGACTAAAAGGATATGATTTAACCATTATCAGTTCATAATTTAACAGCTCTTTTGACAAGAGTACTTTATAATGTAAATGAGCCATTGAAGGTGACGCTGTAAGGGCATTATGTTCTTTGGGCTGTAATTTTGCCTTAAAATCACGCGATATCAGTTCCTTTCTTTCTGTTCCATTTTAAGACCTTTTCCTCCCGACAGAGGTACACAACCTTTGAACTCTACTTTTCTCGCATATTTCACGTCACAACTGGAGAGGAAAATGATAAAGTTTCACAAAGAGTTTTATTGTTTTTTTTTAATTCCCGAAAGCACCACACACACACACACACTTCCTTTGTATTCACTTTAAGGAGATGCTCCTCACGAAAGAAACTGGAGAAATGTTCAATACATGAAAGTCACAAAGAAAGTTTCCCCGGCATTTTTATTTTTTCATCTGATCGATCGCACTTGTATTGTGGAATAAATTCGACAAAGAAACTACGACAAATATCATATATAAAGTTCATTTTTGAATTTCCGAAGTCAAGAAAAACACGCGAAATAAGGTCTCTTCAATCTCGGAATATTTTAGACGTACCTACTCGAACCGCGTTTATTTTCCAAATAAATCCAAGACTTTCTTGCAGAGTTTAGTCGTGAAAATAATTTAATAGAAGATTTTTATAGATCTGGTTCAAGTGTACGAAGAAAATGCAGTAATGATTACATTTTAATGTAACAGCAGAGATAGTAGCAACATTCATAGGGTTCTCTAAAAATTTTAGATGTACATAAGACGTATATTTGGTATAAATAATACGGAATGTGATAATCGATCCTTTGTACTTTCTCCATATACGTAATATAGAGAAAGTATTGTATTCATGAAAAAAATCGAATTTGAGATTTAAACAGAAATACGAGTTTTGAGGTCCCTAGAAAACGTTTTGACTATTTTCTCGATGTTGTCTGTGTGTATGTGATAGGAAATTTTCGAAAAACCGTTAGTTTATTACATATTTTGATCCCACGAACACGTTTAGACAATTTTCGGAATGACGTCTGTGTGTGTATAAGAAACGACGTTTTTAAGGAGATATTTGATGGAAACCGAAAAAACCGATTTATAAATAATTCCTAAACAATAACTGCTTTGGAAAATTGTTTGAAATAAAAGATGTAGAAAATTATATTTTCTACATTTTCTGTAATGGTCAATGTATACAATAATGATGTATTATCGGAGACATATCGCAAAAACCGAATCGGGTTCTGAATAAACCTCGACTTCCGGTTAACCGGTATTGTCCAAAAACTAATCAGTTCCTTGTGCTCACCCTAAAGTGTTATATATGAAATTTGGTATTAATATGACAAGTACTTTTTGAGTTAGAGCGCCCACAATCACATACATCCATCCATCCATCCACACACACATACATCATTCCAAAAATAGTCTAAACGTGTTCTAGGGACCTCAAAACGTGTATTTCCACTGAAATCTCGAAGTCGATTTTTTTCGTGATCACAATACTTTTTCTATACTACGTATGGAGAAAGTAATATTTCTTCCACGGTTTGTTTGAAACAAATTTCCGTAGAATCTTCCATTTAGTAGATAATTAATTTATTCGTAAATTTCCAGTATACAGCGCCACCATCTAGCGGTGAATTCTGTAAACATATTCAATATATAATTTACGGCAATAAGGACGACTGTATTCTTTTACGATACGAAATAATTATTTCTCCTCATAATGCTATTCATAATAATTTAAATATCTATCCCCCAAATATGCAGAAAGTCATGTGTTGGCCACATCAGATTTTTAAATTCCTTTCGGTTTCCTCGTAGCTAGTTAAGGGGAAAAGTTCGAATATAAAGAGCTTTTTCCATTAAAATTAGTCTTAGAAAATTACCCATAATATCTTATATTATTTTCCATAACACGGTTGTCCCTATGTCGAAAAATCATGTAATTACCCAAAATCAGCTCATTAATTTGTTACGATATCCTTTGTGACGTTTTCCCCCCTTACTTTATGCCTCGGGGCCCTTTTTAAGACCGCGGATAAAAATAACGCCCCCTTTCCCCCTTAACCATCCCATCTACCTAACCGCCGACAAAAGGACCGATATTTCTCCATCGGTAAGAGGAGGAAAAATCCCATTTTACGTCTCGATCATTCGTTGAGGCTCCAGTACAGCCTTGAGCAGAGGCGTACCTTGGCGATATCGCGCCTACGGCAAAATATTAGGAAATATCTTGATTATGTAGGACCATTTTTCTGCGTTTCTATAAAGAACAATAGTGTTTTTATTATAAATAAATCACAATTTGAGTATTAAAATAACATTTATGGGAAAATTAACTTTTCAAACTTCTGGCAAATAAGTTTGGCGCCTTTTGCAAGCGGCGCCCGTGGCAAATGCCACCTTCGCCATATCCTAGTTACGGCACTGGCCTTGAGGGATGCCTTCCACCCGTGTCTTCTGCCGAGTGCGAACCACGCGTTAATATTCCCTTAATAGACCCTCTCTCCCATACTCTCCCCTCTCCCCCCTGCCCCCATTTCGCTTCCTCTCCATCTCCCTCCTGCCGTTCCCTGCGAAAATTTTATCACCAAAAAAAATGGACTCAATTTCCATCTCTCTTTCAGAAATAAAACTTTCTCCTCACGCACTCTCACTTTTCTACATCGCCGTTCCAATAAAAAAGGCTGAATGGGAGGTGATTCTCACAAGGTCTTTTCCTTTGCGAAAGGACTTCTTTTTAACGTGCGATTTGGCGGAATGAAGTTGCGGAACGAAATTAAAGAGGGAAAGTTATCGATTCCGAAATGGCTAATTGCTGCGGCTAAAAAATCTAGTCACGTGTGCGCGACCGACCACCAATTAACCGGCGTAAGTGAAACCAATGGATTGATTGAGAAATCCGGTCGATCGGAAGTTATTTTTTTCTACTCAAAGCGAACATATGTCAAAAAATCATATTTTGTTAAAAAAAATAAATAGGAGTAATTTAGAAATTTAGTAATTACAGTTATGACCATGTGGAAGGCTTCATCGTAAAAATAAAAAGAAACAATGTGTAATGAACGATTTCGCTATGTTTTTGTTTGGGCGAAAATGATTAGTTCCATCAAAGAGGGAACAGCAGAAAGGGCGCGGTTACACCAGAGAGTTGAGCAAGGGTCAGTTAATAGAGAGTATATATTGTGCTTAATTATCTTAAATGAGTGTTCCTCATTTTTATTAATATCGCCTTTTATCGGTTTCAAGTCAATACAAGATCGATAATTAATTACTGATTTATTCATCTTCAAGTTTTATTTAAACGCCAAAAGAAAAAGTTTTATTTTTTGCTAACGTTTATTAAAATGCGTTCACGGAGAATGTATTAAATCGATCGTAAAGATCCGCAGCACCAAATCGTTAATCACTCAATGATTAGTTATGTTTTTCTTGATTACGGCTTTCAAGTGCTGATGGTAGAAAATGAGCTAAACTTGGTTAACAGAGCAATAAAAACAACCATCGTTGATTTTAATAACTCTATGTTTAATACAGTAAGGAATAGAAAAAAAAACCTTTTAAACCGTAGGAAATTAAGAAAATACAGCCATGCCGCGCAGGAACGAACACACACTCAATCGCAATTACGCTGCTATCGTCACCTCACTGCAGGGGTCATTAGTGCACTTCACAATGTGTGCGTATGCACATACTCTTCACTTGACACTAGACCGCCAAAATCCGTATTTCGGTATCAATTACAACATCGTTGGTGATGAGAGGTGCAACATCTCCTGAACCGGTTTGATTCAATTTCATTGACCTTATGTGGATTTAAGGTGGCTTCTTACCAATACTTAAAAATAAAAATAATTGTTCTTACAAGTTGTCTTTCAATCTAGATAATATAAGCTATTACGTGTACACACTAATTTCCATTACGATTTTTTTAGAAAAATTTGAGAAAGATGAAAATTCTATGCAGATTATTTACAAATTATGACGCTCACTAAATTTTATACGAACGGAAGCATAGTTAATTATCTATTTAATTTAAAAACCTTAAGGTGGCCGATCAATTCTTATTATTGATCATATTAATCTGTCCTAACGTGAAAACATCGGAGTCGTATCACAGATCAACAGCAGATTTTTCCAAAGAATAAATACGATGAATTCCAAAAAAGTTTTGCCTATAAAAGTGATTTTCGCATCACTTCCATAGAAACGTGCCCGTCTTCCAAAATAATTCATAGATCTTTTCAAGCGAGACACCGTAAATAGTGTTGCTTTTGGCATTGTATCACGATCGATCTGAATTCATACCAGCAAAAAGGAAGATTGATTGGAAGCGGACCGCTTTTCCCCCTTCGCTGCCCGCCCGCCCTCTCGCGCCGCCGACCGCTGTGCGAACTATCGCTCGCGTAATTCCCATCCGCAGCGCAGCTAACGAACGTGCGGGGAAACCAATTCGGAAATATTTTGTGGTCCAGACGCCGACTGCGCTACACGTCGCGACGGTGGAAGGGGAGGGTAAAGGATGAAAATAGTTAGGGGTGGGTTGTGAATCATAATAGGAGTTCCGGGACATTTTATTCAATTACCCTGTAAATTTCATAGGAAACACCGCAATGCTGTTGGGATTTTTTTTTCGTAAAATAACCATAAATCAGAATAGGTGAAATGAAACCACTATGAATAGAATTATACTTTGCATCTTGTTACTTTCATAAAAATTATATCATAGAGGCAAAAATATTTTATACCACCTTAGGACGTTTCAGATTCATTAGTTTTCTTTATACTCCCATAAATTACCTATTAAAAGACAAAAAATCGGTACAATATACATTGTACAAACTTTCTCATATGCGTCGTTTAGTTATCTTTATAAAATGAAAATCGTATGAGCCTGTTTTTAGAAAATCCTATTTTTGTTAAAGTTACCCAAGAATAAACTAGCCTTATATTCATTCATTGAGAAAAATAAAATACGTAGTATTATTGTAGATGTATACTCAAGTAATTGTACGAAATTTGATCAAAATCGTTATTGAGAAAATCGAATTGTTGTTAAAATTGCCTAGAATAAACTAGCCTTACATTCATTTTTTGAGAAATATGAACTATACAGTATTATTGAAGACGTAAACTCAAGTAACTGTATGAAATTTGATCAAAATTGTTAGAGCCGTTTTCGAGAAAATCGGATTGTTAAAAATGCGTAGAATAAACTACTCTTAATTATTGATCAATGTCAACCATTTCTATGTATACTCTGCTCAGTATGATAAAATGCCTAAGTACGAGATTTCATTCATTTTCGTTCTACCGTCTAGGCTCCAGAGCTAGTAACAGACAGACAGACAGACGGCATTGCGAAAACCACTTTTTCGGACTCAGCGACACCTAAAACGTGTATTTCCGTAAAAATCTCGAGGTCGAATTTTTTCGCGATAACAATACTTTCTCGATACTTCGTATGAGAAAGTAAAAATTAAATTTTATACGACAAATAATGTGTATTAAAATATAAAGGTTGATTTAATATTTTTGTCATGTTAAGATACGGGTCGGAAATGGGTTAATCTGAGGCTCCATTAAAAGCCTGGGACCGTTGGCACAAGAAGGACCCTCCCATTATAAGAGTGCAGAAATAAAAGAAAATAATGATAAAATTTCTATAACAAAAGCCTAGATGTGTTTGTGTATAATGCTCGAGTGGCGCCGCTCTTAAAGAGACGTTATAAAAGAGCGTGAGAATCGAGAACTATTTGTTATATGTTAGTGTAGCGTAATATTTTGTGATAATTGCTATAATATATGGTCTAGAAATTTTTCCGCTGATTGATTAATTAGTAGTGGCCTAAATCGGTACTTTTTTACATTACGACCGAGCTTCATTGTTATAACGTTTCATCGGAGTTTGATTTAGGTATCGGTAAGTCTAATATTTTATTTTGATTTGTTTAGAATAAGAGTAGCAAAATTTTGTGATAATTGATTTGTTGTTTGATAGAAAAAGATTGAAAACCTTTGTAGTTATGAGCGGTTTTCCTTTTCTTCCATCTAACACCATATAGCAACCAAGCGTTATACCGTCCGCACCGTCTCGCGAATAACCGATTTCAATACAATCCCGTCCCAAAAATCTTATTAAATTAATGCACTTGAAAGATAATATTTGGGTAAGTTTGGTATGTTAACAGTTTGCAATGTTGAAATAAATTGATTTGTTTTTGTTCAGATAGTTTTCAAAGAAATTATTCCGCTGATTGATTAATTAGTTTTTAATTTAAATCTTTTAAAGAGTTTTATTTACGTAACGACGGAGAACAATGTTGAGGATTCGAGTAAGCTTTCTTTCTTCGTAAGACAATTTTAAAACAATTATTTCCGTCTTTGCACACCGACAATTATATGTAGCATTGACGAAAACAGGGTAAAATTTTATTGCCGAAAATAAAACCAAAACTAAACGACAATAGAATATTCACTAGAAATGTTGTATATGACGAAATATTTCAGATGTTAAAGTGTGCTATTAATTATTTTAAATGCAAATATTAATAATCTTTCTGTCTATAATTTTCCCAAGATATTACAACGGGCATTAAACTAGTATAATGTAAGTAATAAAAATATACTTGTACAACAATAGATCGATGTTAAAGAACGTATTTTATAAACAATCCTGCGTGAGAATGCTAACATACATATTCCGATCACTGTATTCCAACTGCTAAACCTACAAACTGACGGCAGATACTCTAGTTACCCCTATGACAAGAGATAAGGGGGAAGTCAGATAAGGATATAACTAATAGGAGAAGGGGAAGGAGGGGAGTTGGATAAAGGGAGGGGGGAGAGGAGGGAGAATGACGACGGGCATTTACGGGAATAACAGGAATGGGATCGAAATCAATGGAGAAACGAACAGCACTGCAAGAGGAAGATTCGGAGAGAGAGAGAGAGAGAGAAAAGAAAGATGGATAATTTATTTAACACACACAGGAAACCTCCTAGTTTCACATGTTATCTATAGATATCTATAAATAAAAGTGTTTGTATGTATGTATGTATATATGTATGTATGTACTCGTATGTATATACGTATGTATGTTTTTTATAACTCAGCAACTACAGCACGTAGAAACAAGAGGAAGGTTTTAACCGGAATAAAGAGTTAAGTGGTGTAGTCAGGTTTTTATACCGATTAGATTAACCTTTCTAATTTTACAAAATATTTTCTTTTTTTATTTTCTCCATTCGAATAAGATAGGATGGCAGCTTATTTTTCATTTGAATTTTAAAATTACTTAGAAACATGCTACGAACTTGAGACTTTAAATGGTTCTATGCAGGAAAGAACAAAGTTTATTTTTATTGACGACATAATCCGAGTCCTGATCGGATTAGCGTAAAAATGCGTTTAGAATCAGAAAAATACGTGATTTTATGAGTTTTATGAAAATGCCAATTATAAGTTACCATGATAACTCCCATTGTCACCCAAGTTGAGAGTCCAATGAATTTATATGCGAAAAGTTGTAACGCAATACCGTTTTTCAATTACTGTGTACGATTTCGCTTTGTTTACATGACGACCAATTATTTGTTGATTTTAATTGAAATATTACTTATAAATAGTTATAATGATATTTTCGTGTGGTGTGGAGTTCTCCAAAGCAAGCTGTTTTTTAAACTACGTAAGTAACTTAAATAATAATTAGACGCAGATTTTCCACAAATTGTGACTGGATAAATCGTTTCATTGTTTCCAAAGTATTGTTGATATAAACAATTTTCTCGTAATAAATAGAAAGAAAGATAATATAGAGGAGTAAAACAGGAAAGGACAAATATTTGGAAAGGGTAGACATCAAGAGATGTTGACCGGTCGAAAGCGGGATGTTAGGAGAGTGTGAGTATAGAGATGGAAGTGGCGAGTGTAGGCGAGAATGCAACAGGAGTTGTAGAGAGAGAGAGGGGAGGGGGTGAGGTGGGAGGGGAGGGGGTGAGGTGAGGTGGGAGGGGGAGGGGAAGGAGGGAGGCAAAAAAAAGTGATAATGGAAAAGATGGATCGCTGTCGAGCGACGTCAGAGGAGGAAGATTAAATCTTCTCCGTGATATCCCGGACCACTGCGCTCGTAGTATGGCGAGAGATTTAATTGGGGCAAATATCAATATATTGGCGTTCGGGTGAGAGATGTGGGTGTCTGTTACTCCGATGGGCGATTCGCGGAATTCCGTCTGCGTTGGAATATACAGACAGAGAGAGAGAGAGAAGAGAGGAGGTGGGGTGGTAGAGTGGAAAGGGATTTGAAGAAGTAACACCTCGATGTGCGCGATTCAACATGAGTCTGTGCGTCCCTCCGAACAATAGGTCAGAGATAAACCGGAAAACGAGAGGGAGACAGACAGAGAGAGAGAGAGAGGAAGAGGGCACGCTCTTCTCGTCTTCGAATCGATACGCAAAACCGTGCGCATTTTGGAATTTCTCTTGTTTCCTCCATTCCTTCGCTCTTTGTGCATATCATTCATGCTACCCAGGCGATTAAAAGCAAACACTTTTTTCCTATAAATACAGAATTCGCGATTTATGTTTCCCAGAAAAGGACTGCTGTTCTGAATATTCCACGCACGTTTTTTTTTTCGTTCTCAGAGATAAGTGAGACCGCCGAACCCTTCCCAGCTCCCAGGAAATTCAAGAAGCATAAATCACTTTTTTCTTGCGATTTCATATGTAGGTCGACACGGGTAACTCCTACGTATTCCAGCAAGCATTGAATCGATATAAATCGCTACACTTTAAATGCGAGTCGAAGCGGGAGAATCGAAAAGTCGAACGGAATCGACCCGATCCGTGGAGGATTTTATACGACGTTGCCAAATTTAAGGATTTCGCCTGCTGCTATACATTTATCATAAAAGAAAATACATATTTCCAAACTAAAAATAGATTTGTAATAAGAATATTTTACATTTATATAATTAATAACACTTATGGAATCATTTATTTTTAAGAAAAACTAATTTTTTCGTCATCGTTGCTTGTAGAAATATGAGTCAAACTTCAGTCTTTGCGAAAATTATTATGCTAACCAATAATTACACGTAATTAATATTACATTGTTTGTTAATACATTCACAAATAAATTTAATATTCTATCTACTAGAAAGGTTGAAGTAATTTTTTTGCACGTTCGTAAAATTAATAAAAAAGTATTTTTCTTCTCCTAAAACCCTTCAGTCACGGTGGAACCACCTTAAGCAGCACTCGAATCGCTCTCTCTTTCTCTAAACCAGGGGTGCACGACATACGGCCCGCGGGTCGAATGTGGCCCGCCGACACCTTTTGTTTGGCCCGAATGAAGCTGAGAGTAACTCAGCTGGTCGATTCCTTTCATATCGAAAATAAAATAAAAATAATTAAGTAAATTATATTTGTTTGCCACTTCATTTTTTTTGTCATGTAAAAATTGCACGTAAAATTCCTTATGGTAATTACTAAATCGACATTAGTGTAATTAAGTTGGTACTATCCCATTATGACCCCGCATATTTTTTGTTTATTTATTCCTCCCTGCTACCATGACACAACAACGAAAATAAATGAAACCATCAACAATGACTTCATTGAGTTATAGAGAGTAGGTGCGTTTCTTGAAGGATGAAGAGAGTTGTATATCTTTCCTTCAACAGCATAACATATTATTAAAGAGACGGATATGTTCTAATTTATAGCTTGCTAACCCTGACGCGACATTTACAAACCCGATCACCGGACAACGGGGAGGGATAATTTGGATCCAGCGAGGCGAAGGGCGCGGTAGCGCCCGGAGACGACAACTAAAATAAAAACAAAGCGAGCCGAAGGCTCGCCAATATCCTCTCCATTTGCTGCGCAACAGTCAAGCGAGATATAATTCCTCTGTAGACTACAGATATCTTGGTAGAAACCAATCCAACCTAACTCGATCTACAAATAAAACGTAGATTCCGCAAATGCTAATCGTGACCCCAGCGACGTGGTAATTTGCAGGGTCATAATGGGACAGTACCGTTAAGTTTTAATTATGGACAAATTCAAAGTGTGGCCCGTTCAGATCCAATCAACTCCGATTTTGGCCCGCGTCAACTTCTGAGTTGTGCACCCCTGCTCTAATCCCTGACATAAGCTCCATTGCGCGCCATGTCCATGTCACTCGAGGCACAATCCCACAAATCGCCATTCGCGGTCGAATCGCGATTCTCTCCTCCCTCCACTCCTCCTTCCTCATCCATTCTCCCCCATTCCCCACCAAAATCCCAACGGGTGCCTTTGAGCCTTCGATTATCCATTTCGCTTTATTTACATGTATTATTATTTTAGCCTCGAAATAATGACCGTGAGGCATACAAGAAAATCTCTACTGCCCACATTTAAGCTATATTCGTGAGACACGCAGAAGTGAGCCCCGACCGAATGCTGAACTGTTTCTAAGATTCAGATTTACGGTAAAATAAAATATCGATTAACTGTGATTCAAAATCTTTCGTTAAAGTCGCAATATTTATTTTCGCGGCAAATCTGATTCAGAAGACGAAGTTTATCTGGGTTCAATTTTTGACGCTTTAATATATTTTTTCTATTGGATGGTTTTCTTATTTTGATTCCGGAGTAGTCTTCCAGTCCAATAAAGCCCTTTCTCAGCAAGTAAATATACGATACCCAAAGATATGGAGAATTACATAGCGTTCGGGGCATACGATAACCTTGCATATTTTGTTCGAGACAGTAAAATACGGACTTAAAAACCTGCCACTATCATGGAAGGACCTTAACAAGAAAAAAATCTCCAGAATAAGTGGAGTGAGGATTTAATATGTAGAGTGCATTTTTCTGAGAGCAGTCAGTTTGCCAATACAGGTGATGCAACAATGGACGCCAAAGAAACGTATTTTTCTTTGTGTGTGGAGAGTCTATTTTCAAAAGAAGAGAATATTATGAGATACATAACTGATGGATGTGTAAGGATTACACGTAAACTCCCACTTGAAAGATAACTTTTTTTTATGGGAATTGGCAATAACAACCACTTTCGCTGCGATGAAATAATTGTTGCAAAATAAAACCCTATTACTTTCTTAAACTCCTAAAAAAGAGTCTCTAAGATGTCCGTAAGACGACATAACGAATTACCGAGTCGGCGACCGGTTTTAATCCAACCAGATCTCTTGGGGGCAGTGTTTTCAAGAATCGCTTCTTAACACAAATTTAACGCATTTCAAATATCAATTTTTCAATGTTTTTAATGAAATCTGAATTTCATATAACAATGTTGCTCTTATTTTGTTACGGTTGTGTAGTGATTGAAGCATGGCCGAGAAGAATGTAAACTTTATCTAGCATCATTCCTAATTCTATTTGCTACACATTCTTTTTGGATATTTCTTATGCCTTGTGCCATAAATTTGCGTCCCTGCATACATAATCAGGTTGCGTTATAAGTAGAGGCGCAATGCTCCTTCCGAAACTCGTTTTCATCATCCGTAAAATATTATACCGTATCTGATGTTTTACAACCCTGCTATGAACCGGAAAAACTAAATGCGAAATAACATTGACTGATTTTTACTATAACATGTAAATATCGGCAACGATTTTCATGTTCAATTGGAGAAAATTTAACGAAAATTTAAACTATCCATGTAGATCGGCTTCAGGTATATTTCACCTAAGCTAGTTTTGGTATCGTAAAAACATGTATATAAGCATAGATATCTCTCAATGTTATAAAATCGTAATGGTCATCACGATGCGTAACGCTCTAATTTTGTGAATAACTCGCTTAGAAATTAACTAAGAAGACTGAAATTTCTCAGGATTTCAGTGTTGATGAATCTTTACGTTATGACTAAAAAAATTTCGAAAAAGGCCACGGGTTCGACTCCAGAGAAATTCACCTTTTTGGTTTGAAGGCTTTCATTCTTTAAAATAGCTTTAAATTAAGTTATCGACACTAAATTTGGGCTAAAACATGCCAAAATGCATGAGGATTCTTATTCTTATCGACGAATACTCAATCTCATTCGAATTAGCTCATATTTTGAATTTATACTCGAGTTTTGGTAAATTTTTTAACATTCCAATATTATAATTCCATGGTACGGGGTATTCTTGTCCTCGGTAATTTCCGTGCATATGTACTTAAATAAAGGCTTAAAGATCGAAAATAAGATTAAAACTTGCTCGAAATGACCGGAGATATGAATTTAATGCAAATAAATCGAACGCAGTATTCATGTTATTTGTATTTTTTATCTATATTACTAAAATCCTATTTCTGGTTCTCTCTCTCCCTTTAACGCTCTATACCTCAGCCATTTTTAATCTCCGGGAATTTCAGCCCTCTAAGTTTATTTTTTGCCGAGTTATTCAACTAATTTTCTTAATTTGTTATTAAAAACCAAACATACATCCCTTATAAAATATATTTATTAAACTCATATTCAAAACATATTCCCGTTAAACTAATCTAAATCCAATAGGTACATATTAGGGACCAAGAAACAGCGAGCAAAGGGGGGAGGGGGAGGGGTTGGCGAGCATCAGCGAAATAAAAAATGAAGCAAAGATAAGCGTGAAAGATAGAAGGGTGAAGAAGAATGGAAACATAGGGAGTTGAATGGTACAAACCTTGTAATCACGAGAGAAAATTGTTCCAAGGATATCATTTCTCAGACAGGTTCGATTTCGTTTCCTGCTTATTCAAAAAATTCAGCAAGGCAGTCAATCAATTATTTAGTTTGGCAACATACAGC
The DNA here is from genome assembly GCA_036926305.1 of Uropetala carovei. Taxonomy (NCBI): domain Eukaryota; kingdom Metazoa; phylum Arthropoda; class Insecta; order Odonata; family Petaluridae; genus Uropetala; species Uropetala carovei. Next base: position 10,752,233 of record JAXCHB010000019.1, on the reverse strand, counting down.
AATACGTGGCACAGATTTTTATTTATCATAAGCTCTTGAAAAGACTTTCTCTTTGAAACTTTTATAATTTAAATTCGCAATGCCGCCATTTTTGGCAGAACAAATGACAGAAAATAAAACTAGATAAAAAGAACCGCTTTGAAGATGATACATAATATTCAACTAAAAAGAATTCAATATCAGAGGTTATCCTCCAAATTTTTGTCCAAAATGACGATTTATTTAGGAACACAACACGTAAACGAATAATAAATTCAAGGAGCTTTTTTTTGTTTTTACGCCAAATTCAGAGTTAACAAAAACAAAATAATACAACTCTACAATTTCCACCGTTTTTTTAGAACACGTGACCGGTTTCGCAGTAACCACATTTTGGAGTTAGTTACATTGTGTAAGAAAAAAGGAAACTAAACATAAATTCAACAAAAAAAAACCTACACGGAAAACTCCGCTCCTGCGATAATTCCAGACTCTGCGGTAAAAATGCTCCAGCCGGCGATACTATTTAACACCGCACTCCCCTCGACTCGTAACGAGTCTTCCACTGCTGGTTTCTCATGAAAATTTCACTCCGTCCAAGAAGTGAGCAACTCCGTAAACTCCTTAAATGGAAACTTTTAAACTAGAATGAGGGTAAAAAGTTTATATATATATATATATATATATATATATATATATATATATATATATATATATATATATATATACACACACACACACACTAGTTAATGTGTGCTTGCATTCTGCAAGCGTTTTCTCTCAGCTTAATATAAAGAGTAAGAGCAGACAAATAATTTTTAAACGCAAAAGTTCGCACCTCTGCGTGTTTTTCTTTATGGAAAATATTGGAATAAAAACAATCCCTAAAATTTATAATTATAAAAATTTTATAGGTTTCATCATTCTTTTCGAATACCTCACATTTCCGTAAAATTTTTGATCGATGTAGCACCTATAGAAGTGCATTTATATAAATTTAATCGTTTAAATTTTATAAATTTTTAACAGCCACAATAACAAACTCTTATGAAATTTTCAATGTTAATTACCACCGGAACATTATTCCCTAACTTTCTTAAAATTTCAGCATCCTGGCTTTTCCGAAAGTATATAAACATTAGTCAATTTGTATGACATTTAAGAATTTTTTTCGGCCGTATGAATAAAAATTTTCAAATTTCTATAATCCCGTTTTCGTTATTTGGTAAATTCTACCGCTGGAAAAAATTTCAACACTGTAGCACATTTAGAAGCGCCTAAACCACGAAATGTTTGTTTAAATGTTTATAATTTTTAACGGTCAAGAAAATAAACGTTGTAATTTTCGATTTATTCTGGCGATTTTGTGACCAAACCTACCTATGTACCATATTTCCATCAATTGTAGTTTGGGCCAGACATTAGTATCCTCCTATCTATACTATAAGCTCAAATCTAACAGAGGAGGATACTAATGTCTGGCCCAAACTACAATTGATGGAGAGCTGAAATTTTTTCAAAAACTGTAGACGGCATGGAGAAACCGACAGAAAATTTCAATCCACGTAAAATATATAAAAAGTCCTCCGCTAACTAACGTGTTAACTTTTTTGACCTTTAAAGTTTTAGTGCACTAAAGTTAGATGACTTCGTTTATTAATCACCTAAGTTTCGAAAAATGGAAATTTTGAAATAATGTATTAGATTAACATGGAATATTAAAGACGATTTCCTTAGCACTTGGCATTTTAAAAAATAAAATGCGCGAGACACCCGAGGGAGAACAATTAAGAAACCTAAACACCTCTAAAGAAGAAACGAATTTTAATAAGTGACCTAAGAGCAGCACATATTTCTACAAAAATACCTATTCGACACGGCTTTTAAATTACAATAGGCAAAATAACAAGAATTAAACGTTTAAAGTAATGATTTTTCGCATATGTTTCCTCTTGAGGTATTTCGGTCCAATTTAGATGATAAAATATCTACATTTCAAATATCTTGTGATTTTATCGCGACTCATAAAATAAGATATTTTTTTCTTTCAATGGCGTCTTTACGATGCCACGAAACGTTTGCTTTTACGAAGAAAATTAATTAAACGGCCTCCTTAATGCCACCTTTACATATTTCTCGCTTCGAAACTGGAAAAGGTTCAGCGGAAGACAGCAATATTCGTAATAGGGCGTTTTGGAAGAGAAGATGGCGTAACGGAAATACCAAAAGGTCTATGATGGGAACCGCCAGAAAACGGGAGGAAAGTAAACAGGCTGGTAGGCTCATATCGCGCATATACATACGTAGCCTGACCTAGAAAGATCTAGGAAAAAAGATCACAGAGTCTGAATATCGTAGGGAAAACGATCACGCCTAAAAAGTAAATACTAAATTTCAAAGAAAATACGTGGTTAAATATTCCTTCGCAAATAGAAATGCGAAGGGGTGGAATAAATTACCTGAAGGACTCTTTACCAGAAGATAAATGTATGTATATGTGCACGTATGCATATGTATGTGTTGTACTTACATCTTCATTATCATAGTAATTGCACCGCTCTTCTCTCACATAGTTTGACCTACTTTTAACACATCGATTAAAAATAAAAATATTCCCCATATCCATTTTCGTGGAAGCATCGACTCTATGCAATACAATAATTTCATGCATGAGTTCAATTTAAATTCCCTTCGTATTATTGGAATGCTTTTCCAATCATACATCCATATCAAAGCGCTCGATATTTTCTGTAGGAAGTTTTAAATCGATGCGTTTCGGTTAATATTTTTTCGTGGCAATAAAACTCTCGAAAATTTGGATAACGGTTCAAAAAAACGGATATGGAAATCAGAAACTTACTTTTTAGGCGCGTTTCGCTTCCAGCGTGAGCGCCTATTATCGTCGGTCTGTCCGTCCGTCCGTCCGCATGTTCGTTCTCGGCTTCTACAGAACGGATTTTCATGAAATTTGATATTAAGGACTTTCAATCAAATATAATAAGAAAATCGCAAAAATGAATCACGTACGCTAATCAGGGGTACCACTTTACTGTGATAAAAATGAACTTTTCGTCATATCTCGTAAAAGATTGCTCATATCAAAATATTTTTCAAATAAAACTTGTAAAACTAGTAAAGAAGAGTATTTTCTTTTCTATACATTTTTATCGTAGGAGTAGCGGTTATCGAGAAAATCATACGAGAAAGTCTTAATTCGAGTTGAACTTGGAAAATTTCTTGCATGGTTACTTCGTCATTGTTGCTAACATACACAATCTCACAAACAAACGTTTAATTTCCTTATGTGTGCATGTAATATTATTAAATAGGAAGAAAATGGATTATTTATTATGAAGAAAAAACTTTAAAACGCTATTTCCCTTACGTACAGATATATAATTTCTTTCTAATACTCCATTGCACTTAGAGATAGTAATCCCGGGATCCCGAATCCCGGCATACCGGGATCCCGCTAAATATCCGAGTCCCGAAATCCCGGGCTTCTTATCAAGGAAATCCTGGGATTTCGGGATTTACAAATATTTAATATTAGTAATTTTTGTGCTGAGATTCGCTGTTTTAACATATCAATGGTTCAATTCTAACTTTACCCTCGAGTTCCCATATTACAGCTTTGGGGCAGTTTAATATTTCTTTCAGCTCTTGAGCTCAAGTGCTGCATCTCTCATACACCCTTAACGAATTTGTATCTTCTGTATTGGTTATGTGGCTTCGAGATGTCTGTGAATATAATGTAGTATTTTTTCATTTTTCTTTCTCACTGGGTTCACAGTCGAAAATCTGCTCCAGCTCTAGTGAGTTGAAAATATTTTCACTCTTGTGCCGGTTGGAGAAAGATTGGCCGGGCACGTCGGTATAAACAAAAGAAACTACTCTCTCAAACGCTTTGCTCACATTTAAGATAGAACGCTTGCTATGGCTAGTTGGTGGCATTCTTTGGTGTTGCTCGGCCCAACATCTTCGTCGCTGTTCGTCCCTTGTGCTTTATAATATAAGTGCACCTGATTATACAGTGAAAGTGTAAATTGAATTCCTTTTTGTATAGTAGCATACAGTAAAAGCACTGGCGTTTTATAAGATAATAGAATGTTTTATTATTATTGTTTCACTTGTGTTGCTGTCTTCTACCGTCACTTATTACAGTGAAGCAGTTTATATGCGTTATGGAAATGGGATAAATAAAACATTGGTTTCTGTAGCTAAAACCATGGTTTTAATATTTTTATAAAATTTAATAAAACGGGATCGGGATCCCGGGATTGGAAATTTAGAATCCCGAAATCCCGGGATTGTGAAATTCCTCCGGGATTGCAATCCTTAATTGCACTAAACGCGCCCATTTGTGATACGTTGTGCACTTTCCTAACTTGTTTTTTTAGTCCCTTGGGTTAACCGAGACAGTTTTTATCTCGAACTTTTCCTTTCAAATTTTACGGGTGTACAGAGTTATCCATCCAAACTAAGTTGCTGTGATCCAACTTCCTCAAGCAAAAAAGGGGATGGTCTCAAGACGGATCACGGATTCTCTTCGAAAAGACGTATTAATAAAAGGCTTGTGCGAGCCGGTGAACCCACGAAAGGTACTGCTGCAGCTGCACTTTTGGATTAATTGTTTAAAGAAGTCGGAAGATATCTGTGCTAGAGTTGCGTTTATCTCATAACTTTGCCCGAATCTTCGTGAATCTCGTTTAATACTCCAAGGAATTGCGAAGTAGTCTGAAACTTGTCCTTACAAGGGAAAAATATCTTAAACTTGAAAACTTGCTTACTTTGTACGCCCAATGAAAATGGAGATAACAAGAAAATTTTACGATTATCTCATTTAACTTTAACTATGAATGACTTAAAAGGTCCAGTAATTCAATTATAAATTCGTTTTCTGAAAAACTGAACAAGATGTCGAGTGTGAATTATGGTAATTGTGTATTTTCTGAAGGATTTCAAAGAAATTGGCTGGAAGAATTTCAAGAATGAGACTTTATATAAGATGGAAAAAATCACATTTTGAATCATCTTCAGTAAGAGGAGATATCGCGTCATATTAACATACTGCTGTAAAAATTGCCTTTAAGGACAGTTATAAGATAGCACCTGCGTCATAAAAATAAAATTTACACCTTCAACATGAGCAACAAGCAAAATAGAGAACTAAAAGCTATGAGAGTGTTTAACCTAAGCGTGAATTATATGAAAATTTACAATACGCTCCATTTAAATCTCTTTATTGCAGGGAGCCTTGAGCTTGTTTTTAACAGAACAAACAGTTGGAAAGATTAATAATCATGTTTTTAACGATTCTCGCAAGGCTACGTCCTTGAAATAAATTTTATGACATTGGTTCAGAACGGATAAATGAAACGGGGAGAAGAATTTCGTATTAATACAATCCTCACAAATATTCCACAATGGGGTATTTAACGTTGCATTAAAAGGAAAATTAAAGAATCAAATGAAGGAGAAAGGTAGAATGGGACTGAGAGATGAAAAAGAACGGGATAGAGATAGAGACGGAGAATAGGTAGAGTTTTAATTTATTTCTTTAGTCATGCACACCCGTCACTTTTGACGGACAGTTCCACTATAAATTCAAAATTCTTAAAACATTTTTCTTTCCGTTACTTGAACGGCTAATCAGCCAGTGGCAATATAAACCTCTTTATATTACAGGACGAATGTTTTGAAATTAACTAAAACGACGAATTACGAATAGATCGGCAAGGTGATTACTTGAGTTGTCTTCATTTTATTAGAAGGCCAGCTAAAATAAGGTTTTCGGACTTACATGTAACTATTGGGAAAAAAAACGTTTGACGATCCATCTTCCGGCAGCGTCTTCATTATCCTCCCATCATACCGTTTCTTTCGACGTCGTGCGTCGTTCCATGGCACGTGCATTTCGAAACGAAACAAGCACCGAGGACGCTCTTCCGATATCAATTTCGCAACAGTCCATGCTATGGAAGCGAAAACGAGCGAGTTCAAACGAGAACGTCAATCGATCGCCTTACGTTACGCTTCGCTCCTCAAAATATCGTCCGTAACTCACTACGGCAGCCGGGAATTATATCGAAATCCAGGCGATAGACCACTTTAAGGCACCTCTCGATCCCTGCCTCGTTCGCGTCGGACAAAAAAACCATCATCTGCCACCTGAATAATCCATCACAGGAGACGCGGATGAAAAAATAACACACCATGAAAACCCACATAAAAAATAACCTTTAAACGCAACAATGGAAAATTGCTGGAGGGAGATTTCCTTCGTGAACTGCCAATTTGGGGCGATTTATATTTTTCCGGGCTCGTCACTCCCGGCGGAACGGATTTCCGTTGTAATGATTGTTGAAAACTCACTCTGAAGAAATATCTCGCCCTTTTCAGGAAACGTCGGAGCCCTCGTCATTGAAGCCGCTATTTTTTCGAAATTGTGAGACTTTAATATTGAGAGGTGTGCTGAGATAGAAAAAGCAGTAAGATTCTTACTTTTAGACGAGAAAGAATTATTTGTATTGTAGGTAAATTTTGATTACGGGAATATTATACGTAGGCAAGACTTCCTCAGCTGAATAAGGAGAAGAATCACTTAGTAAAAATTCCACTTTGTTCGTGAAAAACCGACCGATTCCAACTAAGTCACCATCAGGTATATGATGTGACTCTTCTCCTACCTACTTATTTGATTTTCCTCAACTAAAGCCTCATAGCGATACGTTTGTTCTTAACTAGATAACCCTATCTCAGAAATACGAGCCTCTAATATTGCGAGACCATCGCAGAATTTTTCGCCTTCATGTCCAATAGGCATAAATAGGGTTATCAGCACTGGAATGATAGGATATATTTTTCTTTAAATCCAAGTAATCGAAGCCGCGTCTTTCACTCCCGGCCGAACGCTCTATCACTGGATTCTCATGTGACAGCATTAAAAGTTCTTTGCCTGCGCCTCTATGATGGCATCTGGAGGAAAGGGTTTGTCTCATCCTGTGTGTGTGTATATATATACTCGTATATGTGTGTGTGTATACACACACACACACACAGAGCTAGATAGAGGTCAGCAGGGCCATTTGACCAGGGCCCAGAGGGGTTCCCAAAATTTATTTTAAATATATATTTATTCTAATACTAGGGGGCAAGCCCCCTACTCGCTGGCGCTCGCCAACCCCCCCCCCCCCCCCCCTTTGCTCGCTGCTTCTTCGTTCCCTTGTGGATTTAGATCAGCTTATCGGGAATATGTTTTGAATATGAGTTCAATGAATATATTTTATAAAGGATGTATGTTTGGTTTTTAATAACAAATTAAGAAAATTAGTTGAATAACTCGATAAAAAATAAATTTGGAGAGCTGAAATTCCCGGAGATTAAAAATGGCTGAGGTATAGAGCGTTAAAGAGAGAGAGAGAGAGACAACCAGAAATAGGATTTTAGTAATGTAGATAAAAAAATAAATAACATGAATACTGCGTTCGGTTTATTTGCATTAAATTAATATCTTCGATCATTTCGAGCAAGTTTCAATCATATTTTCGATCTTTAAGCCTTTAAGTGCATATGCACTGAAATTATCGGGGACAACAATACCCGTAACCATGGAATCTTAGTATTGAAATGTTAAAAAAATTACAAAATCTCGAGTATAAATTCAAAATATGATAGAATACGCATGATATTGAGTATTCGACGATAATAATAAGAATCCTCATTCATTTTTGCGTGTTTTAGCCTAAATTTAGTATCGATAGCTTAATTTTAAGATATTTTAAAAAGTAAGACAATGAAAGCCTTCAAATCAAAAATGTGATATTTACGTGTTATCTTATGGGAAACGACATTCATCCTGTGAGGGTCAAACCCCTGACCTCATTCAAAAATTTTTAGTTATAACGTAGAGATTCACTAAAATTGAAATCCTGAAAATTTTCAGACACTTCAGTAAATTTTTAACCGAGTTATTAGCAAAATTACAGCGTTACGCAGCATGATGATTATCATTACGATTTTATAATATACAGAGATATTGAACAAATAACAATGGCGCAAATACGCACCCATCAAAAGTTAGAGGGGAAGGGAGGGTTGGACTATGTAGAGACAGAGAAAATTTTACGGTTCTTTAGGTGAAAATATTTTGTCGTCCAGGTTGACGCCAGTTATAAGTATAAAGACAATTTTCGAATGATTTATTTTCTTCCCTATTTAAATGAATAGGTTCTTATTAAACAAAAATCCCCTCTGCTTCAGTTTCATTTTTTATTCATATATTTGTATGGCTTTACGGAGTGGGGTGGGGCCCCACATTTGTGACTGGCTCGGGCCCCATCTCTCTCACCTCTCTCAGGTCCTGCATATATACACACACACACACGCACGCACTCTAGCGATTTTAATCGAATTTCGCAGTTTACAAGCGGGCCGAAAAAGATTCAAACTAACATAAACTCCAAAGCAATCACTCAGGAGAAGCAAAACACGCCAAACCTAGCAAATTTGATTCCGTCCCCAAGCCTTCCCAAACGTCTTCTTGCAATGCCACTCGAACGACGTCTTGTTCACCTTCCGCCGCCTCTCGCATCAAATATTTTCATCTCCAAATTGATCTCGCTTAAACCAACCCAACATTCGCGGAGCAGAGAGGCGGAGATGGGTGGAAGAGACAGGGTGTGCCGATCTCTCGTGCAAGAGGCACTTATCGCCTCAAGCTCTTCCGAAACCACCGCCTCCCTAGACTTCCCACCTTATGTAACAGGCGGCGAGGTTATGCCCCGACGACGGCACCTCTCCCCTTCCCTCTCACGCTCGCTCTCCTCTCTGAATATTTTCCTTACCTCTTCTTTTCCTATCTCTCTTCCTCTTCCATACCTTTCTTTCCTCTAGGTATATGCATGCGCATGAAAGTGTAGGAGTGTGCGTATCCGAATTTTTTCTCGCTCTTCTAAACCATATCTGAGCAGGTTTTTTTTCAACACACGCCCCTTTCTGCGGGTATTTTACTGTAGGCGAGTTTTTAAATAAATACTTATTGTTTAACCACCTTTGGATTTCCTAATAGAATGAATTATAATATTCTTCATTTTACTTCTTTCTATATCAACTTGTGTGTTTCATATTATTTACGGTATTTACTGTATTTTTAGTGTATTTACCAGTGGAAACCCGTCAAAAATGACGGAATGACAATTCGTCTTGATCGGATGAAAAAATCACTTTAACAGCTGTTTAATCACCACATTCTGCACGACGTTCAGCGGCTTATTCGTGTGTTTCACGCTCTTTCTGAGATTGCATTCGATTTCTCGTATAAGCAGAACGGGTTTGACGTTCGTTGACATTTTCTGCATTATCTGTTCGACAATTAGCCGCTTGTTCTCCAGCTTCAAGCTCACGTCGTGTTCGACGTCGTTTTCTCATGTATTCTCTCATATAAGCGTTACGGTCTTGACGTTTCGTGCGTCTTGACATGAATGATCAGATTCTTGATTCATGAGTTATGGTCGAGGGTTTCTAGGAAATTAATTTAATATTATAATACAACAAAATTTAATATTTAAATGTAAACTTTATTTTATTTGTTTCTGTGGAACGTCGGGTTATTTAATATTCGGGTTATGCAATATTTAAATTTAAACTTTATTTAAATTTATTTATTTAAATTAATATTTAAATGTAAACTTTCAGGAAATTAATTTAGTATTAGAATACAACAATATTTAATATCTAAATGTTAACTTTATTTTGTTTGTTTCTATGGAACGAAATGTTAACAAAATTGTTAAATCAATCACAAAGGAAATTGGTAGTATTAGATTACTCTATGACGAGTGGAATCAAGTTTAAGTGGGCGTTAAGAAGTCCGATCCTCGCCCAAAATAGGAAAATAATACAATTCTACTATTATACGCATCAAAATTTTTCTAACCTTATCTATCTTCACCTATATCTTCATCTACCCATCTCAAGTTAACCGTGTGCAGCCCCGTGACTAGATATTTTAGCGCCCGGGGCAAACTACTGAATACGCGCCCTTCAAGAAATTATTTTCTCTAGTTTATTTAGTTTCCATTTGGATTTTTTGCTCTCCTTGCTTAGTCGCGCCCGGGGCAGATGCTCCGCTTGCCCCGCCCTACTAGTTCCGGCACAGACTGTTTATATATATACTCTTTCTTTTTTACAACTTCCTATCCTTTCTACATCTCGACGTCCCTCTTTAAATCCTCTCCATGCCTTTGGCAGTCTCCTTCCTTTGAACACCTTACCACCGCGCAATCGCCTGTCAATAAACACGCTATCCCGCCCTAAACTTACCTGCTTGGAAAACACGTTGGTTCGAAGCTCCGGTGGTTTAGGGGTAAAGAGGTCCACTCCCGTGTTTGCGCGTGCGTACTTTTGTGTGTGCAAGTGAAGTTTTCTTCTCCTCCTTCCACTCTCATCCCCTTTCTGTCTCGAACCCCCTTTTAGATCTCCTCCCAGGAAACTTCCGAATCCTCCTTGCTTAGGGATCTTCTGCATTACGTCGGAGGTTCTCCTCGTCCTTTCCCGATCGCTCGCAATGTTGCCAGACTTACCGAGCTCTCCACTCGGCGCAGGGTATTACGACGAGACTGAATACGGAAGTGGAATTGCGATTGACTGGGAGGCTTGGAGCGAACGAGAATTAACGGATCACGAGAGGAGCCCCGAATAATCGGTGGTTAGATTCGAATGGGAATTTAGAAATTTTTCGAAATGCTCTCTTAGAGAAGCAGCTGCGTTACCTTTTTCGCAAAATAATAGATTCATTTTACAATTCGTTACTCTCCTACTATGGAAATATACTCCTACAATATTTTACTTATATTAATTCAATAAAGCGGTATCCATTAACAATGAAAGCAAACATCCTATTACTGATCTAAAATGACATCATGGAGTTTTTTAAAAATAATAACTGATTTCAAATCTATTCAGGTACTATCATGTATCAGACATGAACCATGAAACGCAAAATATAGTGAAGATGCTATGAAAAATATATATGGCAACTATTAATTGTTTTACCTCAAACGAAATATCATCCATATAATTTTCAATTTTGCCAATAAAATGGAAACGATGATGTAAATCACTATTTTAATGGTAGAAGGATTGGAACGATGATGAGAATATTAATTTCCTAAGTGAAGGAGGGTCGATTCCACTACTCGACGCATTACAATTTCATTCCGCGTACAGTTATGACTCATGTTAACGATCGTTTAATATGCATGACCCGCTAACTTTTTCCAATTAAAATTCCGTGTTACAACAAGGAAAAATAATTATTTTGGGTATATTAGCAAAAAGTTTTGCAAAAAGGGATATATTAATCATTAAGAATTTATATTAAAATCTGATGACTTCACGCTTTGAATGTTGTTTTATAAAATTCAATAGAATTTCGATCAACTCGGATAGCTGGTGTCAGATTGGACTTGACAGCGCAATCAAGGTATGCAAATTAAAGGAAGACCTACAATAGCGTTTTATTACAAAACTGTTTTGCTTCGAAATCGACTATTCAATTATCTAAACAGCTAAAGCTGAATATAATATAAATACTTTAATTTCCATTCCAATGGCATATCTTATAATTATATTCCAATTTGAAAAGCACCCTCAATTTAAATCTGTAAGCGCCGTCGTATCCGAGGAAGCTGTACGAAAACTTCGATTCTAAAAAAAACTCCCTCGGCTGCGATTGAAAATAAAACAAAGTCCAAAACTATAAAAAATAGAAAAAAATTTAAAAAAATAATTATCGAGGAGGGAATAAAGCTATCCATTCTCGGCCCAGAAACTTCCTATAAAGAGTTTGACAATCGATAAAAAAATAAATCTCGAATCGATCGATATATTCGATATATTCATCCCTGACAAAAACAATTCCCCCAGGGAGCGATGCTTCATGTTCAACGCTCCCCAAATTCAACTTCCCCGCTTAAAAAAATAAAAATAAAATAAAAAAGAAGTAAGGCCCACTTTTGTAGCCTCTCTCTCTCTCTTTCCCCCTTCAAATCTACCTCCCTCCCCTTCCCCTCCTCCCCTTCCCTTCATCTCCTTCTAAACAAAAGAAAAAAAAAGAGAGGAAGAGAACGAAATGCAGAGTTCCGAGCCCGAGAGTCTGAGAGTCTCTTCTGAACACACGCGAGCGCTGACTGCCGTGTTATCGATCTGTGGCTGACCTGGAGGTGAAACTGGAGAGAGAGAGAGAGGAAAGAAAAGAGAAAAGGTGGAAGATAGAGAGAGGGAGAAATAGAGAGAGAGACGCGGAGGGATACGAGAGAACGGAGCGAGTTTACATGGACGGTATTTTGAAAGGTAAAGTAGGTACCTGTGCGTGGAGATATAAAAAACAAAACTAACCACGGCCTAGCGCATTCGCGGAGGAGAAGAGCATCATCGGTGAAGAAGGAAGGCAAATAATAAGGGGAGAGGGGGGTTGAATGGGGAGAAATGAGTGGTGGAAAGGGTGGGGAGTATCGTGAGAGGGAGATAGATATATAAAAACAAGTTAGGAAACTGTACAACCTACCATTCGTGCACTCGAGTATTAGAAAGAAATTATATATCTGTATGTACGAGAAATAGCGTTTTAAAGTTCTTTCCTTGGTCATAAATAATCCATTTAAAAATATTGCATGCACACGTACATAAATTCAACGAATTTTTGTGAGATTGTTTAAGTTAGCAACAATGAAGAAGTAACCATGCAAGAAATTTTCCAAATTCAACTCGAATTAAGACATTCTAGTTTGATTTTCTTGATAACGGCTATTCCTACGATAGAAATGTATAGGAAAGGAAATACTGTACTAGTTGTACAACTTTTATTTGAAAAATATTTTGATATGACTAATACTTTACGAGATATGACGGAAAGTTCATATTTGTCACCAGTAAAGTGATACCCCTGATTGGCGTACGTGATTCATTTTTGCGATTTTCTTATTATATTTTATTGTAAGTCCTTAATATTAAATTTCATTAAAATCCGTTCGGTGGAAGCAGAGAACGAACATGCGGGCGGACGGACAGGCAGACGGACGGACGGACAGACCGACGGACAGGCGGACGGACAGGCGGACGGACAGGCGGACGGACAGACGGACGGACAGACGGACGGAAAGACAGACGGACAGACCGACGATAATAGGCGCTCACGCTGGAAGCGAAACGCGCCTAAAAATGAGGGCGAGTTTCGTTCGATCATAATGGAAATCAAAAAGATAAAAAGAAGGAGAATACTCTCATGATTTGCCACGATAAGCTCCACAAATAGCGATATTGTATACGACCTAAATAAATGATTATGTGGTCAAAAGTGATGAAAAAGTGCAACGTAGCCGTTTGCTGTGTTTCTAATCATTTTTTTTGCAGGCACCTAATGTATTATTTAAGTGGTATGTTCATTCTAAAGAGAGAACCTTAGAATTGGCGTTAGTGATTCATCAAAGTTACATATAAATTTATTTACTTCATTTTATTTCTTCATTTCATTTTGAACGGCGAAATCGAGGCTGCGTAACCCTTTCATACACCTAACCGCATACAGTTTAATAAAATGGAGACCAAACAAAATCGCAAAATAAATATAGTATGTGAGCCGGTCTTTGCTTCCAAGACCGTTTCCTCGCTTCCAGAGATCAAGTTAAAGAATTAAAAATTAAAAATTTAGCTCACAATTCATGCACGAAATTTGTAAAATTCACTTCCTTCTGTGATCAGCAGACTATTATTAACTAATTAATTATCTAATACTACTAATTTCCTTTGTGACTGATTGATTTAACAATTTTGTTAACATTTCGTGCCATAAAAACAAAGTAAACAAACAAAATAAACTTTACATTTAATATTAAATATTGTTGTATTCTAATACTAAATTAATTTCCTGAAAGTTTACATTTAAATAGTTTACATTTAAATTAATTTAACTAAATAAATTTAAATAAAGTTTAAATTTAAATATTACATAACCCGAATATTCCCGACGTTCCACAGAAACAAACAAAATAAAGTTTACATTTAAATATTAAATTTTGTTGTATTATAATATTAAATTAATTTCCTAAAAACCCTCGACCATAACTCATGAATCAAGAATCTGATCATTCATGTCAAGATCGTAACGCTTATATGAGAGAATACATGATAAAACGACGTCGAACATGACGTGAGCTTGAAGCTGGAGAACAAGCGGCTAATCGTCGAACAGATAATGCAGAAAATGTCAATGAAAGTCAAACCAGTTCAAGAGGAACAACAACAGATATCATTAAAGTTAGTGTAAAAAATTCACCGTTATGGAGATTTGTTCGCCAACACAGCTTAGTTATTAACATGTACGTATACAGCTGGTCAGGATTATTTTAACGAATGGGTGTTGCAGTTGGGTAATGGTAGGCTAACAAATGAGCATCAGGAACTTGATCCAGAGCTCATTGAATTACCTGAAGCTATGATTGAAAACAACAATCTAATTTCATCAATTTACGGTGATCGTATTGCAACAAACACAGATGAAGAGACCTTGCATGTGTCGAAAAAACTCAATTTCAATATATTGAATTTGATAGATAGTGAAATGAAAGAATATCGCAGCAATGACACCATGTCAACTCACGATCCAAAGGATCAAATTGACTATCCTGTCGAATTTCTGAACCAGCAATGTCCATCGGGTATGCCACAACATCATCTTCGTCTCAAAGTTGGAGAATTAGATCCAAGAAAAGGACTTCTTAATGGTACCCGATTGGTTGTAAAAATGTTGCAAAATAACTTTATCGACGCAGAAATTATTACGGGAAATAACAAAGGAGAACGAGTGTTTATTCCACGCATTAATTTGATAGCAAGTGCCAGTAGTTTACCTTTCACCATGCGAATACGCTAATTTCCACTCATTTCGGCTTTTGCAATGACAATTAATAAAGTTCATGGTCAAACATTTGATCATGTTGGTGTTTACTTGCCTGAGTCTGTATTTGGACATGGTCAACTCTACGTGGCCCTCATAAGAGCAAGAAATTATAATAATGTGAAAGTCTTTGTACAAGACTCCAATTACCAAGGAAATATTTTGATGAATGAAACAACATTCACCATGAATGTGGTGATTAAAGAGCTGTTAAAGTGATTTTTTCATCCGATCAAGATGAATTGTCTTCCCGTCATTTTTGACTAGTTTCCACTAGTAAATATAATAAAACGACTCGTCACCAAAGTAAATATCCAAGAGTTTACAAGATCCATGTTTATCAACCGATGGACTGGGAGATGTGGAAACAGGTGGAATAAATCTGCTATGACCGGGAATCGAACCCGGGTCTTCCACTTGTGGTAATAGCAGATTTTTTTCACCCGTTTCCACATTTCCCATCATTTCAGCTTATGCTTGTCGTATAAGGATCTTCGGATCGTGCATTCCATCGATTTATCAACCGATGGATTGTGAAGGAATTTTAACGTCTAATGCTCTGCCTATGATGTTTTTTTAATACGTCGTAAAAGTATCTGATATTTACACAATATCTTGCAAAAGTAATCGAAATAACTGAAAATATTGATAAATTAATATAATTAGTATCAGGGCATCGAACCGAACCCGAATCGAAAAAACTAAATGTGCTGAAACCGAAAACCAAAATTTATTTCACTCCTTTATTTCGTTTCGCATAAAAAGTATAAGCGAAAGGCGGATTTTCCCACTGCTCAGTAACATTCCATGTTCTAATGGTCATCGCCTCCCTCAGATTACCATACCCTGTCGCCGTGGGGTCCAAACCCCCACCAAGTTCACTAATCCTCAAGTCCCTTGGTTCGTTCCACGAATATCACATTAAGATAATATCTACCGACTTCCGGCAATTCCATGGGGAAATTTACCCATTTGAGAATTTATGAATGCCTAGTGGGAGAAAGGAAGTTTCCCCCAATGTTTAGTCTGCTACATATGTCCACAACCTTTCATTCCTTCGTATGAACTAGATTCTATCAATCTGGCCTTGCTAATTATTGAAGAAGGAATGTTCCACGTATGTTCCTTGTGCGTATTTCTGCATTAGTTGGTCTTTGTTACAGGTTAGTAATTTTAAATAGGTATATAGTGTAAACTCCAAAAATTCAATTTTATATTGGATGTTAATCGTTACTGAAAATAGGAATAAAAAATGTATGTACATTTGTTATTTACATCAAAATATTTAGCTTATCGGTGTGAAAAACGAAGTGTTGCCAGCATTAAGGAAAAGATAAATCATCCACCGTGGAATAAGTAAGTCTCATTTTCTATATATGTACTTTAATATCAAGAGAATATTTGGTGTAGTGAGAAATTGATTCAATGTAATTCATTGCGTTTTTGATAACGATATCACTGAAATCAAAGCAAAGTTTCAAGCGAAGGATTTCTGTTTTAAATGCTAGTTTCAAGAATATTCCATTTATCCTGTTGCTTTTAAGTTAGTGTCAATGAATGTTTTCTTTGTGTTTGTCAAATTCCGTCATAGTAAATTTGTGTCATGTTACTAAAAATTTCTCAGTCTTTCTGGATTCTCGGACCCTCGATTTCCGCTGGCTTCTTCCGCATAGCAATTTTATACATTTTTTCATGCATTTACGTGATCTTTGAATGAAAAAATGTAGCCGTGCATTCACAGTTTTTTATAATATGATCAGTGCACGTGATCTACAAACTGTTAATGAAAATAACGTAATGTCTTATTCAACTTACTGACACTATTGAGACAACGCGGTCTCTTATTTTGCAGCACGATTTGTGAATAAAATTATTAATAATTCATTATTAGGCATTCAAGTTTTACCGCATATTAGCTTCGTTCTGTCCGTTCTTCTATCCGAATACGATTCTTTTCTTCGTAGCTATTCAGCGGATTTTAATAAAATTTAGTACTAAAGACTAAGGACAGTAAATTAGAAAATGAGATGGTTTGCATAACATAATAAGTTTATAATACTCTATCGCAGGAAACGTGCTTATTTGTAATTCACCTTACACTTTCCTAACCTGCTGAAATCATTTGCGACGCATGTATGGTTTGCAGTTATTCAATTCTAAATAAATCTTAAATAAATAAAACATACTAAATACATTACATTTGAATAATTTATTTTCGTGTTTCAATATTAGTTTTTTAATATCACTATTGTTATAGTGATAATGTATTTGATTTAGTTAGAAAATTAAGTAAAATAATAAATCAGTTATTGAAAGTTTCCTAAAAAATATTTCAAGGTCGGATCGAAAAAAAACGGTCCGAACCGGTTCACAGAACCGGAACCGAACAGAAATTTTGTTTTTTGAGTGAACCGGAACGAAAACAGGAGCTAAAAAAATTACGGTTCGATGCCTTGATTTGTATACATCGCTGAAAATACCTTTTTGTATTTGTTGATTTATGGTTTATGGGCGAGCCGAGGGAAATTTCTTGAAGTTTAGGTGATGCGAAAGGATGAGATAAAATGATCAACATCGAATTTTCTGAATCGTTTCAGTAATGACTTTTGTAATTATGTTCCACATGACGGAAAGTAACTCAGATGGATTAAGTTGGTCGGAAGTAACTCCTCGTACATTTGCATTGATTTTATCGGAGCTTCGCCACAGCAACTAGAAGATGCTTTTCCTAGCGCCTACCAAAAATCCATTAAATTCATGCTAGGAAAAATAAATCATCGAACTTGGCACAGCATCATCCTCTGCACAGAAAACAATCGGACCCATACTGATCTTCTTGATTTTTAGAAATAATTTTGATTTCTAAACATATACATACTTTAAAATATAATAAATATGACAACAATGACGTGTTTTTATTGCACAATCTTAACATCCAGGGTAAAGAGGCTTTTGGAACATCCAGCAGTTGAATGCTGTGTCCTCTAGTGCTCTTAAGAAAAATGTACTTCATGTTGAAGTAAATGGGCTCTAACCCTAACTAAAAAAAGTGCAACCTGGAGTCGGTTTACGGGACGTGGCACGGTGCGTAATCTAAGCCGCTTACGTTACGGTATCCACTAATGCACTGGAATGTATCTCAATTTGCTCCGTTAACAGCATCCGCGAATAATAACGTCAAAATGGAGAGCAATCCCGGCTCCGATTTCGTATTTTCAAAGCTACAGGGAGCTAAATTCTCATGAGGTTACGGCAACACAGTTTTCCTTCTTTAGAAGAAGAACCTTTTCTCATGAATTCGCCATTACCTGAGTTTGGAGCTAAAAATATAAACTACCCATGGAATCAATTTTGATATAACGAAGCTTTTTCCTGGTACGAATTTCATCCCAATGTAACACTGTAACGCAACGCTGTGAGTTTGATTATGACATTTTAAACCTTGCTTTTGTGATGTGAAGATATGATAAAATATTAGAAAGTTTTATTCTCGTAATACCTACTTCGTGTGATTAGTTCTGCAGCGATAAATAAAAATTATATTTTATGGGAAGGGTTACTGCATTTAAGGATGTTTTTATCATTTTCCATTACTATTTGGTTCGAGGGAAAACGTGTATTGGAAAAGTTCCTCAGATATTCCTCCTGTCCAGTATCACCTCTATACTTGCTTCTTTTCACCATACCAATGTTATTGATTTCCATTCGTAATTCAGAAGTGGCTTCGTAAATTTGTTATCGCCTCCAAAATTGCAGACACTAAAAGTTTAATACAATATATTTATTAACTGAAATTTGTAGAATATGATAGAGTTATACACATATGGTAAAAATGGTAATAAAATGACGATATCGCACATAAGAGAATCAAAAAAAAACGCATCGGAGGAACGGAAACATTTCCTTCGTATTTATCTATATTAATAGCGTTACGTTTAAAACAGCAGCGGGCTGGATATGGCGGCACGTAAAAACTCGCGCCTCGCCAAGTGTAACGAAAATCTGTCTCTAAGCGGTTCCGAGAAGAGGTAACAAAAGAAGACCAATTTTTGGAAGGAAAAAAATAACGAAAAGATAAACAACGGAAGCAGAAGAAGTTTCCAAAGAGAGAATTTTTAAAAAAATAAAAATAATTCGTTGAAAGAGACTGTACGAATCGAGAAAGCGGAAGGAAAGTCGAAAACCGTGAAAACAAAAGAAATACGAAAAGGGGCGGCTGTCGGAGGGTGATAAAAAGGTCGCAGAGGGTGGTTTTAAGTGAAATCGTCAAAAAAAAAGTTTGGAGGAGCGCCCACTTTCGGGATCGGTTTCAGATGAAATGATAAAAGAATGACGGCAACATTTAAGGCCGCTGTAATTTTCATGGCAATAAATTCTCCTTCCGGAAGAGTGTTGGCAAAAGTGAGAATCTCAGATGATAAAAAAGTAACACATTATTTTCAGCGATATGTATGAATACTTTTTAGAGGTCGCATAAGTGAGAAAGTGACAAAATCATGCTACACAAAATATAAAATTATAATTTCCAAAATTGAATCTTACATAACTCAAGAGTCAATCAAATTCAGTTTTATGGGCGAGAGTGCTATATCAATTAAGGGCCGCTATGGTTAAAAGTTACTGAACGCATTCCATAAAGCTATGAGAAGTTTTTATTTAAAACTAGTGTAATTCCCGTTGAAATATCAACGGAAGAATTATAGATAGATAAGATTATTATTATTTTCACACTTTTACATATGAAATATTTCGTCATATATAACATTTCTAGTGAATATTCTGTTGTTGACGAGCTATCTTTAGTTAAACTTAAAATAGTTGCATCTCTTTCCCTCCCTCTCCCTACCTCACCCTCTCTCCTCCTCTACTTCCCTCTCGCCCTCTCTCTCTCGCTCTCCCCTCTACCTCCCTTTCCTCCCCCTCTCTCTCGTATTAAAAGCATTCATTTATACATTTACTAGCTGATACCGCGCAATCTTTGCGCGGTGAATTTTCAATTGATTTATAAAAATGATGAAGTATACCGTTTTTGTAGAATATCAATGAAGAGAAGATAACCATGTAATGTGTTTAAAAAATAACGTATGTCCCCATTCTCATTTAATTTTAAATTTATGCGTGAGCCTATTTGCGTTAATAAACATTATGCAAGTATAATATAATGGTTCTACTTACAAAGAGGTAAGATTCCAGCATACACACGAAGAATTGTCGTTATAAACGCTTCCCATGCGCAGTTAACTGAATAATTATCCGTAAATATTTATGTTGCTATGTATAAATGTTAACATTGCTACAGCAATAATTTCGATGCTTAAACAAAGTGCGAAGCGAATAACGCTATTCTTTCACCTATTTGAACGTTTAACTGGCATTAATTGAATCGGAGGCAACAATTACGGTCGCCTTGACAACGTCCGGAAAGAGAACGAAATATCCGTAAAATTTCGAAAACAATTGCGTATTTCTGAATAATTCGACCGTGTAACATGTAAACACCGCAAGAATAAGATAGTATAGAGTTTTAGCCGTCGAATAAAGCAAAAGCGAATAAAATAGGTCCATATTTACGTGTATTAATGCATGTAGGGAAAAACCTTGCACTCTGAAAAATCGAAAATCCCGTGTAAACTTATGGGAAAATATAATTCTCCTGGATTTGAACCCGGGACTTTATGAAAATGAGAATAGTTTCTAGAGGCCTTCCTAGCTTGTAGAAACAGAACGCAGTTTACCGCATATCTCTACGACGAACGGCTTTTGAGATACAGAGTGGGACGGACGGACGGATGGACGGTCGGCTATTATAGATATAGACACCCATAAGGATTGAAATAACAATATGATATAGAGGTCTAACAATGGAATTGGCAAGGCAACATCCCTTTAAAATCGCAAGATTTCCACAAACCGTGTGAATTAAACGTTTACTTTGAGGAATTTCGAACTGTACGCGGAAAAAGACGAACAGAATAAGAAACTTTATAATGTTTTCTTAAAAATGATTCATATCCGAAGATTGTAGGCCAATTCTTTCTAATTTTAATTTAAAAAAGAATGAAAGCCTGCACGGCGAAAAATTGATTTTTACGTGTCTTATTGGAAATGGAAATTATACTCTGGAGTCGAACCCGGATCTTTGATCTCGAGTTAGATATATTAAAACGTTTATATCAAATGCTCTCCTGAAAATTTTAATTTAATATTTATAACTTTTTACGGAGTGTTTCTTTATTGGAAACCAGTTTACAAGTGATTTTTAGTAAATATTTTTGCGAATTTTACACTCGATAATTGACAATTTCCATGGGGCCCGGTTTCCTCGCACCCGCCCTTTGGCCGGCCCTTCTGACAGAAATAAAGGGTAATATATGGATCTAATAAAGAAATCTGACGAGCTGGAACAATGACATGAACTTTATACAATAACCGTAAAAAGTCCCCCGAAGCATTTATCTATCTTCGTACACCATTTACTTCGGCAATATAAAAGGAATATTTCGCGCGTCTGCTTCTCAAAGCGAAGACCCATCCTTCAGAAGTAAGAATCCTATGATACGTTCAAGTCTTAAAGAGGTGTTTTCTGCTTCGCGCTTCGGTGGATCGCCTTCGCCGCTTCTAGGTGCAGGATTCACGCTTCCACTAAAACGCATTTGGAAATTTCATAGAGCGCAGTGATATATACATACGTTCAAACATCCGAAATTTTCCGTGGCAATCAAAATTTGAGGGAGACGTATATCGTTTCCCATCCCCTTTGTATTAAACAGACTGAAATGAAATGGCGTCGAAAAATGAACCATCGCTTCGAGACCTCTTTCGGAATCGTCGCGAATAATAGCGTGAAGATATTAATAAGCTACCCGACACGGATGGAAATGAAATCGCTATTCACTTTCATTACATATCAACGCGATAGAGGCGCGGATGTCCGATGTCTACGCCATCTCATTACTGCCCTTGGCAGCTCATTGTTGGCGATCCAACACCTCCTTCGCTCCCTATGTTGTTTCTCTCCCTCCGGAGACCTCTCCTGCTATCTCCCCCCCCCCCTCTCTCTCCAATTACCAATTACGGAGTATTTTTCCAACTTCCTTCCAAACTTCCCCTTTTGCCTCTCCCTTATCTCAGTCTCACAAAACTTTTCCTTTTACAAATCCCCCTTTCACACCTTTTAATTCTCCTCCAGCTCCTTGGATTTTATGGCTTTCTCGAGAAATATCGCCATGTGACCGCAATCTCCAGCCCTTTTATATTTCTATATAAACACCTTCCTCCGGACAAACGCGCACGCGCGTTCATACTTGCGTAAAGGCATCAAATCTCAGGCGCGCGTTTATTTGTCTTCTTCTCAAAGTTCACATTTAAAGTTATAATTAACTAAAAACTGAAATTAATTTCGTACAATAATAGTATAATCTACATGTAGTAATAAGTATAACGCTATACGGACTTAAATGGGAAAATAAGAAAAACGCTTATTACTCAAAAAACATTCCATTATTTTTCGATAAAACTTTTGTAAATTACACAGAAACACCACTTTTACATTTTAACTGGTCTCTGTCTACGTTAAAGTCATGGGTTTGTTTCCAGGAGCGTTCGTTTTATTCACCTGATTATCACGGGTATTACTGTAGCACATTAGTCATTTGCATTTTAAAATTACTTAGAAGCAGGATAACGAAAAAATGTATACAATCAGACAAACGAGAATTTTTCAGGTTTTTAACGATAGGAAACGTAAGCTGCCATGACAACCATTGTCCAATTCTTTTATATGGGGAATAATTTAACGTCATGCATGCTTAAATTGTGCATGTGTTTTCCGCTCGTCGTTTGTTTACCTACGTACATAACTAACATTAAATAGATTCTTGCATCATCACATGATATATGCCTATGCTTACTTTGTGTGTATCTTAATTTAAATACTTTATTCATGTATACCTGTAATATATGACACTAATAGTATAATAATAGTCTTTGCAGTCGCATAAATATAAGCACCTAAAAATTCATAGGGCAGACATGAATCCCAGTAATCAATTTGTTATATGCCTAAGTATAAATTACTTTTTGACTTCCCTTCCTTAACCATTTTTCATTGCAACCTAAAATGCGAATTTCTAAATTTACAGAATTATTCCATCAGAAATAATGAATATTTAGGCATCTGCAATCTATCTCATACGCTCTCTGAGCGTGAAATAATACCACATTTCTCGGGTCATATTTTATT
Organism: Uropetala carovei; assembly: GCA_036926305.1. Lineage (NCBI taxonomy): Eukaryota > Metazoa > Arthropoda > Insecta > Odonata > Petaluridae > Uropetala > Uropetala carovei. Next base: position 10,729,056 of record JAXCHB010000019.1, on the reverse strand, counting down.
CACTGAACTTTCGTTGGCTAAAGGTGTCTTGTCTATTGATACCATCTAAAGAGATTTACGTTTACGTCACGAATGCGGTAAAATTTAAAATATGACCGAAAAAAAAATCGCCATAACGCGGATATTTTATTCCTTTTGGCCTTTCGTGTTTCCTCTCTCTCTCTCTCTCTGCTAATTCACCCTTTACTTTTAAATATTTAACGTTTCCTCGCCAAAATTTAAATTGCCGTCCATTAAATCTCTCCCCTCACACGGATTCTCCAGGAACTCATTTTCCGGTTTGCATCTTTTTTTTAAGTACCCAATATGGCCCTGAGTGTTTCTTCTTATTTTAGATTTTAAGCCGAACGTTTCCAAAGAAAATGAACGACGTTTTTATAAGAATATTTGATTAATCCTCTTCCGTCTTCCTTAAATATGTAAAGACGCCCCACCAACCACGACCCAATTTAATGCAATTTCTCTTTGGAGAAGTTTTTTTACCCCCGATATACTCTAATTCCAATCTCTTCTCCGGGAGGACCGTTTCCGTAAGAATAATTTCAGAGCTGTTATAAAAAAATATGTACTTTTTATCTTTCGTGCGGAGAATTAAAAAATTGCTTATTTTAAGCATCTACCACCAAACCACGGAAATTATTCTCTTTATCAAGTAGCTTTGAAATTTTTATTCGTAAGTTATTCATCCTGCCCGTACAACTTTCTATGTCCTGAATCAATTCGAGTTTTTTTCGACACGTGATGTATGTACATAGACCTGGTGAATGTTCCTATTGATGCGTAAGTATTCTACACGCCTCGCTAGAGCCGTCAATATGGATTACTCAAAAAAAAAAAACGAGAGATGCGTGTGAGTCATAGCTGTATAGGAAGTAAACTTACAAGAATACTTGGTTGTTGTAAATTCATTAAAAGTTAACTTCTTCTCTTTCCTGTCTTAAATAAGTTCAAATAAGCCCTAACACGGTTTTTCCAGGGTCTTAATATCGAAAAATTAACCTAATTTCTAAACAAGAATTCAAAGGAAGCAACCTCGAAATTCTGAGTCATACTATTTTCTACCTTTTTCTATAGGAATATTAAGCGACAAAATTTATAAATAAAGATTATATAAACCCGAAAATTCAATTTGTACGATTCGTAACACTTTGATTGCGACTACTACCTTTTTAAATACATAAATTATGTTTTATTACGAGCAATAAAAACCGCCTCTGTGAAAATCTCACATTCACTGCACCGCTTCCATGTGTTGATTTCGAGACGCTAACATTATTCCCAACCGCGGATTGCGCTCATATGAACTCGTATTTAAGAGGATTTGAATAATTTATTCCCATTTTAAAACAATCCTCGAGGTCGTGCCTCTGACAGCGGTTGCATCTGGGAGTCGCTGTCACGCTTCGAACGAGCGTTGCTTCCCAGTTTAATCTAGCCAAAGCGTGCAGTTTGCGAGGAGTCGCTTAATTCACCCACCGGCGCAATGTCTTCCTTTTGTATTTTAACGACATGTCTCGCAACGTGTCGACATGAGCTGTCCTTGTATGATTCACACGAGTAATTTTAAAAACCTATGTTTTCCGTTTATTCTTTTACTAATATAAGTGCCCGTCAAAAATGACGGGGATGATCGATTATTCTGAAATAATTCTAAAATAAAATTCTCTGACCTGAAATCATACCTCCTGCTGCGAGGGTTGCCTTCGATCCGAGCGAAGATTCGAAACCCTCGCCGCGAATATCTATTGTGCTTCAAAAGTTGACCTTAGTCCCCTCATGCCAAGTATATTTGTTTCAGAGCGTGACAGAGGGAGTGACAAAAGGACAAAGGGAAAGAATAAGGCTTTTATATATTACCGATACATTAAAACGTTTATTTATTGTATCATAATGCTACCCTGAAATTTTTATCAAATTCGATTCAGTCGTTTGCGAGATATTAAGCTTCAAAAAGCATTACACGCAACGTTTGCTAAGGCTTTTATTTATATGATTGTATGCAGCCATATTTTTTCATATGTATATATCGGATTTTGATATTTGTTATGTAAGCAAAATTATAAACGAACAATACCTCAACAGCGATGAATGACAAAAACAATGTGTAGAAACGCATTTGAAAAATCCTGGAATCGTTCTAAAATAGACTAACGCTATTCAAAAGCAGAGTTCGTGCGTCAGATCGATACATGTATGTTTCGACCATACGAAGAGTTCTTCAACCACGGATTGTCTCTATTACGTGCATCGCGATGAACACAATATGCAAAACCAATTCCGCTGCGGCCGTAGTTATTTCATATCACCGGTCCTCACAGTGCATTATTGAATTTCCTGCCGCAAAAAAAAGGAACTGATTTCTACCTGGCCGTCCAAACGTTCGCCGCTCTAGCTAGGTAAACCTACGCCAATATTTAGGGAATACGCTCTCAACCAAATCCTCAGCGGACCGAGCCGATCCTCCTTTTGTTTCGCCGGGCAAATGGTACAAATTAATTCAACAGCCTCCGGTGGAAGCCTTCTCTTGTCGCCCTTTGCATCCCGCGCCCCCCTTTACCCCTCTCTTCCCCCTCTCTCCCCCTTCCCTCATCCTCTCCCAACCGTCCAACTACATCTCAGCCGCCGCACTTCCAACCCTTCCATTTCGAGCGCGTCCCAACATTCTCACTTCGCTTTACCAGATGGAAATTATTACCCACCTCCCCTCTTCTCCCAATCATTCCCTCGCCCCCCCTCCCCACCGCCTTCTCTCGCCCCCTCCCCCACATAAACTGGCAAACGTGGCAGTGTAAATCAATTCATGCGGCAGACCCTACCTGTACTCTCAAAGCTTACCCCCGGAACCCAATCCCCTCCCCCAAACCCTCTCTATACCTCTCTTTGAAACCAGATTCACCTCCTCTCTCCGAATTCTTCCCCCTCCCTTTCCTCTCTTTCCCTTCCCTCCTTTTCCTATTCCCCCTTTCTCTCTCTCTCTCTTTCGCTCTCTCCCCTATACCTACACCACTACCCCTCCTCTCCCTTTTACGCCCGTCAATTGTTTCTACATATGTCCCAGATGTCTCCCTTTTTTAACTGCTCGCACCCGCCCTTCTCAATATTCCCTGCGTTTATTACCGGCTTCCGCCATAATCTCATTCTTCCTCCCTCCCCTCCCTCCTTTTAACCTCCCCTCATCTCCTCCCTCCTCCACACCTATTATTTGACGCGTCGGTTGTGCGCCTAAAGGTCCCTTCACGGTCCAACTGGCGCCGCTAATTTTTTCTCCGGCCTGTTTCCAGGGGATTCATTCATTTTTGTATCGCCTCACACGAACACGTACTGCCGCTAACATTCCGCTTCAGTTATTGGCCTTTTTTCCGGACTCAGCGAGAAAACCTGCGTAATGCCGAACAAAGCTTAGAGCCGTATTAGTCCTCGAGAAGGAGCTCGAATTGGATTGACTATCTGTCCTTGTTAATTAATTGACTATACTGGAATTTTTCAGGATTAAGGAATTTTATTTATTAAACATCTTCCAAAAGTTTACCATTCCATTTTAACTGATATCGCCATTACAATTTGCTGTATATTGCGCGACCAAACGCATTTTTGACAGTAATTTAGAAATAAATTGGTGTCCAACACACCACTTTCTCCATACGTAAGATGTCAACTAAAATCAAATAAATAAGGCGATAGGTACAGTTCAACTTACATGCTTCAGCGCTAGTGATTCAATTGTTCTCACTACCACGCGCGCGAGCTGCCCACTAACCGTCAATTTCGAAGAAAATTGAATATCTCATGATATATTCCTCATATGAAAATTTATTTCAAACAAAAGTTGTAGAAAAAAATAATACCTACAACTTTTATAAATATGTATGTTAACAAAGATTCAGTTTTAAGCGAAATATTTAAGAAAAACTAAAGTTTTACAAGAGTAAACCGCTACTTTCGTTTGACCGACTGTCATCAAAATATTTCAAAATCTTGAGAATATGTATAAAATCACAAATATAGAATTTCATGCTGATCTGACGAATAGTTTTTGAGTTAGAGCGCACGCAAAATTTCTGTCTCACACACACGGACACACACAGATCATCGAGAAAGCGGTCAAAACGTGTTCAGAGGACCTCAAAACTTGTATTTACGCTGAAATCTGGAATTCCAATTTTTTCATGAAAACAATACTTTCTCTATACCTACTATGTATATGGAGAAAGTAAAGAGGCTTCCACCTTTAATTCCCAATACACAGTCTAATACAAATCCTTAAATACTGATACGGAATCAGAAAACTGATTTTTTAAATGCATCTCCAATTAAAAGGTTGGGAAAACCAAATGCGAATTTCGTTCAGTATAACTGCTGCTTTGTGGTATAAATTCGCGCTCGAATTTACCCAATTTCTCACTGCTCTTTAATATGTACATTTAAATCCACCCATAAGGTTGAATTATTCTCTCTTGAGGGAGTAGAAATACTGAAAGCTCGTCGTATTCGTGTGAAATGAACACAATGTAGAAATTGCTCTCTTACACCTACCTCTGAATGATTCTTATACAAATTAATTACTGAAAGGGTAAAATAAACCTGATTTTGGAATCGAAGAAAACTATGACATAGCTTATCCGCCCATTAAAATGACCGGAAATACTGATATTTCTAGGTATAGTTACATTATAATATATAGTATATATTTTTCAACATATCATATATTAAAACAAACATAATGGCTGGAATCTAACTGATGAATTTGATAGCTCTGGTAGTCATAAAAATGTCGGGAAGAAGCAGCCATAAATTCTTCAGACAAAATTCGGATGAGTAAACCTGAATAAAAATTTTTCAGGCAACAAACGACGAGTTACCATAGAATGCGACAAACAAATAACATTTGTGTCACACACATACGGGTACAAACACAGACATCGTCGAGAAAACAGCCAAAACGTGATCAGGGGACCTTAAAACGTGTATTTCTGTTGAAATCTCGAATTCGATTTTTTTCACGAAAACAACACACTATACCACATATAGGAGAAAGTAAAAAGTGGATGCTTTATTCTCTAATTTTTTCAGGGTTTTCGAAAATGGTTACACCAATGTCGTTTGACCTTTATTCCGTGTATCCCTTGAGTAGTATTATCGACTCCTTGGTTCCATCAACCCTTTCCGTTATCTAATAAGCTTGCCTCGAAACAAACAAAATCAATTTTGTTGGTACCACTTTGAGGGTCGTCTTGACACCTCCTGTGGTATTGGAATCACAATTTGAATGGTCCTGAGTTACACAATAAGATAAAAGTCTATTTTCGCCGTTGTTAGCTGGTAAATTAATTTCCACTCATTGAAGTTTCAATAAGAGGCATGTATCAAATGTATTACTCAACTTCAGTGGTTACTTGTTTACAATTATCAAACTTGTCTGCAAATTTAAATAATGTTTAATTTAAATTTCTTAAATGAATTAAGACAACTTACTGGTAAGACTGTCACTGATAGCCGGACAGCAAAGGTAGACAGACATACCTGAAAATAAAACAAATTAGCTATAAGTTATCACCAGAGATAATAGTTTAAATTACACTTTTGGAAAAAGGGCGAATATAATGCTTATAAATGCTCTATGAGTAAAAACTTAGTGCTTGCAATTACAAACAAAGCCTGCGACATTTAGTGGAAAATGTCAATTATAAAAAGTTAATTTTAGGAATTTTAACTAGATAAGGCCCGTTGAAATTGCAACGGATGAATGATGGAGGTTGTACATGAGTATGTTGTATTGGTAAGTGAAATTACCTTTAATTTTTGTATTAGATTTTTTTAAATTTCAACCCTAAATATTAAATGATGTATGAATAATTTCTTTTAGGTTTATTTATCTGAAATATAAAAAACGTATGATGTAATGATTAACACCACGTAGCATTCGGTTAAATAAATTAAAGCGAAAACCCATTTGTCTGCCGCATTCAGCTATTCTCAAACTTTCATTCGCTGTATGTACCTCTCTAAATTAAATAGCGAAAAACTTTTCGCAGACTAACTTTTTCACGTTTGTGATAAAATTTTAGGTTAACGTTACGTTTGTTAAATTATTGTAGGAATTTCATAAGTTTCGTATATTTTTCAGTTACATAAACGTTATTCGGAATCATTACGGAAGTCACATTTTAAAAATTGTCACTTTTTTATAAATAGAGGTCGAGATATGATGTTGTATGCTAAAAAACGACACACACAAATTACAAAATTTTCAAGTTTTGAAAACTTTTAAGGTATTTCGCGTATTTGCAGAAAATTAAAACATTTATAATCGGATTCATGCATGTAATTTACTATGAGAAAACTTCATAATTTCAATTAAAACGAATTACTGTAAAAATTGGCAACGGCGCTATCTAAACTATATAAAAGACTCACTTTGTGTGTAATGCTATTTGAAGCTTAATATCTGGCAAACGACTGAACTGATTTTGATGAAATTTTCAGGATAGCATTATGATATAATAATAAAACGTCTTAATGTATCAAACTCGAGATCAAAGACTCGGGTTCGACTCCAGGGGATAATTTCCATTTCCAATAAGATAGCACGTAAAAATCAATTTTTCGCCATGCAGGATTTATTATATGTATTTGAAGCGTTTCGATTTCTGAATGTTCGAATTATCGTAGTTCTTCCGTTAAATTTTAACGGGCAAATCTACTAGTTATAGAGGAATAGTTATGGTATAGGTGTATGGTAGGCAACCTGCGGCTCCTGAGTCGCAAGTGCCACTTTTAAGTATTTGCGTGCGGCTAACGAAAGTAACTCTACCTGATAAATCTTCCAAAAAAGAAATTAGAGCAAGGTTAAGGAGGTGAGAATCACCCCCTCCCCGTGGATTTGTCAAAGACTGCGGCTCTTCTTATGTTGCGTGTTATACATAATTTGAAAGAATGGCTCTTCTAAGGGAAAAGTTTGCCGACCCCTGGTGTAGTGGAAATGGGTTTAGGAAAATTCGTCTAAAGACAATTCGTCTAACGGAAAATTCGCCTAAGGCAGTTCCATCTAAATACAATTCGTCTAACGAAAAATTCGTCTAAGGTAAATTCATCTAACCAACAATTCGTCTAACGGAAAATTCATCTAAACAATTTCTGTTGAATTTCTAGTACATATAGCACCTTTGCTTCGAAAGTGGCACAACTCGAAACGTAAATTTAAAAATGAATAAAAATTCCTCGAACACAGTTTTTTAAATTAAAATAATTAATTATAAATAATAAATAATTAAAATTGAATTAATTAATTAATTAATTAATCTACTATAATACAGAGCTGCAAACCACTTCAAAATTTGGAGTGGTTCGGTTTAAATATTTGGAAGTGGTTCGGTTCATGGTTCGGTTCAGACGAGAATTTTGACAAGTGGTTCGGTTCGGTTTGCGGTTCGGTTCAAGTAAATTAATCATTTGAAATACTATTCAGAAATAATTTATCCAATATAAACATTACAAATTCAGTATCAATCTGTAAGTAAATCAATCAGCAGTCATTATTATTTTAAATGAAAGAATTTATTTAAAGAAAGGAAAATATTTATATTTTAAATATATTACAATCCCATCATCATCTTCATTTATTTATATTTAAAAATGGTATTTTTGATCCTAACATGATTTTTATGTTCATTGTTGTTTACATATCAATTAAAAATTCTCTGAATGGATTCACTTCAAATTCATTTACCAACATACACAATCATACATAATCAGAAAGAAAATGCGCCTCTAGCTTAAACCGCTTTTTAGACTAACCCTGGATGGACGGACAAACCGAAAACATAAAAGTGTTTTAAAGAAATCATTAAAAATCAAAGAAAATTAGTTCCTCATGCATTTTATTTCTTTTTCTTACCTGTAATACACATCATTTAGAGGAAAAAAGATTTATAACAAGGGCCTTACCGCCCGTCTCCAAATATTTAACCGTTTTAGTTCTACCACCCGCACTTGCCTTTATTTTCCTTATTCCCACACACATACCCATTGCTGCATTGATAATTTCCTCCCTCCTCCCTCTGGGGTTCACCCTCTCTCCCTCTTCCATAAGACCTTTCTTTTTAGTCCTTCCCGTCTTTCTCCAAACCCTCCCGAGATGGTCTCCCCATCCAGCCTTTCCTTTCCCCTCCCCGTTTATCCCTTTACAACCTACTCCCCGCAGTAACCCTCTGAGATAGGTTCCTCCTTTCCTTCCCCTCCATTCCTTTCCATCTTACAAACTACCCTCCCTTCCCCTTCTCTACCCATTTCTCTGTATATACTTTCTATTCTCACCATATCTGCACCCGACGATAGCATTGTAACGTCGAAACCCGGGTCGTAAGAGAAATAAAAACAATGGAAGTTACAAAGCGTTATTCCTTTGGTTCATTTATAACAAATAAAAAAAAATGTTCGCTATATTTATCAAGGGCCTAGGAAAATTCTTTTCCGTCAGCCCTTATTAAGATCTTGATTGAATGATAGATTTAATTATTGAAGTAGAGAGTTTCTTGATTTCCAATGGCGATGATGCACGGCGTCTCAATTTTTCCAACTTTCAATAATAAATTTATGTAAATAAAATATTTTAATTAGGTAATTGGTCAAATAATATGGAATAAAATATTACTCCGAATGAATTTATGATATGTAAAACTCTAATAAATTCGATTATTAATTCTTATTATTATATATTAAATTCAAAAAGACACTTTTAGCTCGATTCCAAACATATTACATATTGCTAATTTTTTCTTTTGTCACTTTAGAAAAGTAATCAAAAAATCAATATGATAGTAAAATTACGTTACAAGAATAATTTAAAATTAATCGACTGTTCGCGGCAGATTATTCAATATACGAAGTGCGGACACTTATGGTTCAAAACAAACGATTATAAAATATAGAGTGACCCTCTTTAAATAACACTAACATGTTAATTAATTTTATTTGTCTCAAATAAAGTTTACTAAAATATTATTAAAAATACACACTTTAGATAATTCAAGGAATTCTGCGGAAAATGAATGCCTCCGATCCAAGGGATCCGCCGAAGCCCTCGCCTTTTTTTGCTGGAATATAAACCACCAAGTAATGGAAATACCTATCATAGAAGAAACCACACGAGAGTTGGAAAAGGAATGATGTCGTTGAAAGCTCAAGCCCTTGAGAGCAAAAATTTGAATTTTTCTCAAGAAAAAAATATGAGAGTTAATGGTGTTCTAAGAAAGACACAGCGGGGCATATTTTCTCAGGTCTGCTAATTACAATGCTGAAGGGGATGAAAGTGATGGTAAGGGTATGGATTTTTCTCTCGGCACGAAAGCAGATTACGGCTCCTTTCTAGATCTTTGTAAAATGACCCTTTTGCCTGCGTTCAGATAAAGATCTTTCTATATTCTGTTGGTCGGTTTCTGCCTACAGTGGTTGACCCGGATATTGTCGCAGTTGGTGTCCCCATAACCCTCACCATAAATGTCGTCTGTGGATAACAATAGTAGCAGTTTTAACCGTCCAATAAAGCAAAAATGAAGAAAACCGCTCCACATTTACCTATTTAGATGAATGAATGAAAAATCGAAAATTATTTGTAAACTTATGGGAAATTTTTTATCGCCATGTCTGGTGTCTGTCAATCAGCTTACCCCAAATAAAATATCGCAGCACGAAACTGACTGTGAGTTGAATTTATTTAATTCGGTGCGGGGATATAGTTGGCGAATCGTCTTTTACTTGCTATAATAAAACCCATTCGTCCATATTTAACGAAAGGCTTACACTCACTCAACCCATTTATAATTTCGTCATATCCAAATTGAAAATTCGGATGTGACGAAGGAAGCTTACGTGCTCTCCTTTCGAAGAGAAGGCGGTGCAGTCTCAACAGATACGTAAGTATTTTATGAACGTTTGACAAATTTATTCACCGTATTAGGGCAATATATAATCTTAAATAAATGTTCTTTTGGTTAAATTATAATATAATTTTTAAATTCTCGCGAGAATAGAAGTAATCTATAATCTTAAATAACTGTTCTTTTTGTAAAATTATAATGTAATTTTTAAATTCTCACGAGAATCAAAGCAATTTCATGGTGTCTACGGAGAATTATTGCAATATAAGCTACATGAATGATTTTCCTAGCCTTAAGTCTATTTAAGATGTGTTTAGCTAGTACCAGTGAATTCTTTTCTCTTTCCATTACAGGTGATACGGAATTGTGATTCCCACTTCTTCAATTTCCAATATCAAACCTTTACCCTTTATTTCATTCGTCAACCCCAAAGTGCTTTTCATTTACCCCATTTTGCACGTCCCTGTGTAGTGTAATGGTCATTCTGTGAGGAAGTGCCGTGTATATTTGAATGTGAGGAATTTTTCTCATCGCTGGAGGAAAGGGATTTATTTCTTCTTCCACCGCTGGAAGGTTTACACCACAGCAAAGGTAGGAAAGTTCGTACCTCTCATCTAAGGAATAAAATCCTCCACATCTCCCTTTAATTTCTGGTTTGGTTGACTGGCGTTCAGTCGTCGCAGGCAAAGGTATCCGATTGATACGAAAATTAGTGTGCCCAGAGTTTTCAATTTGGATATGACGTAATTATAAATGGGTTGAGTGAGTGTAAGCCTTTCGTTAAATATGGACGAATGGGTTTTTATTACAGTAAGTAAAAGACGATTCGCCAACTATATATATATATATTTAAAATTCAAATGAAAAATATGCTGCCATCTTATCTTATTCGAATGGAGAAAATTAAAAAAGAAAATATTTTTAAAAATTAGAACGGTTAATCAAATCTGTTTAAAAACCTGACTACACCACTTAACTCTTTATTCCGGTTAAAATGACACCTTCCTCTTGTTTCTACGTGCTGTAGTTGCTGAGTTATAAAAAAACATACATACATACAAACATTTTAATTTACAGATATCTATAGATCTATAGATGACTTGATAAGATCTACTTTAACCTCAAATGCGCAAAGAAGAGCTGATTATGAAAGTACAAACATACGTGGAAGGAAATGTATGCGGATTTGCACTTTAAAAGATCAAGATGTTACGGAGCAAAAGTAAACGTAGAAATGCAGAAATACATAATTTTTATTATGCGCACTCGTATAAAGCAGCTTCTATATCGAGGATATTTTCAATCATTATTTTCCTCCTTAAACTGATGTTATCGTAGATTTCTAATGCAATTAGCGCGAATGGCACAGCTGCTTTCATAACTCAATGGGGAAAAATTGTATTCATACATAATTTGTGGACTATAAGACTTTTAAAAAACTGATTGTCATCAAATAGATTATTTTTCTTTCCTGTCAACTATCTCTTTCTTATCCATTCACTATCTCGGCCAATTTGAGCTCCTACTCCAGAATTCTTCCGGGAATACGTTTCTTTCATAAATTCGAAGAAACACCCCGGAAAGAAATCTTATATCGCTTCGTTTTCAGTTCTAATTAAATTATGTCAAATTTAATATAAAGGAGCAAAACAATAAGAAAAATCCTTGTGTATCTCCACTAATTGGCACAAGTGACTTTGAGAATGAACATTTTGGAGATTTTTTTGCAAAACGGAATTTTACATTACAATAGAATAATTATTATTCTATTCTTTTTCTGTTCATTCACAATAAATTTACTATCTGCGGCAAATGGATTAGGGGTGAAATGAGAATATAGCAGATAAGGATAAAAACAGCACAAAATGAGAAATTGGATATATCTAAAGCATATATTTAACCGCCACGATAAAACGTGAAGTGTTTTACGAGATAGCCTTTCGAACATGTTATTCTATAAGAACATGCGGTTCTCAGGAAGTCTTAAATTAACTTTTTTAAAAATGATTAGTAATTTTAAGTTAGATGAAAAATGAATAGCATATAAGAAAAATAGAATCCTAGAATTCATGAGATTTTCCATAGGACGTTAAAACATTCAAATATCTTTATTCCGCCAGACCATTTTATTTCGGCTAAAGAGTAAACAGTATTTAGCTTTAGTGAGAATAATGCATACAACTACCTTCAGGCGAGGTCGTTATATGATTGAACAAAAATACTGATATTAACGAATTAAAGGCCTTTTTGATCGTAAGATACTTAATTACAATTTAAAAAAAATATTTTATGAATGAATATCCCTTGTGCACCATTACCTCTATATGAACATACAATATGAATATAAATAAACACTTTCTTGCTCCGCAGTTAATATTTTCATAAATCTAATTAATCGGATGTTTCATTTTCTTTCCATTACAATCTTCAACGTCGAAATGATTATTTTCTCCACTAATTTTTGTTCCGCCCGAAGTACCCATTTTTCTCATTCCATTTTGGCGCAATATCCTTGACCTAACCCTAATATCCTTATAGAAGGGGATCTTGTTGATGAAATTCTTTTCTCCCAAAAATCCCTTTTGCTTTCCTGTGAAATCTTTTGAACTCAGAGAAATAAATCCGAAATCTCATATCGCCATTCCATCTCATCTATTTCCAGGCGCACGATGATTCTACCCCGCAGGGTTCTATATTACATCACGTAAATAGTAAAGCATAAAAAAGATCAAACTATATAAAACTGGAGCTAGTATATTTTTTATACAATTGGTGTAATTCCGTAAAAGACGTATGTATATACACCGCTTCCCGGTTATAACGCGGGTATCGGGGGAGGAGCTGCGACCCGCGTTATAAGACAACCGCGGTATAACCGAGGACATGACTTCATTTTTTTAATTTCTAAACTTGCTACAAACAACAAAATTGAAATAAAAAATATATATATACAGCGAGTAGAGGAAATTAATTTAATCGATTCCTTGAAACGTCAGTATATTTTGTTTTTACTTTAGTACATAATAATAAAAACGACAGGACTTTCTTTCCAAGAAATAGGGACGAATTACTATCTCAGTACAAGTTACGTTCTGCAACAGCTTGCGTAAATTCCAGCGATTCGGCGTCAGAGTCAGATAATGCTGTTCATTCTGAGGAAGAAAAAGATAATGATGTAGCCACATTTCTTCAAACTCAAAGTGCTACGGGCCACATGCATGCACCATGTCGAGGACGGGGTCGTGGACGCAAAAAGAGACGATGATTCAATATTTTAGATTTGGCTGCAATAAACGCTTGAATATTGCAGAGAGAAATCACAGGGAGAAAACAGATGAGAAGAAACTTTATTCTCATGCTTTGCGAGGAACTTAGAATGAAGTACATGAAGACACGCAAAAATAGTGTCTCGCCTGATGTATCTGAAGTGGAAGAATGGGAGCCAGCCTCAAGCAAAAAGCGTCGCAAATGCCAAATTCGGAAGTGCAAAGGTAATAACACAATTGACACGTGTGCTAGTTGCAAGAAATTTCCATGCGGAATGTGTACAGTGAAACATTTGACCATTTGTGTAGACTGTATGACCAAAGATGTTAACAAGTGAACAAGAACGAATTTAATATTTTTATTTTTTCAAAAAAAAATCATTTTAAAACCAAACAAAAATTATTAAATTATATCATTAAAGATAATTTTTCGACATACTGAATGATATTTAATTAAATTAACGTATTATATTCAGCCAAATATTTTTATAATATTAAGGGTCAAAATGACCCCTGCCGTAATTCTAGGTAGGCAATTAACTTCAGTAATTCTACCGTTAAAACACTGTAATCATTCGCTGAAAGTAATACGAATCCGTGTAATGCAACTCTTATTATACAGGTACTAATATTCAATTAAAAAGCAACTTTCAATTCAATTTCCATTTTTTATCTCTACGAAAACCCCGTTGGAAAAAAAATATTTTCCTTTCGAGTGCATGGCTCAACGGCCATCATGACGAAATACTTTCCCGAAAAACTTTTAAAACCCCGCAACACACGTTTTCAATTTTTTTTAGTCGAAAGACAAAAGGTTTGCGCCATCCTCCGCAATGATTCACACCCGGAAAATCCGGTAATCCGCCGGACCGCCGTTAAACCCGACGCACGACCGTCCTCGGATACCGTGCTATCGGTTAGGCGCATTCGAAACGCGCGGAAACCAATAGGCGGCGTTCGTTCGGAGTACGCTCTTCCCCACCCTTCCCTTTTTTTATTTCTCTCTTTGCCTCATAATGGAAAAGCGTGCGTTCTTGGGTACGACAATGGGAGTTGGAGAGGAACCCACAGGCGAAGAGAGAGCCGAAGATAGGAGGGAATCGGGAGAGCGATAAAAACTCGAGTCCGGCAGTAAAATAGTCCCGGATGGGGGCATGTACATACATCCAACAGACCTTGGAAGAGGAGGATACGCTCTTGGTGTCCCTGCGTAGGCGCAGATTTCATCCGAGTCCGATTCACCCACGATAAGGGCGTCACCCTCATGTGTTGCGACCCACAGCTTACCTGTTTTATCTTCTTACCTAATCCGCGAGCGTTATTTTTTCTTTGTTCGTGGGATGAAAATTTAGAGGGGAGGATGTTCCAAAAAAAACCTACATTTTCGGTTCATTTAAGAATTCTCTGAGCCACCAAACGGCGCCACCGTCATCATCTTGATAATGTTGTACGATAATCTTTTAGGGCGAGGCGAATGGGGGAAAATTAATTAAGGGAGTAGCTTATTTAATCCTGTAATGGCTACGTATTTCTCCACAACATGCCTAGAATGCCTGTGAGAAGATTAAGTAATGTCATCTGTCAAATATAAGCCTTTTCCCTAACTTCAGACCATATTCAAAGTTAAATAGCATTATATAACGCTTTCGTAGCCGATTATATTTGTTTCTTTTTATTTTGTTTCTATAATCAAGTCTTCTTTTAAGCTATATCCGTCTTTAAAACGTGCAGTAGCAAAATCTTCATTTATGCCAGTTACAGAGTATACATATAATAGCTACGTCTGAATTCAGTCAGTTTCCAAAATGACCGAGAAGTATGTATATTTAAATGGCAATTTTAAACCTGCAATCTGAGAAAAAAGTTAAAACGCATGCGTGTATGTAGTGTATAAAATGAACGCCATACCAACTCCAAACGTCGCTAGTAAGTACCTTAACGGGATAGTATATCAAAAAATACGAAATATTACTGCGTAAAGATGCTCTCATTTTTAAGAAGTTTTTATTCCTTTTTAAATAATAAAATGGGATATACTTCGTTTCTAGACATTCTTCACCCTCCCAAATTTTCGTGCCATAAGCCCTTTTGACCTGGTCTTATGTTTATGCAATTTAGAGCTGAGTACCTCCATTCTCCTACTCCCTCCTTTCCCCTCTTATTTCGAACGTAAACACAAGCCGACAAATTCCAGCGCCTCTCCACGAATAAAGAGAGAATCGCTAAATAATTAAGAGCGGTCCCGCGCCCTTCTCCCTCCCGACCTCAATTTTCCAACACTTTTCCCTCCTCCCATTTCACTCTTCCTTATTTGCATCATTGGGTTGGCAGTCAAGTCTAGTAGTACTGTAGCGCTTACCCCTATCTTAGTTATAATTATTCATCGATGACAGTACTCGTTTTGTAACGAATAAGTAGCATAGACGATCAAAATAAGCTTGATTGTTTACTAAAAGGAACATTTTCCATCATTACAGAGTGTGATTAACAAAGCTCTGCTGAAAGGTAGAAAACATGTCATATGATGACCTCACACGAAAACATACCTGACATGGAAGAGGGGTGGTTGACGTGCCTGACTCTCAATACAATAGTACTTGTCAATAAACCTATTATAACATATGTTATTGGAGAAAACTGGTTGTGTTATATGTGAACTTTGAGAAGGAGAACAATTCTGAACTTGACCGGGAAGTTCAGAATTTTTCTCCTTTTCAATGTTCACATTTGTGATTAGCCGTATGCGCTCGCACATAAAAATTACATCTTCCAACATCCCAAGCTGCTGTTTGTGTAAAGTGAATCATTATTGCTCTTTTAATTTAGCGATTAATTTTACTTGGGAGATGCACTTTGAAACTGAATAATTCTCCGATAAAAATATTTAAATGATAACACAACAGGAAAATATCACATTGCAATAAGAAATAATAACCGAATAGTGTCTTTATTATTAGTTTGAAAGCTTTCTTGCACAAAAAAGACGGAAATTCGCGCGCATCGTACTTGCAAAAACATCACATCTTTGTGAACGTGAAGCTTCGCTTTAAACACTTTGACTAGATTAGTAGATTCGGCACGTACCGATAGCCATTCCCAAAATTCTATTTTAAAAATCGTCATACGCTAGGCGTTAATTACCATACGTTCACAAACTTGTCTTTAGCTCTTCAAAAGAGCCGTTCTCTGCGTTCCATTAAACTGTAGGATTAAAGACTATCGACCCGTTTCACGGATAATCCGTTCGCATTCAAGAGAGAGAGGGTTTTAGAGGACCGTCGTTTTCTCCGTCGGAGAGAGAATCCAGGTAGGAAGGGATCCTCGCGGCCCTCATTAAGTGGGACGCAATAATTCAACGCGCGAAGCCGTCGTTCGAAAGGACCTCTCACTTAAAGCGGCTAATTGGCGCTTGTAAAAGTGGAATTTTTGCTTCGTACATTTCATTGCAAAATTCAAGCCCCCAATTCGAATTTTAAATTTCAGTGAATTTGAAGTCATTTGATCAATGAAAAACATCAAACTTTTTAACCTGAATAACGTTCATTTATTGATGGTCACAAAAAAGCACTTCGGGGCCTTTTGTAATGAGGTTGTTAAAGGTCACACCGGACGCCAATCCCCCATAGAGACTCTTCATTGAGAGGTAGATGCAATAACCACATCATTAACAATGCTTATTGGCTCCTCGTCGAGGAAAATCGATATCTGCGACTTTTCATCCTAATAAACAATCAGTTACATGACTACTGCTCTCACGACATCAACTAACGCGTCGCATTTCCACGTGAAATATGATTGCTTCCGAGGCTCAAAGCGGTTCAATCCGATCCAACCCATTCCAGTCAGTCTCTAATCAATCCAATTATAATTATTGTGATTGCACCAAAGTGAAGGAAATTTTTAGGTGCCAATTTTCCGCAACTAATATCTAAGACAACTCCTCACGTCAATTAAATGACTAATTAGCCGTAATCTTTTAAATAAAACCACATCTGTCTCGAAAACCTCATATTATACGAGGTCTGTCCCGAAAGTAATGAGACTGATTTTTTAAAAAATTATGTAATAAAATTACCTATGCCTGAATGTGGTCTCCTTCAAAGTAGTTTCCTTGGGGAGCCACACACCGCTTCCAGCGGTTCCCCCACTCCTGGAAGCAGCACTGGAAGTCTTCTTCCGTGAGCCCATTCAGTACCTCCGTCGCGACACTCTGGATGTTATCAACAGTCTCGAAATGTTGTCCTTTCAAGCGATTTTTCATCTTCGGGAAAAGGAAAAAGTCACAAGGAGCCAAATCTGGGGAGGAGGGTCGCTGCGGAAGGACGGGAATTTGCTCTGAGGCCAAAAACTCCCTGACAGAGAATGCACCGTGGCAGGGTGCGTTGTCATGGTGCAAAATCCAGTTGCCCAGCTGAGGTCGGACACGCAAAACCCTTCTCCTTAGCCGGTCAAGGACCTCCCGATGGAAGGTTTGATTCACGGTTTGACCTCGTGGTACAAATTCTTTGTGTACCACTCCTTCGTGGTCAAAAAACACGATCATTGTCTTGATTTTTGATTTGCTCATTCGAGCTTTCTTTGGCCGCGGCGAATTTTTCGTGTGCCACTGACTCCTCACTTTGCCTTTTGGTTTCCAGGTCGTATTCGAAAACCCATGACTCATCTCCTGTTATCGCCTGATCCATGAAGTCTGGTTCAGTTTCCAAACGATAGAGAATTTCTTGGCACACGTTCCGCTGATTTTCCTTCTGATCCTCTGTCAGATTTTTTGGCATCATTTTTGCGCAAACTTTTCACATGTGGAAATGGTCTGTCAAAATTTGATGGACGGCATTTTTACTCATGTTCAGCTCATTTGCAATGAATCTTAACCGTCGGTCTGTAGCAATGAGAGACCTCACTCGATCCACATTCTCTTCTGATTTCGGTGTTGAAGGTCTTCCCGAGCGATGTGCATCTTCGACATGTTCTCGTCCTTCCTTAAATGCTTTGTGCCACCGAAAAACTTGTGCTTTAGATAAAACGTCTTCGCCGAAGGCTCTTTTTAACTTTTCAAACGTTTCCGTAGCAGTTTTGTTCAGTGTGACGCAAAATTTGATTGCGTACCGTTGCTCGATGTTTCGCTCCATTTTCACCGTGACGGGATGTACAAACACGACCTTGAATAACTAAAGAATATATGACCAGCACTCAACGGAAAAAGTCACAACAGGTCTCGTTGCGTAGAGGAGGGTTATATATACACATTGATAAATGGTCGGAGGGGGCAGCGTTGCCACATTGTGCATAAGAATTTCAGTCTCATTACTTTTGGGACAGACCTCGTATCTATAATGGCGGCCAACTCATTTAATAAGACAGAATAGAGACGTCTTTTAAAATATTTACTTTCAATATACCAGCAGTTGAAATTATTATATAATTAAGGGACTAATCGTGTTTTTAAAATCGATACGGTAAGCCCGCGCCAAAACTTAAAATTTGCAATTCAACCTTCTTTGGACTTGTTCCGATGCGTCGTGATTTTATAATTAGCACCCTGATTATATCATTTGCTACTATATCACGCGCGTTAAATTCATGGGAAATCAACGTTAGACTCATATTGCTGCGAGTTCCCAAATAATGAAAGATATAAACTTTTCGTCTCATTACTTAACATTTAAATGATTCGACAAAGAAGATAGAGAAAAAAAACTGGACAAAGCTACGCCGTTGAAATAGCTTTTTTTCGTAGGACGTAAATAAATGATCACAGGCTCGGGGAAATCCAGACAACATCCAACGTTTCGGGAGGCGGGATCCAAGAGTCTGAGATTGAATTAACTTCCCAGAACACGTTTCCGAGGAAACAAAAAATATACAGCTTGACATGGGTTTGTTCCCGCGCACTTTCAATCCCGGCACATATCTAAAAAGAGAGCAACAAAAAGATTTATTTTCGCAAAAACATTCCTAATGTCCTTTTTGGAATCCTTTTGAATACCTTTAGTGTAATTGAATGAACTCGAAGTAGTTTTTTTTTGTCTGCCATTCCCCTCTTTTAAAGGTACTGACTTGTGGGAGAAAGTAATTACTGTATCGATTTTGCTCACCTCAAAATACGTACGGTGCGCTTTTAAATACTGCAAGGTCAGCGTTAACAGTTCATAAACCTCTTTTCCTTTCTGCAAAGAAGTAATTCCAGCTATTCATATGAAAATCGAGTCAGAGAGGAAAATTTTAAAGATAAACTTCAACTTTAAGGTTAGTACAAATGAAAGAGATTTAACGATATTTTAATAGTAAAAAGGCGTTTGACTGCAATGAGAATTAATATATCTTAAGCAATTCGTGCATGCAACTGAATGATTTACTTTAACACGTTGTCACACCAATAAAATGAATTAAGGCGAGGCTATAACAAATAAAACAATTGTAAATGAATGAGAGTTGACATTTGGCACATATGCGGCAGCCCATAATCTGAAGATATGAAAATATGATTTAATGCATGAATTCGCGGATGACGGGTTATATTTTCGTAATTAATAGCTTTAGAGAATAACAAATTAAATCCGTCGCTCAGAAATGATCTAAAGCTTTCCGTATTATGTTTTCAAAGCTTCCTCCCTCCCTTTTATATCTTTATACATTCTGGGATACACTCCCTTTCATCTCATTGAATATTAACTCGCCTTTGTAATGCATAGATGATTGCCCGACGGACGGGAGGAAACTAAAAGCAACCTTTCCAATGCATTCGAGGCACTCGTGACTTGGGTTTGAAACATTAATTTAAACCCCTAAAGCCAATGGGAAGCATAGTGTGGACCAAACAGAATGAAACATTGACGGGAAGACCAATACGGTGCCAAAGCGTCGCGGAAGTCAATTCACAAGGTTTTCAAAAGTAATTTATTCCTAACGATGCCATATCCTGGCATATATTGGGCTGCGTTGGAATTAAGGTTTGCTCAAAATCTATTACTAAGACAAATACATGTGCAAATAAATTGATGTGTCCAACACACGACTTTCTCCATACGTAAGATGTCAACTAAAATCAAATAAATACGGCGATAGGTACAGTTCAACTTACATGCTTCAGCGCTAGTGATTCAATTGTTCTCACTACCACGCGCGCGAGCTGCCCACTAACCGTCAATTTCGAAGAAAATTGAATACCTCATGATATATTCCTCATATGAAAATTTATTTCAAACAAAAGTTGTAGAAAAAAATAATAATTACAACTTTTATAAATATGTATGTTAACAAAGATTCAGTTTTAAGCAAAATATTTAAGAAAAACTTAAGTTTTACAAGAGTAAACCGCTACTTTCGTTTGAACGATTGTCATCAAAATATTTCAAAATCTTGAGAATATATATAAAATCATAAATATAGAATTTCATGCTGATCTGATGAATAGTTTTTGAGTTAGAGCGCACGCAAAATTTCTGTCTCACACACACGGACACACATAGACCATCGAGAAAGCGGTCAAAACGTGTTCAGAGGACCTCAAAACTTGTATTTACGTTGAAATCTCGAATTTCATTTTTTTCATGATAACAATACTTTCTCTATGCCTACTATGTATGTGGAGAAAGTAAAGAGGCTTCCACCTTTAATTCCCTATACACAGTCTAATACAAATCCTTAAACATTGATACGGAATCGGAAAATTGATTTTTTAAATGCATCTCCAATTAAAAGGTAGGGAAAACCAAATGCGAATATCGTTCAGTATAACTGCTGCTTTGTGGTATAAATTCGCGCTCGAATTTACCCAATTTCTCACTGCTATTTAATGTGTACATTTAAATCCATCCATAAGGTTGAGATATTCTCTCTTGAGGGAGTAGAAAAACTGAAAGCTCGTCGTATTCGTGTGAAATGAACACAATGTAGAAATTGCTCTCTTACACCTGCCTCTGAATGATTCTTTAACAAATTAATTACTGAAAGGGTAAAATAAACCAGATTTTGGAATCGAAGAAAACTATGACAAATCTTATCCGCCCATTAAAATGACCGGAAATACTGATATTTCTAGGTATAGTTACATTATAATATATAGTATATATTTTTCAACATATCATATATTAAAACAAACATAATGGCTGGAATCCAACTGATGAATTTGATAGCTCTGGTAGTCATAAAAATGTCGGGAAGAAGCAGCCATAAATTCTTCCGACAGAATTCAGATGAGTAAACCTGAACAAAATTTTTTCAGGCAACAAACGACGAGTTACCATCGAGTGCGACAAATACCTAGATTAAGTGCGCCATTGGTTATCTCAAACGCTCTATAGATACGAGAGATGCATAGTTAATCCACTGCGATCAATCAAACCGTCTACTGAAAAATAAATGGCCATCAGAAAATCCAAAAAAATTGGGAATGCATAAAATTCTTTTTTATGTGAGACGGTCACAACGTTTTTGCGCGCTCTGCAAAAAAATCCTATGTAAGCATGAACTTTATTCTCAATTAATACCTTTAAATACCATCGAAGGATGACATGCCCCTCCCCTTTCCCCCAAAAAACCATCACATCCTTTATTTAAGTCACCTTAAGTGGCGCTAAGAAAAGGATTTTTTTAAAAACCTCCCTCCTTCTCCAAAGTGCACGTGTCTCGTTTTTAGCCAACGTTCGAGCAGAAGAGGCCACTCAGCGTCATGGAAGGAAGGCAGCCCGCGAAAAACTTCCGTGATAAAAAATCGGGATCATTAGCGGGTTGCAGCGTGATGACTTCCCTGCCTCTCTCTCTCTTCCTCTCTCCCTCCCTCACTCCCTCTCTCTCTCTCGTTTTCCTCCACCTTTCACGACTTCCCTCTACTGTAACATTATTGATTGGATAGAATCTCTTTTCAAGCGCTCATAAATCAACTCTTTATAAGCGAATATCCCTCTCTCTCTCTCCCCCCATTACTCTTCCGTCTCAGGTTATTCAATCTCGCGACTTTCATTGGAAAGGGAGAGAGGAGATGACGAAAGAAATAGATAAAAAGAGTACCCTTATAGAAATCCCCCGTAAAAGTCCTCGGAAGTAACCGGAGAACCCTGCAAAATAATAAGGCCGAATGTTATTCAAATCAATTTCCTCTCGCTTTTTTAATGCGCGGTAAATTTTGAATTAGATTTTTTGGTTTTGTCATTTCTATTGCCCCGTTCATTTCAATGTCTGTATAACTGATGTTGCTTGAAAATATTTTATATTTTAGGTGTCCTTGGATTTTGTAAAAGAAATCGCAATAATCAGTATTTGAATTGTATCCGTATCGTATGTTCCTGCATGTGTACACACATTTATTTATCGATTTCTCGTACAATTATTTATGGCATCCAAAATTTTCCTCCTTTTCAAGCAATTAGTTATGAAAAATATATATGCCAAACTATATCTTTAAATTTACCGGAAAATCATCGATCACGTCTTATGGCCGAAAACAATCTCAAGAATAAGCACTTGAAAAAATGAGGTATCTCTAATAGCATGGCATATATAGCATAAGATTTATTGCGCTTTCGCCCGCGTATATGCTCTCTCATCTATTTATATCCTCAAGCAAAAAGCTACTATCGCTTCGTTTGTTATCGCTTATCTATCGCGGTGCACTTTCCGATGTGCGTGAACTGGGAGAACAAAAGAGCACGCCAACTGAAAAAGAATACTTCCGCTCTTATTGGACGGGCATGTCTCGCTTCATGCTTCGCAGTCGCTTTGTTTTTTTTTCTCTCTTTATTCATATTTTCTGTCTTTTTTTCGCGTCGTCGAGGCGCTCGTTCTGAAACATCCCAGAGAGGGTGATAACAAAAGAGAGAGAGCTTTTCCATCGCGCCATTTCTATCCAACCCTCTATTTCACACCCTCCAGCTTCTCTCTGCCTGTCGCGTCTTTAACTCTCTTACCCTGTCTCTAGCTATACGCAGCAAAATCGCAGACATCATAAATCTCACTTACCGCAGAGTCTGGGCGTAGCCGCGTAAAATGTTCCAGTAACTGCCTGAGTATCAGTGGCTGAGGCAGAGACGGTAGTAGGTTTTGCTGTTGAGAAAATGTTTTACGAGGCCATCCACCTATCCGTGAGAAATTCGCGCTTTTTATCCCTTTAACGGAACCTTTCCAAGAAGCGATCTTTTTTCCTTTTATATAATTCAATAGAAATAGCTTTCCCAGCAAATATGTTAAAATAGAACCAAGGAAAAATTTCTCGTAACTTATACTCCATCATTCCACAGGCGCATCACCAAAGTTTCTTTTCATTATCTTTGTCGCTGTTTTCCACGTTTCGATTATCGTTAACTTAAACGTTTTCATCGTGAGCTCCATTCTCCACATCCCTCCGCTGCCTTGTTCGTGCTGGATTCGTCTGCTTATTTTTTTAGGTCTATTTAGTGTCTGTTTTTTCCCCCGAAAGAGAAATCCGTCTTCCATTACACCCCACGCGCACCTAATGGAGAAGGTCGTATGGAAAATTCATAAATCTTTGTTTGTAAAGAGGCCCAAAAACGTTGACACATTAAGACGACGCTTGCATGGACTCGCTGGTTTCGTGATGGAAGTTGCAGCGCGTATGAGAATGAAACAAGGAAAAGGAATGACGGCATACGAATAGGTGGTTCACGGATATATTTTTCAACGCTGATGAGCTTGATCTACTCCCGACTCTCAGTAGTTACAGTGACCCAGCGCCAGCCTGCTTTATTTATGCCATCACTCAGCGCGGGATGAATTATTGAACATCTGTTTCTACACCCGCGCCTGTAAGATACTGAATCCAAAGATTATCCTGATAAGAAAGTTTGGGATGATGTCTATTCCCGACTTATGACAAAATGCCTCGAAAGATTTCCAACTGATATTTTTCCTCGTAAACGGCTGTGCACGCTTCCGGTATAATCGGACCCAGCAACTGAGGTGAGATTGCAAAGGAAAATGTCGAGTTTTCCCAAGTATTTCCCGTACCCAAACAACTTGGACGTTTTCGAAAGGCTTTCTTCTGCAATAACCGCATCCCTCATTAGTTTTCTTTTTCTCTGGCGGATTAAATCAAACAAATTGTGACAATTCGCTATCCATAAACGAATAATTTATATAATCATCGGGTTCAGTTGTCTTCAATTCTCTCAACAATTTTGCTACCGAGAACTTAATTCAACCCGTACTTCGACCGCTTCCCTCTCCCTTTCTTTTTATTTTTAAAGCAAAGTGATACTGTCACACCCAGTGGCGGATTACCGTACAGGCGCATGAGGCGCTTGCCTGGGGCCTCGACACTAACGGGGGCCTCAATACAATTAAAACTCAGTATTTTATTTAGTAGCATATTTCACAATAAGTATAATCTACTACTTACGTACACATCTCTTGTTTTACTTAGGTTTGCTACAATGTAACGTCCCTTGCGTCATTCGAAAACACATCTCACAGTTACAATTCATTTTTTGTTTATTTTTCAACATGTGCAAGTTTATATAATAAATGTTAAATTTTCTAATTATACATTTCTGTAATTCAATTTATTTAACCTGCTGAATTCAATTTTTCCATTCGTAGGGTTGTGAAAATTTTTGTAACTTGAGTATTCCCCCTCCCGGTCACTTGGAGGCCTCCCGAATTTTTTGCACCTGGGGCCTTCAGATACCTTAATCCGCCACTGGTCACACCAAACGAAATCATAAAAGGTTTTGGAAAATTCGAGGGCATCTTCATTGAGGACGTAAGAGGGAACTCAAGCATCGATATGTGCGGGCTCGTGAGACTGACACAAGCTTCGTTGATGCGACATCGTGATTCCTGCTACGACGCATGTGTGATGCCATTAAGGGACGCGGTTGAAGCAAAATTGAAGGAAAACGTTTTTCAGGGAAATATTACTCCTACTCGTCGCTTTCATTACATCTCGATTGCAGTCCCCCCTACCCTACCCCTCCCTTTTCCTCTCCGCCTCCCCACGCCGCTTCCCTCCCTCTTTTCCGTCTCTTGTTTCGCTGAGTGGTTCAATTAACTCTAGAAGTGCGTGGGGGATCGCCTCCGGTGGATTTCATTTAAAAATAAATATCAGTTCAAACGATATCAAACTGATATGCCGTCTCCGCTTTCATTTTCTCAAAAAAATTCTATTAAAATTGAATACGAGTAGCAATGGTATGGATATTGAAAGCATTCGAGAGTAACTGCTCAAAAAATGAATTAATTTTTAATGAACTCCATTTTTTAAGTAAGAACACAAACTTGATAAAATTATACATACGTATAATATATATATATATATATAGCTGCTTCTTAGATAGAATATAGGACGATGATATAAATTATAAGACGCTTCCAGATGAGCTATAGACTTGAAATTTGTATTTGGTTAAAACCGATGAAAAAATCCGAAATTGCTAACATTCCGATTTTTAGGGGTGTTTTTACCCCATTATTGCCCTATAAGAAAAGCACGCAAATCATGCAGGGATGTATCTGATTTTTAAAATTATTTCCCGTAAGTTTGGAACTCTTTACTTGTAATAACTTCTTTTTGAATACGGAACACTAATTTTATTTTTTTCGAAAAAATGGAGCTTTTTCAGGCTTTAAACGAAGGCAATACGTAACTAACATGGCAATGAGCTCAATGCATATATATGTACAGTGTACCTTCAAAATAGATTGAAATGCTTGCAAAAATGTGTGTGTATGTATATATATATATACACACACACACAGACACACACAGACACACACAGACACACACAGACACACACAGACACACACAGACACACTAGTAGACGGTCCTTGCATTTTGCAAGTATTTTGACAATGTTTGAAGTATATGTATGTGTGTGTGTATACATATATATGTACATATATATATACATATATTTCACAATTACCTTACATAATCATACGTTCTGAGGTATTCAATCAAATATAGCATTTTATGTCTTCAAATTAATAATGAAAAATAAAGCGCTTAAAATTTTCAGGTGAAGTATGTAAGGGTAATATTAAATTTGAGTTTACGCTTTTTATCATGATCCTAAAACCGATTTGAATTATTGAAAAATTTATTTCACCTCAAATTCAAGCACTAAAAGAAGGATTACATTTTCGAGAAGAGGGATTATTGGAAAATTTTCACGTACTTTTACGTAACTAACTCAGATATTATCCAATAGCAGGTCGGAATGCGAATGGCGAAGAGTTAGTCGTTTATCTAATTGTTGAGTTAAAAAAATATATCTTTTAGAACTAGGCAAAATGTCAGTGCGTAATCGAAAGGAATGTAAATTTATACAATTATGATAATGCAGTTTTTCAGTAAAGTTTGTTTTTGAGTATATTTTTTTTAGTGTTTCTAATTAAGATGCTTTTTGCCTTCTCAAAGGAAATGTAGTTTTCTGCCTATTACTTACGATGTGTTATTTTGTTCTTATTTATTACGTTTAAAAAATTAACTGCACGTGTTAGGTAATATAAATACAACCGCCTCCAAATGGAATTTTTTACCGTATGAACAGAAATTTCGTAAAGATGATCTCCAGTAAATTTTACTGCAGCGGAAAAATCGAAAAAACTCGTGGTGACGGCCTACCGGTCAGAATGAGAACTACTGCCTGTGGCGACATTTATCTAACGGGTACTACTGGGTTATCCCGGACCCCTTTTGAAAAATAATTTTTGCAATAACCCTTTCCCGGGAAAAACATTAAAACAAACTAAGAAAATGAGAAATTGTAAAAAAAAACTTTTTATTTACAAGTAACCGAGGATATTGGCGAGCCTTCGGCTCGCTTTCCTTTAAAATTATAATGCCTTTTATATCGGGTATAGCCGTCTCCGGGCGCTATCGCGCCCTTCGCCTCTCTGGAACGAAACTATCCCTTCCCATTGTCCGGTGATTGGGTGGGTAAATGTCGCCACATGCAGATCCCTCACAAGTTGGGCTGTGTAGACGTTAGGTAAATGTCGCCGGCCGGCGCCACGAGTCTGGAGGGGAGATCGCGCATAAGAATCAATTCGAGTTCGAGGAAATTTTGTCGAAATAAAGAAAAGAATCTAGATTTACGAGCAAGGGCGTACCGGAAAATCTGGAGGCCCACCCGCAGCAAATAATACGGGGCCCCCTATGGACGCCTTCATCAGTACGGTTTGAATGATTGGAGGCCCCATAATCCCCCCCCCCCACCCCACCCCGCATTCCGGGGCCTGTCAGTACGCCCATGTTTACGTGGAAGTGTGACTATAAATTAACTGATTCATCTATTGCTCATCCATGGAATGGTGATTTTTAAGGTGAAATACAACATTTCACTAGGAAGTATGTACAAAAAATCTCATCAATATAACCACTAATTTCCGAAGAGTTCACGGGGCGCATCAACAGTTCCTTTTATGGTCAAAACCTTAAAACACTATGCACTCGAAATTTCAACTTACATACGTCGATTATAATCTATATGTAAATGGACAGGCTAATGGATTCAAGCATTATAAATGCAGATCACCGATGAAAGATGTTTTCAATCTATTACACACTTGAAGTATCTACAACTACAACCGCTCGTATATGATTCATTTTATGCACTACATGCTGTTGTATTATATTCATCTTAGCACTTTCAGTAACGTGAAAAAGGTATTTTCTTTCACTACCACGAACATAAACCAAATGAGACAGCTTTCAATTAAAACGCGTCCTAGGACATGCACGTCAAAATACTCAATTAATTGCGACCAACGAATCATCACGGAAATATTTACCTGGTGGAAGTCGATGGTTAGGGAAATAATTAGAATATTTTTTTGCTTACAATTACTTTTTTTGTAAAGCACAGAAACTCACGAGTATTTTTGTGGAATATGACAATATCGCTGTATGCGAATGTAAAAATATTATCTTTTTCCCGAACAAATAATTGCTAAACTTGCTGTTTTTATACCTTTATCAGGTAGGATGCGAACTAAATACACGTTGAAATCAATCGGTAGCTAATGACGTCACCGGCGAACAGATCGGATGACATTTTGATAACTTCTTGTATTCACTTTGAATTTTTCACACTCCACCAAATCACACACACACACACATATGTATATATATTTCAACGGATTTAGTGAAGCTACTACAGCACAACATACAAACTCTTTAAAATACCTATATAGTAGATACTTTTTAAATTACAATTAACTTTTCTTAACAATTAATCATATTTGCTTGTAACAATCCGTTTCCGAACGTATTGCATTCAGATATAACGATAATTGTATTTCCTATCATATATATCACTTTCGCCAAATCCAGCTTCATTTCTTGTGTAATTATGCCTATGAAATGTTTACATTTATGTCTTGTAAGCAAGAAACCCGTGAAAAAGCAACGTACAGTTGTCCATGATTGAACACTGACTCCGATAAATGAACATCAGATACGTGAGATTATTTACGTTAATAAATATTATAATGTAACATATAATGATTTTATTTACAAAAAATGTAAGATTCCACTATTCAATAGACGAAAGAAGGTTCAATTACTTTCATCAATCGTTATAAACGCTTCCTGAATAATAATCAGTATCTATTTACGTTGCTATCCATAAACATCGATCGTTTCGTTGCTTAAACAAAAGTGCGAAGCGAATAACGCTAAACTTTCGTCTATTTGTAAGCTTAATTGAAGTTAATTGAATCGGAGGTAACAATGACGGCCGTCTTGGCAAGGGAGGGGTACGAAAAATCCACAAAATTTCGAAACAAATAGCGTCTTTTTTGAAAACATCGACCGTGAAACATGTACACTTCGCAGGAATAAGATAGTATACTTTTATTCGTCGAATAAAGCAAAAACGAAAAAAATCGGTCCATATTTACGTATTTTAATGCTAGAAGGAAGAATACCTTGCAAGTCAAGATATCGATTCATACGTGTTATCTTATGGAAAAAAGTTAATCCCCTATATTGGCAGCACTGATTAATCCTGGGTGACCAAACTTTGACCATTCACTAAGTTAGGATGTAAGGAAGAATCGTACCAAATTTGGTTATTCTAGCTTTTATCGTTTAGTAGGAGTTCCATGAACAAACACACAAACCAACAAACACACCCTTTAAAATATATTATAGGATATATATATATATATATATCTCACATGCAAAATAAATAACAATATAAAAGGACGCAACAGCAAATAAAAAGAGAATCGCACCATCACTATCGCTGTCTTCCTTTCAAGGAAACATGTCCAAACACGTCCGTCTACTCTCTTGGCGTAACTACGACTTCTGTTCCTGATCGTGCCACTCAATTCCAACTAATCACATAACGCCTAATACCTTACACGAACTTTTTAGTAGCCTCACACCACTTTAATCGGCCAATCACTGCCCTCCTTAAGTCCAAAGAATGCCAGCCATATTAAAGAGGAATTGCGTTACAGTCTAGAGCAGGGGTGGTCAACCCATGGTCCGTGGGCCATTTAGTGGCCCGCAACGACATTTCCTATGGCCCGCTCATGTTAGTCGAGCATTGAACCGAAAAAAAAAATATCTTTGTTCGAGTGGAACCAAAACATAAACCTGACGTTAAAATAGTTTGCGGGTTATCCCACAATTCGGTTACTTTGAATTCCCCACTCTACCTTTATGCTATTATTCCATGTTCTGCTGTTGCAGAGAAGATGACCATGGCATTCGGACAAAAGAAAATGCCCGGTTTATTGCTTCTTCCTTCTACCCCCGACCGCATCCGATAATCCTTAAGGGTCCCTGGTCCCTCTTAAGATATGACGGCCAACGTACTAGATTTATTGAAAGGCGCTTGTGAGATCCTTCTTTGTCTCCTGTAGGTACGATAAAATTTGCCGATTTCATCCAAGTTACGAAAATATGGAATTTCTTGGAGAAAGCATCTCCAAGGGTCTGTTGACCACGGTTGCCATTCATGGGTGTGAATAATTTTCCGTGAAAGCTTATGATTTTAGAGTGAGATAAAGGATTTTCGGTAGATACGTATTAGTGAAGAAGCTTCTATTTCTGCGCTGCGGGTCATTTCGCAGTTCTGTCCCATTACCTTCTTTCTTGGGTGCACGTGTCTCACGGAGCCGTGCATCCTTTGAAACGATCCTCACTCAATCATATGGAGTTCCGAGTGTTCTTTCAAGAAGAAACTAACGAACACGGAGAATTGCTTCTACATTGTTCTGTCGCTGCATTTCAAAAGCTCAGGCGCTGGCACGTTTCTTCCAGTTGAAGGACCAAGTATTTAAGATTTTGGAAGGGAAACATGAGTTACCAACTGAACGTGACCGACTTAAAGACAGAAATTGGCTCTGTGATTTAGCTTTCCTAGTAGATACCATAAACTATGTTAACGATTTAAACACTCAAACACTAGGTCAAAATTGCTGATTACCAACAATGTTTAACCTTGTAAATTCTTTCAAGGCTAAACTGAAATTATTTTCTAGAGTTTCTTTTAGAAAAAACTGGATCAATTTTCAACTCGAAAATGTTTTCAAAGTGAAAGTAATAATTTTTGTTTGAGCTTTGATAGGCACTATTCCGCTTTTGCGGCGCTATATGATTCGTTTAGCTCCCGTTTTGAAGACTTCGAAGGTGAAAGAAACAATGTCTCTCTCTCTCTTCATAAATACGTTCTCTATTTTGGACAGCGACATAGAGAAATATCCACGAAAAATCCAATTGGAAATTGCTGACAATAAAAATCACTCAGGCTTCATACTAAAATTTCGTGAGCTTTGAGAGTCACCAACTTCCCCAGGTTAAAAAGCCTTTTGGAAATTTGTACTCGAAAACAAGTACTCCACATAACCTTGCACTGCATCTTGTGTGCACATTTGGAACAACCTATGTTTCTGAACAGATGTTTTCGACAATGAACTTTGTTAAAAACAAACGTAGATCTGTTTTAACAAACATTCATGTGGGCAGTCTGCTTCTTTTATCGTAGTCGAAAATGAGTCCCAATACTGAGAAATTGTTAATTGAAAAGTAAATTAAAAAATCGCATTGAGATATTTATACAAACATTTATCTTTTTTAATTTAATATTTCAAATGTTGCCATTTAAATAAATCCGTTTAAGTATGTTATTGTAATTATCATTCCTGTTTATTTTTGGCTTAATTTAAATTACGTTAAGGTATCAATTTGAACCGGATGTTAAAGATAATAGGATAGTCCCCCACCAAAAAAATCGTGCCGTTTTATTGGCCCGTCTAAAAAAAAAAAAAAGGTTGTAGAGAGTGGCTGGTTTGTGATTTCCAGCTTGATAAACGAAACGTACCCAAAGCAGGTGGTAAATCGCATCAGGTTTCACGAGAGACTCCCCCTTTTTTTCGAAAACAGATATCTTAGGAGAGGGTTATGCAGAAGGGAGGGGGAAGAAATCAGTTGATGGCGATTGTTCGAAAAAATATATGAAAATATTTTCCAAAAACTGCAGGCGTGAGGGCGATAGATACCCTCTAATGGCGTACTTCAAATCTCGTTTCATGATAAAAATATGCGACCGATGGAATATTTACCCTTTCTGACTATTCGATTTACTCTTTATAAACGTTATATAACGTCTGTGGCTTTCGCAAAGCTGATCTGATGGGTCAAGAAATTAAATACCAAAGCATGGAAAACGTTATAACAAAAATCAACATCCCAAACGCCAAACAATCCTGTAGATTTATGATCAGCTGATTAGCCGCACAAATTTTATATTAAGATTCGTTCGAATTTCGTTAATTAGTATCCTAACACAAGATATTTTATTAATAGGGAAATTTGAGAATCTATCACAACAGCTGAATGACAAAATTTAATTTATTTTTAGGTTTTTAGTACCCTTAATATAAAAGTTGTATGACGTAAAAAAGTAATTTTTATTTTTATTGAACATATATATTGGTTGAGTGAGGGAGAGAGGGGCCATCAATAATGTTTTGCCGCGGGACCTTCTGCTCCTAGTTAGGCCACTGTGCAAATTGTTTGTGCCGAGACCAGTACTTAATCATGGATGATATTTTCCTAGGATTACCGGAGAAACGCTTATCTCTTTTTAATCCTATCCTAATACTTTCACGACTGTAAAATGTAAAATCACAATTTGTATGCATTACCATGCTGCAAATTTATTATTAGGAGGAGACTGATAAAACTATTACGTCCTGGTGTAAGACAAGCATCGTAAAAATTGCTCGTTTTAGGTTTTAGTTTTCGTTTAGGAATTTCTTACACTATAATGATGGGTATACTAAACGGAGGTTCTATTTTTTATAATTTTATATGTTACAATAAATAAATATTGATATAGAAAATACGGTATGGAAATTAACACAGAAAAATCCAAGGTTATGCGAATATCAAGTAAAGAAGAAGAAAATTTGAACATAAGTATTGGAGGAAAGCCATTAGAACAAGTTTCAGATTATAAATACCTTGGAAGCATCATAACGAGAGAAGCAAAATGTACAGATGAAATCAGGACTAGAATAACAAAAGCAAAAGCCGCTTTCAGAAGAAAGAAACTCCTACTAACGGGAAATATAAAGCAGGAAATCCGCAAGAGGTTGATAAAATGCTACGTATGGAGTATAGCTTTGTATGGGGCAGAAACATGGACGCTAAGGAAAAATTATATTAAATACTTGGAAAGCTTCGAAATGTGGACATGGAGAAGAATGCTGAAGATAAAATGGACAGATAGGGTGAAAAATGAGGAAGTACTACGAAGAATAGGAGAGCGAACGACTATACAGACTATCAGAAAGAGGAAGTGCTAGAAGGAAAACTGGATGGAAAAAGAGAAAGAGGTATGAAAAGGTTTCAGCTAGTAGACGACTTGAAAGGGAAAGAGAGCTATCAAGACATGAAGAAAACTGCGGAAAATAGGAGTACATGGAGAACCAAGTTTAACTTAGAATAATCACGGACATGTCAACGGACAGACTACCTATGATGATGATGACCTCAGTTCAACGTCGTTTACTGACACGTTTAATTAATGTATAAATTATTTTACTTGGTTTTATATGGTTTGAATCCCTGAAGCTTTTGAAAACCACCACTTGTGGGTAATCGCGAAGGCTAATCTTAAAAACGAAATGCAGAAACGGTAAAAAAAATAAAAGATCAATATTGAAATTATGAATGAATAAAATAATCCCAGAGTAAATACG
Organism: Uropetala carovei; assembly: GCA_036926305.1. NCBI lineage: Eukaryota > Metazoa > Arthropoda > Insecta > Odonata > Petaluridae > Uropetala > Uropetala carovei. Next base: position 10,695,737 of record JAXCHB010000019.1, on the reverse strand, counting down.
ACAGCGGGGTTGAAAGAGCCTAAAATGAAATTGAATGATAAGCTTAGAATTTGAAAGGCAGAGTGGAAGTCGTTCCTCATCAATTACAAGGCGTTGAATAAATCTTTGAACGGGTCTTCAGCAAGCTTATTATTCCAAATATTCCTAAAAACCTATCCAAATAAAATATGATATGAAAAAAAAAGTTATGACGTGGCTATGGAAGTAGTCCACTACCGTGTTTGGCATAGTTCAAAATTGTTTGCGCTATGGCTCCGAAGCCAAACATTCAAAATCTGCACTTAATATAATGAAACCAGCGGTTAATGAATTCACCTCGAGCTCAAAATGACATTCAGCAAATGCGTGGGTAGTTTTCGTTTCGAGAGGATCTTCGTCGGAACTTATTCAAAAATTCATTTAAAGTTGGAAGAAAATCCAATTGTTGTGAAATTGTTAGGAATTCCCTTCTACATCGCGCCATATTGTCCGAGACCGATGGGTACAAAAAAGGACCACTAATGTAGGAAGCCTACGGCGTTTCAAAGGTTTATTGGGGGTAGGCTTCCTATGCATATTTCCTTTAATTACAGGATCGTGGTTCGAAAACTTTCCTAATTATGAAATTCTACCTACTGTCACAATGAATGCCTGCGAGTTACGTAGGAAAAATTAAAATTCGTGCGTTGCTTCGAATTTTTTATGCTAGAAAATTATATAAATGAGATTCCAAAAGAAACTATGAAATTTCTATAATTATGCTAATTTACACAGAGTTAGATATTTCACAGTGAGGTATTAGATTATAGACGCATATAAATAAAAATAATATGAGTATCAAAATGTTTCGCTGGATATACAAATATTCGCAAACGAGTAAGTATTTAAGAAAATATTTTTTAAATCATGAAAAACCAAACTTATTTTCAACTACCCATAACCATCATATTATCTTTTACATTGGACACACAAGACATTATAACTACGCACAGTTTTAAATATGCCCTTCAAGAAACCCTTAAACATTCTAAAAATAACTGATTTTATAGTTTAGCACATTAAAGTACCCTTCCAGAAAATTACAATAAAAACTCCCCTCGTTCGATATCAAGAGCAAAAAAAAACTAATTTAATATCAACGTAGTCGACCGATAATATCAAAAACTTTTTTTAATTCGCAACTTTCAGCATTTCGACGCAGGAAGCTTATTAACCCCAGACGCGTTTATCTACCCTGAAAGACTTTCGTTAAGAAGTAAGTGGTTTCGGTATTCAGGAAAGTTCGGAGAAAGTGGTGCTGGAATGAGGGAAGGGGGAGGGGGCGAGAGAATGAGGGAGGAGAGAGAGAGAGAGAGAGTGGGAAGACCCTTATCTCACATACTTCTCCCACCGCGCCTCTTCAGCCTCCGAGGGAAATAAAGGGAGGCATTTCGCGCAGCTAGAAAAGCAGACGGAGAAGAAGAGAAAATGAAAACAAGAGTCAGTTATAAAAAGGAGTTTGTGGTGAGACGCACGTGTGAATGTTATCGCCGCTTGGGCGTTTCCAGGAAAAGAACTTAAAGAGAGGGAATTCCGGCCAACAGGTTAAGAGACCGAGGCAGAAATATGAGGTGAGAAAGAAAGGTTGAGAGGTCTGTGCAGGATAAGAGGCACGTGTGAAGAGAGTATAAAGCCTAGGAGGGGACACTTATCTGTTCCCGGCCGACTTCTCTCTTCTTGTCGCATTCCACAGGTTCGCTTTTATTCCCGTTCCGAAGGTTCAGAGTATACGTCTATTTCGATTTTATTCCCGTTCCGCGAAAGGATCTGAACGAGCGTCCACCGAGAATGAAGCGAAAGAAAGAAAGGCTTTCGGCAGGGTCAAACCGAGGCCGGTACCTTCGTTCCCGTTGCTTAAGTTGAACTTAGTCATTGTAGTGTTGCGAAGGAATTAAGCACACTGATTATTCCTCTCTCCATATGCGTTCGAAATGGAAGCGAAGAAGGATTTCTCGCGTTTCGGATAATTTCTTTGCCTGATAAACAGAAACGGTCGAAGGAAATAGTTTGTTTGCGTATCCGTAAATTCCGGATAAACTCGATTCACAAAATACGACCAAATTATATATATATATATATATATATATATAAAGAAACTTTCAAATAGCTAAAAAAAATAGTGATTATGAAATCCAAACGCGTAACAAAATACTGATAATAAACGTTCCAGGTAATAAATAACATCCATAAAAATAAAATGGCAGTTCAATCACAGCAACCTATTAAAGTAGAAAATAACCCTTCTATAAAGAACATTGCCGGTACTGTTTTTATAAGAAATAAATTGTACTTAATCACAATTTTCTTCCAAAATTCAGGGAAAATTTTTATATACATATAAAGTATAAAGCCTAAAAGTTATCAAGATAACAATCTAACCTGTCCCGAAATATTTTTTAAAACTGATTTTGAGTGATGAACGATATTCGCGTGTGCAAATGATTGAAAACGATAGATTAATCTGCTGCCTCAAAGTCGACAATAAACTCCTGACGAGAGAAATTAAGACTCCCTATCTCGGTGTATGCGAGTTTGAATTGACACAGCGTAAAAAAATTATGACCGCCACAAGACAACGATAGCATTTAAGAATCATATCCGCAGGAAAGAAAGAGGATATTTCGGATTCCAACGCGGACGTATTTTTATCGATACCCGATTCACAATATTAGACCTCGCCAATCAGGTAAGTACTAATGTAACTATTATAATCTATGAATCAGTTAAAGAGGGCGAGGAATTCGATTGTATAGGAGAATGACGAAGGGAGGAAAGTAGGAAAAGATAAGGAAAGATTCAAAAGAAACCTTACAATTTTACTGAACTATGGCTTCACGCAAATCGGGCATCAAAGGCATATGAAGGTTGACAAGGAGATATGCAATAGGATAAAAAGATATTAAATGACTGTGTGATGAATTTGAGAAAAATAAGTAGTGAAAAGGACAGATACAGCTGAAACTAAAGGAGAGAGGTTTCAGAAAGAGAAAAGTTATTATGACGTTATCTCATATTTCAGCTTTTAAACAAGGATAGTGAGGCACCAACCATTCAGGTTGCAGATGAAAGCACCTGCAGGCGCATCGCCGAACAAACGTGACGAACTTTCGTAAGACGTGATATGAAACTCAATGCCATTCTTTTTCAGCCTAATAAAGAATACTAAAAGACATAAAAATACGTCATTTTTCTGTTATCCGAAATCTGAGTTTAGTTATCCGTTCAGCGTGCAAATAATCAAAATCGACTTTCTACGTGCGACAACCCTAATTACCTCTTTGTGTTGTATCGGATCGTGAGACTTCAATTTTGTCTTAGTAATCACATTATCAGTCAGTCATACCATAAATTCTTCATTTTCATCAATTCCTCCGTTATAACTGGCCATTTCAAACTTAGAAGGGCGACGAATAAAACGTGGCTCTCAAAGGAAATTTGTTTCACGTTCAACTTAAGGTACGTGAACAACTGGTTGGCCATTCCAGAAGTGCTAAATATACCTACGCCTTGCGCCTCAAGACATTAAGACATTCTCTGCGACGGGTCTGAACGATAAGTTTGAGAAAGAGAGAGAGAGAATAGGATGCGAAGTGTGGATTAGGGAAAGGAGAGAGAGAATGCGAGATAGCGAATAGCAGTGGCGGCTCGTGATATAATAAATAGGTGGTTGCACATTTTCAAAAATATGTTTCAAATACATGTTTCGATAACTGATTAGCGGAGAAACAAAGATACTCATTAGCTAAACAAAATGAACTGTATAAATTTGTAGGTGTTGATTAAATCACCGAATCTATATCTAATAAACAAATTATGATACATTTAGTAATGCCGGGAAAAAACCCAGCATCGATCACACAACACGGCTTGAATGAATGAATATATTTATTCAAGTGTCATCATTCCATAAATTTATTAAAGATTACAAGTAACAAAAACTCATGTAAATTGTTTTCCGTAATAAATTCCAGTAAAATGGCTGCCCCTGACATCGACCTGAATTATTTGTTGCTGTACGCGTACCGCTTAATCCGGCCCTGCACACAACCAATTATGTTTCTCATACACTAACTGATTAAAACTCCGCCTAAATTGACTGTTTTTCCACTTCACCGTTTGTACAATATTTAACTTTGCAGTAGGCCTTCCAAATTTTTTAATTTCTAATTTTTTTTCAGCAGAAAGTAGTGAAAAAGGTTTGGATTGTAAAGCAACTACGGAATTCATTTTATACACTTCTAATAATGTCACTTTTCAAAATATAATGAACACAAAACCCTCTAAACGCCGCTGCTGTTGCAGCTTGACTGCAGCACCTCGCTAACGGGAATAACGGTTTTCTTTGTGTGGTGCAGAAAACGTGCAACCTCTCTGCGACGCGAACCGATTACATTCAGAACCCTTATCGCAAGCATTTCATAAAGGACATTACTACGTAGAAATGAAACAAATTTACATTTTATGAGAGAAATAAAGAACTAAAATAAATACTGAAATAACTGGTGGTTGCGAAACGGTGCATCACAGCCAAAAGCCGCCCCTGGTGAATAGTAAGAAAGAGCGGTGAATGGGATGGATGAAGGAATGGTAAGAGGATGAGAGAGAAGTGTTTCGAGTTAATAAACAACTCCTTAACCGTACAAAGCGAATATTTAGAGACAATAAGAATGGTAAAAGTTAAAAGGTGGGCAAAGGAAGAAAAAAACAATCCAATTCCACATCAACTACCAGTTGTAAGAGCAATGCCCTCGAAATACGTATTTAGAGAATATTTGGAGAGTTGCGTTTGTTACTTGTGCGCGTGTGTGAGTTAGTGTTCTGTCTGACAGGTTCCTGTCGCTATCGAAAGACACATAAACCTGCAGACAACGTGTGTGATACCAGGTCCCTGGCACGGAATCACTTCCCGTAAACCTGATATTATTTCCTTTCCTATCCCTTTCCTTTCCCCCTTTTTAACTTTCTCATACGAAGTATCGAGAAGTATTGTTATCGCGAAAAAATTCGACCTCGAGATTTTTACGGAAATATACGTTTTAGGTGTCGCTGAATCCGAAAACGTGGTGTTTGCAATGCCGTCTGTCTGTCTGTTACTGGCTCTGGAGCCTAGACGGTAGAGCTAAAATGAATGAAATCTCGTAATTAGGCATTTTATCATACTGACAAGGAGAGAGGACTTGAGGTGAAATCCACGGATTCCTGTCATACTTTGCGAGTAGGTAACTTCACTCCCCTAGTGTACGTGTGCAAAACGCTAGGTGTAGATAGGCAGTCGTTATTGAGAAATTAACGATTAAAAATTTAAGGCAACTGAAGCTCAAATGAATACAATAATAAGCCATTAGTTGCTAAGCGAAACGGTGGTCTAGTGGATAGAGACGCGGCCGCCGAAACTTATTTTCGCGCGTTCGAGACCCGTTATCGCGAATTATTTTTTTCGTTTTTTATTTCTTCTTTCATGACACAATAATGCATCATTTATATTTTATCGGTATTTCCTGCGAAAAGTTCGCATTTTCCGCGATTGTGAAATTATTTACGTTAACCTGTTTTATCTATATTTAATTTTGTGTATCTAACTATCCAGGTGTGAGAGGCCTTGAAAGCATAATTATCACCACAGTATTGAAACGCAGCAGCGATTGCCCATTGCTGTAGCATTCTCGTGATGACAAGATGGAGATTTTGCCTAGCTTCCTTGAAGCGATCGTATACGTACGATTCGATCATCACTACTTTATCAGCCAACGTTCCACCACCTTCCAGTTGCTTTTTCCATCTCCATAACTGCAAGTTGCTTTGTAAGTGACGCGTTGTTTTCGATCGCAATGATTTAAAACTCCACGTCGGATGTAATTATGACAATTTAACAGCTTTGACCTTCATTGAAAACGGAATATTATCCGCACTCGTGACTTCTTCATTACATGATGAAGAGGAAGGAGAAGAATGCTGTGATACGACATCCATTCCTTTAATTTCCTCCCTTTGCATGGCGACGTCTTCATCATCAACACACTCTGTTTCTTCCAACAGTTCTTCTTCATCCGCAAATACCATTTCACAAAGCATATTTGTGATACGGTTCTTGATTTCGCGTCCCATGCCTTGAGAACGGATGGAAATTGAAGCACTGACACTATCTGTGAGCAGTTATTTCTCTCGCAGCAGTCGTATACAATATTCTATCGCATCCGTCAGTTCTTGTTTTTGTGTAACACACAAAACAGGCACATTTTCGTGAGATTCCGAACTACCAGCTACAGTCTCCATGCTTGCACCATTCGCTTTGATTGTGAATATTCTCCACCGACCACCACCGTTGAAATCTTTCACAAGCAAATGTAGTGAACTTTGGACTACACGAGTCTATTCTCGGAGCGTTTCATTGTTATTATATCTATTGTTATTATATCATTGTTATTATATCTATCTCGTATTAATAATATACACAAAATTAAATATTGATAAAACAGGTTAACGTAAATAATTTCACAATCGCGGAAAATGCGAACTTTTCGCAGGAAATACCGATAAAATATAAATGATGCATTATTGTGTCATGAAAGAAGAAATAAAAAACGAAAAAAATAATTCGCGATAACGGGTCTCGAACGCGCGAAAATAAGTTTCGGCGGCCGCGTCTCTATCCACTAGACCACCGTTTCGCTTATCAACTAATGGCTTATTATTGTATTCATTTGAGCTTCAGTTGCCTTAAATTTTTAATCGTTAATTTCTCAATAACGACTGCCTATCTACACCTAGCGTTTTGCACACGTACACTAGGGGAGTGAAGTTACCTACTCGCAAAGTATGACAGGAATCCGTGGATTTCACCTCAAGTCCTCTCCTTGTGAGCAGAGTATACATAGAAATGGTTTACATTGCTCAATAATTAAGAGTAGTTTAGTCTAAGCAACTTTAACAATAATTCGATTTTCTCAAAAACGGCTCTAACGAATTTGATCAAATTTCGTACAGTTACTTGAGCTTACGTCTTAAATAATAACAAATAGTTCATATTTCTCAAAAAATGAATATAAGGCCAGTTTATACTAGGCAACTTTAACAACAATTCGATTTTCTCAAAAACGGCCCTAGCATTTTTGATCAAATTTCGTAAAGTTACTTGAGTATACATCTACAATAATACTACGTATTTCATTTTTCTCAATGAATGAATATAAGGCTAGTTTATTCTTGAGCAACTTCAACAAAAATAGGATTTTCTAAAAACAGGCTCATACGATTTTCATTTTCTAAAGATAATTAAAGGACGCATTAGTACCCATATATGAGATAGTTTTTACAATGTATGTTGTACCGATTGTTTTCCCTTTTTGTGCGAGCGCGTGTGGTTGCCGAGTAGGTCCCTGTCGCAACCGTACAGATTCACGAACCTACCAACAACGGTGTGAGTGAGAGTCACTGACGCGGGTTAAAGATTCGTAAACCCTTTCCTTTTATTCTTTCCACCTTAGGATTAGTTCTTGTGTGAGGGAGCGAGTGACTTCGGGTCACTGGCGAGGATTGAAACCCCGCAAACCTGTAAGTGTCCCTTCCTTTTTTGTTTCTTCTTTTTTCTTCCTTTTCACACCTTTTAACTTATACTAATTGTACTGTCTCTAAATATTCGCTTTGTGCGGTTAAGGACTCCTTTCTTAATTCGAAACATCCATTTCGCCGCATTCTCCAACCCATTTTAATGATGAGAGAGAGAGAAGAACGGGAAGCGGAGATTGGAGGAATTCCAATGAGGATGGGAAGAAGAGAGAATATTAAAGGAATTCTGTGGTGCAGGAAAAGGGGGGAGAAGGGAACGCAGAGGAGAAGAGACGGATAACTCCTCGTCACGCGGAAGACTTCGACGCAAACTTTAGACGGAACGAGCGAATATAATGATAAAGTTGAGTTTCCTAAATTAAAACAGGATAAATGTACTTACATTAAGTATCACTGCAAATAAAATAGTTTTGCGGTATTTGGTTACTAATTTTTTTAAAAAGGAAAATTATAATCTAAGGATGGATGAGAAAAGGAAATCTAACTAACATAAAACAAGTTAGGAAAGTGTACAACGTACAACAAATGGGCGTGTTTCGTGCAATGGAGTATTAGAAAGAAATGTTATACCTGTACGTAAGGGAAATAGCACTTTAAAGTTCTTTTCTTCATCATAAATAATCCATTTTCTTACAATTTAAAAATATTGCATGCACACGTAAGGAAATTAAACGTTTGTTTGTGAGATTGTTTATGTTAGTAACAATGAAGAAGTAACCATGCAAGAAATTCAAGAAATGCAAGAAAGTACAACTCGATTTAAGACATTCTTCTTCGATTTTCTTGATAACGGCTACTCCTACGACAAAAATGTATATAAAAAGAAATACTCTAATTTACTATTTCTACAATATTTATTTGAAAAATATTTTGATAAGAGCAATACTTCACGAGATATGACGGAAAGTCATTTTTCATCACCAGTGAAGTGGTACCCCTGATTGGATTACGTGATTAATCTTTGCTATTTTCTTATTATCTTTGATAGTATCCTTAATATCAAATTTCATGAAAATCCATTTGGTAAAAGCCAAGAACAAACATGCGGACGGACGGACAGACCGATGACAATATGCGCTCACGCTGGAAGCAAAACGCGGCTAAAATGGCTTTCTCTCTCCATTGATCACACTCCATTAAAACTTCGTAAATTAATTTCCTGTACAAGTTCTCCGACTAAATTTTTTTCTTGTTACTTATCAAAAGTTAGCATATATATATATATAAACGAATGCGATTAACTTTTACAACCCCGATCAAGTCTTTTGATATTCATGAAAACCAATCGTTAGGAAAACTCAAAATAAATTTTTATTTTTATTTTATAAATAACTATTATAGAAAATGAACTGAATTTAAGGTGGCAGTTGGAAACAAAGATTTTAAAAAACAACTGTTTCATCACTAGTAACACCATTAGAAAGCATGTGTGATGCTAAAAGTTTATTGTCGCTTAGGGAATTCGATCTGGTGACAATTATGCAAAATTTATTACATTTTATCGGAAAGGGACGTATTTAAAGAATTTATTCAGTGGAGAGAAGGGTGCAAAGATGGGAATGGAGGACAGAATGGAGAGAGAGAGAGAATTTTTCCCATAAAACTGAAAGTAAATTTTTAAAACCAAATGGCTCAGTTTCACTTGAATTTTGCATTTTCGCATTATGAATATGACTGTCCAGTTCATTTAATAATTGCCCTGACATTTAAGAAAATACATAACATACATTTAAGAGCAAAGATTAAAATATGAGAAGTAAAATAAGAATCCAACGTTTCTATGAAAGAAAACCTCGATGAATTTCATGCAATTAACATTATTTCGCGCAACATAGAATTGTTTCCATAGTTTTTTCTTTTTAGCAAATTATAATTAGACTTTTCATTCATTGAATTTGCTGCTTAATGGCCTGTTATTACAAAGTAAATACATTTTGTTATCTATTGCCTTTGAAATGGAAGATTCAAAACCTTATACGTGTAATCCGGACCACAACACATCGATTAATACGATATATCTCAATAACTATAATTAGTATAGTGGAAACTAGTCAAAAATGACGGGAAGACTATTATCTTGATCGGATGAAAAAATCACTTTAACAGCTTTTTAATCGCCACATTCTTGGTGAATGTTTTTTCATTCATCAAAATCTTTCCTTGATAATTGGTGTCTTGTACAAAGACTTTCACATTTTTATAATTTCTTGCTTTTATGAGGGTCACGTAAAGTTGACACTGTCCAAATACAGAATCAGGCAAGTAAACACCAAATCAAATGATCAAATGTTTGACCTTGGACTTTATTGTCATTGCAAAAGCCAAAATGATTGGAAATTGGCGTATTCGCACGGTGAAAGATAAACTACTGTCACTTGCTATCAAATTAATTCGTGAAATAACAGTTTCGTGAAGTTCAGGTTACACTCTGGCTTCAGAAATTTCAGCGCACACACACACATAGCGATCGATTTTTTCAGCTGAATCGAGCTTATCACCATCATTCAAAATGAAAAGCATATGGTAGAGGGTTTTTAGGAAATTAATTTAGAATACAACAATATTTAATATTTAAATGAAAACTATATTTTGTTTCTTTATTTTGTTTGTTTCTATGGAACGTCGGGTTATTTAATATTCGGGTTATGTAATATTTAAATGTAAACTTTCAGGAAATTAAATTTAGTATTAGAATACACCAATAATAATATTTAAATGTAAATTTTATTTTGTTTGTTTCCATGGAGCGAAATGTTAACAAAATTGTTAAATCAATCAATCAATCACAAAGGAAATTTGTAGTATTAGATTAATTAATTGTAGACATTTAAAAAATGCCATGTACCTGTTCGCTTTATCAATTCCTCCTGTCTACATTTTATAAACTTTTGAGCCTATCGATAAACTTCGCACCGCGATACCAAACGTGGCAAACGTCCTAACACAAAGGGCGAACATTCCATCTGATTCTCCCTCTCTCTCTCTCTCTCTCAATCCTCCTGCAGAGGGGAATGGGACTTTTAGCCACAGCCACCTCGCCGCGGCCGCCTCGCCGCAGCCATCTCGCCGCGAAGGTACCTTTCGCCGCGGCCTTCTCGCCGCGAGGACTTCTCTCGCCGTGATTGATTAAAAATTAACGGCAAATCACGTTGAATATTACATATTAGTTTTATTTTACATTATACGTTTATTTTTAAGTAGGTATATATGAAAATCTCACGGCCTATGCGAACAATGTTGAGTTTTCTTTCTGTCTTCACGTCTTTGTCTGATTTCCGTCCTTTATTAATAATAAGTGTTTAACATAATATTAATATTAAACGTGCTGATTATCCTATGCTATTAACATATCGCTCTACCGTAGCAATAAAACTCTGACGATCGCGAAGAACCTTAATCGCTTATCCATCGCTAATTTGATAAAAATGCTTTGGGTGCGATTCGTCTAACATGTAACTATACACTATTAAATTGAGTGAATTGAGATAAAGCGAAAAGAAGATTTCGACAAACCAAAAAGAAGCGTTGAGTTTTCAAATACGAGTGCCCAAATATGGAGTTTTGAAGTGATAAAAACTATGAATTGTTTTCATGCTTGCTTCGTACTTTCTCATATACGAAGTATATTGAGAAAGTATTGTTATCGCGAAAAAAATCGACCTCGATATTTTTACGGAAATACACGTTTTAGGTGTTGCTGAATCCGAACAAGTGGTTTTCGCAATGCCGTCTGTCTGTCTATCTGTCTGTTACTGGCTCTGGAGCCTAAACGGCAGACGTTGAAGAGTAGAAGAATTGATTACAAAAGGAAAATTTTTGAAAAATTCGAAAGCTCCGAATTCGTTGAAGACGTACGCGGCATAGTCGTCCCCATCGGTGTTAGTGAACGTAATGTTAGATCAGAGTACAGGAGAAAATATGTCGAAACAATCGCTAGAACAGAGAAATACTACAGATCCTTTTTCCCAGACGCGATAAGACAGTCCAAGAGAGGAATTAGTTAGAGTTCACTTGGTGTTGTGACACCGCCTGCCAAACGCTTCTAGCGGCTTGCAGGGTATTGATGTAAATGTAAACGATAAAGCGAAAATGAATGGAATCACGTACTTAAGCATTTTATCATACTGAGCAGAGACTATGATGAAATGGTTGACATTGATCAGTAATTAAGGGAAGTTTATTCTACGCGTTTTTAAGAACAATTTGATTTTCTCAAAAACGGCTCTAACGATTTTGATCAAATTTCGTACAGTTACTTGAGTTTACGTCTTCAATAATACTACATAGTTCATGTTTATTCTAGAAAACTTTAACAATAATTTGATTTTCTTAAAATACGAAGTTGCCGCTTCGTTAATATGTGATTCACTTTGGAATACAAGTGGGTATTCTAGCTTTGCACATTCCACGTTCTTCACAACGCCAAAATTTCTCACGCTCATCGCTACTTAACCGCTCAAACACATACACAAAACCGTCCACTAATAGTTTCTCCTTTCCACGGATAGACAGAATAATTTCCATTTTAAGGGATTAGTAAAAGTTAGAAAAACTTTCGGAATGTTATTGTAAAGTGAATAAAAATGTTCACTGAGCAAGTTAGCAAGGATCCACAGACGATATCACACCGTGAATGGGAACTCGGAGGACGGATGTTTACCATACGGTAGCAAAGATAAGACTGCCATAATCATGGTCGATCTTAGGCTATAGCTCGATTGTTTAGCGAAAGGCCGAATTGTCCTACCTTCCATGGTCATCGACACCCTCACGCTCCCATACCCTGTCGCCATGGGGTCCAAACCCCAACCAAATTCACTAATCCTCAAGTCCCTTGGTTCGTTCCACAAATTTGACATTAAGATAATATCTAACGACTTCCAGAAATTCCATGGGGAAATTTACTCATTTGAGAATTCCTTGAATCTTATGAATGCCTAGTGGGAGTAGTTTTATTTTCTAGTTCAGTTCCTCGTGCAGGTGGTCAATAGAGGAGGAAGCTTCTTTGATACTAAGTATAACAACTACTGAAATATATTTTTAAGGAAACCTTTATTTATCATTTTATACATGCAAAATATAATAGTTACAATAATAGTTAATAATTATTTTGATATTTATTTGTCACTTGCTTCAGTGCTATCACTTTCATTCTCCAAATTTATATTAACAAGTATTTCTTCAATTCCGTTCATTACACATTCTCTTTGAATGTACTCATTTTCTGTATTTTTTCTGGCATACTGTTCTCCACTCATTTTCACCTATTAAATTACGTTTCTCCTCCACTAACTCCTGCGTCGTCGCCTGCCATTGTAAAACGATCGAGCTATAACCACGGCAAATTATGCATGAATCTCATCGAGAGAATTCTTTGAAGCCATTAGTGCATCTCAATAAGTCGATTTTTAAAAATAGGGTATCCTCTCAGAAAGAAAAATTTATTCAAATGGTAATTATACAAAAACCTTGTTTTTGTGCTTTTTGATAGGCAAAATCATGCAATAATTTTCAAAAGTTTAAGACAACTTCTCTACGTTAATGGCCGCCAGTCAACCATTCCTATGACTGCTGATATCAAGCACGTACACAATATAGGAAGTCTAATTTGGATTATACCCCTAGTTCCATTATAAACTCAAATGATACAGAAAATAATTTCTTCAGAATACGAATAAAATGTACTGAATAGACGCTTTAATAAAGTTTTCTAGATCAAAAGAGGAGATAATAATTTGCGTAAAAGCACATTTTATAATTATATGCATTTCAAAAATAAATGTAACTCATGATGATCATTCATGCGGGTTGACTTCAAGAATTTAATTTTACAGTCAAGATAACCTAATAAAAAAGAATTTCGGAATATTTAATTGGTTATTCTGAATTTTAGAGTTTCGTTTCTAGTTTAACTCACATTCGTTTACCATAAAAATTCCCTTAAACACTCGACTTACTAAAATTCAAAGACTTTCTCACAGTTTATCAATACATACTGATGTTTTTCAACTTGGACTCGCTTCTAGAAAAGTAAAAACATTAAACTACTACACACTATACATTTTATATGCTTTGTATATCGTTTGTATTGCAGATAATACCATAGGTAAAAATTACAATTCGGAAGTAAACTTTTATCTATCTTCTCTAAAAATTCAACTCTGGAATGCACTTAAAAACATCCGCCGCAAAAAGTCTCCGCGGCGAAAGTCCTCGCGGCGAGACGGCTGCGGCGAAAGGTCTTCGCGGCGAGACGGCCGCGGCGAGGTGGCCGCGGCGAGATGGCTGCGTCGAGATGTCCTAGACCCTCAATTACTACATTCTTGCATTACCCTTCTCTCCTATTTCCCATCTTCCTCCCTCTCTCCTCCCACTACCTATCCCCCTCTCTCCTGTTTCCCCCTCCTTCTCCACCCTTTCTCCTACCTCCCTTTCACCTCTCTTTTCCCCTCACTCTCTCCCCTCTCTCCTTCGCCCCTCCCTCTCTCGCCCCTCTCCTCTTCCCCTTACCATCTCTTCATTTAAACGGCTTACCAAAAACGTTCACTTTACGCTAGGAAGCTATATACGATTTTACAACAATAGGACTTCTTTCTTTAACACGATCCAGGTCCGAAGCTCAGATTACAATAGTTCGAATTTATATGAGAAAATGAATAAAAGCCTGCACATCGAAAAGTCGAGTTGGTGCAGACATCCTAAGCCTTTTATAGATACTAGTTGAACCCGCGCTATGTTTGCGCGTTTTTAAAAATTAATTTATCAAAAATTAAGTACTGTGTAAAAAAACCCGATCTCAATCATTCACATTTAACTATATTGATGCGTTTTCCATGTACATATTGGTAAGGTTCGCGGGTTCGAATCTCGCTGAGGGCACGGCTGTGTTTGCGTATTGACAATTTATTATGCGAAGTCAGTCCGAAATCTACATTTTTAATTTCATATTAGAGAGAAAATTATTGCTACGCAGTAACTGATTCCGAACTTTTTCATTTCCCATAAAATAACACGTAAAAATGGAATTCTCGACCTGCAGATTTTCATTCTTTTTTAGATTAAAATAATAAAATATTGACCTACAATCTTCGGTTATGAACCATTTTGAATAAAACATTATAAAGTTTCTTATTCTGTTCATCATAATCCGCCTACAGTTCGAAATAGCTCAATTTAAACGTTTAATGCATGTAATACTGGAATTCAAGTGGAAAATAAAAGGGTAACTGAAATGGTAAGATCAGTTTATATACATGGGTCAAAAACATACGTATGTCCTTATTCTCATCTAATTTGAACTTTATGCGTGAGACTATTTGCGTTAATAAGCATTGTTGATGTATAATATAATGGTTCTACTTAGTAAAATATATGATACCAGCAATCAAACGATGAAATGAAGATTCACCTTCTTTGAATCGATCGTTAGAAACGCTTCCCATACGCTGTTTACTGAATAATTATCCGTAAATATTTGCCCTTCTATGCATACAAAAAATTTGACGTATTCTTTTTAGTAGATAATATTATCGGACCATGCACTCACCTCGTACGATCATATAACTCTATTCAATTTTTTCCTTTAGAGGTTTCTTTAAGTAAAGGGCTCTGCCCCTGACTGCTGTCCGGTTTAAACCCGTGAGATTGGTGGCAAAAATAGAGCATATCTTTCCAGCTCTGTTTAAGAGCTTGTGTGTTAAGTCTTCTGTCTCTTTTCCACATCCATTCGGGAGAAGAACCCATAAGTCAGTAAGAAATCTGCTTTTTAAGTCATCTTAGAGAGGATATTAATGCTACACAGTAATTGATCACGAACATTTATGTTTATAAATTTCTTTGTTTCTTATTATTGAATAATATGACCTTTCTTTTTATATATAACAATCAATGCAACCGTTTATTTAGAATATCTACGAAGAGACGAAAACCGTGTAACTTTCAATATGTTCAAAAAATTACGTTCTCACAGGTCACAGGACTAAGTTTTTTCAAGGTCTTCACGTAGGTCTTTCGCGTGCTCCTTGAAATGCATTTACCACGTCTATGGTCAAACCATCGCATTTCACATTCCCCATTTCGGATTTTGCTTCCACCCCATTTGTATTTCCCCCTTTTTTTTACTCATCCCCCCTCAAAAATCCCTCTCTCATTCCTCCTTTTCTGACGGCATGACCCTAGAGGGGGGCGGAGTCGATGGTTGCTCGCAGTGGCACCTCATTGAGTAGCAAAGAAGACTTTCTACGGGAAAGATTGAGCCTTGTGGCCACCAAGCGAAGACGATCGTGTGATTAAATGTGATATCGGCTTAATTATTGTCGCACGGGAGTTTCTAAGTGAATGGTAATGATTTTTGATTCTCCCACATTGCTCTCCATGGAAATCCAATTGTCGTTTGCCAAGGAAAAACAATCTCAGGAGGAAAGGATGAAAAAGCGTTCGGTTGTTAAAAGAGTGGTAACGGGTGCAAGTTTTACAGTTAGTCGGCGTTACTCCAAGATAAAGTGTCGTCTTAATTTGGTGCGTATGCATAATTTAATGTGTCCGCGATGGTGCGTATGCGCTCGACAGTAGGACGTGCATCGACACAGCAGCGATGGGCGCACGCCGTCATGGACTCATCAATCCTTCGGACACACCTGTAGAATACGTTGGGTGCGGGTGTTTTCGCCGAGTGCCTTATACTCATGACACAACAAATGGTGAGTTGATAGTTCCCCCAATTCTCTTGTACTCTCGTATCGCCTGAACCAACCTAGGAGAATTATGAAACATTTTAGTTCCTGTAGCATATATGTACTCTGAACCATCCTCTGAAAATTCGCCTCAATCACGCCCTTCAGTCACGGCACGTACACTCACATAAATGCATTGTACTCTAAGGAAGTTATTTTAAAGTGGAACATGCGTTGCTAAATGAATAAATCTTACGTGAATTCAATTACTAATTACCTACCGGATAGTCTTCGAAGGACGGATCAAGTACGATAAATTTATTGCTCTTATGAAAATTTCTACATAGATATTTGAGTCCTCAACCTTTAATTCTTGCAGATGTATTGATCCATAAATATAGTTATGCATTCGTCGTAAAATAACAACATACACTTACGGTTGGTTACACTGCTTTATAATGATATCTTTGAAAACTTTTTCTCGAAAAAGAAATTTTAAAACATTAGTAATTATCCAAGAAATCCTTTTTTATTGAATCAACTAAGAAATATTCCTTTATATCACCGAGAAAAGTCAATCTAAATTATTTAACATTTCCATCCCAGAAATAGCCAGTGATATGAACCGATAGATGGCGTGTTTTTCTACTGTTGCAGTTCTACCTTGGTCGGAGTAGGACGTCTTTTCTTTCCCTCAGTTCGTTAGACACGATCGCGACTTCCAGAAAAATCCGGCGGTGCTCTCAAAGGTCAAATCACCACCACCTAATCCCGAATTAGGTAGCTTTCAACTATTCAATTTCTTAGTTTAGTTACGTTTACCTCTAAAAGTTTAAGTCACTATGTGACGATTTGCTAACCTAGGCTTGGAGAACAGTTGCCCTGGATTCATATTTATTTTCATTTATATGTAACCTTATATTTGCAGTTTTTCACACCAAGTAACGCATAGAAATGGAAGTGTTCTGCACTCTTCTCTTTTAGCAACACTAACACTGCAGTCGCCTCTGTTTCTATGTGTTTTCATTCAGTTACAGTTAGGCGCAGAGTTATTAATTACATTTAGAATCAGGTGCATTCTGGTTATTAGCGTAGAATATCTTTACTAATACTAACACACCAGAGTGTACCTGTTTCTAAATTTGCCTCATCAAGGAGTTTTTGAAGTCGTGAATTTTATTGTTCAGTTCTTTAAATTCTGTAGGATGAATCATCGCCTTTCACTGGAGTACGCTTTCCAAGTGTTCGTAATAACAGCGAACGAGGCAAAGATACGACTTCTTCCTAGGGGAAGTCAATACTACGTTTCACTTGGATATGAATTCCGTGTTAGGCCGATGATTCTATCGGTATTAGATTTGAATTTGCAGTTTTACATATTACTACACGGATGCAAAGTGTCCATAGTAGTGTAGTGTAGTTTCTAACCAACTAACCTTGGGCGCTTTGCATCTGTACTTATGTTTTCATTTCTAAATTTTTTAAGTGGTAAATTAAACTTTCAGCCTCTCCGTTAGATTTTTGATTACATAGGTGGGTTTTTCTAAATATATGGGTCCGGGGCAATCTGCTCTCAGAGAGAGACAGTATCGTTTCGACAGTAAGTAGAGATTGCTGGTAGGGACAGTCGGCGAATCGGGATTCGTGGCGGTCAGCCAGTGGACCATTTGTGCTGGCGGAAAACAAGATCGGTAAGTCAACGGAATTTTTCATCCCCTACAACTTACCCTCGAATTGGTTTGATTTTATATTCGTGTTACTATAGGGAATTTATGCAAGGAATCCTACTTCAAAGTATCCGTGTGGATGAGATACGAAAATACACATTGAATATATATTGTCACTATTTTGCTGAAATCGTGATTCTTCACCATGAAATATTGCTTAAATATTACCTTAATGTGCATTGTTTGAATTTGTTTTTGTTTTCTTCGGGTTTTATTTGTGTAAAGATGCAGCCTATAACAGAACGTTGATCGCCTTTGTGGATTTGATTTTTTAAATATCCAGCTAAATGTATCAGTGTAAATCAAATCATTTAAGTACGCGTGTCTGTTCGCATAGAAACGCTCTCCCGAACGTTCCATGAATTTCTTTTCGAATACCAGCTGGTTATTAAACGACGATGGGCATTCAATTTCACGAAATAAAATTAATGGAATGGTTTACAGAGCGCAACTGCGCATCAGCGACGACGCCATGGGACAGACCGCCGACGGGCTGAGCACCGAGGAGCCAAATGCCGACAGCTGCGGCAGCGAGAGACGACTACGAGTGACACGTCGCTGAGGAGCAGCCTGCAGTGACCGAGGATAAGGTATTGCAGGCAAGAGGTGCTTCGGAGGATGAGGTATTTCACCTACGGTGTGGTATTCTGGGTGATTTTTGGTGAGTCGTGTAACGATTTGTTATCGATGTGTTTACGCCTAATTTACTCGCATTTACCTATTGTTTTTTCATGGTATTGAAATGAGGTTTTGTTCGCATAGTGCTTTAAAGACTGACTGTATCTATTCACATGTGTTATCTTATGTTGTTGTATGACTGACAACCCATAGCGCTATGTGGTTTGACAGCACAGGCCTGTGCAGACATGGGACATTGTTTACGATGTCTATCGTCTGACGAGACGCTTAATGCTTACGACTTATTGGATTATTTGATCGATTTCTAGTGTATTACTGCTGTTTTTTTGGTGTGATTCGACTGCCATATTGAATGAATCGGTGTCTCGTTGTATTTACTTGTTTTGATAATTTGTGTTATTGCCTATTTATTTATAGTCGAATTTATTTATTGGTGTCTTGTAGTAACATTTGTACCTATTAGATTATTTTATGACTATGCTATTTTACTATATCATATTTTTGTTTACTAGCGACTTGTTTTCATATTTTGTATGTTTGCATATTGATTTGGAATTGCTATGTGTTAATTTTGGGTTTATTTATTTTATTTCGAGTACTCATATAAGTTTTATATCCATTTTGTGATTGTGCTTAATTAATGATTTATTTTTTAATTCTACGAATCTTTTTAATGTGTTGGTAATTTATTTTTCAGTGATTTAGGGTGAAAAATCTTGATTTCTGTATCATTTAATGCAATGAGTATATGTCATTTCATGTTTTTCGATTATCCTCTTGCAGGAGTTGCATCAATGGAATAGGCCTCGATTATATCGGGGGAAATGCCATATAAAAGAAAGGTTAACGAATGGAATGCTCTACCTCTTGGGTCATTCGGAAACGGGCACAAATTTGAAATCCTCCAGTGACTTGCATATCAACTAAAAGAGCGTGGTGGAATTCGTACTACTTGAAGACTGGGAACGAGCTCATCTCTCTGGAAAGTGATTTTTTCCAATGTTTTATGAATTTCTTTGAAATCATTGAGGTTATGTATTTCTAATAGCTTGCTGTCATTCGTGAAAAACTAAATTGTATTTTAATCATGTTAAATGCTTAATAAAGATTAAAATGTTATCTTCATTAAATTCATTATTTTAGAAAATAGAAATGTCCTTTCACTGACTTAGAGGATGAAGGTAAAAAGGCTACATTAACTTCTGTTCCATTCATTCACGTTTAATTGCATATTCTGAAACAACATTAAGTGGTTTTTTGGGTTTTACTTGTATAGCTTGCAAATTGAAATTACAATGCAGTAGTAAGTAATAGGTCTTACATTTTATTGAAATGAAATTCACTTTCCATCAAAATATTTTAATATTTTTCGCATAATAAATAAACAACTACCTGTGCCCCACATAACATAAGCTGATCTATCAGGTCTCAAATGTCTTCATTAAACATTCAGGCATTTTTTTTAACTTATATCTTTTAATCAAAGTTTTCTCTAAAGACAAAACTGCCAATTTCTGGGTTCTTTCCTCGCACTACAGTAAGTGAATCAAACGATCTGACTCTTAATAGAGCAACATATAATTGTCCATGACTAAAAACAGGCTTAGGTAGGTAAAGGCATTTTATCAAATGTTTGGCCTCTTGACTTAATGATTGTTATTGAAAAAGTCAATCATGCAGATAATTGTTTTCATTTGAAACTGAATGGTAAATTTGTATCTGATGGAATGAGTGAGATTCTGGGAATAAGTACCGTGTCTGAGTTTGCTGCACCGAACAATTTTGCTTTGATTATGTGTGTTTGTATCTGAGTGACAGTAAGTCTTTCACCAGTACATAGTCCTCTCAAATGCAATACATTACTAAGGAACATGATAACGGCTCCTACTTTAAGCTTCAGTTCATGAGGAGGCATTCCGGCTGGAGCTGTACCCACGTAATGTTTACACGGATTTCTTTCAATTAATTTATTAATAATTATGTGAAACAATTAATGGTGCAAATGACATCCCCATAGAAAAATATTCCATTAAAGACGTATTTTACTATATTCTTGCATTATTGATACATCTCCCTCTCTCTCCATATCCCACCTCTCCCCCCTCCCCCTCTTTCCCCTCTCTCCCTTCCACCTCTTAACTTTCCCCCTCTCTCACCCTGTCATCTTTTCCCTTTACCCTCTATTACTACATTCTTGCATTACCCTTCTTCTCTCCTATTTCCCATCTTCCTCTCTCTCTCCTCCCACTACCTATCCCCCTCTCTCCTGCTTCCCCCTCCTTCTCCACCCTTTCTCCTACCTCCCTTTCACCTCTCTTTCCCCCTCACACTCTCCCCTCTCTCCTTCGCCCCTCCCTCTCTCGCCCCTCTCCTCTTCCCCTTACCATCTCTTCATTTAAACGGCTTACCAAAAACGTTCACTTTACGCTAGGAAGCTATATACGATTTTACAACAATAGGACTTCTTTCTTTAACACGATCCAGGTCCGAAGCTCAGATTACAATAGTTCGAATTTATATGAGAAAATGAATAAAAGCCTGCACATCGAAAAGTCGAGTTGGTGCAGACATCCTAAGCCTTTCATAGATACTAGTTGAACCCGCGCTATGTTTGCGCGTTTTTTAAAATTAATTTATCAAAAATTAAGTACTGTGTAAAAAAACCCGATCTCAATCATTCACATTTAACTATATTGATGCGTTTTCCATGTACATATTGGTAAGGTTCGCGGGTTCGAATCTCGCACTTAAAAACATCCGCCGCAAAAAGTCTCCGCGGCGAAAGTCCTCGCGGCGAGACGGCTGCGGCGAAAGGTCTTCGCGGCGAGACGGCCGCGGCGAGGTGGCCGCGGCGAGATGGCTGCGTCGAGATGGCTGCGTCGAGATGTCCTAGACCCCCTGCAGAGCGACAGTAAATCGCAGCGTCATAAACGTCCGTTTTGATGTACTCAGATGCCACTGCGATCGCATCGCACGGGATTTCGTCAGAGACGAAATAAAAGTTCACTTTATCTTCTAGGGGCCGCCCTGCGCGAACAATGAGGGTTGTATTTGTGACACAATGGGAGCGTTCGACACTGGAAACGGGAGAATACTAAAACACAAACGACCTAGTGCACGAAAGTTGGAAAAATGCATCTGCACAGAATGCTGGAATGTCCCGATTTTGTCAACTACGACCCTTCGGAAATTTCATTGACGCTGGCCTAATGCGACACAATTGCTTTTCCGTGAGTCACTCATTGCTTCATCAACATTTTGTGGTTTCACATCACCGTACAAAATATCTGACTGTTCATCTGTTAAAATACTTCATTCTGTTTTCGCCTATTAACGAGCATGCCTTATTTTCAGCGATTTAAATTCCAAGTATGTTGAACTCGCACAATTTCTCGAAGTCCAGTATTCCACCTTTAATAGCAACCTTTCACTGCATATTAGAGGTGTCCGATTTCGCATGTTGATTGGCATTAATAACCGATGAGCGATATTGGCACATGTCAAACGAATGAGAGGGTGATATTAATAATTCAATTGAAAACTATTAATAGCATGTAACGCTCTATACTGATACCTCTTCCCAACAAAAATTGAATTCTCGAATTAAAATCACTCGATCCGAATTTCAACGATAATTTCTGCAAACACCCACATCAGAAATATCTACTAATGTGCATATTTCACTGAAACTCACGCGGCTTGTCAAAACGGATGAAATTATGACAACTATAAAATGCAACGGATTTCCAGATCAGAGGTGCGCCAAAAGAATTAGTTTCAAAGGGTAACAGAGTGTCATCTATGAATCCTACGCAAAGTAATTCATTCCGATAGCCTTTTATTCCACAGCCTAAATCTTTCCTCAAGTTATTCTTTCTTCAAGATACGCGATATACGCCCAAACTCTCGAAAAGCTTCAAGATCCGTATAATTTCATCAAAAAGAGTACGATATGCCGATTGGGCACGCCAGAAAAGTTTCATCTTTTTCCGTAGTCGCTAGACTTTTTCCTATTTTTATATCTATTTACATTCCGCTAAAAGACGATAAAACATGGACTTGATATTAATTACAATTTTATGCGTATGGAGTAAGGACCGGCAGCACAGTTCTTTCAGATGCTGAGCATGATGGAAGAAGTGACATACTAATCTCAATCTTGCCTTGGAAAAACCCCTATCTAAATGTCTACGAATCCATGATTTATGCTACAAGTTTAGAATAAATTGAGCGCATTTCTTTCAATATATTGCGCAGTGGTAACTTTCTTTCAGTTTTTTTACTTTTATTTCCTAGAGCTAGAAAAAAAGCGCAGCTTGGATATTTTCAAGCAAGAATTCAACCGGTATTGATAGCAACTGATCTCTAATGATATGTCTATCGCTGCATTAATGTTTTTGTTTATAATTAATAAGTATTTTAATTTTTTATGAAAAAATTATTTTCGCGTGGCATACTTTCTCGGATCATTCCGCAATTTCATTAGCAATGTACATTAGCGAAACATAAAAATGACGCAGTTAAAAATTTTTCCATCTCTGCTCGTTCATTGATGCAAAGAAACATGACCTTTTTTTATTCAACCGGCGCACCCAATGGGGCAGAAGGCAAATTCTGAACAAAAAAAATCGGTACAATATACATTGTACAAGCTTTCTCATATACTAATGCGTCATTTAGTTATATTATGAAAAATATAAACTACGTACAATCATTATAAACATCATCTTAAATAACTATACGAAGTTTGATGAAAATCCAATTGTTATTAAAGTTTCCAAGACTATACTAGCGTTATGTTTATTTTTTGATAAATATGACTATGTAGTATTATTGAAGACGTAAACTCAAGTTACTGTACGAAATTTGATCAATATAGTTTCGCCGTTTTTGAGAAAATCAAATTGTTGATAAAGTTGCCAAGAATAAACTAGCCTTATATTCATTGTTTGAGAAATATGAACTATGTAGTATTATTGAAGACGTATACTCGAGTAACTGTACAAAATTTGATCAAAATCGTTAGAACCGTTTTTGAACATATCAAATTGTTGTTAAAATTGCATAGAATAAACTGAACTTAATTGTTGTGCAATGTCAACCATTTTTTCATAGTTTCTATTCTGTATGATAAAATGCTTAAGTACGATACTTCATTCATTTTTGCTCTACCGTGTAGGCTCTAGAGCCGCGAACAGACGGACAGACAGACAGACGGCATTGCGAAAACAACTTTTTCAGACTCAGGTACTCCTAAAACGCATATTTCCATAAAAATCTCGAGACCGATTTTTATCGCGATTACAATACTTAATATACTTCGTGTATGAGAAAGTAAAAAGCTCTCAAATAAATAAATGTATTAGTTTCTTTCAAACGAATTTAACTTCTTAATTTTCTGTTCTACGAACGAAAAAAATTCCAAACGTACGCAATTAACTCGTTTTCAACTGAAATTCAGAAGCAAAATCAGAAGGGAAGGTGTAAAAATTAAAGCAAATCTGCGCAGACCCTTACTCGACTGAAAATAACTTCAACTATCAAAAGATACGTCCAAAAACTCTATATAGTATAGTGAGTTTATTTACTACTCTACGTTAAAATGTTAAATTTAAACTCGGGGAAGTTATGAACATAACGGATTTCTAAACGCGAAAGTTTCATGAGGCGAATTTGTTTACATCGATCTCGAGGAAATCAATCTATAGCACTACAAAAGGTCCCACATAAATAAATTTACCCGCTTTGTCGCATGAGCGAGAGTTTTGAAATAATGAAATTACGTCATTCGGTTTGCTTTCCCTACGGTAATCATTTCGTGGAAATCATGGAAAACTTCAAGAATCGGGTGTGCCTTGGCGTACTGGCGAGGGCGTTGGCCTGCGAACCGAGTACGAATCTCTGCGAAATTAGGATTTTTCAAAAGAGATTTTGCGGCCCCCTATTTGCGTGCTTAGAGGAGAGCAGGCGGATCAGCGCTCCGTCCTTCGGAAGGGACCTAAATCTGTTGGCCCCCTTGGTGCTTCTCGCTAAGAGTAGGCTAATGCCGGCACCGGGTTTCTCTCCTCACTTGCTTTGTGATTTAAACTGAGAAGCCTATTAGCGCTGGTCGTTGTCTGAAGTCACGGGGTCTCAATTCAGTTCAAGAATCATTCTATCGATGAATTTCAAGTATGGCAGGCACATGGAAACTGGAATCAGCGGCAGCGTTGGTATAGTTTTCAACCCTGGATTTTAAAGATAAATTAAAATACGTTCACAAATATTTACGCGATGAGTCGCAAAAAAGAAATTTCTCATATTATTTTCCTTCACCTATGAGATTATTTATTATCCAAAGACGTATACTATGTAAATTAATCGATAGCGTAAGCACTACGAGTAAAAGGACGTTTTTAATAAAAGATCTGCACCACATTTATATTATTTAACTCCTTTTGTTTAGGGATTTCATTTGTTTCTATCGAATAACGTTCGAATGCGCGTAGAACGGTGGAGAGTATCGATGTGCAGAAAATAATGCTACACCAGGAATAGATGAGCAAATTGTTAATTTTATGAAATAGTTCAAAGAAACTTGGAACTTCAGACATAAAGCACCGGAAACAAAATTAAGATCGTTTTTAATATCAATAAAGATCTTCATCAAATCCACTAAACCCTTCCATTGAATGAAATCCGATTTCAAATCATAAATAAGCACATATCAAACGGCACCATCTCCATCCTGTCCTGCATTTTTCCCGATCAACACGAATCTCACTCGTTTTTTTTTTTTAGCCGTGGGATATTTTTATCAGAATTCCGCTCCAATTCTGCCAATTTGGCAAATTTCCACTAAAAAAATAAAAGAGACCGGAACACGGACTTTTTCTTCCGCACCCGCATTATAACGCTCTGGGAATAAAACCAAGTTCATGGCTTTCAATTAAACGCAAACTTCTTCAGTAGAGCGGTACCCAAATTCAAAGCAAGTGATTCGATTAAATTAACCGCCAGACCTCTAAAAACTCTCCTTCCGTCACCCAAGCCTCTTACTTCTCTCGCCGTTTTGTTCCCTCCCTCCCTCTCTCTTCTCCTTCCTTTTCCTCTCTTCACCCTCCCCTCCTTTACCCTAAGTCCCTTTTCGCTCACTTTTTCTCTCCGTCTCTCCTCATTCCTCTTCGCTTGTTATTCTTCTCCCTCCACCTATCAATTGCTTCCTCCCTCCCTCCGTTCCCTCTCCCTTTCTCTCTCTCTCCGTCACACGTCAAACCCAGCCAATGGATGGAATTTCGGATATCCTTCTCAGTATCTCTCTCATGGCACTCGGAACCTATTTCTCTTCCCATTCCGCAAGGTTATAAAGGATAAATACCCAGATTGTGAATGATTCCACGACGGCGAGACAAGAGAACGCGGGCAAAGTTACTGAGTTAGGAATACGAATTGGAGTGGATGAATTGACGATTTAAGGACGAATGCATTGAGGGAAAGAGAAGAATGGGAGGAATGGAGGGACTCCGAGGCGTACAATACGCAGGAGGAGGACTAATACAACAAGGAGGGAACGAGGTGCAGGAGAGGGGAAGAAGGGAGGAGAAGGGAAGGGAGGAGAGAAAGTGGGCAATATGGAAGATTTTTAAAACAAATATTCATTCCACGAATATCTAATATCTGCGAATGGCGTTCCGGAACAACGAAGCCGCCTCCTATCTGAGAGTGCGAGTCCTCGGTTGCAGTGGGGGGGGGGGGGGGGAGCAGGAGGAAGGAGGCCGGACGCGGGGCCCTAAAGATGGGGGCGCCCCATGTGGTGGCGACTGGCACTTTGGATGGCGGAGAGGAATTTTATTCTACGAGAACATCGAGAGCCGACGATATCCCCGCCAATACGGTTAATTGAACTCTCAGACGACGACGCTCTGAAGAGACACGAAGCGGCCGGCAGATTGGCCTCCTGACCTCGGCCGATGCCTGTATCCGTGAGAAGGAATATCTTATCCGCAAAAGATGCGACTGACAATGAGACAAACGGTGCTGGGTATCAGGGGCGGATCCAGGGGGGTGGGTGAGGGGGGGGGGGGGGGGGGGGGGAGATCGCCCCCCCCTAAAGTCGAAAAAAAATATATTCACGTTTACGAATCAACCCAGTCGTCATGTATAAGCTCGTATACATCCAAAGAAGCAACGTGTTAAAAAAGCTTTAAACGTAAAGTAATGAAATTACGAAATGGTTTTAATTTCTTATATACGTACTAAATAGAGAATATAAATGCTTATGTGATTTGTAGCGCTTAATTTTTTCATTAAACCAAATACGTCACGTTACCATAACACTCCCTCCCTCCCCCTCGTCACGAACCATCACAAAATTCTCAAACCCCTCCCTCCCTAGAGCTTGACGTAATTTATGGATGGTTCCTAAAATACAACAGCAGCTATACAATATATAAAATATTATTCATCAGCTCATTACATGTTACTGCGGTGATCTATACTGCTACATTTTGGTAGCGTGAGATAGATAAAATAACATTTTCTAAGTGTTTACAAAATAGGTACCTTTACTTTAATGAGAGACAAGTGTATATATTTGAGATTAATTTTCGAAGCCCCTATAAAGTGAATACAAATCATTGTAAACTGATTACAAGATGTTCCAGACCGGAGAGGAATAACGCTGTTTCGAAGCCTCTCTGCTTATTGTTAGTTTCATTTGTGATACGGCTGTATTCAGGTCCTGTAGTTGTGGTTATAACGTTACAGTCTCTCTTCCCGCAGCGCTCCAATTTTGAGTAAATCGAGTAATTCGTAATCACTCCCAAGGAATATACGCTTTACGGCTGCAGCGGTGCAAAATAGGAGAGAAAGGTGATGAAAAATTGAGCTCTTTTACTTTATTAGCCGTTTATTGTACTTTTAATAAATTAAATTTTGCTTTTTAATAAACCAATTTGTTACTTTTAACATTTCAATATGTATTTTGTGCTCTAGAAATAAATCGCGGTCAATCAACTTCGGATGTGTTTCTAAAAAAGCAATAAACTGTAGAAGGTGATGCATTAGTTGCAACAGAACATCACAGTGGTGAAGTTGATGAAGAATGTTCGACTTCAACTTCCAGCGCATCGGTCACGCCTGCAATTACTTATAGCTTTAATAATGTGTCTGACAGGAATAATATAGGCAATTATATTGACTCAGTTTCTTCTATTAATGATATAATCAGATGTGAGCTAATAGAAAGACCATGGAAACCTCCATCTGGATTCAAGCTACCATATTCAACACACCTTAAAAAAGGAAGGAAGAAAGAAGATATTTAAATCAATCCCACCTAGACAGTTACCCATGGTTAGTATACTCCAACTTGAAGAAAGAGTTTTTTTGCTAATATTGCGCACTCTTAATCACGGCAGGGATGGGTGGCTCGCGCAAGCACGTACCTCTTAAAAAACTTGTAACAGAGTCTTGGACTGTTTTTGCTAAGCTTTCGCAGTCATGAGAAGAACGAATACCATAGGGATGCTGTAGACGGAACTAAAATTTTTCTTAAAATGTATTATACACCAGAAGAAAACATTATAAATAGGATTAATTTAGAACGTCTAAGCCAGGTGCAAGAAAATATACAGAGTTTGAAAGCCATTGCTGAAACCATCATATTTCTCGGTAGGCAGAATATTCCTTTGCGAGGACACCGAGATGACGGAAAATTAAATGTTGAAACAGAAACACCAGCATCACTTATAAACGAAGGCAATTTTAGGGAGATTCTGCGGTATAGCAAAACATCTTGAAAACGCAGCAGCGAATGCCACTTCCATCAGCAAGAGCACACAAAACCAACTATGTAATTGCATGCTGCGGGGAAGAGATTAGGAATGTTATTCTTAAGCGTGTAAAAGAGGCAAAATATTACTGTGTAATCTTGGACGAAACAACGGACATATCGCACAGTTCGCAGTTGAGCCTGTGTTTAACTTACGTGATTGAACGTTTTGCTAAGAGTGGAAATCGAAAATTAGATATTTTAATGTGATATGTAAAATTTTTTCACTAAACTGCTTACTTATGTTTTTGAGGAAGTACATTTTCTGTGTTGATGTTGAATTGAGTGATGTTTTGCTATAGAACTTTTGGATAGGAAGATGAATTATTAATTAAATGTTAAATAAGCAATATTTTAAATTATTATTTTATAAGCGCCAATTGTTATTTCATTAAACTCTTAATTTATTTGATGGTTTTGTATCAATTAAAGAATAAGTTTGTATGAATAAATTTTCAATTACTGTGAAAACATGTAACTGGAATATTGCTCCCCCCCAAGACATTTTCTGGATCCGCCACTGCTGTGTATGCAAGCAGAGATCTTGCGAAGTTATCTTTAGCCAAAGCTAGAACGTTTTAATAAAGAATAGATTCGCTAAATATAACTTTTTAAACCGGATAAACGTGTATACTAATTGCAGTAGCTGGTATCGTGAAACTATTAGTATTCGAACGTTTAACGAAATAATTAAACAACCTCAACTGTAAGCATAGTTAACGTTGAGCACACGCCCCGCGCCCATCTGAATGCGTATTCAATGAATCTAGGATTTAGGTGAAAAACTGTATGTAAACACATTCTGAACTTTAATTATGTTTTTACGCTTAAGAGTTTCTCGCACGATTAAAATGAACGTATAATAGTCCATAAATTAATCATGATTATTCATTCATTAAAATTCAACATTTATTGTTTTCCAAGCACTCGTAGGTACCTCTAAATGCTAATTTCCAATATAGGTTACTTTAATTAAATATATTATAGACATAATTTATAATTACATATATTTATATACCCTCAACAAAGTTTTAAGATACGGATAGATGATTTGAAGTATTAAATCTGAGCGTATCAACCGAAGTCTGTGGCATTTCCTCGTAATCAAACAGGCAGGCAATTTGTATTAAACTTTAACGTTATAAATGAATACTAACTGTAAGTAAAAAGTATAGACTTTTACAATTTATTTAAATTATATGAACACTGGAAACATACGTAAGCAATTTTTTCTTCAAATTCAGGAGCTGCAAACGCCTTAATTTTGTATGTTTAATAAAATTTCTTGTAAGATATTTTTTAAATTTAAAGATAAAACAAGCACGTGGAAATTAAGGTAAAATTAAAGACAATATTCCATTTCGCGGAAATATGGAGTACGTTAATTTAAACGTCACTCAAGTTTTAGAAAAAATTATAATCAAGGTCTCCCCAATCCGCGATATGGAAAACACGACCTCAGCTAAAAGCGGCTGAGATGTTGGAAGGAGGAGAAGGGACGCCAATTTCAAGGCTGAGAGAACCGAGTAACCCCTGCAAGGCCAATGGCTGGGTACGGTGACTGGGAGAGGTTTCTAAAGGAAAGAAGAACTTTCAGAAATCGCCCCGAGAGGTTGACTTAGCTGAGGTAAAACCCAATAATATTTCGATATTTTCGATGTATATTAAAGTACATGTTTAAAAATTCCATTTAATAAACTTCATATAATTTGCTTTAAAAAGAAATATAGAATTATTCTATAAAATAATAGAACATATTAATAATTTCGATGCCTCCTTACACATTTCGCTAAGTTATTGCAAAGGAATACAACGAGTTGGAAATGTTGTTAGGTCATAAGAGCGATAATGTTTCTTTTAATAAATTGTTTGATACAATAACAACAAATGAAAGCGTATAAACGTTGTGATACCCGTATGTATGAGTATAAAACTTTGTCCCAAGGTGAGTGTGTGGGGAAATTCTGATTATCTTTCAAAGGGTGCCACGCCTACAAAACGTTTGGGAACCATTGCATTTGAATATTCTTTTTACGTCGTCTCTGACACAAAATGAAGAATATTTATGGACGTTCAGGAACGTCCATAAATATTTTTCCAGACACAGAATACATACAGTGAGTCTCTTTATTATTGGGCCAACATAAAAATAATTTTCAAAACCCATATATTTTTAAAATAAATTATAGTAGTTTTTTTTAAACTTATTCACCTCTTTATTGTTGGTTTCCTTACAAAAACAGGAAGGTAATTAGTAGCATTCGACTACTATGGCAACATATATAAACATGTTTATTCAAATAAACAAAAATATGATATCACAAAATTATTGGGTCAAACCGTCATTAGATACCATCGATATCCAATTCATTATCGATTAGTGTATGCTGTCAGTGCAGTATCGTGCGTTGGTCAATAAGTGCTTCTTGAAAATTTGTGTGCAATTCACAATTTTTTTATTAAAGAAAGAACTGAAATAATCTACGTGCACTTAAAATGGGACGTAAAAGTGCAAACACTTCTTTTAATCAGCGTCAACTGGTTATTTTCCATCATGCCAAGGGCAAAACAGAACGGGAAATTGCTGTAATGCTACAAATGCCTAGAAGTACTGTGGGTAATATTATTAGACTTTTTATAAATGAGGATCGTATAGATTCGAAGCCAAATCCTGGAAGACCAGCATTACTCAATGATCATGACAAGCGTTGGATTATGCGAAAAGTAAAAGTAAATCCTCGTTTAAGCGCCCTGAAAATTGTAACTGAATTGTCAACTTATTGCGACAAACATGTACATCCAGAAACCATTCGGCGTTGCATAAGGGAAAATGGTTACAATGGTCGAGTAGCTAGAAAGAAGCCATTCATTAGTAATGCCAATAAGAAAATCAGAATAGCATTTGCAGAAGAGCATTTGGATAAGGGCGGAGATTCCTGGAATCAGGTAATATTTGCTGATGAAAGCAAGTTCAATGTTTTTGGGTCCGATGGTCATGCCATGGTGTGGAGAAAGCCGAATGAGGAACTAAATAAAGAAAACCTTCGACTGACAGTAAAACATGGTGCAGGATCTGTCATGGTATGGGGCTGTATGTCCACCTCAGGAGTTGGAAATTTGGTCTTCATAGAAGGTATAATGGATAAAATGGTCTACCTGAACATTTTAAAGAATAATTTAAAACAGTCGGCTGAAAAAATGGGGATTATGCAGACCTTTCAGTATTACCAGGACAACGACCCAAAGCTTAAAGCTCACATTGTGCGCGAATGGCTGCTTTATAACTGCCCAAAAGTAATTGGCACTCCACTGCAATCCCCTAATATAAATCCCATTGAAAATTTGTGAGATGAGCTCGACCGAAGAGTCAGGAGTCACACAATCAGCAACAGGGAAGAATTGAAAAAACTGCTGCAGGAAGAATGGACCAGTATTCCTGGAACAATCACCAAAAAATTAGTAGAGTGAACTTCCAGGAAAAAATGTAAAACTCATTAAAAACACTCAGTTCATAATGCGCTACCATGTAAATGACAAAAAAGTGGTATTTTATATATTAAGATTTTTGTCCACCTAGATCGGGCATATTGCACACTGTGCGCCGGAATGATTAATAACGTTGTATTTATTTTTCGTACACGTTCCCCATTACGTTACAACGAATTTCTAGGGATAGCAAGTGTATACATGCATAGCGCCATTGATAGGACTGCACGGATCGCAGGACTAATGTTTTTCAAGGCCTTCACCTAGGTCTCCTTCGTAGCACATGAAACGCATTTACCACGTCACCCAGCTGTCGAAAACGTCCCATCTCACCTTCCCTATTTCAGTTTTTACTCTCATCCCTTTTGTCTTTCCCCTTTTATTACTCACCCTCTCTCAAAAATTCCCCCTCTCCTTCCTCCTGGTCTGACGGCATAGCCTTAGAGGGGACGTAGTCGGTCGCTGAACGCATTGAGAAGAACACTTTCTATGGAAAAGATCGTGCATTGTGGCTACCACGAGAAGAGGATCGTGCCATTTCATGTGATATCGGCTTAATGTTTGTCGCAACGGAGTTTCTAAGTGAATTGTAATGATCTTCGTTCTTCCCACGTTGCTCTCCACGTATACATCCAAATGATTAAACCGTCTACCTAACGCCGTTTATCAAGGAAAAATTTTCTTACGAAGAAATGTGGAAAAGCGATCGTTTGTTAAAAGAGTGGTAACGGGTGGATGTTATTCGGCATTACTCCAAGAGAAAGTACCGTCTTAATTTGGTGCGTATGCATAATTCAATGTGTCGACGATCGTGCGTATGTGCTTGACAGTAGAAATACGTAGAATGTGCATCGACACAGCCACCATGGGCTCATCGGACACACCTGTAAATACGTTGTTAGCGGGTGTTTTCGCCCAAACCCGTATATGATGAAACAAACGGTGAGTTCTCTATTCTCTGCTATCGCCAGCACCAAATCTTACATGACGTCAATTAATGAATAACTAGCATAAGTGCCCCTTGAATTTCAACGGCTTTAATGAATCTAAATTTTCGTCCATGCAACATGTAAAAATCGCAGTAATAAAATTATGCACTGTTTTAACCATCGAATATTTCTATATTATGTCTCTTTTTAATTGATTAACTTATATCTCACGGAAATTCCTTGTGAATAAAATAGTACTTACCTTTCTTTCTACTAAAATACCCATTGTTATTAGTTTTAAATTGATTATAGCATTAGGATTTCAATTTCATAAAATAAGCAGAATTCCGGTTCCAAATAATTGGTTCAATCTTCAATTGCCCCTGATAAATAGATTTCGGAATATAATTTACCTCAATATCGTTTATCGTCTGCTCTCATCCTAAATGTAGTGGTATTGATCGATATATATACACTGAAAAATTACAATATACCCTTACGGTTGGTTACACTGCTTCATAATGATGATATCATTTGAAACGTTTTTTGGAAAAAGAATTTTAAAAGTGTCGGAAATTGTTCAACAAATACTTTTTTATGAATCAACAAAGAATGATTCTTTTATATCACCGAGAAAAACTAATCTAAATTATTTAAACTCTCGAAAGTCATTGAGGTTGGCCGGTAGTTGGCGCATTTTTCTACATTTGGAGTTATACTTTCGTCGGAGTAGGACGTGTTTCCCGACTCTCATTTCGTTAGGCTCGATCACGGCTTCCAGAAGAATCCTTCCCTCATCTTAAAGGTAAATGTCCACGTTCGGACTTTATTCTCAAATATTGGGTTGAAATCAGTATTTTGGAATTTTTTGTTGAATTATTGGAACGATATCTTAAATGAACGGGGTGCCGTTCCATCACATATGGAAATCTATATAGTTGATAATCGTTTCTTAAACGGTCTTTATGCTCATATTTTTAATTGCAGGGTAAGGAGTGTATACGACCTCAGTCTGGCTGACATCTGTCGTCAAATCACCACCATCGAATCCCGAAGTAGCTTTTAACAATTCAATTTTTAGTTTAGTTACGTCAACCTCTAAAAGTACACGTCACGATGTGACGATTTGCTAACGTAGGCCTTGAGAATGGTTGCCCTGGTTTCATATTTATTTTCATTTATATTTTATCTTAGCTTTGCATTTTTTTATTCCAAGTAACGCATAGAAATGGATGTCTTCTGCAATCTTCTTAGTAGAGCATGGCATCTACCTCTTTTAGCAACACTAACACTGCAGTCGCGTCTGTTTCTGTGTGTTTTCATTCAGTTAGAGTTAGGCGTACAGTGAATAAGTTACCGTTAGAATCAGGTGCATTCTGGTTAGTAGTTAGCGTAGAATATCTTTACTAATATTAACACACCAGTGTGTGCCTGTTTCTAACTTTGCCTCATCAAGGAGTTTTTGCATTCGCGAATTTTCTTGTTTAATTCTTTAAATTCTGTAGGCTGACTCGTCGCCCTTCACTGGAGTCCGCGTTCCAAGTGTCCGTATTAACAGGGAACGAGGCAAAGTTTTGACTTCTTCCTAGGGGAAGTCAAAACTAGCTATCCCCCTGCGGAGTACGTTTCACTTGGAAATGAATTCCGTGTTCGGACGATGATTCTATCGGTGTTAGATTAAAATTTGCAGTTTTCCATATTATTACACGGATGCAAATTGCTCTTAGTGTAGTGTAGCTTTTAACCAACTAACCTTGAGCATTTTGCATCTGTACTAATTTTTAAATTTCTAAATTTGTTTAAAATCGTCAATTTAACTTTCGGCCTCCGTTACATTTTCGATTACATAGATGATTTTTTGTAGATAAAATACGGAACCGGGGCGATCTGTTCTCAGAGAAGGAAGAGTTTCGACAGTAAGTAGAGATTGCTGGTAGGGACAGTCGGATGAATCGGGATTCGCGATGGTCAGCCAGTGGATCATATGTGCTGACGGAAAACAAGATCGGTAAGTAAACATCCCCCATACAACTTGCCCTTAAATGGGCATGATTTTATTTTCGTCTTGCTATAGGGAATTTATGCAAGGTATCCTATTACAAAGTATCCGCGTGAATGTGATATTAAAATACATCATGAATATTTTCAGGATTTCCTGAAATCACGATTCTTCGACATGAAATATTGCTTAAATATTACCTTCTCGTACATTGTTTCAATTTATTTTTGTTTGTTTCGGATTGTTGTTGACTATTTGTCTAAAGATGTAGCTTATAATAGAAGTTTGTCGCCTTTGTGGATTTGATTTGAAGTATCCAGTGAAATGTATCTGAAATCATTTGAATACGCGTGCCT
The DNA here is from genome assembly GCA_036926305.1 of Uropetala carovei. NCBI lineage: Eukaryota > Metazoa > Arthropoda > Insecta > Odonata > Petaluridae > Uropetala > Uropetala carovei. The sequence goes on along the minus strand of JAXCHB010000019.1, from coordinate 10,660,534 downwards.
GTTCGCATAGAAACGCTCTCCCGAACGTTCCATAAATTTCATTACGGGTACGAGTAGTTAAACGACGATGGCCATTCAATTTCACGAAATAATAGTAGTGGAATGGATTACAGCGCGCAACTGCGCATCTACGGAGACGCCATGGGGCAGATCGCCGTGGGGCTAAGCACCGAGGAGCCAAATGCCAACAGCTGCGACAGCGAGGGACGACACCGAGTGGCACGTCGCGGAGGAACAGTATGCAGTGACCTCGAGGGAAAATGGATTGCAGGCAAGAGGTCCTCCGGAGGATGAGGTATTTGCCGTACTGTGTGGTATTCTGGGTGAGTCGTGTAACGATTTGTTATTATCGATGTGTTTAATTTACTCGGATTATTCTATTGTTTTTTTGATGGTGTTCAAATGAGGGTTCTGTTCGCATAGTGCTTTTGTCTGTTTGTGTCTACTGACGTGTGATATCTTATGTTGTTGTATGACTGACTGACAACCCATAGCGCTATGTGGTTCGACCGCACAGGCCTGTGCAGACATGTGACATGTGCATATTATGTTTTTATGACTATTCTATTTTGCTGTGTCGTATCATATTTTAGTTTACTAGTGACTTGTTTTAATATTTTGTGTGTTTGCGTGGTGCTATGTTGGTTAATATATTCCACTGGAATTTGTATGTGTTTTATTTGGGTATATTTATTTATTCTGAGTGCTCATTAAGGGTTTGTGTGTGTATTCTGTGACTAATGAATGATTTATTTTTTATTTCTAAGAATCTTCTTACTGTGCTGGTAATTTATTTTTGAATGATTTAGGATGAAAATGGTTGATTTGTGTGATAACCTAATGCTATGAGTATATGTCATTTCATGTTCATTTTTATTATCGTCTTGCAGGGGTTGCATCAATGGAATAGGCCTCGATTATATCGGGGGAAATGCCATCTAAAAGAAAGGTTAACGAATGGGGTGCTCTACCTCTAGGGTCATTTGGAAACGGGCACAAATTAGAAATCCTCCAGTGACTTGAAGTTTCAACTGTGGTGAAATACTGGGAAGCAGCTCCTATCTGCGGGAAGTGACTTTTTTTTAATGGATATCAGGTGTTTTGGGAATTTCTTTGAAATTGTTGAAGTAATGCATTTCCTACTGCTTGCTCTCAGATGACCATTATGATTTTATAATATAGAGAGATATGCTTAATAAAGAGAAAAATGTGATCCTGAAAATCCATTATTTCAGAATGTAGAAATGTAATTTCACCGACTTAGGTTAAAGGTAAAAATGCTACATTAATTGTTGTTGCATTTATTCAAATTTAATTTTATATTCTGTAGCTACATTAAGTAGTTTTCATGGCTTGCTTGTGTTGCTTGCAAATAAAAATTACAATGCTGTAGTAAATACCAGGTGTTACATTTTATTGTGAATGGTTTCTGCCTTGGTTTCATATTAATTTTTGTTTAGAAAATAGCATATTAGTTTGGCAATTTTTTATTCTAAGTAATATATAGAAACTCTTGTGTTCTGTAGTCTTCATAGAGCACGGCATGTTTCTCTTTTACTAACATTTATACACTTTGCATCTGTTTCTATGTATATCATTAAGGTAGTGTTAGGCGAACATGTAATTAATTACCTTTGTAATCAGGGAAACTTGGTTAACTAACTATTTCTAATAAGACTGACACACCAGAATATACCTGATTTTAATTTTGTTTTATAAATAAATCTATGCAATAATGTATTACATGAAACCAATGTAGTATTTTGTATGGAAAAATGGAGGAATTGTTTAATACAGTGATGCAGGGGAGGGCTTAGAATTTTTCATTACGAGTACAGTTACTCTAAAAGCCTACTTCGAGACATGATTATTCATACCAATGTACTTTTTAAATTTGAAAATATGAATGTATATGAATGGGGATTGTTGAAGGCACATTAAAGGATCAATTGTACTGTAAGTGTTGAGCATTTGTAAATTAAGTGGTTTTATATAACCTTTTTGTCATTGCCATTCACATGGCAAATCCGACAAAGATGTAAATCTTGAAATACAGCATTAAGTATCACTCATATAGATATATATTTTAAATGATAATATTCCAGCTGCTCTAGAGAAGCATTGCAGGTAAACAGAATGATCCTCTGATAACTATTAAATTCCACTTTACAGTATTGTTTTCTAAGTATGTATACACATGTGGGTACTGGTCTAATGTGTGATCTACAAATGAGTTGCGATCTACTATCAGGGGAGGATGTACTGCAATTCTTCCGATTTAATAACTTTCACGCAAACAAAACCTTTCAAACCCCTAATAGGGGGGAACATTTACCCACCCGGTGATGTATAGCTTCATTCCAGAGAGGCGATGTAAAAGGAATTATAACTAAAAAGAGTGAGCCGAAGGCTCGCCAATATCCTCGGTTACTAGATAATAAATAAAGCAATTAATTTTTAAAAATTGGTTTATTTTATTAAATAGCGTTTTTAATATGTAGATCGCACATTAGACCAGATTCTTGCATGTAAATCGCACATGAGACCAGTACCCACAAGTATAATTTAACCACCATCCTGTAGTTAATTTTGGAATGTATTTACTGAAGACAAGTCTCGAATAGCAGGTTATTTAAATAGCATATTATATAATTGTAGGCATAACATACAGTATACTGGAAATCTTTTTCTACATAAACTTGTACTTAACCATCCAAGTTAGTATTTAATTCCATAATGAGTGTTGTGATAGTATATGAAATTCTTGATTATTTTTCAATTCAAATGTGCTGTATGATACTAGGCCGGATCCAGGCTTCATCTAGGGGGAGGGACCGACGGGAAGGGGGGGTAATCCAGAATTTAAAAAATATCTATTTGAAAATATTGTAATTCATAAATATTTCAATAAAAAAATGCAAATATAAAACTTTTTTCACAGCAAAATGAATGTAATAAAACGGTTTGGAAGTTTAGGGGTTAATTTTTTCTAGCGTTCAGGAATCGTTGGGGTCATTAACTTCCCCCGTATCTACCCTTCGAATGATATAGTAATTTTGCAGGAAATGATTGCTATAAATTATTATAACATATTAAAATATTTTATGTTGAAATTATTTTTCCAATCCCTGCTATTTCTTTTCTAAATGCTAGGCAAATAATCTTTCGGCGTAATGGTTAAAGATAATTATAAATTCTTCTGATACCATCTAAATTGATGTTATCCGAAGATTTCATCACTTCATTAATACTTTATATTTATTGTAATTAAATAAGCTCTGCTGTACAAATAATAATAAAATTTTACTACTGCAATGAAAAGAGATGTATAAAATAAACTTTATCTATTATGGTTAACATTCTTTTCAAGCTAAACCATTACTGATCTGGAGAAGCAATTAACTATTTTTGAGAGTGATATTAGATTAAACAGTGTTCACTGTAAACAATGGAATATGGTGATTTACTGATTAAGGCATTGGAAACTTAAGCCACAATAGAATATTTTGTTCCCCTTAAGGCAATAATAAAACTAATTGAATAAATTTTAAACTAAATTTAAAGTTAAAAAAAGAAGAAATTATCATAGAGACTATATGGAGAAATTTTAATAAAGGAAAATGCTATTTATTTGTTTTGATTCGTATGATACTGCGGAAATATTTATCATCAAATATCATATCTGGCTTGTAAAAACCCTTCTTCTTTCCAATATGTTTTACAAAGAATATGATTTTTAACCACCATCTATAATATGCTGTGGACTGCTGGAGAAGTCTCCATACATGGTATGGGGAAAGTATTGTGAACACGAAAAAAATCGACATGAGATTTCAAAGGAAATACGCGTTTTGAGGTACCTAGAACACGTTTAGACTATTTTCGGAATGATGTGTGCGTGTGTGTGTGTGGATGGATGGATGTCTGTATGTGATTTTAGGCGCTCTAACTCAAAAAGTACTTGTCATATTAATACCAAATATCATATATAACGCTTTAGCATGAGTACAAATAACTGATTACTTTTTGGACAATGCCGGTAAACCGGAAGTCGAGGTTTATTCGAAACCCGATTCGGTTTTTGCGATATTTCTCCGATAATACGTCATTATTGTATACATTGACCATTACAAAAAATGTAGAAAATATACTTTCCTACATCTTCAATTCTAAACAATTTTCCATAGCAGTTATTGTTTAGGAATACTTTTAGAGAAAACTGAGGACCGCAATGTTTTAATCAAAGAGTTCAATGTCGGTTCGTCCAATATTAATGACATTATGGTACAGAAATCACAGTTAATGAAAATTGTTCCGTCTTCTGAGACGACTACAAGAGTTGAATATCGACGCATTCTTCATAAGCCGAAACTTGAGCAATTGGATAAATAAAAGTTTTTTCTAGTCGTTCACGTAGGTCTCTTGCGTAGCCCATCGAACGTATTTAGAACGTCCCTGGTCAACAACATCTTATTTCAGTTTTTACTTTCACCTCTTTTATCTTTCCCCGTTTTTTACTCTCCCCATCTCAAAATTCCCTTTGTCTGACGGCATACCTATCCCTTGAGGTGACCAAGTCGATGTCTGCACGTAATGGCTTGTCATTGAGAAGCAAGAACCCTTTCTACGGGAAAGATTGTGTTCTGTGGCTACTAAGTGAAGAGGATCCTGTCAGTTAATGTGATATCGCACAATTCATTAAAAGATCCACTGTTGTTTCTTCGAAAATTGCCTGTTAACAGTTTTAAATGTCCTTTTAATTTTAATTGAATTTTAATATATATTCGTTTCCAAACTTCGGCTATTGTTACGAAATTAATTGGAGGAATAACGATATAAATTCGTAAGCACGTATGGTTTACAAAGAATTTCATTTAAGAAAGCTTTTTATTTCCATTTTTTCTAAAATGACACTGTTGATACGCCAATCTCTCCCCTTCCTCTCTCTCTCTCGTATTGAAGCACTCAAGGCACGCTTATTCCCAGAAGGATGTATACAATAAAAGTAATTTGAGGTGTAACAATGATAATGGTCGACATAGCAACATCACGTTAAAATGGCGAGATTTCCACAAAATATGCAAATTAAATGTTTAACATGGAATATTTCGAACTGTGCGCTTAAAAAGACGAACGGAATAAGAAACTTTATAACTTTTTCTTCAAAATGGTTCAAATCAGAAGGTCGTCTGTTAATTTCTTCTAATTTTAATTTCCAAATGAATAAAAGCCTGCACGTCGAAAAATCGCGTTTTACATGTAAAGTAATGGGAAATGGAAATGCCTCTCTTGGAGACGAACCAAGCAATTTTTTCGCGATTTAAATTTCTCATTCTCTGAATAAGTGTTAAAAAAGCATCCTTACCAATATACGAGTTTCTATCATTATTATTTCTCGAGTTATAAGCGTTTGCATAGCGTGACCATCCATCCAACCAACCAACGGACGACGGCTATTATTATATAAAATTATCTACTATATAGTCAAGTTCTCGAACGACGCAGAAAATATGTTAATTTATGGGTCTTACGAAAATCTCACATAAAGATTTGAATCCTAAATGTAGTGGTATTGATCGATATATATTCACTGAAAAATAACAATATACACTTACGGTTGGTTACACTGCTTAATAATGATGATATCATTTGAAACGTTTTTTGGAAAAAGAATTTTAAAAGTGTCGGAAATTGTTCAACAAATACTTTTTTATGAATCAACAAAGAATGATTCTTTTATATCACCGAGAAAAACTAATCTAAATTATTTAAACTCTCGAAAGCCATTGAGGTTGGCCGATAGTTGGCGCATTTTTCTACATTTGGAGTTATACTTTTGTCGGAGTAGGACGTGTTTCCCGACTCTCATTTCGTTAGGCGCGATCACGGCTTCCAGAAAAATCCTTCCCTCATCTTAAAGGTAAATGTCCACGTTCGGACTTTATTCTCAAATATTGGGTTGAAATCAGTATTTTGGAATTTTTTGTTGAATTATTGGAACGATATCTTAAATGAACGAGGTGCCGTTCCATCACATATGGAAATCTATATAGTTGATAATCGTCTCTTAAACGGTCTTTATGCTCATATTTTTAATTGCAGGGTAAGGAGTGTATACGACCTCAGTCTGGCTGACATCTGTCGTCAAATCACCACCATCGAATCCCGAAGTAGCTTTTAACAATTCAATTTTTAGTTTAGTTACGTCAACCTCTAAAAGTTCAAGTCACGATGTGACGATTTGCTAACGTAGGCCTTGAGAATGGTTGCCCTGGTTTCATATTTATTTTCATTTATATTTTACCTTAGCTTTGCATTTTTTTATTCCAAGTAACGCATAGAAATGGATGTCTTCTTCTGCAATCTTCTTAGTAGAGCATGGCATCTACCTCTTTTAGCAACACTAACACTGCAGTCGCGTCTGTTTCTGTGTGTTTTCATTCAGTTAGAGTTAGGCGTACAGTGAATAAGTTACCGTTAGAATCAGGTGCATTCTGGTTAGTAGTTAGCGTAGAATATCTTTACTAATATTAACACACCAGTGTGTGCCTGTTTCTAACTTTGCCTCATCAAGGAGTTTTTGCATTCGCGAATTTTCTTGTTTAATTCTTTAAATTCTGTAGGCTGACTCGTCGCCCTTCACTGGAGTCCGCGTTCCAAGTGTCCGTATTAACAGGGAACGAGGCAAAGTTTTGACTTCTTCCTAGGGGAAGACAAAACTAGCTATCCCCCTGCGGAGTACGTTTCACTTGGAAATGAATTCCGTGTTCGGACGATGATTCTATCGGTGTTAGATTAAAATTTGCAGTTTTCCATATTATTACACGGATGCAAATTGCTCTTAGTGTAGTGTAACTTTTAACCAACTAACCTTGAGCATTTTGCATCTGTACTAATTTTTAAATTTCTAAATTTGTTTAAAATCGTCAATTTAACTTTCGGCCTCCGTTACATTTTCGATTACATAGATGATTTTTTGTAGATAAAATACGGAACCGGGGCGATCTGTTCTCAGAGAAGGAAGAGTTTCGACAGTAAGTAGAGATTGCTGGTAGGGACAGTCGGATGAATCGGGATTCGCGATGGTCAGCCAGTGGATCATATGTGCTGACGGAAAACAAGATCGGTAAGTAAACATCCCCCATACAACTTGCCCTTAAATGGGCATGATTTTATTTTCGTCTTACTATAGGGAATTTATGCAAGGTATCCTATTACAAAGTATCCGCGTGAATGTGATATTAAAATACATCATGAATATTTTCAGGATTTCCTGAAATCACGATTCTTCGACATGAAATATTGCTTAAATATTACCTTCTCGTACATTGTTTCAATTTATTTTTGTTTGCTTCGGATTGTTGTTGACTATTTGTCTAAAGATGTAGCTTATAATAGAAGTTTGTCGCCTTTGTGGATTTGATTTGAAGTATCCAGTGAAATGTATCTGAAATCATTTGAATACGCGTGCCTGTTCGCATAGAAACGCTCTCCCGAACGTTCCATAAATTTCATTACGGGTACGAGTAGTTAAACGACGATGGCCATTCAATTTCACGAAATAATAGTAGTGGAATGGATTACAGCGCGCAACTGCGCATCTACGGAGACGCCATGGGGCAGATCGCCGTGGGGCTAAGCACCGAGGAGCCAAATGCCAACAGCTGCGGCAGCGAGGGACGACACCGAGTGGCACGTCGCGGAGGAACAGTATGCAGTGACCTCGAGGGAAAATGGATTGCAGGCAAGAGGTCCTCCGGAGGATGAGGTATTTGCCGTACTGTGTGGTATTCTGGGTGAGTCGTGTAACGATTTGTTATTATCGATGTGTTTAATTTACTCGGATTATTCTATTGTTTTTTTGATGGTGTTCAAATGAGGGTTCTGTTCGCATAGTGCTTTTGTCTGTTTGTGTCTACTGACGTGTGATATCTTATGTTGTTGTATGACTGACTGACAACCCATAGCGCTATGTGGTTCGACCGCACAGGCCTGTGCAGACATGTGACATGTGCATATTATGTTTTTATGACTATTCTATTTTGCTGTGTCGTATCATATTTTAGTTTACTAGTGACTTGTTTTAATATTTTGTGTGTTTGCGTGGTGCTATGTTGGTTAATATATTCCACTGGAATTTGTATGTGTTTTATTTGGGTATATTTATTTATTCTGAGTGCTCATTAAGGGTTTGTGTGTGTATTCTGTGACTAATGAATGATTTATTTTTTATTTCTAAGAATCTTCTTACTGTGCTGGTAATTTATTTTTGAATGATTTAGGATGAAAATGATTGATTTGTGTGATAACCTAATGCTATGAGTATATGTCATTTCATGTTCATTTTTATTATCGTCTTGCAGGGGTTGCATCAATGGAATAGGCCTCGATTATATCGGGGGAAATGCCATCTAAAAGAAAGGTTAACGAATGGGGTGCTCTACCTCTAGGGTCATTTGGAAACGGGCACAAATTAGAAATCCTCCAGTGACTTGAAGTTTCAACTGTGGTGAAATACTGGGAAGCAGCTCCTATCTGCGGGAAGTGACTTTTTTTTAATGGATATCAGGTGTTTTGGGAATTTCTTTGAAATTGTTGAAGTAATGCATTTCCTACTGCTTGCTCTCAGATGACCATTATGATTTTATAATATAGAGAGATATGCTTAATAATTTTATATTCTGTAGCTACATTAAGTAGTTTTCATGGCTTGCTTGTGTTGCTTGCAAATAAAAATTACAATGCTGTAGTAAATACCAGGTCTTACATTTTATTGTGAATGGTTTCTGCCTTGGTTTCATATTAATTTTTGTTTAGAAAATAGCATATTAGTTTGGCAATTTTTTATTCTAAGTAATATATAGAAACTCTTGTGTTCTGTAGTCTTCATAGAGCACGGCATGTTTCTCTTTTACTAACATTTATACACTTTGCATCTGTTTCTATGTATATCATTAAGGTAGTGTTAGGCGAACATGTAATTAATTACCTTTGTAATCAGGGAAACTTGGTTAACTAACTATTTCTAATAAGACTGACACACCAGAATATACCTGATTTTAATTTTGTTTTATAAATAAATCTATGCAATAATGTATTACATGAAACCAATGTAGTATTTTGTATGGAAAAATGGAGGAATTGTTTAATACAGTGATGCAGGGGAGGGCTTAGAATTTTTCATTACGAGTACAGTTACTCTAAAAGCCTACTTCGAGACATGATTATTCATACCAATGTACTTTTTAAATTTGAAAATATGAATGTATATGAATGGGGATTGTTGAAGGCACATTAAAGGATCAATTGTACTGTAAGTGTTGAGCATTTGTAAATTAAGTGGTTTTATATATCCTTTTTGTCATTGCCATTCACATGGCAAATCCGACAAAGATGTAAATCTTGAAATACAGCATTAAGTATCACTCATATAGATATATATTTTAAATGATAATATTCCAGCTGCTCTAGAGAAGCATTGCAGGTAAACAGAATGATCCTCTGATAACTATTAAATTCCACTTTACAGTATTGTTTTCCAAGTATGTATACACATGTGGGTACTGGTCTAATGTGTGATCTACACATGAGTTGCGATCTACTATCAGGGGAGGATGTACTGCACTTCTTCCGATTTAATAACTTTCACGCAAGCGAAACCTTGCAAACCCATAATAGACCTGCCTGTGGGAACATTTACCCACCCGGTGATGTATAGCTTCATTCCAGAGAGGCGATGTAAAAGGAATTATAACTAAAAAGTGTGAGCCGAAGGCTCGCCAATATCCTCGGTTACTAGATAATAAATAAAGCAATTAATTTTTAAAAATTGGTTTATTTTATTAAATAGCGTTTTTAATATGTAGATCGCACATTAGACCAGATTCTTGCATGTAAATCGCACATGAGACCAGTACCCACAAGTATAATTTAACCACCATCCTGTAGTTATTTTTGGAATGTATTTACTGAAGACAAGTCTCGAATAGCAGGTTATTTAAATAGCATATTATATAATTGTAGGCATAACATACAGTATACTGGAAATCTTTTTCTACATAAACTTGTACTTAACCATCCAAGTTAGTATTTAATTCCATAATGAGTGTTGTGATAGTATATGAAATTCTTGATTATTTTTCAATTCAAATGTGCTGTATGATACTAGGCCGGATCCAGGCTTCATCTAGGGGGAGGGACCGACGGGAAGGGGGGGTAATCCAGAATTTAAAAAATATCTATTTGAAAATATTGTAATTCATAAATATTTCAATAAAAAAATGGAAATATAAAACTTTTTTCACAGCAAAATGAATGTAATAAAACGGTTTGGAAGTTTAGGGGTTAATTTTTTCTAGCGTTCAGGAATCGTTGGGGTCATTAACTTCCCCCGTATCTACCCTTCGAATGATATAGTAATTTTGCAGGAAATGATTGCTATAAATTATTATAACATATTAAAATATTTTATGTTGAAATTATTTTTCCAATCCCTGCTATTTCTTTTCTAAATGCTAGGCAAATAATCTTTCGGCGTAATGGTTAAAGATAATTATAAATTCTTCTGATACCATCTAAATTGATGTTATCCGAAGATTTCATCACTTCATTAATACTTTATATTTATTGTAATTAAATAAGCTCTGCTGTACAAATAATAATAAAATTTTACTACTGCAATGAAAAGAGATGTATAAAATAAACTTTATCTATTATGGTTAACATTCTTTTCAAGCTAAACCATTACTGATCTGGAGAAGCAATTAACTATTTTTGAGAGTGATATTAGATTAAACAGTGTTCACTGTAAACAATGGAATATGGTGATTTACTGATTAAGGCATTGGAAACTTAAGCCACAATAGAATATTTTGTTCCCCTTAAGGCAATAATAAAACTAATTGAATAAATTTTAAACTAAATTTAAAGTTAAAAAAAGAAGAAATTATCATAGAGACTATATGGAGAAATTTTAATAAAGGAAAATGCTATTTATTTGTTTTGATTCGTATGATACTGCGGAAATATTTATCATCAAATATCATATCTGGCCTGTAAAAACCCTTCTTCTTTCCAATATGTTTTACAAAGAATATGATTTTTAACCACCATCTATAATATGCTGTGGACTGCTGGAGAAGTCTCCATACATAGTATGGGGAAAGTATTGTGAACACGAAAAAAATCGACATGAGATTTCAAAGGAAATACGCGTTTTGAGGTACCTAGAACACGTTTAGACTATTTTCGGAATGATGTGTGCGTGTGTGTGTGTGGATGGATGGATGTCTGTATGTGATTTTGGGCGCTCTAACTCAAAAAGTACTTGTCATATTAATACCAAATATCATATATAACGCTTTAGCATGAGTACAAATAACTGATTACTTTTTGGACAATGCCGGTAAACCGGAAGTCGAGGTTTATTCGAAACCCGATTCGGTTTTTGCGATATTTCTCCGATAATACGTCATTATTGTATACATTGACCATTACAAAAAATGTAGAAAATATACTTTCCTACATCTTCAATTCTAAACAATTTTCCATAGCAGTTATTGTTTAGGAATACTTTTAAAGAAAACTGAGGACCGCAATGTTTTAATCAAAGAGTTCAATGTCGGTTCGTCCAATATTAATGACATTATGGTACAGAAATCACAGTTAATGAAAATTGTTCCGTCTTCTGATTGTGAGACGACTAGAAGAGTTGAATATCGACGCATTCTTCATAAGCCGAAACTTGAGCAATTGGATATATAAAAGTTTTTTCTAGTCGTTCACGTAGGTCTCTTGCGTAGCCCATCGAACGCATTTAGAACGTCCCTGGTCAACAACATCTTATTTCAGTTTTTACTTTCACCTCTTTTATCTTTCCCCGTTTTTTAATCTCCCCATCTCAAAATTCCCTTTGTCTGACGGCATACCTATCCCTTGAGGTGACCAAGTCGATGTCTGCACGTAATGGCTTGTCATTGAGAAGCAAAGAACCCTTTCTACGGGAAAGATTGTGTTCTGGGGCTACTAAGTGAAGAGGATCGTGTCAGTTAATGTGATATCGCACAATTCATTAAAAGATCCACTGTTGTTTCTTCGAAAATTGCCTGTTAACAGTTTTAAATGTCCTTTTAATTTTAATTGAATTTTAATATATATTCGTTTCCAAACTTCGGCTATTGTTACGAAATTAATTGAAGGAATAACGATATAAATTCGTAAGCACGTATGGTTTACAAAGAATTTCATTTAAGAAAGCTTTTTATTTCCATTTTTTCTAAAATGACACTGTTGATACGTAAAATTTTTTATATTTACGTTAATATACTTATTTTCCACAAAACACGCCAATCTCTCCCCTTCCGTTCTCTCTCTCTCGTATTGAAGCACTCAAGGCACGCTTATTCCCAGAAGGATGTATACAATAAAAGTAATTTGAGGTGTAACAATGATAATGGTCGACATAGCAACATCACGTTAAAATGGCGAGATTTCCACAAAATATGCAAATTAAACGTTTAACATAGAATATTTCGAACTGTGGGCTTAAAAAGACGAACGGAATAAGAAACTTTATAACTTTTTCTTCAAAATGGTTCAAATCCGAAGGTCGTCTGTTAATCTCTTCTAATTTTAATTTCCAAATGAATAAAAGCCTGCACGTCGAAAAATCGCGTTTTACATGTAAAGTAATGGGAAATGGAAATGCCTCTCTTGGAGACGAACCAAGCAATTTTTTCGCGATTTAAATTTCTCATTCTCTGAATAAGTGTTAAAAAAGCATCCTTACCAATATACGAGTTTCTATCATTATTATTTCTCGAGTTATAAGCGTTTGCATAGCGTGACCATCCATCCAACCAACCAACGGACGACGGCTATTATTATATAAAATTATCTACTATATAGTCAGTTCTCGAACGACGCAGAAAATATGTTAATTTATGGGTCTTACGAAAATTTCACATAAAGATTTGAATCCTAAATGTAGTGGTATTGATCGATATATATTCACTGAAAAATAACAATATACACTTACGGTTGGTTACACTGCTTAATAATGATGATATCATTTGAAACGTTTTTTGGAAAAAGAATTTTAAAAGTGTCGGAAATTGTTCAACAAATACTTTTTTATGAATCAACAAAGAATGATTCTTTTATATCACCGAGAAAAACTAATCTAAATTATTTAAACTCTCGAAAGCCATTGAGGTTGGCCGATAGTTGGCGCATTTTTCTACATTTGGAGTTATACTTTTGTCGGAGTAGGACGTGTTTCCCGACTCTCATTTCGTTAGGCGCGATCACGGCTTCCAGAAAAATCCTTCCCTCATCTTAAAGGTAAATGTCCACGTTCGGACTTTATTCTCAAATATTGGGTTGAAATCAGTATTTTGGAATTTTTTGTTGAATTATTGGAACGATATCTTAAATGAACGAGGTGCCGTTCCATCACATATGGAAATCTATATAGTTGATAATCGTCTCTTAAACGGTCTTTATGCTCATATTTTTAATTGCAGGGTAAGGAGTGTATACGACCTCAGTCTGGCTGACATCTGTCGTCAAATCACCACCATCGAATCCCGAAGTAGCTTTTAACAATTCAATTTTTAGTTTAGTTACGTCAACCTCTAAAAGTACACGTCACGATGTGACGATTTGCTAACGTAGGCCTTGAGAATGGTTGCCCTGGTTTCATATTTATTTTCATTTATATTTTACCTTAGCTTTGCATTTTTTTATTCCAAGTAACGCATAGAAATGGATGTCTTCTTCTGCAATCTTCTTAGTAGAGCATGGCATCTACCTCTTTTAGCAACACTAACACTGCAGTCGCGTCTGTTTCTGTGTGTTTTCATTCAGTTAGAGTTAGGCGTACAGTGAATAAGTTACCGTTAGAATCAGGTGCATTCTGGTTAGTAGTTAGCGTAGAATATCTTTACTAATATTAACACACCAGTGTGTGCCTGTTTCTAACTTTGCCTCATCAAGGAGTTTTTGCATTCGCGAATTTTCTTGTTTAATTCTTTAAATTCTGTAGGCTGACTCGTCGCCCTTCACTGGAGTCCGCGTTCCAAGTGTCCGTATTAACAGGGAACGAGGCAAAGTTTTGACTTCTTCCTAGGGGAAGTCAAAACTAGCTATCCCCCTGCGGAGTACGTTTCACTTGGAAATGAATTCCGTGTTCGGACGATGATTCTATCGGTGTTAGATTAAAATTTGCAGTTTTCCATATTATTACACGGATGCAAATTGCTCTTAGTGTAGTGTAACTTTTAACCAACTAACCTTGAGCATTTTGCATCTGTACTAATTTTTAAATTTCTAAATTTGTTTAAAATCGTCAATTTAACTTTCGGCCTCCGTTACATTTTCGATTACATAGATGATTTTTTGTAGATAAAATACGGAACCGGGGCGATCTGTTCTCAGAGAAGGAAGAGTTTCGACAGTAAGTAGAGATTGCTGGTAGGGACAGTCGGATGAATCGGGATTCGCGATGGTCAGCCAGTGGATCATATGTGCTGACGGAAAACAAGATCGGTAAGTAAACATCCCCCATACAACTTGCCCTTAAATGGGCATGATTTTATTTTCGTCTTGCTATAGGGAATTTATGCAAGGTATCCTATTACAAAGTATCCGCGTGAATGTGATATTAAAATACATCATGAATATTTTCAGGATTTCCTGAAATCACGATTCTTCGACATGAAATATTGCTTAAATATTACCTTCTCGTACATTGTTTCAATTTATTTTTGTTTGCTTCGGATTGTTGTTGACTATTTGTCTAAAGATGTAGCTTATAATAGAAGTTTGTCGCCTTTGTGGATTTGATTTGAAGTATCCAGTGAAATGTATCTGAAATCATTTGAATACGCGTGCCTGTTCGCATAGAAACGCTCTCCCGAACGTTCCATAAATTTCATTACGGGTACGAGTAGTTAAACGACGATGGCCATTCAATTTCACGAAATAATATTAGTGGAATGGGTTACAGCGCGCAACTGCGCATCTACGGAGACGCCATGGGGCAGATCGCCGTGGGGCTAAGCACCGAGGAGCCAAATGCCAACAGCTGCGGCAGCGAGGGACGACACCGAGTGGCACGTCGCGGAGGAACAGTATGCAGTGACCTCGAGGGAAAAAGGATTGCAGGCAAGAGGTCCTCCGGAGGATGAGGTATTTGCCGTACTGTGTGGTATTCTGGGTGAGTCGTGTAACGATTTGTTATTATCGATGTGTTTAATTTACTCGGATTATTCTATTGTTTTTTTGATGGTGTTCAAATGAGGGTTCTGTTCGCATAGTGCTTTTGTCTGTTTGTGTCTACTGACGTGTGATATCTTATGTTGTTGTATGACTGACTGACGACCCATAGCGCTATGTGGTTCGACCGCACAGGCCTGTGCAGCCATGTGACATGTGCATATTATGTTTTTATGACTATTCTATTTTGCTGTGTCGTATCATATTTTAGTTTACTAGTGACTTGTTTTAATATTTTGTGTGTTTGCGTGGTGCTATGTTGGTTAATATATTCCACTGGAATTTGTATGTGTTTTATTTGGGTATATTTATTTATTCTGAGTGCTCATTAAGGGTTTGTGTGTGTATTCTGTGACTAATGAATGATTTATTTTTTATTTCTAAGAATCTTCTTACTGTGCTGGTAATTTATTTTTGAATGATTTAGGATGAAAATGGTTGATTTGTGTGATAACCTAATGCTATGAGTATATGTCATTTCATGTTCATTTTTATTATCGTCTTGCAGGGGTTGCATCAATGGAATAGGCCTCGATTATATCGGGGGAAATGCCATCTAAAAGAAAGGTTAACGAATGGGTGCTCTACCTCTAGGGTCATTTGGAAACGGGCACAAATTAGAAATCCTCCAGTGACTTGAAGTTTCAACTGTGGTGAAATACTGGGAAGCAGCTCCTATCTGCGGGAAGTGACTTTTTTTTAATGGATATCAGGTGTTTTGGGAATTTCTTTGAAATTGTTGAAGTAATGCATTTCCTACTGCTTGCTCTCAGATGACCATTATGATTTTATAATATAGAGAGATATGCTTAATAATTTTATATTCTGTAGCTACATTAAGTAGTTTTCATGGCTTGCTTGTGATGCTTGCAAATAAAAATTACAATGCTGTAGTAAATACCAGGTCTTACATTTTATTGTGAATGGTTTCTGCCTTGGTTTCATATTAATTTTTGTTTAGAAAATAGCATATTAGTTTGGCAATTTTTTATTCTAAGTAATATATAGAAACTCTTGTGTTCTGTAGTCTTCATAGAGCACGGCATGTTTCTCTTTTACTAACATTTATACACTTTGCATCTGTTTCTATGTATATCATTAAGGTAGTGTTAGGCGAACATGTAATTAATTACCTTTGTAATCAGGGAAACTTGGTTAACTAACTATTTCTAATAAGACTGACACACCAGAATATACCTGATTTTAATTTTGTTTTATAAATAAATCTATGCAATAATGTATTACATGAAACCAATGTAGTATTTTGTATGGAAAAATGGAGGAATTGTTTAATACAGTGATGCAGGGGAGGGCTTAGAATTTTTAATTACGAGTACAGTTACTCTAAAAGCCTACTTCGAGACATGATTATTCATACCAATGTACTTTTTAAATTTGAAAATATGAATGTATATGAATGGGGATTGTTGAAGGCACATTAAAGGATCAATTGTACTGTAAGTGTTGAGCATTTGTAAATTAAGTGGTTTTATATATCCTTTTTGTCATTGCCATTCACATGGCAAATCCGACAAAGATGTAAATCTTGAAATACAGCATTAAGTATCACTCATATAGATATATATTTTAAAATATGATATTCCAGCTGCTCTAGAGAAGCATTGCAGGTAAACAGAATGATCCTCTGATAACTATTAAATTCCACTTTACAGTATTGTTTTCCAAGTATGTATACACATGTGGGTACTGGTCTAATGTGTGATCTACACATGAGTTGCGATCTACTATCAGGGGAGGATGTACTGCACTTCTTCCGATTTAATAACTTTCACGCAAGCGAAACCTTGCAAACCCATAATAGACCTGCCTGTGGGAACATTTACCCACCCGGTGATGTATAGCTTCATTCCAGAGAGGCGATGTAAAAGGAATTATAACTAAAAAGTGTGAGCCGAAGGCTCGCCAATATCCTCGGTTACTAGATAATAAATAAAGCAATTAATTTTTAAAAATTGGTTTATTTTATTAAATAGCGTTTTTAATATGTAGATCGCACATTAGACCAGATTCTTGCATGTAAATCGCACATGAGACCAGTACCCACAAGTATAATTTAACCACCATCCTGTAGTTATTTTTGGAATGTATTTACTGAAGACAAGTCTCGAATAGCAGGTTATTTAAATAGCATATTATATAATTGTAGGCATAACATACAGTATACTGGAAATCTTTTTCTACATAAACTTGTACTTAACCATCCAAGTTAGTATTTAATTCCATAATGAGTGTTGTGATAGTATATGAAATTCTTGATTATTTTTCAATTCAAATGTGCTGTATGATACTAGGCCGGATCCAGGCTTCATCTAGGGGGAGGGACCGACGGGAAGGGGGGGTAATCCAGAATTTAAAAAATATCTATTTGAAAATATTGTAATTCATAAATATTTCAATAAAAAAATGGAAATATAAAACTTTTTTCACAGCAAAATGAATGTAATAAAACGGTTTGGAAGTTTAGGGGTTAATTTTTTCTAGCGTTCAGGAATCGTTGGGGTCATTAACTTCCCCCGTATCTACCCTTCGAATGATATAGTAATTTTGCAGGAAATGATTGCTATAAATTATTATAACATATTAAAATATTTTATGTTGAAATTATTTTTCCAATCCCTGCTATTTCTTTTCTAAATGCTAGGCAAATAATCTTTCGGCGTAATGGTTAAAGATAATTATAAATTCTTCTGATACCATCTAAATTGATGTTATCCGAAGATTTCATCACTTCATTAATACTTTATATTTATTGTAATTAAATAAGCTCTGCTGTACAAATAATAATAAAATTTTACTACTGCAATGAAAAGAGATGTATAAAATAAACTTTATCTATTATGGTTAACATTCTTTTCAAGCTAAACCATTACTGATCTGGAGAAGCAATTAACTATTTTTGAGAGTGATATTAGATTAAACAGTGTTCACTGTAAACAATGGAATATGGTGATTTACTGATTAAGGCATTGGAAACTTAAGCCACAATAGAATATTTTGTTCCCCTTAAGGCAATAATAAAACTAATTGAATAAATTTTAAACTAAATTTAAAGTTAAAAAAAGAAGAAATTATCATAGAGACTATATGGAGAAATTTTAATAAAGGAAAATGCTATTTATTTGTTTTGATTCGTATGATACTGCGGAAATATTTATCATCAAATATCATATCTGGCCTGTAAAAACCCTTCTTCTTTCCAATATGTTTTACAAAGAATATGATTTTTAACCACCATCTATAATATGCTGTGGACTGCTGGAGAAGTCTCCATACATAGTATGGGGAAAGTATTGTGAACACGAAAAAAATCGACATGAGATTTCAAAGGAAATACGCGTTTTGAGGTACCTAGAACACGTTTAGACTATTTTCGGAATGATGTGTGCGTGTGTGTGTGTGGATGGATGGATGTCTGTATGTGATTTTGGGCGCTCTAACTCAAAAAGTACTTGTCATATTAATACCAAATATCATATATAACGCTTTAGCATGAGTACAAATAACTGATTACTTTTTGGACAATGCCGGTAAACCGGAAGTCGAGGTTTATTCGAAACCCGATTCGGTTTTTGCGATATTTCTCCGATAATACGTCATTATTGTATACATTGACCATTACAAAAAATGTAGAAAATATACTTTCCTACATCTTCAATTTTAAACAATTTTCCATAGCAGTTATTGTTTAGGAATACTTTTAAAGAAAACTGAGGACCGCAATGTTTTAATCAAAGAGTTCAATGTCGGTTCGTCCTATATTAATGACATTATGGTACAGAAATCACAGTTAATGAAAATTGTTCCGTCTTCTGAGACGACTAGAAGAGTTGAATATCGACGCATTCTTCATAAGCCGAAACTTGAGCAATTGGATATATAAAAGTTTTTTCTAGTCGTTCACGTAGGTCTCTTGCGTAGCCCATCGAACGCATTTAGAACGTCCCTGGTCAACAACATCTTATTTCAGTTTTTACTTTCACCTCTTTTATCTTTCCCCGTTTTTTAATCTCCCCATCTCAAAATTCCCTTTGTCTGACGGCATACCTATCCCTTGAGGTGACCAAGTCGATGTCTGCACGTAATGGCTTGTCATTGAGAAGCAAAGAACCCTTTCTACGGGAAAGATTGTGTTCTGGGGCTACTAAGTGAAGAGGATCGTGTCAGTTAATGTGATATCGCACAATTCATTAAAAGATCCACTGTTGTTTCTTCGAAAATTGCCTGTTAACAGTTTTAAATGTCCTTTTAATTTTAATTGAATTTTAATATATATTCGTTTCCAAACTTCGGCTATTGTTACGAAATTAATTGAAGGAATAACGATATAAATTCGTAAGCACGTATGGTTTACAAAGAATTTCATTTAAGAAAGCTTTTTATTTCCATTTTTTCTAAAATGACACTGTTGATACGTAAAATTTTTTATATTTACGTTAATATACTTATTTTCCACAAAACACGCCAATCTCTCCCCTTCCGTTCTCTCTCTCTCGTATTGAAGCACTCAAGGCACGCTTATTCCCAGAAGGATGTATACAATAAAAGTAATTTGAGGTGTAACAATGATAATGGTCGACATAGCAACATCACGTTAAAATGGCGAGATTTCCACAAAATATGCAAATTAAACGTTTAACATAGAATATTTCGAACTGTGGGCTTAAAAAGACGAACGGAATAAGAAACTTTATAACTTTTTCTTCAAAATGGTTCAAATCCGAAGGTCGTCTGTTAATCTCTTCTAATTTTAATTTCCAAATGAATAAAAGCCTGCACGTCGAAAAATCGCGTTTTTCATGTAAAGTAATGGGAAATGGAAATGCCTCTCTTGGAGACGAACCAAGAAATTTTTTCGCGATTTAAATTTCTCATTCTCTGAATAAGTGTTAAAAAAGCATCCTTACCAATATACGAGTTTCTATCATTATTATTTCTCGAGTTATAAGCGTTTGCATAGCGTGACCATCCATCCAACCAACCAACGGACGACGGCTATTATTATATAAAATTATCTACTATATAGTCAGTTCTCGAACGACGCAGAAAATATGTTAATTTATGGGTCTTACGAAAATTTCACATAAAGATTTGAATCCTAAATGTAGTGGTATTGATCGATATATATTCACTGAAAAATAACAACATACCCTTACGGTTGGTTACACTGCTTCATAATGATATCATTTGAAACGTTTTTTGGAAAAAGAATTTTAAAAGTGTCGGATATTGTTCAACAAATACTTTTTTATGAATCAACAAAGAATGATTCTTATATATCACCGAGAAAAACTAATCTAAATTATTTAAACTCTCGAAAGCCATTGAGGTTGGCCGATAGTTGGCGCATTTTTCTACAGTTGGAGTTATACTTTCGTCGGAGTAGGACGTGTTTCCCGACTCTCATTTCGTTAGGCTCGATCACGGCTTCCAGAAAAATCCTTCCCTGACCTTAAAGGTAAATGTCCACGTTCGGACTTTATTCTCAAATATTGGGTTAAAATCAGTATTTTGGAATTTTTTGTTGAATTATTGGAACGATATCTTAAATGAACGGGGTGCCGTTCCATCACATATGGAAATCTATATAGTTGATAATCGTCTCTTAAACGGTCTTTATGCTCATATTTTTAATTGCAGGGTAAGGAGTGTATACGACCTCAGTCTGGCTGACATCTGTCGTCAAATCACCACCATCGAATCCCGAAGTAGCTTTTAACAATTCAATTTTTAGTTTAGTTACGTCAACCTCTAAAAGTACACGTCACGATGTGACGATTTGCTAACGTAGGCCTTGAGAATGGTTGCCCTGGTTTCATATTTATTTTCATTTATATTTTACCTTAGCTTTGCATTTTTTTATTCCAAGTAACGCATAGAAATGGATGTCTTCTTCTGCAATCTTCTTAGTAGAGCATGGCATCTACCTCTTTTAGCAACACTAACACTGCAGTCGCGTCTGTTTCTGTGTGTTTTCATTCAGTTAGAGTTAGGCGTACAGTGAATAAGTTACCGTTAGAATCAGGTGCATTCTGGTTAGTAGTTAGCGTAGAATATCTTTACTAATATTAACACACCAGTGTGTGCCTGTTTCTAACTTTGCCTCATCAAGGAGTTTTTGCATTCGCGAATTTTCTTGTTTAATTCTTTAAATTCTGTAGGCTGACTCGTCGCCCTTCACTGGAGTCCGCGTTCCAAGTGTCCGTATTAACAGGGAACGAGGCAAAGTTTTGACTTCTTCCTAGGGGAAGTCAAAACTAGCTATCCCCCTGCGGAGTACGTTTCACTTGGAAATGAATTCCGTGTTCGGACGATGATTCTATCGGTGTTAGATTAAAATTTGCAGTTTTCCATATTATTACACGGATGCAAATTGCTCTTAGTGTAGTGTAACTTTTAACCAACTAACCTTGAGCATTTTGCATCTGTACTAATTTTTAAATTTCTAAATTTGTTTAAAATCGTCAATTTAACTTTCGGCCTCCGTTACATTTTCGATTACATAGATGATTTTTTGTAGATAAAATACGGAACCGGGGCGATCTGTTCTCAGAGAAGGAAGAGTTTCGACAGTAAGTAGAGATTGCTGGTAGGGACAGTCGGATGAATCGGGATTCGCGATGGTCAGCCAGTGGATCATATGTGCTGACGGAAAACAAGATCGGTAAGTAAACATCCCCCATACAACTTGCCCTTAAATGGGCATGATTTTATTTTCGTCTTGCTATAGGGAATTTATGCAAGGTATCCTATTACAAAGTATCCGCGTGAATGTGATATTAAAATACATCATGAATATTTTCAGGATTTCCTGAAATCACGATTCTTCGACATGAAATATTGCTTAAATATTACCTTCTCGTACATTGTTTCAATTTATTTTTGTTTGCTTCGGATTGTTGTTGACTATTTGTCTAAAGATGTAGCTTATAATAGAAGTTTGTCGCCTTTGTGGATTTGATTTGAAGTATCCAGTGAAATGTATCTGAAATCATTTGAATACGCGTGCCTGTTCGCATAGAAACGCTCTCCCGAACGTTCCATAAATTTCATTACGGGTACGAGTAGTTAAACGACGATGGCCATTCAATTTCACGAAATAATATTAGTGGAATGGGTTACAGCGCGCAACTGCGCATCTACGGAGACGCCATGGGGCAGATCGCCGTGGGGCTAAGCACCGAGGAGCCAAATGCCAACAGCTGCGGCAGCGAGGGACGACACCGAGTGGCACGTCGCGGAGGAACAGTATGCAGTGACCTCGAGGGAAAATGGATTGCAGGCAAGAGGTCCTCCGGAGGATGAGGTATTTGCCGTACTGTGTGGTATTCTGGGTGAGTCGTGTAACGATTTGTTATTATCGATGTGTTTAATTTACTCGGATTATTCTATTGTTTTTTTGATGGTGTTCAAATGAGGGTTCTGTTCGCATAGTGCTTTTGTCTGTTTGTGTCTACTGACGTGTGATATCTTATGTTGTTGTATGACTGACTGACAACCCATAGCGCTATGTGGTTCGACCGCACAGGCCTGTGCAGACATGTGACATGTGCATATTATGTTTTTATGACTATTCTATTTTGCTGTGTCGTATCATATTTTAGTTTACTAGTGACTTGTTTTAATATTTTGTGTGTTTGCGTGGTGCTATGTTGGTTAATATATTCCACTGGAATTTGTATGTGTTTTATTTGGGTATATTTATTTATTCTGAGTGCTCATTAAGGGTTTGTGTGTGTATTCTGTGACTAATGAATGATTTATTTTTTATTTCTAAGAATCTTCTTACTGTGCTGGTAATTTATTTTTGAATGATTTAGGATGAAAATGGTTGATTTGTGTGATAACCTAATGCTATGAGTATATGTCATTTCATGTTCATTTTTATTATCGTCTTGCAGGGGTTGCATCAATGGAATAGGCCTCGATTATATCGGGGGAAATGCCATCTAAAAGAAAGGTTAACGAATGGGTGCTCTACCTCTAGGGTCATTTGGAAACGGGCACAAATTAGAAATCCTCCAGTGACTTGAAGTTTCAACTGTGGTGAAATACTGGGAAGCAGCTCCTATCTGCGGGAAGTGACTTTTTTTTAATGGATATCAGGTGTTTTGGGAATTTCTTTGAAATTGTTGAAGTAATGCATTTCCTACTGCTTGCTCTCAGATGACCATTATGATTTTATAATATAGAGAGATATGCTTAATAATTTTATATTCTGTAGCTACATTAAGTAGTTTTCATGGCTTGCTTGTGATGCTTGCAAATAAAAATTACAATGCTGTAGTAAATACCAGGTCTTACATTTTATTGTGAATGGTTTCTGCCTTGGTTTCATATTAATTTTTGTTTAGAAAATAGCATATTAGTTTGGCAATTTTTTATTCTAAGTAATATATAGAAACTCTTGTGTTCTGTAGTCTTCATAGAGCACGGCATGTTTCTCTTTTACTAACATTTATACACTTTGCATCTGTTTCTATGTATATCATTAAGGTAGTGTTAGGCGAACATGTAATTAATTACCTTTGTAATCAGGGAAACTTGGTTAACTAACTATTTCTAATAAGACTGACACACCAGAATATACCTGATTTTAATTTTGTTTTATAAATAAATCTATGCAATAATGTATTACATGAAACCAATGTAGTATTTTGTATGGAAAAATGGAGGAATTGTTTAATACAGTGATGCAGGGGAGGGCTTAGAATTTTTCATTACGAGTACAGTTACTCTAAAAGCCTACTTCGAGACATGATTATTCATACCAATGTACTTTTTAAATTTGAAAATATGAATGTATATGAATGGGGATTGTTGAAGGCACATTAAAGGATCAATTGTACTGTAAGTGTTGAGCATTTGTAAATTAAGTGGTTTTATATATCCTTTTTGTCATTGCCATTCACATGGCAAATCCGACAAAGATGTAAATCTTGAAATACAGCATTAAGTATCACTCATATAGATATATATTTTAAAATATGATATTCCAGCTGCTCTAGAGAAGCATTGCAGGTAAACAGAATGATCCTCTGATAACTATTAAATTCCACTTTACAGTATTGTTTTCCAAGTATGTATACACATGTGGGTACTGGTCTAATGTGTGATCTACACATGAGTTGCGATCTACTATCAGGGGAGGATGTACTGCACTTCTTCCGATTTAATAACTTTCACGCAAGCGAAACCTTGCAAACCCATAATAGACCTGCCTGTGGGAACATTTACCCACCCGGTGATGTATAGCTTCATTCCAGAGAGGCGATGTAAAAGGAATTATAACTAAAAAGTGTGAGCCGAAGGCTCGCCAATATCCTCGGTTACTAGATAATAAATAAAGCAATTAATTTTTAAAAATTGGTTTATTTTATTAAATAGCGTTTTTAATATGTAGATCGCACATTAGACCAGATTCTTGCATGTAAATCGCACATGAGACCAGTACCCACAAGTATAATTTAACCACCATCCTGTAGTTATTTTTGGAATGTATTTACTGAAGACAAGTCTCGAATAGCAGGTTATTTAAATAGCATATTATATAATTGTAGGCATAACATACAGTATACTGGAAATCTTTTTCTACATAAACTTGTACTTAACCATCCAAGTTAGTATTTAATTCCATAATGAGTGTTGTGATAGTATATGAAATTCTTGATTATTTTTCAATTCAAATGTGCTGTATGATACTAGGCCGGATCCAGGCTTCATCTAGGGGGAGGGACCGACGGGAAGGGGGGGTAATCCAGAATTTAAAAAATATCTATTTGAAAATATTGTAATTCATAAATATTTCAATAAAAAAATGGAAATATAAAACTTTTTTCACAGCAAAATGAATGTAATAAAACGGTTTGGAAGTTTAGGGGTTAATTTTTTCTAGCGTTCAGGAATCGTTGGGGTCATTAACTTCCCCCGTATCTACCCTTCGAATGATATAGTAATTTTGCAGGAAATGATTGCTATAAATTATTATAACATATTAAAATATTTTGTTGAAATTATTTTTCCAATCCCTGCTATTTCTTTTCTAAATGCTAGGCAAATAATCTTTCGGCGTAATGGTTAAAGATAATTATAAATTCTTCTGATACCATCTAAATTGATGTTATCCGAAGATTTCATCACTTCATTAATACTTTATATTTATTGTAATTAAATAAGCTCTGCTGTACAAATAATAATAAAATTTTACTACTGCAATGAAAAGAGATGTATAAAATAAACTTTATCTATTATGGTTAACATTCTTTTCAAGCTAAACCATTACTGATCTGGAGAAGCAATTAACTATTTTTGAGAGTGATATTAGATTAAACAGTGTTCACTGTAAACAATGGAATATGGTGATTTACTGATTAAGGCATTGGAAACTTAAGCCACAATAGAATATTTTGTTCCCCTTAAGGCAATAATAAAACTAATTGAATAAATTTTAAACTAAATTTAAAGTTAAAAAAAGAAGAAATTATCATAGAGACTATATGGAGAAATTTTAATAAAGGAAAATGCTATTTATTTGTTTTGATTCGTATGATACTGCGGAAATATTTATCATCAAATATCATATCTGGCCTGTAAAAACCCTTCTTCTTTCCAATATGTTTTACAAAGAATATGATTTTTAACCACCATCTATAATATGCTGTGGACTGCTGGAGAAGTCTCCATACATAGTATGGGGAAAGTATTGTGAACACGAAAAAAATCGACATGAGATTTCAAAGGAAATACGCGTTTTGAGGTACCTAGAACACGTTTAGACTATTTTCGGAATGATGTGTGCGTGTGTGTGTGTGGATGGATGGATGTCTGTATGTGATTTTGGGCGCTCTAACTCAAAAAGTACTTGTCATATTAATACCAAATATCATATATAACGCTTTAGCATGAGTACAAATAACTGATTACTTTTTGGACAATGCCGGTAAACCGGAAGTCGAGGTTTATTCGAAACCCGATTCGGTTTTTGCGATATTTCTCCGATAATACGTCATTATTGTATACATTGACCATTACAAAAAATGTAGAAAATATACTTTCCTACATCTTCAATTTTAAACAATTTTCCATAGCAGTTATTGTTTAGGAATACTTTTAAAGAAAACTGAGGACCGCAATGTTTTAATCAAAGAGTTCAATGTCGGTTCGTCCAATATTAATGACATTATGGTACAGAAATCACAGTTAATGAAAATTGTTCCGTCTTCTGATTGTGAGACGACTAGAAGAGTTGAATATCGACGCATTCTTCATAAGCCGAAACTTGAGCAATTGGATAAATAAAAGTTTTTTCTAGTCGTTCACGTAGGTCTCTTGCGTAGCCCATCGAACGCATTTAGAACGTCCCTGGTCAACAACATCTTATTTCAGTTTTTACTTTCACCTCTTTCATCTTTCCCCGTTTTTTACTCTCCCCATCTCAAAATTCCCTTTGTCTGACGGCATACCTATTCCTTGAGGTGACCAAGTCGATGTCTGCACGTAATGGCTTGTCATTGAGAAGCAAAGAACCCTTTCTACGGGAAAGATTGTGTTCTGTGGCTACTAAGTGAAGAGGATCGTGTCAGTTAATGTGATATCGCACGAGAGTTTCTATAGGTACAGATACTCTCTGCGAAAGAACGACAGCGAAAGAATGAATTTATATAGTGTGTACAGTTGGACGAAGCGAAAGAAAGCGAACGAATGCATTCGACGCGGTTCCCTGGCAGGGCGGTACATAAAACAAAGTTCGTGCGCAGTAGGGACGGTTAAGTAAACAACTCTGCAATTTCAGCATGGAACTGTTCAAAACTACGCATACATTCGCTCAAGTGTAGACGACAGATCAAATGCACGGTCCGAACGACAAGAAACAGCCGACCATTCATTCGCTGTCGTTCGTTCGCCTTCGTTCGCATAGTGTATATGTATGTACGTTAAGTGAACTGTAATGATATTCGATATTCCCACGTTGCTCTCCATGTAGATCCAAATGATTTAACCCTCTATCAATTGTGGTTATCTAAGGAAACATTTCCTTTACGAAGAAAGGATGGAAAAGCGCTCGTTTGTTGAAAGAGTGCATGTTTAAGAGACCGTAGAAATACGGAGAATGTGTACCGACACTTCGGCGATGGGCGCCCGCCGCCATGGTCTCATCAACCCATGTCTTTCGGGGAAAACCTGTAAATCCGTTGAGTGCCGGTGTTTTCGCCGAATGCCGTATGTGGTATAATAACAAGTGAGATGAGAGCTCCCCCAATTCTCTATTGTCTCGTGTCGCCAGCACCAACCTAGGGGAATTACGAAACATTTTAGCTCCTCTGTCATATACTCTGAACCATCTTCTACAAATTTGCCTCAATCACGCCCTTCAGTTATGGCACACTGACTGTGAGATTAATGCACTGTACTCATAGGAAATTATTTTTAAATGGAACATGCATTACGAATTCCTTTCACGATTACAATACTTTCTCGATATATCTACTTCGTCTATGAGGAAGTAAAAACATGGTGTGGTATGACGAATTGGTGCACGCCTAAAGAGAGGCGTCATGCCAAACTCTCTTAAACGATCCGTTTTTTGAAAAGTTTCAAACAAAACGTGTAGAATATTTATTTACATAAATTCAGTCCTACGTTACCAGGGTAGCGCGTAGAGAGAAAGAGAAGGACAACTTATATGTGCATAAAGTATTTCCTAGAGTTCGGGCCCACCGAGACCATGGGCCTCTTTTATTTGCACCGGGGGCATCCCCGTCTGCAATGACCTGTCCCCAGGTCGACTATTTATCGTTTCATTATTTTTGGTATATCTGATTTAGAAAGTTTTTTCCCAGCGGCATATGCATTAATATTAATAGAATAATGCTTTTCAGTCGGCGTCTACACAGTTTTGACTATATTTATTTGTGATAGGGATAGTGATATCTACTGATGAACACAGTGCGAGTACATAATAATTCTGTTTAAATTTTTCCATCAAATTTACTGGCTTTTCTCAGGCATGAATTGGCGAAGATTATGAAGCTTTTGGGACAACGAGAGAGTAAATCTTTCGAGCCGAGGGGTTTTTAATGGACTGCGAGTAGTCGCACGGGTCGGGCCTACAATTTCTTTGACAACGTACGTCCGGAATTTGTATGGCTAGGGCTTAGAAAATCTTATCTCCTATAACAAATGCCGTGCGGGAACGTGGGACAGTAAACTTCGCCTCCCCCCGGACTCGAGAAAACATGCGTCCGCTGCTGATTTTAATGTAGCTCATGGGGATGGGCGCCCGATTCTTTCCTGGGGCGCCGCCGCCCATCTGAATGCGTATTCAATGAATCTAGGATTTAGGTGAAAAACTGTATGTAAACACATTCTGAACTTTAATTATGTTTTTACGCTTAAGAGTTTCTCGCACGATTAAAATGAACGTATAATAGTCCATAAATTAATCATGATTATTCATTCATTAAAATTCAACATTTATTGTTTTCCAAGCACTCGTAGGTACCTCTAAATGCTAATTTCCAATATAGGTTACTTTAATTAAATATATTATAGACATAATTTATAATTACATATATTTATATACCCTCAACAAAGTTTTAAGATACGGATAGATGATTTGAAGTATTAAATCTGAGCGTATCAACCGAAGTCTGTGGCATTTCCTCGTAATCAAACAGGCAGGCAATTTGTATTAAACTTTAACGTTATAAATGAATACTAACTGTAAGTAAAAAGTATAGACTTTTACAATTTATTTAAATTATATGAACACTGGAAACATACGTAAGCAATTTTTTCTTCAAATTCAGGAGCTGCAAACGCCTTAATTTTGTATGTTTAATAAAATTACTTGTAAGATATTTTTTAAATTTAAAGATAAAACAAGCACGTGGAAATTAAGGTAAAATTAAAGACAATATTCCATTTCGCGGAAATATGGAGTACGTTAATTTAAACGTCACTCAAGTTTTAGAAAAAATTATAATCAAGGTCTCCCCAATCCGCTATATGAAAAACACGACCTCAGCTAAAAGCGGCTGAGATGTTGGAAGGGACGCCAATTTCAAGGCTGAGAGAACCGAGTAACCCCTGCAAGGCCAATGGCTGGGTACGGTGACTGGGAGAGGTTTCTAAAGGAAAGAAGAACTTTCAGAAATCGCCCCGAGAGGTTGACTTAGCTGAGGTAAAACCCAATAATATTTCGATATTTTCGATGTATATTAAAGTACATGTTTAAAAATTCCATTTAATAAACTTCATATAATTTGCTTTAAAAAGAAATATAGAATTATTCTATAAAATAATAGAACATATTAATAATTTCGATGCCTCCTTACACATTTCGCTAAGTTATTACAAAGGAATACAACGAGTTGGAAATGTTGTTAGGTCATAAGGGCGATAATATTTCCTTTAATAAATTGTTTGATACAATAACAACAAATGAAAGCGCATAAACGTTGTGATACCCGTATGTATGAGTATAAAACTTTGTCCCAAGGTGAGTGTGTGGGGAAATTCTGATTATCTTTGAAAGGGTGCCACGCCTACAAAACGTTTGGGAACCATTGCATTTGAATATTCTTTTTACGTCGTCTCTGACACAAAATGAAGAATATTTATGGACGTTCAGGAACGTCCATAAATATTTTTCCAGACACAGAATACATACGTGGTTTCCATCATATTTTTACACCGTTTCAGCAAATTTATACTCCTCGTACAGTTAAAAGATAAAACCAGACCTTTGGGATTTACTGAAAATTCTAAACATCAATGGAAATTTCAAAGTTCGCGACGCAATTTAAGATGGAGCATTTTAACAAAAATCCTCTCGGTTGTTACAGAAACAGTAGTTGTTCACGAAAATAAATTAAAGTAGAAGTATTTCACAAGAGAGAGATTAATTACGAGTAATTACCAATGCGGGGAATTCAGGAAAGCACTGAGCCTGTTTGCCTCACAGCTGCTAAGTTCTTGAAAAATGTTTGTACCTTAAAATGCGTGCATTAGGCAGCTGCTGCGTTTGAGGCATTATTCCACTTTTATGCGATAAGGCAAAAATTCAATGCATCTCACCGAAGAAGATACTTTTCAGAATTCAAATTTAATAAATGCGGTAGGACCTAGATAACCATCGCCATCGATAATAATCGTTGTTTCGATCAACCGTCTTTTGCCGCCAAGTTGTACAAAAAATGGAAAAGTTTCGTCGCCATTTTTTAGTGAAGCAGACAAACGAATAAGATGGCGATTGTACTGTGACTGAGAAAGTTTGCTATCGCAGTGGTGGGCAACCTTTCCTGCATGGTGAGCCGCATTGGTGGCTGTGAAACTTTCGGTGGGCCATACTGAAAATGGCCAATGGATTATAGTTAAATCGTAAGTTATTTCGAGATTCTTAGACACCATATGTGTGAAAATAAAGTTAGAATTATCTTTTTAGGGTTCAAATTTTAATATTAAAAAACATAATGGAATTCAACCTTAGAAATAACTTTGATAAAAAAATCAAAAACAGCATTAAAAAGAAATTATGTACTTGAATTGAGAAATACATAATAAGAGATGGCAAGTGAACGTTATATGTCTTAACAGATTTTGCTACATGGAAAATAATATTTGGTAGTTAATTAAAATAAACTAGGGGCGTATTCCTCCTTTGGTCTCTCCGCGCGGTGATTTCCCTTCTAGGATGCGAGCGCGCCTCCAATGCCCATCTTTTCTAATGAAATTCTACATTTTCCCTCCAATCCCAGAGGCGTAAGGTAATTTTCAATCGCTTCGTTATGGGGAACTACCTGTACTCTACATGCACGCTCTCTCCCGGAAGATTATAGAACGAACTCCACCTGGCAAAAAGTGTCACCTCACCTTTTCTGATAATATAAAGGAGGATGCAAAAAGTTTTGAAAACTATGAAACACGCAGTGGGCCGCATAAAATTGCTTAGTGGATCGCAATCGGCCAGCGGGCTTCGAAACGATGCGCTGCGACTGTTCTCGAAGTCTATGGTATTAGAGTGAAAAAATTTCGTGTTAGTTGAAGCAGGGTTAAACAAAGACTTACTTATATTATTTAGAATTTTGCCTTCAAATATAAGAATCAAACTGCAAAGCATTCCTTCGCGGATAGCTACAGTACAACTGTCAACAGTTAACATGTTTCTTAAATATTTTATAGTTTATTAAACCTCAAGTGATAAAAACGGTCCCAAAACGTAGTATTAGTGACAATGCTGCTAAAAGGTCCAGAAATTTGACATCCCTTCAAATAAAACTAGAAGTGAATGAATGAAAACGACGCAGAGTCTAAAATTTCCAGCGAATTGTGCCCTAAAAATTCAGTTATATATGATGCATGTAAGGTCTTTTTGAACGAATTATTTACCTATAACATTGTTCCAATGATAAAATCGGTTTCGATATCGTCGTTTCGCTAATCGTCGGGGATTCTAGGAGCCAATTAACGACGGTTATCCAGGTCTTACTGTAAATCTACGAAACATTATTAAAAAGGGGTGGCAAGGGAACATTTAGCGTATTTTTCTTACGCTTTCTCTCAGTGATATATTTATTCGTAATAAATGTAAAATTAAATAATTATTAATTCTCACGGTGGTCCCGTTCTCTACATTATATAAAAATGTTACTACGGCACGAGAATTATTCTATATATCCGTCAATAACTTTCTAATTTTTTTGAAAGATAAACCTCCGGAGAAAAAAATGAATAAATCTGATAAAGAAATTTTACAAATTTTAAATAAAATTTATCTCAAGCGTAGCTATCGAATTTC
This sequence comes from Uropetala carovei, assembly GCA_036926305.1. Taxonomy (NCBI): domain Eukaryota; kingdom Metazoa; phylum Arthropoda; class Insecta; order Odonata; family Petaluridae; genus Uropetala; species Uropetala carovei. The sequence continues at coordinate 10,628,442 of JAXCHB010000019.1, read as the reverse complement.
ATACACGCAACGAAAATTAGATAAAATATCAAGGAATTAAAGGCATGAAATGCAGATTTTACAATTATCTGATTTAGTAACAACTACGAAGATATTATTGGATTTAGGTAAATTTGCGTGAGTGAAACAATGATAAAATGTCAAAGCAAAATAAAGGTAGGTTTTCATAAAACATCTACCGTATCAGTAAATACGGGGGAAAATTTTTCGAAACCAAAAAAATTAAATCAATTGCTCGCAGGTTGTAGCGACGTGAATTCGTAACCGTGTTTGGGAAACAAGAGATTAAACGTCAGCACGAATTAGATTCCAAGCTCCGCGATTCATATTTTTGTTAGCGAGAAATCGATCGCGGAAAATACGGAACAGAAAAAAAAAACAAAAAAATGTAAATGCCGAAACGTAAAATTCCCAAGCACAAAAAAATCAAGTAAGCGAAAACGGCTGAGAATACGAATAAACGTAGAAATAGATTAATTAAAAAAAGGTTTTTTAAAAAATAACATACATTATGCACTAAAAAGGAAAAAATAAAATTTTATTATCGTGAGTTCGGCTGGTAAGGAGGACAAAATTTACAACAATTTCAGTGGAATAAATTCCTTGCTCAACAATGTTGATTTGCTAAACCTCTTTTAGAACTTTTGTAAAAGTTATATGCCTCAAGATAATAAAACCTGTAAGGTTCTAAGTTCTAAATAAAGTTAATAAATCAACATTTTTGAGCAAGAAGGAATTTATTCCACTGAAATTGTCGTAAATTTTGTTCCTCCTTACCAGCCGAACTCACGATAATAAAAATTTATTTTTTCCTTTTTAGTGCATAATATAAAAGTTATTTTTTAAAAAACCTTTTTTTAATTAATTTTTTCTTTTTAGTCTCAAGCAATGAAATTTCACATTCTTTCATGGTTTCTATAGGTAAGGGTGTTAAATTACAAATTTTATCTCTAACTAATTGTTGGTGTAAATAAAAATGTTAACATTCACCATTCAAGCCCTCTAAACCAGTATGACGTGGCATAATTAAAAGTGTAAGTTAAAAGCTCTATAACAACCCGAAAGAAACGAATGAAGGCAACCGAGTAACTACATTTACGAGTGTCGGTATACTTAATTATACCTAAGAAATCGTTGCTCTACAAGTGTTACATTGAAAAATTGAAAGAAGACTGCAAGATTATTGTGTTAGTAAATGAATTTAATATAGGTAAATAATATTATTTTCCCAAAAGATAACATATCTTAAGAAGTACGTATACACGAGAAAAGCCTAAGCGTACGTAGACGCACGACGAGGTAACAAATATCTCGAAAGTGAAACCAGGAACTCCAGCAATAAAAACTTCCGATCCAAACTTAACGCTCGTTAGACTTTAACTTAACCTTTCATGTCCTTAAGAGACTCAAAATTTACAGACCATTCAAAAAGTGATAAAACTAAGAAACTGGCCGGACTTATATAACCCATTTTTTCCACGCGACTTCTAGTACCAGTCAAAAACACTTCTTTAAGAAGAGTTTTTGAGACTTCTTTTTCTGGGCCGCTTTCAAAAGTTGGAAGAAATGCAGGACATCAGTTTTATTGATTTATGCTATATGAAAGTTTATTTGTATAAATATTACTGAACATGGCGTTTAAATTTTCGTTATAAGTCATGTGACTACCGAGGTTCCTGCGGGGAACTTCTACATCTCTACATCATTGAATACTGTTGCGCAGCAAGGGAAAGCTAATTATAATCATTGAATCATAAATATATCGACTATACATATAAAAATACAAATAATGCTGATATATAGGAAATAAAACTTTTAAGTTCTGTGCTTCGCGGAAAACTAGCACACAGTATGGTCGTAAAAATATTAAAACTGTAACCACTCATTGGAAGCAGGCATGCACTTTTTTACGTAACGAAGGCTACTGGGAATAATATCGTCGCTTCCAAGGACAGGAAAGGAAAGAAGACACGGTCTGGACCAGGAGAAATCTCATGAATCGTATGCACTTCCACGAATACCGAATGCCCTCACGCATTTCCCGAGCGATTTAAGTCCCATAACTCCGCTCTACGCACCGCGGGATTATAATGGGTGTCTCGGACATGAATTATTACCACAATACAATAGGAGGGTGTGAAAGGGTGAGAAAAATGGTAGAGGCATCGAGGGCGACACCAACGGCGACCGAGAGCAGCTCGAACAATGCCTCTGATCTCGCTTCTGCTCGATGTTTGCGCACCTGCGATTCCGAATTGGGTTTCCGCCCGAATAAATCCTATGTAAGCGAGAGATTCCGCCCAGAGTCGCGTGTTTTATTGTTTTATCCTTTAATCAAACGGAAAATGTTGTTCGTTGTAACATTCCTTTTTGCTTCCCTTTGTAACTTCAGCAACAGATTTTTGATAAGTTTTTTTACGTTTTTGCTTTTCGTTTTTTTTTTAGCCCAAACCAAACCAGGGCATCGAACCGTAATTTTTTTCGCTCCGGTTTTCGTCCCGGTTCACCCAAAACACAAAATTTCGGTTCGGTTCCGGTTTCGCTCCGGCAATCATCAGTGAACCGGTTGGAACCGATTTTTTCCCTACGACCGTAAAATATTTTTAGGAAACTTTCAATAACTGATTTATTAATTTACGTAATTTTCTAATTAAATCAAATACATTTCCACTATGATAACAGTGATATTAAAAAACTAATATCGAAACACGAAAATAAATTATTCAAACGTAAATATTTAGTATGTATTTCATTTATTTAAGATTTATTTAGAATTGAATAACTACAAACCATACATGCGTCGCAAATGTTTCAAAAGGTTAGGAAAGTGTAAGGTGAATTACAAATAAGCACCTTTCCTGCGATAGAGTATTATAAACTTATTATGTTATGCAAAACATTCATCTCATTTCCTAATTTACTGTCCTTAGTCTTTAAAACAAAATTTTATTACAATCCGCTGAATAACTACGAAGAAAAGAATCGTATTCGGATAGAAGAACGGACAGAACGTAGCTAATATGCGGTAAAACTTGAATGCCTAATAATGAATTATTAATAATTTTATTCACAAATCGTGCTGCAAAATAAGAGACCGCGCTGTCTCAATAGTGTCAGTGAGTTGAATAAGACATTAAGTTATTTTCATTAACAGTTTGTAGATCACGTGCACTGCTCATATTATAAAAAACTGTAAATGCTAGGCTACATTTTTTTCATCCAAAGATCGCGTAAATGCATGAAAAAATGTATAAAATTGTTATGAGGAAGAAGCCCGCGGAAATTGAGGGTCCGAGAATCGAGGGTTGAGAAATTTTTAGTAACATGACACAAATTTACTATGACGGAATTTGACAAACACACAAAGAAAACATTCATTGACACTAACTTAAAAGCAACAGGATAAATGGAATATTCTTGAAACTAGCATTTAAAACAGAAATTCGACGCTTGAAACTAAGCTTTGATTTCAGTGATATCATTATCAAAAACGCAAGCAGTTGCATCAAATCCACATCAATGAATTACATTGAATTAATTTCTCACTATACCAAATATTCTCTGGAAATTAAAGTACATCTATAGAAAAGGAGACTTACTTATTCCACGCTGGATGATTTATCTTTTCCTTAATGCTGGCAACACTTCGTTTTTCACACCGATAAGCTAAATATTTTGATGTAAATAACAAATGTACATAAATTTTTTATTCCTATTTTCAGTAACGATTAACATCCTATATAAAATTGAATTTTTCGAGTTTACACTATATACCTATTTAAAATTACTAACCTGTAACAAAGACCAACTAATGCAGAAATACGCACAAGGAACAAACGTGGAACATTCCTTCTTCAATAATTAGCAAGGCCAGATTGATAAAATCGAGTTCATACGAAGGAATGAAAGGTTGTGGACATATGTAGCAGACTAAACATTGGGGGAAACGTCCTTTCTCCCACTAGGCATTCATAAGGTTCAAGGAATTCTCAAATGGGTAAATTTCCCCATGGAATTGCCGGAAGTCGGTAGATATTATCTTAATGTGATATTCGTGGAACGAACCAAGGGACTTGAGGATTAGTGAACTTGGTGGGGGTTTGGACCCCACGGCGACAGGGTATGGTTGCGTGAGGGAGGCGTTTACCATTTGAACACGGAAGGTTACTGAGCGATGGGAAAATTCCGCCTTTCGCTTACGCTGTTTATGCGAACCGAAATAAAGGAGCGAAATAAATATCGGTTTTCGGTTTCGGTTCGGATTCAACACATTTAGTTTTTTCGGTTCGCTATCGGTTCCACTCCGGCCAAAAATATCGGTTTTTTCGGTTCCGTTCCGGTTCGACGCCCTGAACCAAACAGTTAAAAAGCTCGAGTCTCGTATCTCGGAAAAAATTGAAAGAATAATTAATGCCAATTAAGGTTAGAGGAAAAGTTGGTATTTTAAGGTCTATTTCCATTCCAGACTTTTTTTCGTCGTTTTTGTGAAATGTTGCCGTCGAACTATCGAAGTAAAGTGAAAATCTGTAATTACCATTTCCCACTTGCTTACAAACGAAACGGAGGGTGAAGAAGGGATTTCGGCAAAGGGATATTTCAATTATTTAAACCTTGATTACTAATGCGGATCACGCATCACGTTACTCAAAGGAGATAATGAAAGACCCAACAGTATTGAGTGGCGGAATGTAATTTAATGAAACGCTTTCATCATATTTTGCATTCAAACAAAATTCACAAAATGAAGAGATGGACTGTGGCATTAGTCAACGTACAACTTTTTACTTATGGCACAATGAAAATAACTGCGCGATAATATAAACCTTTTCATTTACCCCTCACACAATTGAAAGCCTAAGTTTCCACAGGTTAAATTATATACCAAAGTCGCTAAAATCTTTCAATAAATAGTTAATTTCTTGAAAGTGAAACAAGCGTAGGAAATTATAAATATGTACTGTACAATATCAATAATAAAAACAATATTAATTGGAAATTTTGAATGGCCATTTAAAGATTGGAGTACAGGATGTAACTAAGAGCGTGGTTTCTGCAGTGTTACCGTGGCATCCCTCGTTAAGCAGCCCGTAATAAACGATAAAACGAATGCCCAGTACCCCAAATGTTTTATTAAATATTCTGTTGCTAAAAGACTGAAAATCAATCATGTTTTATCTTTACGCAAATGTATTAGTGAAATTCCTCCCTTTTGGTTTTTTTCTTCTTACATTAAACAGTAAAGCATAAAACTTCTCACTGTCCTTCGAAAGGTAAACAATATTCCTCTTCACACCTCCGCTTTGGTGAGCATTTTCAATTTCCCAAAGTATGCCAGAGTTCATAAAAATTGAATGTAAAATTCATAACCTGCTTTAATGGAATGTATGTAAATGGTCAATTACTACGACAAAGAGTTTTGCAAATCCTTACGCCTCATAACCCCACATATACGACATTTCAGCTGGAGTGACTAAAACAGAAAACAATTGAGCGGGCATGGGGTGGTGCGTGACGCGCCATAATTATATTTCCATTTTGATAATGGATTCAAAAACACTACTTTTCGTGAGCATGAAATTACCGCAGCAGAATCGAGAGCAAAATAATACTCTCCAAAAACAGACGAAATCTTAATGCTCAACAATGTTAGTAACAGCTATGAAGAGTTTTTCGGAAGCAATATAAGAAGTGAACTGTATGTCTTACGGACCATCTTAATAAACGCTTATTTATATCCAATAACATTAAGAACTAGCGGCATCACATGGTCATGCAAAACAGTAGTGAAATTATTTAGTGTACAGTTTATGGAAATCTGGTTTTATTTTATGGTTTGTAGCTTGCAAGCACTCCACTGAATGGCACAGTTATGGAGACAAAAAACATGGCCCTTAATATTCTTTGCCGTGAATAAATATTAGAATAAATTTTGATGACAAAAAAGCAGCTGTCCTTAATTGGTTAAATATAGACTAACTAAGTCCACTTTCTAGTGCGTTTGTTCAAGATCTTCACCCTTAGTATAATATTTGCGTTTACTTTGAATTATTCGGGTAACCTACAGGTTGAGTTAAGTCCTGACTCGTATATGTCTCCGTAAATTTCGGATCCTTTGAAGTAAGGAAAATTTTAGTAACTGAATGAATAGATTTTCACTAGATAAAGTTTATCCTACTGAATGGAATAATTATCCCGTATGTAATTCTTTGGTGTACAACTAAACTGATTAGCTTGTGTTCTGTTCAAGTTGGATATTGAACGCGGAGCAGGACCGCAACAGTCTGGTATCTATGATTTTCAATCTTCTTTTTTTTAGTTTTGATTTTACAATCACTTTCTCTTTCGCTAATCAGGAGATTTAAAAAACACCCTTTAAGTGCAAGCATCCAGAACGTGGCTCATATTTTCCTATGTCGCGTGAAGGACGCGGGGATGTGAAGTGGAGTCGGCAGGACTGTGTCCCTGTGTCAGTCTTTCCTTTGGCGAAGTCTGTTTGGAAGGAATTGGAACGGACACCCTTCCACTTGAATTCAAAACACGAATCAGCCACTGGAAATAAGGGTTTTGGATGGCAAAGTCAAATTTAATATATCTTATTTGAAGACTATTTTCCATGAACTATTGTCAGAAGAGAAACGATTCTCTAGATAAAAATTGCTTTTATAGTTCGGCGCTACTTCTGTCACCTAACTTCTGAACGTGAAATCAAGTGCACAAAAGTTTTAAGACCGGACAGATCTTCAAAATAAGCTAGCATGAATGTGTTATGAAATAAGGCTGCATTTATCAATTTTTTAGCAAGTTTATAAAAATATATGTATACAAATAAAAACGTATTTAATTCTTCTATTAAATCGGGTTGTTTCCCTTTGTAATGCACTTTTCACTACTGAAACTTAATTCTATGACGACGCTTTGTCAAACTTCAAATTTAAAGCAATACAAGAAGGCCAAAACAGCAGTCGAAAGGAAATTCCTTAAAGGGATTTTCAATATATGAGCATCAAATGTTTCGTTTGTGCATGGACCAGCAACTAAAGAAATTTCAAAAGAAAGAAATACATAAAATCTTTAAATTAAAAGTATAATATTATGACTGTGAAAAGGTTCATAATAAAACATTATTACAAATATCTAGTTTTTTTGTATTTATATAATGAGCACATATATCAATTTGCTTTTATTTTTGATAACACACCCATTAGACGTATTCAGTCAAGAACGCTGCGACACAAATTTTATGAAGACATAAATTCGCTTAATTAGCATCGTTAAAATCCCGAAACGATAGAATAATATTCCATACAAAATAATAACAGGAACAAAGCAAGAGCAAGGAAATTTAGCCGTTCAACATAATTCATTATAAATTTTCATCCAATAACTTTGACAACGTTTGCACCATGGTAGCAATTTAAAACTTTATTTCTGGACTTTCCAAACCCTTTAAACCTTGGAGTCAGAAACCTACAATCAAGAGAAGGAATTCGGCTGTTCTATATCTACAGAATAAAGAAGACTCATGTTAGCGTTTGAATTTCTTTGATCTCCATAAACACAGATTACACCGCAATTTCCTGCCGATATTCCCAGCACTAGCCATTTCTCCCTTCAAATGCTTCCTTCTAAGGCGGTTCTCTTTCTTAAAATCGCCCCAACTCCACCGTTTCGACCCGACTCCATTCCCCAGAAGTCTCCCTCGAGTCTCATCCTGCCGCTGATGGGCGCCCCGAGATAAGGCGAACGCCGCCAGACTCCTTTTCGCTGGATCGTGTAAATGCGTCTGCCTCTCGTTTAGGAGGCAGTCGGCGTTGGCATGGCAATCGTCCGAGAACCTCGAGCTTTCTCCGTGACAGAGGGATAGGGGAGAAGGGAGAAGAAGTTGGATTCCGAGATTACACCGTCAGAAAGGAGCGCAGCGAAGCGTCTGCTACTTCACGAAACAAGATGAACCTGAAATTCTTCTCCGTTACTCCGACGCCTTTCAAATTGCACATAAAAATTATAATACGTGGTTTATCGAAAATGTATTCAAGACAGCTTGTCGATGACTGTTTATAAACAACAGCGCGATTAGTTCCTATACTTTGATCGTCAAACATTAACGGATGTTGTTGATCGTTTAACCGTCAAATTTTACTGCACTCGGTTCCAAACATCAAATCAACGCATTTTTCACTGTTATAAAAAGGTAAAATGGAAAAACAAAACCGACAGTCAATGACCATTGCTGCAGCGTTGCATGGCGAAAAACATTTCGAGAAACATTTAAACGAGAGTATCACCTCTCTTCTAATACCATAAAAGCTGCTTAGATACCTTCGAAACATCCAAAAAAATGAAAGATACGCGACTGCATTCTTCTGTGAGATGTTTTCGATAAAATTCTTTGAGAAACTCCATTTTCATCTGCTCCATTTACATGTATATTAGCAAGCGTCGCGTACTGAGGGATATGCTGTCGCTGATGCCAATTGGAGAAGGGGAAGCTGAACCAAATGGAATTCCGCAGTCCGACAAAAGCACCGCACGTCGGGAAACGAAGGGAATTACCTCGCTTAATTGCGATGCGCCAGCGTAGAGACTTTCATCTCTGTAAATTAAACGCGGGGAAACCTCTCCCAGTTGCAAATGTTTACAATCAAAATTTTAAAATCCTTCAAATCGTTGCGGCGTCCTTTAGCTACAATCGTTTCAATATAAAAAATTTCGAACCCTCAAGTATTGCTTCGCTTTAATCGTTCAAAGTGCACTATTTCCTGAAACTTCGTCTCTAAAAGAAAACAAGTTAGAAAAGTGTATAGCGTATCACAAATGGGCGTGTTTCGTGCGATGGAGTATTGGAAATAAATTATATACCTGTACGTAAGGGAAATAGCATTTTAAAGTTCTTTTCTTCATAATAAATAATCCATTATAAAAATATTGCATGCACACGTAAGTAAATTAAACGTTTGTTAGCAACAATAAAGAAGTAACCATGCAAGAAATGCAAGAAAGTTCAACTCGATTTAAGATATTCTTGTTCGATTTTCTTGATAACGGCTACTCCCACGATAAAAATGTATGGGAAAAGAAATACTCTTATTTACCAGTTCTACAGGTTTTATTTGAAAGATATTTTGATATGAGCAATAGTTTACGAGATATGACGGAAAGTTCATTTTTTATCACCAGTAAAGTGGTACCTCTGACTGGCGTACGTGATTCTTTTTTGCGATTTTCTTGTTAACTTGGATTGTAAGTCCTTAATATCGAATTTAATGAAAATCCGTTCCGTAGAAGCGGAGACCGAACATGCGGACGGACGGACGGACGGACGGACAGACCGACGACAATAGGCGCTCACGCTGCAGGCGAAACGCGCCTAAAAAGCCTCATATATGTCACAGGAGTGTGAGTTGTGTCACGTAATTTGAATTCGTCGCATGAAAACTCAAGAGGAAAAGATTTACTACTCAAAATGAGTGATAATCAGTGCAAGCAGAGAGAAACATTATAGATACGGCTGAGGCCTTGAGCTGTTGCCACTGATGCGATAATATATTAAAGAAGGACAGTGAAGAAGACGAATGGCGAGTAACAGAGCGAGGATGCAGAGAGACGAAGATTAATCAGCGAGATTAAGAAGAGGAATGATTGGTTCAGACAGATAGAGAAAGGGAGAAGTGTTTGTCGAAGGATTGATTGAGACCTAGAGGGAAGATAATGCGAATGAGAGACGAAAGAAGAAAATAGCATAACTGTCGTAATAGACGTATGTTGGTGACAGTGAATGGCTGCCGATGGATATAGATGGAGGAGTCTAGGCGGTGGGGGATTCAACTGATGTGTTTAGGAGTTAATACATACTCGACCTCATAGGTTATATCTGCTAAAGTTTATAAATTGCGACTTGGATTGTAGTTTTACTTGGTTTTTATTTTGAAGATGAAATATTGAATGTTTAATATCACTCCGAAATTCTACGTACCTTTGTTGCATAATTTATCTTTAACTAACCTTAAAAAATAGGGCTATTTTAATAAAAACACATTAAAGGAATATGAATAATTTTTGTTCCTAAAAGCAGTGTGTTACACATGGCTGCACTGTAGTACTCCAAATTCTAAAAGGCAACTTTGTAGTATTTTCAGTTGAGATTTATAGATTTTCTTTCGTTCATAGACAACCATGAAACCTCACGCGATGACGTTTCCCAACAGACGATTTTCCGCCCTTCGCTTAAAATTCCAAGTCCTGAACTCAGGCTTTCCACAGCATATTTAATTAGATAATCTACGTTTTTACAAACCCTATATAAACGACATTTGACCAATTTTTAACCTATCATCTTATTTTGACTATCCTTAATGAAATCATTTTCGTCCAAAGATTCAAGCGGCATTATGTTAGCCGACGAACCAAAATGTTTCTGAAAACTTTCAAGAGAGAAACAATTAACAAATAATCCAGAATCGTTCCTCGAGGAAAGGAAGGGAAAGATGCATGGAGGGGGGGGGGGGGAATAACAAAAGACCTCTTGATGCTTCTATGTCTCTTTCTCTGACGGCCTCGGGGACGCACCTCCGGGGGGAGGGGGAGGGGGGGAGGTTGAATGAGAGAGACGGGGAGGTGACGCCCGGAGTCCCCACCCCCACACCATTGCCATATATCCAACCCCCTAAGGCGACAAGAGGAAGACTCTTGTGCCTCCGGGAGGAAGCAGGTGGAAAGAGGAAGGAACGGTTTGGGTTGAAAAGAGGAGGCAAAGATGTTTTCCGGAACTCTCATTCTCAGGAGGATACATCTTTGAAGACACGAGAAATGCAGGGAGGAGAAGGTCTTTCCTTGCTTTCGCGAAGAAGATGAAATGACATCAAGGGCAAGGTAAAGAAAAAAAATCGACTCTCCGTAGGAACGTCTTCATTTTTAATTCAGGGCAGAAACGATGAAGAAGGAATTTAAAAAGAGAGTGGAATTTAATCGCGGGATGACTGGAAGAGAAAATGACGAAATCCCGGAAGGGAGAAGAGAGGGGGGAGGGGGGAGGGAGAGATGAAATATGGGAGAGGTCAGAATAGAGTGATAGCAGAGGAAGGAAGAATGCAGAAGTAGTGACGCCGTCAATTATAATGATATAACAGAGACTGAGCGAAGAATGTCGAGGAAAGGGGTTATACATAGAGGCGACTAGTGAAACGATTCGGGAATAAGTAAAATGAAAAAATAATTCTAGCGGAGTAAAATGAAGGAAAATTTTTGACTGGGAAACGGAAAAACAAAAGGATTCTGTGAATAATAGAAGAGAAACAAGGACGCGCTCTTGGTGAGTTATAAACGAGATAAATAAGGAAACTAACGTATTTATAGAAGGAAATTGGAAGAAGAGTTAAGGGACAGAAATACACTTAAGAGGGACAGCAGTCCTGTATCATTTATAAAATTAGTTGAGGTAAGAAAAGGGAAGAGAAGATAAAATCACAACGATGAAAGGGTTAGAAGCAGAATGGAGACGAAAACTTAAAAGGTATTAATTAACCAGGTGTTCGGATATGCCTTTTACCAATAAAATGGAACGCATCGTATTTTGAATCGAATCATTCGCTAACAAATTAGATAGGTGGAAAAATACGACAAAAGCAGAAAGAACTAGCTGCAGTACCCGGCGTTGCCGGGGTCAATTTGTCTAAGGATTGGGTAAATTTAAATCAAAATTATGGGGGAACGGGGAGACATAGGCTCCCCAAATTTTGTATACGCGTTGTAGAATGGATACTGTACGACTTAAGTAAAAAAATTGAAAAAATATGAAAATTTAAAAAAATTTCCAAGAGAGTGGGGGGTTATATAGGAGGGATGTGGGGGGAAACCAAGTTGCCCAAAATATTTTCAGGGATGATATAAAATCATGTGCAAAGTTTGAAAATTGTGGAGTTTTTTGTTCTTAAGTTATAAACGGACATACATACAAACACCATAAATTATATATTAAGAAGATAGGAGAGGATAAGAGAGGACAGAGAAGAAAAAGAAAGAGAAGGGATAAAGACGAGATAAAAAGGATTATAGCAAGAAAGAAGAGTAAACATGAAACAGGATAGGGAGAAAAGTGAAGGAGGAAGAAAAAGTTTAAAGATAAGAATAGCCAAAGATTGTATTAGAAGAGGAAAAAGGAAAGAGGAAAGGAACTCAAGAAGAAAATAGAAGAAAACAAAAAGGAAAAATGAGAAAACAGCAGAGTAAGAGAAAATTTTCTTGGGGGGAGGAGAGATTTTTCTAGAGTAGGATGTAAAATTTTCCAAAAGGAAGACAATTCCATGGCTAAAAAAATGAGCGCCTTAGAGTTTCCGGAGGAAAGGAATCCCTAAGACCAGTTGGATTTTCCGCAAATACGACGGATCAATAGGATCCCAGTTCTCGAGGCAAACTCGAGGGTTTAATAAAATAAATTACTGTAAAAAAGAGAAAAGTCTATAAAGAGCTAGATTTAACGATACACAACAGGATTCTCCGTTGCCAGTAGCGTATCTGCCGTCTTTTGTTCGATAAATATACTTGGAAAAACGACAAAGCCTTTAAAAACATAATGGAAACGCTACAAAATAACTTTAAGTAAATAAAATTTCATTTCGTTCGAATACGTGGTTCTATACCCCGATTCTACCAAGCTGCAATTTAAAAAAAAAACTTTTAATTGCATTTAAATCCAAAAACCCTTCGACCAATTCGTAGCTTTTGCGGCGTTCCCAATTCGGGCGCATTCATTTCCGCCGGAAAAGCTTCATTTTTGAGTTATTTTTTATGATTAAGCTTTGTCCTGTTCAACAAAGAATCCCTTGTGACACAAACAGCCCTTCGTGCAAATCTCGTGGATAAATGACAGTCAAAAACTAGGTATCTAGTCCACCGAAGATTAAATAATGTTCTCCGCGAGCATCAAAAGACATCCAGTTGACTGCGTTACTTCATAAAGTAAAAGAAATAGGAAAATAACAGAAAGGTGAAGAGTGGAAGAGTGATACAGAAGAAATACTATATGAAAGAGATACGCGAAGTTGTAAAGAAAAGGATAATGTGAAGAGGAATGCAATGAATGCGATAAAGAGATATGAGGGAGACTGAACTGAATAGAACAGGAGAGGAAGATAAACAGACGACGATAAACAAGAACAGAGAAAAAAAGACGTGTCGGATCTCCTTTGAAATTCAACGGTCGCCGCCCACGAAGCGAAGATTTTCCAATCTCCCACCCCCTGGCGGTTGTCTACGTAAACCTCAGAACAGATGACGGTGCTGGAAACTTCCAAACGAGAAAGAGGAATGATTACGGAAGGAGGGGTACAGAAGAAAAATGAGGGGCTGCTATATACCGAGAGGAAGGCCTTGCTCCAGAGGGGTCACCAATTATTGCGTGGAATGAAATACAAGGAGATATGAAGGTAGAGGGAGCGACGGAAGAGGAAGGGGGGGAGAGGCATTGTGACGCAAGAAAATGGGACTAGAGGGATGCTCAGAAAAGATAGCACTTGCGATTTTAAAGGCGAACGAACATATAACGTCATCTGTTGCTCGGGTTCTCTCAACAAGTGGAAGGCCCTTGTCGTAATTCTTTCCGGATTTATGATATGCATTAATGTTTTACTGCGCTCCGACACTGCTCCTCGGCAAATGGCTGATAGCTATCGGCAACCGTGCGTAAGGATCTCTTTAATTGGCCCTCATCTCTTACGCTTCGCGAACGAAACGAGACCTCGCAAAATAGCAGCAATTTTGAGCTGGTTTTTATCAAACCGAGAAATATCGAGTGATTTACGAATTTAGCTTTAAAGGGTAATTACACCCATTCTTGATGAATTTCTTTGATGTAAAAATGTTGATTGGCAGAAGTGGCGGTAAGGTTGTAGGAAGCAAGAAAGTTAGGTTGCTTAAGGTGAGAATTTCGCTGTACCTATCCGTAGACTCTTCCGTGACTGAAAATTTCCAACTTGAGCTGCTGAAACCTTTACGTTATTTAAATGATTACTCATATTAATGGCAACCGTGCACCAGTAAATAAAACTGCGTCGTAATAACTGATCACGGTGTTTATTTCAGGCAATTTTAAAATCGGCTGTGAAAAGTTATTAATGCTGAGGTGAATATTCTGCCCCGATAATCTCTCATCAAACTGATGAGATCTCTGAGAATTAAAATAGTATGATCTAACCGGAACACTCCTCCTAAGTATATACCCCATTAGCGGATTGAGAAATAAATTATTTCAGCCAGAATTTTGCCAATTTCCTTTTCACAACTAGCGTTCTCGCAGGAAAAGTTACCAAATTATTCTTATTTATTCACAAACGAGTGCGAACTTCCCGACTTGACGAACTTCTAGAGCTCTTGGCTGACCACGACGGAGCCAGGGCTATCGCCGGAAGGGGGCATTTACAATGCGGGCTGCTTTGACCTCTACGCAATCGGATTGCGGTTAGAGAGATTCTATTTCGAGCGTTCGCTAGGGTGGACCCCAGTTTTCCAGAGATACTCAGGCAAGCGAGAGGAAAGAAGGCCATTAGCCGTGCTCTTGACTTGCATTGATCTTAGTCGAGTCCTCATTGAATCTATGTAGCAGCAACGGAAAAGGATGATATGCTGATCTGAATAGGATCATCTTTTCGTGGAAATTTTTTTCTATTTGTGCTCCATCTCTAATCGCAGATAACATCGAATCGTCTTCTTTGCCAGTGAATATTAGCACAGAAGTCAAAATTTACATTCAACTCGAAACGTTTCACGGTTTATACATCAGAAAAACAAAGAAATCTGTTCAGACAAAAACGTTCGGCTTTGGTTTTCCTAAGGACGCCGGCTCCAACTCTCGTCGGATAGATATGAAAAAGCCATATAACAGCAATACTTGAGAATGGAAAGAAAAATAACCCATGCTCTCGAATGCACCCCGTTGCTCATTCTGGTTTCTTCTAAAGAGCACGCTCATCGTTGCTTGATAGCAAAAATATGAGCAAAAATTAAGCGTCACATCACTCTTGAAGGATTTGAATTGGATATCGCTAGAGGATCCAGAATTAGCGCTAGGTTAAGGCTTCTGGAGAAATTTAGGTCGGAAGTTCTCTTAGAGGAGGTCTCAGGAATATTAGAGGCACCTACGTACATGGGCAGAATAAAATACGAGAGATCGACTGTAGGACCGAGCGATATCAGAGCTCGTTTTTCCCAAGGACCATACGGGATCATAACAGGAGAGTGATTCCCACGAGGGACGTTATTAGGTAGGTTTTGGTGTGCTGCACCCTCTGCCACCCACCAGTCTGGTGATTTGCAGGGTATCACGTAGATGTAGATAGGTGAAAAGTGACTGTGGATATGAAATTAAACTTTAACAATCCCCTCGGGATTAAAATAAAATCATGTGGTTATGGATTATGCTGATTACAGTGTCTCACGGTATGTACATCCGACAACATTATCAAATGTAAGATGAAATCGTTGCCAACACCCCACTGATTCTCGCTGAAGCAACAATTTCGATGCATGATGGGAAAATACAAGCAATAATTCGCATCCTTCATGTTTCGCTAAAACTTCAGTAAACCAAATTAAAAAGAGAAGTAAACCTTATATGCCCAAACATACAACGGAAGTGATCGCGGTCACACGATCGATCAGGTAGAGAAGAAAAATCATGAGTAACATTTTCTTTTAAATTTCCTCAATGCGTAGAAAAAAAGAACAGGACCAGTTTATAGGAGATATAGGATTTAAAAGTCTGTAAAAACGAATATTTTCGATAACAGGCCAAAAAATATTTCCTCGAACAGTATAGGGAAACGTCTTGAAGACGCGATGCATATTTTTATTATAAAATTGGTAGGCCACAGGAAAAAAATTCTACGGCATCGAGCCATAAAAAAGGATATGATTTTTCTTAACGATCAGCGCCAACCTAGCGCTGCAATCTCCAGGCTCACGGAAGATTTAACTCGCTTAATTTTCCGTGCCATTAAGTAATATTAAGAGGGGAAACGACGGATCCCGAGTGAGAAAAAAGAGAATAACAAGCTTTATTTTCGTTCCGGGAAGATTCACAGCTCCTATTTCGGGATTAGAATCGTTGAAATAAACAGGAGAAAGAGAAAAATAACATAAAAACAAGTGTGAGAGAAAAAGGAAATAAAAACGTAGCCAGAAAAAAGTAACAGATGAAGAAAGAAGAGAGAATGATAAAGTATTAAAGAAAAAATAACCGGCTGTTTCGATGCCTTACACGTCGAACGGGAAGGGTCGATAAGGAATAATAATAATTAAATTCTCAAAATAACGACGATCATAAGCGTTTTAATCAATTTATCAGATATTCATTTCAAAATAATGTACAGTAAAACCCCGCTATACGTTACCCCGCTATGCGTTGTTTCGCATATAGGTCGCCAATCAATTAAGGAACGTTTCGATATAAGTTGTGTCGCTTCGCATATAAGTCATTTGTGAAATGCTAAAAGCTAAATGTCAGAAATTTCAACTGCGGTGCATAAATTATAACTATAACAATCAAAACCCTCCATTCGGCTTTAAATGTCATGTTTATTATTATTAATATGAATTAATTTAATTTCGTGTTTATCAATTCGTGTAAAATCATACTCAGAATAAATATTTGCTAGCCATGTGTTTGAGAGATCACGATGGGTTAGGATCACCGGTTTCCAAACTTTACAAAGCTGCGCCCCTCTTCAACTAAGAAAAATGTCCTTGCGCCCCCTTATATGTTATATATATATATATATATATATATATATATATATATATATATATATATATATATATATATATATATACGGCAAATTATACGCCATAGCCACTTGAGAGCTAGAATTCTGCGACTGCATATTGTAGGTCTCACGATTGTGACAGCTGAAACGACAGTAAATACAATGTGAAGTATTTTTGCACCACCCTGACCTGCCCACCGCCCCCTCCAGGGGGGCGCGCCCCACTGTTTGAAAACCACTGGGTTAGGTGCTTCACAATTCACACGTGATAAAAGGGACTGTCCCAATTTTAATGACGATGTGTAAAAACCTATTTCTGAGCGACAGTCAGCTATAAGAGAGCTTTGTGGACAGTTTTGTCTAACATTTTGTGTCCTTTCATCCTGGTTTACGTTTACGTTGATACCTCATGAGATATTGGATATAATTTGGATTGCGACATCTGCATGAAAAGTATTCTAAAGTGTGTATCAGTGAACGTGTAAGTAAAGAAACAATTTTTGTGCTCCGTCACACTATAGATAATTATTTTCGGCGATTTCTGAATTTATTATTGCAATTGGTTACTCGTTGTCATGATAAAATGTATACTAAACCCTAGTAACAATGAGTGGTAAACACAGTGGTAACAAGTATGTCTAATGTACTGTATTGATGTGTATTATTTGGGACAGAAATGTGTCACAAAATATCTGCCAGAAACGTAACCCCTACTTTTATCATAGTTCTTATGGGAATCTTTGTTTCGCTATACGTTGTTCCGTTACAAGTCGCATTTTTCAGGAACGCATCTCTGACGTACAGCGGGGTATTACTGTACATAAATTAACGCTTTGAAGTGAATTGACGTTTAATTTCACATATTCAAATATTATCAGAATAAATATTAATGTGTTTCAATTTAGTAATTATTAATTAATCAATCGTCGACGCATACATTATTAATACGTTCATTTCTAACGCATTATTGATCAATTACGCATTCTCGTAATAAAGAAAAACCTGTAGGGTGAACTGCATACATGTGGGATATAACTAGGGTTCCCAGGCACTTTCATACAAAAAGTAGTACATTTTTGCCAAAAATTAAAACTTTCGTTCGCAAAAAGTAGGACATTTTTTACAAAAAGTCGTACACAAATTTACAACGTTCATTAATTAATTTTATTTTACAAAACAGTAATTACATATATATTTGTATTTGAACATATTTGCTTAAGCTATATAGCGTCTTTTGACAATTTCTCATAAATTTCACTGCATCAAAGCATAATTACATTTCACTCGTGGCAAACTTTTAACTGTTTCAATTTTCAGTCTGTTCCTATTGCCAGTACGTTTTTCTACACAAAGAGAAAACTCGCTAAACATTAGCATTCGACGTTGGAATCTCGAAAATTATGTGCACTAATTGCTTTAGCTCAACGAAATTATTTTAAAATGAAGTGGATTACTTTTCATCAAATGGCAATTTATTAAATTATTTTGAGGTTCTTATAAGGAATCAAATCAATTAAGTCGTTCCATCAAACAAAGAATCCTTTGCAGTGATTTCTGCGATTAAAAATTCTGCATTTAGTAGACAAAGGATAATCATTACTCCTGAACGTATATAATTAACCACCATAAAATAAAATTCAATAAATTATTTTCTTAATTGAACAGTTGTATTTGAATCTTTCAGAGTT